>JAFIDM010000004.1:13407505-13428790 GCA_023159025.1 Thereuonema tuberculata | reverse complement strand
TATCAATTTTAAACAAGTTTTTAGCGCACGTTAAAATTTTTTACATTTAAGGAAATTATTTAAAATAATACTAAATAATAGTTTAATGTTTTACTAATTTTAATGGTTTTATAAATTACAATGTATTAATTAGTTTCTATGATATCTTCTTTCAGAGTTGGGAAGAACCATCTTTGTCATGGAATGCTTCTAAATTTGGAAACATTCATTACCTGACTTTGCCTTACGATTTACTTTGGAAACCAGACCTTATGCTTTTTCATGAGTAAGTAGAAAATGTTTTAATTGATGTGCCGTATATTGGGTTTGTGCAGTGCCGGATTAAACTCTGTAGAGGTCCATAGGCATTTGAAATCTCGGGACCCCTCCCCTCGCAAATTATCTCCTAATACGTTTTTAATTTTACCAACCAACACTTTTAATAAACCAATTTTATTACACAAAATAAAAATTAACAATTATTAATGTTATTAAACAAATTACATATGTTATTAAACAAAAATTTATAATTTTTAATTTTAATAAACCTTTGAACATTCACTTTCCACAATTTGTTTATGGTGATATATTTTAGGATATCTTGGAAGACATTTGCAAGACGTCGTATTCAGTGGCCATAATGACAAGTGAGTTCAGTCGTTCTTGTGTCATTGAAGACCGATGACAATTTCTCAGTAGTTTTAACTTCGAAAAGATTCGTTCACCAGTAGCGTTCGTGATCATGAGACAACTATAAATTCTTAACGCTGTCATAACATTGGGGAACGTTGATTGCAACGTATTTTCAAAGATGAGCTTTCACGATTGCAATGCTGGCATTGTTCATCAATTTTGAAATCTTCTACTGTGATATGAAATACTTAAAAACCATTTCATCTGTAAACTGCGACTCGATGTCCTCAGGATAATTCTCTCTAAATCTTCGAGCAGCTTTTTTAATTTCGGCGTCTGTCTTCGATGGGAACACAAATAGAGAATGGACTTTGTTGTATGCTTCCATACAATGGAAAAGCATATAACAACCTAACTTATCCAATATTAATAGGTAAGTTTGAATCTTAAACTTTTCTCTTCCTCGAAGCCCAACATCTTCCACATCACCATTTTCGTGATGTATTTTTCTTACATGCACACATCTGCTTTCATCAGGGTATTGCGCATCGATTTTCCTCTCGTAGTCTCCAAACATTTCTGTTTGTAATGTTAAAAAAGTGCAGCAGTGATTTCAGAAGATCGACAGCCTTTTGAAGTTCTATTGTTTCCTTTTGTAGGGATTTGCTGATTCCATTGATCCGGTCTAGGATTACAGCCAGAAGCCTGCCATGATGACATTTTCCTTCTTTGAAGGTCATTTAGCAGACTTTGGCCTCGTGAATTGTCACTGCCTTCTGATTCACATCTCCAGCAATGATCTACTAAGTGTTCTGGAAGTTCCTGCAGCCTTGGGATAAAGCCTTGGTCGCACCAGCCCTTGCACACCATCTTATGTCAGTAACTTTCTAAAAGTAGTGCAGAGCCTTGCTGACGTTCGCCAACTTTGTTCTCAAGATATTCGTGTATAACCACCCAACGGTAGTTTGAAGCCGAGAAAAGTTGTACTTTGCTTGAACAAGCCCGAAAAATGAGATTGCTCCAGCGCAGCATTCTACAGTACATACTCCAACCAAATTGAGCAAGTGAGCTGCTCACGGAATGTAGTGTGCAAACTGATTTATCTTAGCAATATGCACTTGAAGACCATTGCAGCACCCCGATATGTTTGCTACAGGGTTTTGTTTGGGAATTTATTTGAGAAGATCAAAACAGTGGTGGCAAGCAATTCTCCAGTGTGGCTTGCTATGTGGATGAAAATGAGAAAACGTTCTACCACTTCACCATTTGACATTCCAATAAATCTAAGCACTACATTCCGTTGGTCAATGTGGAGATATGTTAATCAACGCTCAAAGAAAAGTATTTGGCTTCCTGGATTTCCTTTACAATAACTTTCAGAACCTTATTTCCCATATTTCGATTACTTCGCAAATTATGGAAGACAAATAGGAGGGTTTTCCTTGACTTTGATTAAATCACATTTGACTAAATGAGAACTTAGAAAAGAGTCGTACTCCGGGATTACAGTCTATACTGTGAGATTTCTTCTATACTGTGCACTGTCTATCAGTAGGAAAATGCTACACGACGAATTTATTGTTTGACTTTTTTCAGTATAATGAAAATTAGACTAAAATAAAGCAAAAGCCTCCTGCATTTTTCTTTATTTCATTTGATTTAAATTTATCAATGAAATTGAAAACATAAATTGAAATAAACATTTTAGCATAATTTTTTTATATTTTGTGTTTTTTGTGATTAGCAAATGAAATAACTGTGAAATATGCAATTGTGTCTAATTAAAATTTATTAAAGTAATATTGCATTTTAAATTTTGAATGAATTGTCTTATATGAAAGTATTTACATTCTCCTGGGGGTTTTTTGGTTTTTGTTTATTTTATAAATTTTAAAAAGTAAATTTTTTCCTGTTATCTGTTTGACAACTCTTCCGTCTAATATGGTAAACCTGAAAAGGTCCTTTAAAGGAAAGTCGGGACTTTATATTTTTTTCTTTTATCTGTCGTTTCCATATAAATAACTCGTGAATTGGATGCTTTATTAAATGATAAATAATAATTTCGAATTCCATACTCTTCTACTTGCTCTTCTACTGAAAATACTCTTCTATACTTGGAATATAATTTTGCCTGTAGCTGCTTTTAAAATAGTGTTGTCGACATTTTGCGAGAAGCATCGGAAAAAGGCTATTTAGAAGAATGAGAAATCTCATTCGTCACGACTGATCTGTCAGACTGTAACTTTAAAATTCTCAAGTAGTTGCCATTATGCTGAGAACCAAGGAGTCCTGTATCTCCGCGAAAAGGTAATCCATGTGATGAGAGGAATTTGATCACTGTCACTACTCTTTGCAGAACTTTGATCCAGTATTCTTGTTCTTTGTTGAACTGAATTTCCAAAGAGCTGTCGATTCGATCATGTGTGTGTCGTCTACTGATCAGTGTCTGTACACATGCCCGATGTGTTGCACTGTTTTCGTGCATTTTCATTCGCTGCGAGGCATTCTTACAATCACAATGAGTTCGGCCTTTATATGTTCACTAAATAGGACGCATGGAAAACCGTACACATTTCCTGTGGACGGAGAGTACATGAGCCATTCTCTTTTGAATTGTTCACTCCTTACATGTCTTCGAAAGATCATGTAACGGGAAAAATTCCTTTTACGGTCTTCATACTGCCTGCTTAAAGCTGAAAATCACCATCAATGTGTTGACAGTCCACAGGGCCTGTATTACACCAAAAATCTTGCAAATCGATAATGTTTGCCATAACCCAATGGTATTTTGATATTCTGGCTTCTGTTTTGATGATGTAATTGAACTTCCGGCTCAGTTTCAGTTGCACTTAGTAATTAAACCGTATCCTCATCCTCAGCAATCTATTCAGGGGAAAGGTCTACCGCCATCGCCATCACTTCGCTGGCATAAGTACTTGAAGAGGCCTCGAATTGATCCTATGTTGATTTACGAGTAAAGCTAAGTTGGAAAAGACTGTGCCTTTTTTATTTGTTCACGAAGCTTCTTCGCTTTTTTCTTGCTATTTTTTTTTTTCATTTTTCAGCACTGCTTTAGTATCTCTTCTTTTCGGGCGCCGACATTCTGCGTCTGCAAAAGAGAGACGACAAACAATATTTCCGTTTTGTTCAAGAAAAAGAAAGAATTCTTAAGTATCAGCCAAAAATGAGTATGCCTAGAAGTGCTTGAACCAGGGACCCAAACTGAGCCGTTTTCGAACAGAAATCAGGATCGGAAATGATATTTTTTAATCGAAACCGAGAGATAGAGAATCGCTCTGTTACAGCAGAAATTAGACGGAGAAATTAATTGAACTTATTATAACTCAGAAAAGCTAACTGACGTCGGGTGTACAGTATATATACTCGTCGATGTACTCGAAACTTCTACTCGTGAATATTCTACTAGGATTTGGAGTCGGCGGGAACTTGCGACACAAACTCACAGAAAGCTTTGTCTCTGGTGGCTTCTCGTGCGTGCGCTCTAATGCGATAACATTGAAGTAAATAGTGTGCTTATCGGCCGCTAGAGGAAGATAACCATCACTACTGTAGGTTACACGCACGTAGGTTGCACCGAAATTTTTAGAAACTGACAGTTGACAGAAGATGAACTTTCAAGAGACAAACTGTAATGTGATCGTGATGTCTATGGTTTCTGTACTTTAAGTTGTTAATAGATACAGTATTTTCTCTATAGAGTCTTTAATGTAAAGTTTTCATTTCTTTGAGTTTATTCTTTTTATCCATCTTTTAGAAACATTTCAAGAAAGCTTGAATGTAATTTTCTTTCAAGATCAAATCAATTTTATTTGAATCCGTTGTCGCGGGGCCCCTAAAAGGCACGGGGCCCATAGACAGTTGCCTACTCTGCCTGTTTGGTAATCCGGCACTGTATATATAATTGCCAAAGCACAAACATAAGATGAAATAATAAGATAAATAACTGAACTAAGAAAAACGTCTTAGAGACATTTCGTATTGATAGATGTCGTCAAAATCAGCATTTCTTAAGATTTCTCAAGATAGTAGCTTCAATAAATGCTTATTTTAGATGATAATTTGTCAATTCATCTTTTTTCGTTAATATACGTGTTCCAAGAATGCAATTTTGGATGATTTTGACAGCTTTCAGATTAAAAGTTTAATTTTACGTTACAGTCTACTAGAATAAGTTAGTAGGTCTATTTACAATACACCTTATATAAAGTGAGTGTTACTCTAAAAACATAACTTAAATAATGCAGATACTGTACTAAAAAGTAACACAAGAACTAATGAAAGATAAAAAGCAATTCCGTCAAATTCGACTAGTTTAAAGTTCAGCTCCACGTGCTGAGACGGAGCGAAGATTTTCGTCACTGGTCACATGTCGCTTAAGTCGCATCACAGTCATGCATAATGTTATTTGCATAATGTTGACTCGCAGCTCTATAAAAGGAAAGAAAGCTCTTCAAAAGCATTAAATGTTTACCGGCACTTCACGAGCAATGCCAACGTTCCAGGAAAAAGCGCTATTACTGAAGTTGTTCTGTCAGAACAATAACAATGCAGCTGCGGCTGTTAGAAAATTACGGTGTCAGAAACTTATAAGGCATGGACCAATGTCTGCTAGCACTGTCCACAAAATGATTCTAACAGATTGATTTGAAGCAACAGAACAACTTGGCATTCTGTAGGTCGAAAACGAGTGAACTTTTCTCGCTTTGAATATGTGGCTACGGATGTCGTGCACTGTCACGTGAATCTCCATGTAAAAGTGAACTAGTTGTTGCCCGTGCAATGGACATGCCGTATGTCACTGTAAGATAGTGATGGATCAGATATTGCGATACTATCGGTACAAAATAGCAGTCTACAGCATCTACAGCACCGTGACGCAGAAATTCAGGTAACAATTTCTCTTCAGTTACTGGCGCGAATGACAGTTGATATCTTTTGACATTCTTTGGAGACGAAGTCCACTTCTGCTTAACAGGACAAGTGAATACCCACAGGTGTCGCATATGGGCAATAAAAAAAATCCACGTGTTATACAAGAGGTACCATTCTCCAAAAGTGACTGTAGTGGTGTGGATTTACGGCTATACGCTAGGTGAATAAGAAGATAATCATAAGTTATCGATTACTACTACCAAGTATTCTCCGAAGTACAGTGCCATCTATCGAACAGTATTACAACTGAATTCAATGTTTTTGCAAATCAGAGTAGAACAAATTTTTTTTTTAATCTTATATCTTTAAACATTATTTTTCTATTGTTTTATTGTTATTATTACTGTATTTATATTATCAATTTGTTGTTATTAATTTTATATTATAAATTTATTTATAAGGTTTGTTGTTATTTAATTCTATTTTTATTTTTAAATTTATGTATTTCAGTAATCAAGTATGTGTTTCACCTTTTCTTAATGTTATAAATTAAATCAATCAAATTGGTGTCTTCCGCATACTTAGGGGCCCTGAAAAGGGCCTTTTTATTATTTCTGTGAATTCTAAGAAACAGCCAATACGGAGGTTAATCTGAAAGAGATTCAAAGCTTTCATCAAAATCACTTTCGTCACTGGAATCCGAAGAAGTGATGAGAAGGCGTTCCACTCGATTCTCAATGAGATGATCTGATTGCCAGTAGGCGTCTTCTACCTGCAATACATGATTGTAAACTGCCAACCAATTATCTGACGATACATTTTGTACAGCTGCTGCTGTAATTGAAAATGAGATTTTCAATATCACTGAGTTTAAAGGTTGTATTGTACTTACGTACATATTCCTTTACTTGCGCCCAAATCAACTCGATCGGATTGAGATCACAATGGTACGATGGCAATCGTAATACTTTGTGTCTCTGAGGTGATGCTAAGTTATCGATCACATACTGCTTTCTGCCCATTTTGTAATGCTTTACAATGTCGTATAGCTCTGATTTCAACATATTTATGTCATGAGGGATTCCTTGACGAGCTGACCATCCAATCATTTCTGCTTTTCTGTTGTTGCTTGTTGGAGCCTTTTCAATTTACACAGAGTGATATGACGCATTATCCATTACAATAATACAATTGGAAGGAATATTTGATAGTAATAGTTTCTCAAACCACTCTTTGAAGCAATCGCCATTCATCTTATCACGGGAATTTACTGAATTTGTCCGAGATCGAAACAAAAGCATAACAAAAGCGTCTACTCTTAGACACAAATTAGCTGCTGCTTCCAGCGTGGCATAAAATAAGCCGCTGCCCTTTGCCGAATGGCATTTTCCGTCCACGGATATCGCACTGATCGCTGTGCCATTGTCGGTCTTTGCCGGTGTGAGCATTAACCCAAGTCTCATCCAGATAAATAACTGTTTTCCCTTCCGAACGTACCTGTTTGATTTGCCTTAAATATCTGTGTCGATGGGCTACAATATCAGGCTTTTCGATGTAAAATTGCCTCATGTCAATTCTTCCGTACTTCATTCCTAGTTTCACACAAAGAATTGTTCGTAATGATGTTTTATCTCCCGTGAATCCAATTTTCGATTGTAATTTTGAAAGAATTTTACTAATTGTTGGATAATCATTCTCTTGAAAAATTTCATACACGGTGGCTCTGACAAGAGATAAATCAAATTCATCTAACGCCAAAATTGGCTTAGAGTGTAGTCTTTTCTTTCCTGGCGTTGAAATGAAATGCCGCCATCAGTTTTCGTTTTTCCCTCGTTGACAACTCTGCAAACCGTCGAATTTGATAAATTTGTTGCGATAACAGTTTTTTTTGTTAATTCATTAATGTACATTCCATCGCCCTCACTCGTAAAATATTGAAAAAACATTCTAAATTATACCTCTGGATTGGCTGTGTAAGGTCAGACCTTTCTTACTAACGCACACTTGTTCTTCCAACGCCGCCATGTTTTCTGATACTATCTGCATTCAGTGGCGTACCAACGCCTTTGGGGGCCCGGGGCGGGAGTTGTAGATGGGGCCCCCTAGACTTGCTTTTACAACCAAAAAAAAAAAAAAGGAAATCTTGTGTGGAGGGGGCCTCCTAGTCTTGCTTTACCAACCAAAAAAAAGAGAAATAAGCTGCTTGGTGGGGCCCCCTAGGCTGGCTGATGGGGGCCCCTCCCAGGTGGGGGCCCGGGACGGACCGCCCCCCCCCCCCCCTTGGTACGCTACTGTCTGCATTCACTATTTCCAGGAATAACTAAAGGATCCCCCTATTCCCGTTTTTACCATATCTTCTTTCTTCGCGTGACCTATAATTTTATCATTGGAACATATTTTTTTGAAGAGGTAACTCGAATTGGGCCCTGCACCTGTTCAATAACCGAACAATGATATTATAAAATGTTGTTATGTTATTTCCAGACAACTTGGTCTCTCCGATCAACCGATCTCATTTGACTTCTGATTACGGGTTTCTTTGGAAGAGTCAGGTGTATCGTGAAAGATGTCAAATTTGTCAGATCAGCATTAGCTGTAATGTTCTAGCAATTCCAGCAGATCTAGTGCGTTCTGAGGTAAAAAATGTCGTCTGGGAAAACGTTTTTGACAACAATGGTGGACACAGAAAACATTTGAAACGTTGCGTTGTTCAAGTGATTTAACACAAGTGATTTCAAGTGATATTACTACAGCGCCATCTATTGGTCATTTTTTCAATAACGCATCGTTAATCCAAATTTCTTTCCATTTCGAGCCTTAGAACATGCTCCAGAGCCTTCTTTGTAGAGGAACTTTAATGTTAACAACCCTGTATGTTTTAAATTCTTCTTAGTTACCGTATTTATTTAACTTATTCTGTATATTAATGCCAAATACTTTTCTGTCTTTCTAGAAGTGACTACACTGGCCAAAAGTCGAAACCTCAAAGAGAAGAAGTTTATGCTATGTCTGGAGGCTGGATTTACTGGATATCTCATGCGTCCCTAATGACTGTATGTCCCTTAGATTTCCAGCGATTCCCTTTTGATGAACATGACTGTGTGTTGGAATTTGGTTCCTATTCCTATTATAGTGGAGAACTAATTCTGAATTTAATGTCACAATCTGAAAATTACACATCAGATGTAAGAGAAATTCAGGAATTTAAATTTTAGTATCTTTTTATTAAAAACAATTATTTTTTTCATGTTTTATGCTTTTCATTTTATTTCTGAGAAAAGAATTAACGAAAAAAAACTTACTTGAAAGATGTTAATATTGGTTATGTTTTAATATTTTTAAAAGCTATCATTTTTTATAATGGATTATCATCCATTATTAGTTCTTAAGAATGTTCAGTTTCTCTTTTTTTATTGGGTGGGGGGTTGGGGGACTGATTACTGTAAATACTACAACTTTACTTTCAATATTTATTCTGTAAATGCTTTACTATGATCTTGATCATACCTGAGAAATTCGCTTAAATTGTGACGTAAGTTTATCATAATATAAGTATTGATTCAGTAGAAGGGATAAACGGCAATATCATCTCATGCAATTGATACGTGAGGGATCGATCGGAATCAAAAATAAGAAATATTTTTAATATAGCTTATAATACTGGAAGACCAGTTACAAGAAGTCACACATCCATCTAGTACTGTATGTTCTTTGACATACAGGCCTGTTTCTTTTGTATGTTGATGTTCGTTTGTACAAGGTGATTATAATTAAAGTATCTCTATTTAGAGCTCTCTATTGCTCCAATTAATAAGCGCAATACCACCAGAATGAAAAAAATAGATTACTCTATGCATGGGGAGACAATTTCGAGAATATTTAGTTCCAAAATCTGTCAGTGCTGTGAAATATGACGCAATGGCGATGTACAATGTTTGACTGTCTGGAATCCATCTATAGAGTGGGCGAAAAGTCAGTATACTCCTGTCAGTAAACTGGATTTGAAATGAATTGATGGACCTATTATGGATCCGAAACATCTATATGAACTCCTCCATGATCTCTGCACAGACGGATGGTCTCTAGTTCTGTATGCTCATTTTCCGTAGCATTTATGGCGTCACAGACGTGAAGGCATTGCGCACAGCAAATCTGCAACTCAGCATTGGAAACTCGGTTTAAGAGCGTTTAGTGATTGTAGTTTGCATTTACGAGATCGGAACGTTTATTTTTGTCCACATTTCTTTCAGGAACTCGTACCCATGAGAGTACGACTGCGCCTTAATGAACTTTTCCCAAACAGGTGGATTGGCCGGGAATCCAAGAACTTTCCTTCAGCTTTGCCATGGCCACTATGCAGCCCAGATCTCACCACGACAGCCAATTCTCTGTAGGGAATCATTAAACAGGAAGTCCGCAAACAGCGTTATCTTTCCAAAACTTTCCAAAAAGTTGGAGATTGCTGTGCGCAATGCCTTCACGACTGACGCCACAAATCCTATGGATAATGATCCTTCGGATCTGGAGACGCATCCGTCTGTGCAGAGACCATGGAGGAGTTCATACAGATGTTTGGAATCCATAATAGACCCATCAATTCATTTCAAATCCAGTTTACCTACAGGAGTACACAGACTTTTCGCCCACTCTGTACAATTCCAAATGTCAATATTAGCATTAAAAAAAATAAATTAACTGAAGAAAATAAAATAATAGACATTCATTAAGATATAAAAAACTTCTACTCTTCCATTAGTATTTAAAAATATGTATTTTAAAATACATGTAGCAAATTTTCGGGAACGTCCGCTTTCCCTAAAATCCCAAAATGGAATTTTGAAAACTATAAACATACTAAGGAAATAAGTAATAGAAGAAAGTTTAAAAAAATAACCAAAGGATTCTGATAACGTAGTGAACATTAGCAATAGGAAATTTAATAGAAAAGAAATATCTTCATTAAACAAAGGACTTTGTTTATGATCAAGGAAGCAACTTAGATGTAGAAACTATAATTGCCTTAGAAGAGCATCAAGCAAATTAACACCCACAGAAAAAGAAAAGTTCCTTCTTGAATTTCAAAATTTCAAAAGGAGACCTCTGAGGAAAAACAAAAATTTGAAAGGTGAAGACATCAAGATAAGAACCTTGGTAATGATAAAAACTTAATTTTCATAAAATCTGACAGAGATAATCACATCGTTGTGATGAACAAAAAAGCTTATGTGAATAAACTAAATGAACTTGTTAATGATAGACACTATTCTGAAATAAATGAGGATATTACCTATAAATTGCACAACAAATTAAAAAAGATAACTAAGAAGTTTGAAGATTGTAAAGTTATGAACTTTCAAGAAAAAGAGAATATTGTGGAAACGTCATGTACTCCTCCTACGTTAGAAGGTAGAGTAAAAATTCATAAGGAAAACCTTATTCGTCCAGTAGTTAATGCTTTCGCTTCCCCAATCCAGAATGTAGCTAGAAAGCTTAACTTTTGGATGAGAAATTTCAAAATACTTAATAATAATGTAATTATAAAAAATTCTAAATATTTTGTAAACAAATTGGGAATTTTCAATAAGCAAAACAATAATCGTTTTCATCTTATTTCCTTAGACTTGAAAACATGTATAGCAAAGTGCCTGTTGATGAAACGCTATTAATATTAGATAAGCATGTGTTTAACAATAAGGAGGTTTTACTTAATCTGAACTTAGAAGAAAAATTGTTTAAGGAAATCAAAGAATTTGTTTCTAAAAACACATATTTTAAACATAATGGTAAAATTTTTAAGCAAACAAAGGGTTTCCCCATGGGTTCTCCTACTTCTGGCACACTTTGCAATATATATTTAAATTATTTTGAAAATACCCTGTTAACATATCAGAACAAACATATCAGAATATCAGAACAAACAAAAATTTGAATATTACAAATACGTAGATGATATTTTAATGATTTGGTATGGGTCCATTAGACAATTCGATATATTTTTTGAAAAAATAAAGTGGAAGAAAATAATGAATTAAATTTTTTTATTTGAAATTGATTAAAAACAAGAATAAAATAAACATGGAACACTACAAAAAAAGCTTTCAAAGCAACCATATTTTAAATTTTAATTCAGGGCACAGACATCATGTAAAGTAGAACATCATTGAAAATTACATAATGAGATTAGATTAAAAATACTAGTGATGAAATTACTTTTAAAGAAAAAATAAATGATGTGAAGACCCTTTTAAAGAAAAACGAGTACTCTGAAAAATTATAAATGACCAGGTAAAATCTTACGACACCTTTAAAATCAAAGAAATTAAAAACTATGAAAACTTAACCTATATTCTTTATCTTAAATGAAAATGGTGTTTTTTTTTAAATCCTTATGTAAATCCTATAACATTAATATTGGTGTCCGATACAAAAACAAAATTAAAAATTTACTTTTCAAAAAAATAAATTTAGTTGAAATAAATATCAAATGGATTTAATTTACAAAATAAATTTTACATTGGAGAAACGAAACGGACTCTTCTAGAACGTGTCACAGAACACGGTAGAGCGTTGAAAAATAAAAATTCAGATATTTCCGACGTCGCTGAACATTGCTTAAAGTTAGGGCATGTCGTGGATCCAATTGTTTAAGTTATGTTTAAAGAAAAAGATTTAAAATTAAGAAAAATCCTAGAAAGTTGTGTTATTAAAAACACAAAAGAACAAAACTTTAATAGATATTAGGGTACTAGTGACGATCCTATTACTATTTCTTTGATCAAAGATTTTATTAAAATCTGATTTATTTGATATATTAAATTATTAATTATCTTGATTATTAAATAATAGAGATCCTTTGATAACAAAAAGTTTGTTAAATTATCATGGCTTTACATTTTGTTAATGGCTAAACCATTATTAATGATTTGTTTGTAAACTAATTCTAATCTTTTTATTATAAATGCTGACATGATTTATGTTTGTAACAACAATAAGTTTGTTTACTTACCATGTCTTTATATTTTGTTGATATCTAAACCATTACAGTTGATTGTTTGTAAATTAATTCTAATTCCCATTTATTCATGGCTTGAGAAAGAGAAAGCGGACGTTCCCGAAAATTTGCTACATGTATTTTAAAATAAATATTTTTCAATACTAATGGAAGAGTAGAAGTTGTTTATATCTTATGTAATTATATCCAAAGATGAAACGGAGAAAGATTTTTGAAGAGATTCATTGTCAACAGCTTGTTAGGATGGTATTTTAGTTGCCCCTGTTGATGCTTTTATTTTAAGTAAATTTTAATGTTTGATAATATATTGTTCATTCTTAAAAGAAACAGACACAAGTAACTGCGTCTCATGGAAAAATAATGTCCAAAAACGACATAAAAAAACAAATTTGCAATTTTGGTTTTTAAAAATCCATTTCACTAATATAAGAAGTTCTTGAAAGGACTGAAATCCTAATATAATTAAACAAATTATATTATAAAATATTGTAAAGCATTGTAAATATTTTTTTAAAGGTTTAAAAGTATTCTTAAAAGCTAATAGCATTATTATGCATTGTTAAACACTACTATTTGAACTTCAATGCTTTTCTGTTGGGATTTTCTCGACAAACACTCATAAATATATATTTTAAATACAAAAAACAAAAATACAAATATACAAAAATTTCAAATACAGAAATTAGATTGTCTTTTGTCCTTAAATATTCAAACCAGATATCCAATGAGATCCATCTTGTGGTTCAAAAAGTTATTAAGAGAGAAACACACACACAGACTAAGTGATTTGAATGAATCATTCAAATTTTCTTAGGAAAGTAGGCGAAAACCTAATCTTATAAATGAAAAGTTCCAGTAATTTCTCTAAACTTTTCAGTTTTCCGATGATTTTGAATTCTATGTAAATTGTTTATTCATTTAATTTTTTATAGATCGCGTATATCCTTGACGATGAAAATAACCAGTGGGAGGTTGTAAGATCCTGGGGTCAACAAAATATCTACAAATACACTGACACCTATTCTTGGCACACTTTAGAGTTCCACATTGTTCTCCGGAGAAGAAATGCGTATTTTGGATTAACTCTTATTATGCCTATGATCATGACGATGCTCCTAACTTTAATAGGCTTTTGGCTTCCTTGGGATTCGACTGGAAGATTAACTTTAGGCCAAATAAACTTGGTTCTTTTGACTGTTCTCTCAGCGCATCTGTATTGGGTCATTCCCAGAAGTGGAAGTAGCGTTCCTGGTTTAGGTAAGCAACCCTTCATGTCAGGATTTAAATATTTTATTAGTACAGAAAAAACATAATTTCTATGGGTTCTGATTTATCTTACAGATTAAAAACAAAAAGATAAAAACCAGTTCACATAGATACGTTCACATTCACGACAGATTCTAGTTCTTATTTAAGATATATCTAGATCTTCTTAATAATTTTTTATTCCGTTGCCTATCCTATTCTATTTTATTGTTTCTAAAGTACAATAACTTAATATTGATTTCTAATACTGATGTACTTGCAGATTCGTAAAAGCTTAAAACTAAAATACGCTAATCACTTGAGTAGATAGCTTCATGTTAGCACCGTTTATTGTACGTATATAAATGTACATAAATTTGTAACCATTGTGCAGCAAGGTAGATAAGCAAAAAAAATTCCTATGACTACTATTTCAAATAAATATATGTTTTTCATCAGTTTTCCCCTTGATTTTTTAAACTATTTTTAGCACTGTGTAATTATCAGCTTTTCTATTATCCTGGTTTAATATACGATTTTTTTATATGAGAATAGACAATCCTTCCGCTGTCTCACTCGGATTTTAGATAGATAACGCTCACATCCACGCTACCAAATACAAGTTGATTTAAGACCACAACGATGAATTAAGTCAACTACCCTGGTATCCCCAGTCACTAAGATTAATATTTCAAAACTTGAGTATGAAAGCATGAGAGCATGATTTCCCTCTCCTTCATCACTCGTATATTTGGAGAAATGGTATAAAATACGGGTTGCTTGCTTTGAGAAACTGGTGAACAGCATGCCAGGGCGTGTGGATGCTGTGCTTAGAGCAAAAGGCCACAGGACGCGCTATTAGACCCGCTGTCTAAAATAAAGCGTCTGATCCATACCACACGTGTCCACTTTCAATTGAACAAGCAGTATATTTGGCAGAGATTCTACAGAAGAAATGGTACAACATACTTGTGCAGTCTTATGTATGTCTAATCTTATGTGCAGTCTGTATGTATGGACTTCAAAATGCTTACTGTGGATCAATTCCATGTTAAAAAAAATATTTCTGTATATGGCAACTTTTCCATCAGTCTGCTACTCCTGTATCTTCTGTATGTAAAATTTTCAACAACCAAATATCATCTTTGTGTAATAATATTCGTATTGAATAACTTCACAAAGCCATAGTAATTTAGGAGGCGCTTCCCACGAAGCAGTTGTGGCGGAACCTTCACTTTCTCTTCGGGTCTGAACCCTTTCCGTAGGAAGGCAAAGAGAAACCACCTCAGTATCTCTTTCTTGAACATTCAATGGATTCTGTCAACCCACCAACCTTAGGGTTGCGGATATATGTATTCCATGCAGAAGAACATACCAGAACTTATTCTTTAAAGAAATAACTCAACATTTGATGAGAAGCACACGCACTTCACAAAGGATCCCACGATTCCAATAAAGAATCCATTTCATAAAGGACCAGTGCAGCTTTACTGAAATGATAACAGCGCTCTACAATGGAGTAAACGTAATTAATCTTAATTAATAGAAATATCGTGTGATACGTCGCACAGAGGAGTATTTGTATGAAAAAACCGGACAAAATTATATGATGTTTGTAATGAAATGAAAACTACGTTTTATTAATAAATATGTATATTAGTTGAATAAAAACGTATTTCCATAATAGTTTGAGACATAATTTTTGTTTTTTTTTCTTAATTATTGTAAATTACATTTCAGTCCCGTTAGGAATAAGAATTCCTATCAAACGGGTTCTGGGATTAAGTAGTTTTACAAAACTAACACAATATATAAAAAAAATACACAATAAAAAAGTGCAATTAATAGATAATGTTACTGTTGATTACATAATAAAATCTTAAAAAATTTTAATTATATAAAATTATATAAAATCAAATTACAAAATTTAATTATATACTTAAAAATTATATAAAGAAAAATAAATCAATCTCAAAAGTATATATAATTACAACTTATACATAAAAAAAAAACATAAAATAATATTTAATACAAAATGCAATTGAAACCTCATATGTATATGTAATATGAATAAATATATATATATATCATTTTTGTTTTGGAAACAAAATACCATATTTATTCAACATAAAGTAACTTTTTGTTTTGTTTTTCCAAATATTCTTACTGAATATAAGTTTTAGAACCTTAATTTGAAGAATTTTTGAGCTTTCAAGATATATGTCATTTGTATTTGCCCATATATTAATACTGTAATTTAATAAGGAATCAAACAAAGCATAGTAAATAAGTATTTTTGTTTTTAAAGGCAGATAATTGTATATGTAATAAAAAATATATATTGTTGAGTTTAATTTTTTATGTAAAATAGATATTTGAGAATCCCAAGTAAAAAGATTGTTTATAATAATACCTAAATATTTAAATAATACTTAAAATAATACCTAATTACAGTAGAGCCCCGATTATCCTCGAGCGGATGATCCGCGAGAGCCGCGAAAATTTTTTTTAATTACGAACCTCAAAAAAACCAATTTTAATCTAAGCCAACAACAGGGAAAATACAATAGACCCTACAGTGCGAAGGTCGAAAATTACTGACAGGTTTATTGTGGATTGTGATCCTACAGGCCTTCTCGGAATTTATGGATGCAAACGCAGAGCAAAGGTTTCTGCTTTACTGTACATATTTTAAAAGTTTTACATATTATGTGTTTTGTACAATAAAACGTAGTTTTTAGTGGTGAAATATAGTTTTTCGTGTTTACACTTAATTTTTAGTCTTTTTTCGGGTTATCCGCGATTTTCGTAATCCGCGAAGCCCTTGTCACCCAATTCCAGGGATAATCGGGGCTTTACTGTATTTAATTATTATTAGTAATAATCGTTTTGGACATATTATTTAATATTATTATAAATAATGATGTATATTATAATATATATGCAATTAGTCACTTTCACAATCATCATTGTCATCATCATCATTGTCACTACAATGAACGTCTGAGGAATTGGTAGGTTCATTTGCAACCAGTAGATCCACAGCCTCTTTCGAAAATGGATTAAGTTTCTTTTGTGGTCTGCGTCTGCTACTGCTCAAGAATGGATCTGAAGTTAGTAGTAATCTGCAAAACATCTTTGTTGCAAAGCTCCCGTGAAAATTTTCTGGCGAAATTAAGCCTCTATTGCCTGAAGTGCTTATTCCTGGCCTCTACGGCTTCTTCTTATAACTGGCCGGAGGAGGAATGGAGGACGAATAAGGAACAACTTTTAATGTTATATGATAGATAAGAGTCTGTACTTTTAATATTTCCAATTATAATTGCCCGACAAAGCGCGACACATTAACAAAAATGCCTTTGAGTAAACTTTTTTTTGTAAAAAAGACACTTATCATTTACATGATCCAAAACACAATCGGGTACTTGGCAATTCAATATCAAAGTGATAAAAAATTATTTTAAAATACAGAACATACCTTCTTCTTCCATAATTAAAACAGTTACTTTAGCAGGACACCAGAAATATTCACAAAAAAACCTTCGAACGCACAACAAATATTGCCACTCGTCGAAAACAAAGAAACGCGATTAACACAATGCCTATATTCCGACTGCTCGTGTGACGAACAGGGACGCGAGGGGAATTTTTTGCATCCACTAAATGACTCACTGGTTACTTGGCTTTATAAAAAAAATTGTTTGTAGGTACTAGCCAAAAGTTTCTGAAATCGACTTTTGTCCGGTTTTTCGATACAAATACTCCTCTGTGCGTCGTAGGAAATCGTTTCTTGAAGAGTTCAGAGGCTAATCATTCAAATTCTTTTGACTGTGCCGTCTGATAAGGTCTTAGGTTGACTCTGTTTCCAAATCGCTTTAGAAGTAAATTAATGCGACATGAATAAAGTCCATATTTCAAAGACTGGGAACTGGCTACAAAAAAAATAACTAAATAACTAAATAAAAGCAAACTTACAATAATGAAGATCTTATTTCTTAGTTTTTCTTAGTTCCTGAATTATTTTTACAAAGGAATTCAGTAAATATTATTATTTGCCATGATGATGTGATTATTCCTTACAAATGACATGCACAATGATTTCATTGTTTCTATTAAGAACTTTATTAAAGCAAAAAAAAAACAAATCAAAACATTAAAATAATTTTCAAATCTTTTAGTTCTTTTTCTTTTTCTTAAAAAAGCATAAAAATGTTTCCAACTGTTGATAGTCAATTAGTAAGTCATTGTTGCATTGATTTAACAGAAAGAAGATATAGATCAGCATTATGGTTAATCACCTAACAAAAGTTTACAGTAATCTGAAGCGCACTGTAGCTGACTTAATTTAATACATTTAACTTATGTAGATATTTTTTCCTTTATATGTTCTTTCTTTCAGTTGTCTGCTGCGGGAATTCTATGTTGTTTGCTAGCTTTTCAATGATCCTCACAGTGATTTGTTTGAAGATTTCACGTCAAACTCCTTCAATGAGAGTTCCAAATATATTTAGAAATGTTCTTCAGGGAATACCAGCCAGACTTCTTGGATTGGGAGATGGACTTGCTGTAAGTGTCCTACATTCAAGTCACAATTTGTAATGTGTAAGTTGTTTAAAATAAAATTCGCCATAACTTTATGTTTTTTCAGCGATGTATCCTTTATACAGACATAGATCAATGATAAGTTTACGTACCAGCCATATCATAATTGCTGTTCTATTTGAACAAAATTTGTCTCCCAAATTAGCCATTTGTGGGATCAAGGGTCAAGGTTTGTCACTTGAAGATAGCAGTTATTCGTAAAAATTTAACTTAAATAACAATGCTTATAAAGAAAGTTCAAAAATGGATTCAGGTTTTCGAAGTAACATCCAGCAAATTATTATTATAAGAAATGCTGTTATGGAAGAATCTTTTTGAAATGAAAATTTCCAGTTTTTTTTTTTTTTAAGATCTCTGCTTGAACGAAATAATTCCTACAGTGAGACAAGTTTTGCTAATTTCGTTTTTTTGGGTTTTTAGGCAACAAAAGATGGTAGTTTACTGAACTCGACCGAATCTTCGTCTTCCCCTGAAGAAGAAGAAGCAACTTCCTCTAAAGATGAAACCAGTCTCAAAGCTGAATGGATTGTTTTCGTGACAGCTCTCAACCGATTGACTTTTTATATGTTTTTGATAATTTACATCAGTATTTTACTATTTACTTTTGCCTGAAAAAAACAAAGGAAAACTTTTAATTTCAAAGAATTTTCCAAGAGCTGTATTTTAAAATTCTTTTGTTATAATCTATATGTGATAAAAAATGATGAGAATTTATTTGTTTTTTCTTTTCTGCATTTTTCTCATTCATTAGAATTTTTCTGAGCTCAACAAAATACGTGATAAAATTGAAAAAGAAATTAGATTATTCTTTATAGCAATTAATTATACTTAGAACATTAAATAGTTTATATTTATAAAACGAATATGACATTACAAAATAAATTTTGCCTTTCTGTGACGATTTTGTAAACTAAAATATTAAGCACTACAATAAAAAGGAAACTGATATTCAGAATCGGAAATTATTTTATTAAAAAAGCATTTTCTATTTTCATGTTCACTAATTTTCAAATCTATTTGTGACCTGATATTATTATTACAGAAGATTTCCTTTTTAATTTTCTATATTTGGATTTGATTAGAACAGCTTCCAAATAGTATTTTTTTTAATTTTTCACTTGTGTTTCTTAAATAAAAGATCTCTTTTCAAATTCAATTTTAGTCATATGAAATAGATTTCGAAGAATAACTTTTTTTCTATGGATTTATAAAAATTGACTTACTAACAAAAAATGGCAATAAAAGTAGTTAATGTAAAAATAAAGCTTAACGTGCATAGCAAGTATTAACAAAACAAAACAAAAAAGTAGTTAAGAGGAAAATAATGTTAGCTACAATTTGGGGAGATTCTAGCTCTTACAACTCATTAGTCATATGGATATTGGGGGAAGATCAAGTAGCTTCGGACTCTCCCCCTTCTTTAACCCTTGAAAGAAAATTGAAATACCAGGGAAGAAAAACTTAGTGTACTTAGTGGACCTGTTTTAACAAATTAAATCAACAACAAATATTTTTGAAATTTCTTTAGTGTTTTAAAAATTTGTTTTGGCTAAAGCAAAATTCTGTGAAGAAATGATTCCGATGATATTTTGTATTTAGCGATTTTCAATGAATAAAGCTTATTTTTAAATTACCATGGTATTATAACCTCGAAATAACATTGAATGGAGGAAGAAGGAAGCTATTTGGATATTAAATAGGCTGTGGTATCTTTCTCATCCATTGCATTCCAATACGAACTGAATCTTACCATGAGGAATATTAAATGAAGTGCAGATGGTCCAGTGTTGACGGTGATGAGTTCCTTATGGTTAGATCAAATTGAAATGAATGGTCAACAAAGTTCTTACAACTCAAACGACGGAAGCTCTACACGGAAAGCAAAATGGAGTTTTTATCTCTCATATTAGTTTATGTATCTTGTCTTAGAATAACCAGTGTTGTAGGTAAGCGACAATTATTTATATTTTTTTTTACCAAGTGAATGGAATAATACTTTTAATTAATCAACAATTTTTGAGTGGATGTTACGACTACTTAAAAGTTACGTAATGCCAACAGTTCAAAGAGGACTGGCTACGGTTTATTTCAGCGAAAGGCATATCCTGATATTTACAATCTTACCTGCATAAAGATTTATCTATCTCGGACTCTTATTCAAGAAAATCTAGGATCAAATAAACACTTAAAAACTCGAATTCATTATTCGGTGTAAACGGTAAAAGTCAAAAACTCATAAAAGTATGATGATAAAAGTAGAAAGAGAAATAATAAGAAACGCATTCAATAAATGGGACAAATTTTAAATATAGGCTAAGCGATGCAATTATATAAAATTCGAGTAAGTAATATAAAACTGATTTTTATATTCTATTTTTGAATTCAATTCATTATTTTTTTTTATTATTTCTTTATCAATTATTACAATTTCAGTCCTATTAGAAATAATTAATTCCTATCAACAGGTGCTGTTATTTACATTAATAGTAATTACGTATTAAATTTCTTTAAACATTTTTTATATATTATTTTATGCCAAATTTGTATTAGCTTTTTTTTTCATTATGATCATTTTTTATTTAGTACAATTAAATTTACTCTATTGGAATGATGAAAACCATTTTAAAATGGACACAATAATAGAGATTATAATAACATGATATGTAATGTAAGGTAAGCAAATTATTGACCTTAAGACTCTAGTATCTGAATTATATATAAGAAATGAGCAAATACATTTGTTCAAATATCCAAAATGGTGAAACTCGGCAATATATTACGCTTACATATACCAATATTATAGGGTTGCTCTTTTTCATCCAAAGAGTAAGGGAAGACAAGGGAAAGACAAGGACAAAGAAAGGAAAGACAAGGGAAAAGAGTAAGGGAAAATAATCAAAATCAATTCATTCTTTTGTCCA
>JAFIDM010000004.1:13391129-13403594 GCA_023159025.1 Thereuonema tuberculata | reverse complement strand
GCCGTTATTTCCAGACAACTTGACCTCCCCGATCGCCCGACCTCATCTCATCTGACTTCTGGTTGTGGTTCTTTTTTGAAGAACCAGATGTATTGCGAAAATGTCAAATTTTGTCAGATCTGAAGGACAGCATTAGACGTAACGTTCTAACAATTCAAGCCGACCTATTGCGTTCCGCGGTAAAAAATGCCGTCTTGCGAATGGAAAACGTTGTTGACAACAATGGTGGAAACAATTGTTGACAACGCTGTTCAAATGATTTAAAATGATATTGCTATAGCGCCATCTATTGGCAATTTTTTCTACTGTTTTTTGTTTTTTTTTTCTTTTTTAACGGCGAGCGCATCTTTGAAGTACCTGTTGTCCAAATTTCTTTGCATTTGGAGCCTTGGAACGTCCTCCTTAGCCTTCTATATAGACAAACTCTAATGTTAACAACCCTGTATCTTTTAAATTCTTTATAGATACAGTAAAACCCCGTTATTACGCTCCCGCTTATAGCACTATCCCGTTCTTTACGCTCCTTTCCTACGGTCCCTGGAATTTTCTATGTAACTCTGTATACTTTTACCCTCTTATAACGCTTCAAATCCCGCTTGTAGCGCTTTTTTTATATCGGAAATTTTGTATCGAAAAGAAATGTAACACAGTAAAGATTCTTTTCTTTCCCTGGTAGGAGGGAATCTTTGAACTCTTTGAAGTGCGGGTCTGTGATACAGTAAGTTACTGCAGAATGTCGAAGCGGAAATCCCTTTCTATAAGTGAAAAATTGCAAATTCTCCGTAAGTATGACGAGAATTCTACACTAAGTCAGAAGGATTTCGCAGAATCTCTAGGAATTCCGTCATCCAGTCTGAGAACAATAATAAAAAAATAAGAATGGAATTACCAATGCAGCGAAGGGTAGTTGCAAACGTAAAAAAGTAAAGTGTGGAAAATATGAAGATGCCGATGAAATTCTAATTGAATGGATTCATCAGTCCCGTGATGCATCAGTGCCATTAAGTGGCCCAATCATTCAAGAAAAGGCGCGTGAAATAGCGGGCAGTGCACTAAATCTGCTCCGAAAATATATTAGTGTTACTCCTAGTGATTATCAATTGATGTTAATAGTTACTTGAACCCATTGAAAATGTCATAATCCATAATAGTAGCACACACACACAGGGCAAACCACAATCAAAGATTTTTTTAATAGGAAATAAGCTCATATTTGCACTATATCTATTGCAGAATCAAGTATGTTTCTTGTAAAATGGTGTCTAAATGTTTCCCCATCTCATAAATCATTTCCCGTCTATAGCGCTATCCCGCTTATTACGCTCGTAGGTCATGGTCCCTTGACGAGCGTAATAACGGGGTTTTACTGTATTTGTTTAAATCATTTTATATATTAATATCAAATACTTTTCTATCTCTCTAGAACTGAATATACTGGCCAAAAGTCGAAAAGTCGAGAAGACGTTTTTGCTACGTCTGGAGGCTGGATTGTCTGGTACACTCATGCGTCCCTAATGACTGTATGTCCCTTAGATTTCCAGCGATTCCCTTTTGATGAACATGACTGTGTGCTGGAATTTGGATCCTATTCCTATTATAGTGGAGAACTAATTCTGAATTTAATGTCACAATCTGAAAATTACACATCAGATGTAAGAGAAATTCAGGAATTTAAATTTTAGTTTACATTTTTAAAACTAAAAAAAAATATGTCTTTTTATTAAAGACAATAATTCTTTTAATTTTCATTTTAATTCTGTGAAAACAATTAATGAAAAAAAAAACTTATTTGAAGATGTTAAAATTGGTTATGTTTTAATAATTTTAAAAGCATCATTTTTTATAATGGATTACCATTATTAGTTCTTAAGAATGTTCAGTTTCTTTTTATATTTTTTTTTTGAAGAGGGAAGAGGGGACTGATTCCTCTAAATACAACTTTAAAAGTTAACAGTACCCATAACAGGTCTATGCAGGCCCTTGGGGCATGGGAGGTAAGGTTCCCGACGTTTAATGACCAATGGGACGACGTTGAGGTCGGGCGGTCAGTCCGACGCTCGCCCGCCTGTAACTTCCGGGAAACAAACCCGGTAGTCATTCGACAGAGGGTAGGCCCTAGGATCCGCTTGGAGGAGAATGGAGCACTACAACTTTACTTTCAATATTTATTCTGTAAATGCTAAACTATGATCTTTGATCATTCCAAAGATTTCCGCTTAAATTGAGACGTAAGTTTGTCATAAGATAAGTATTGATTCAGTAGAAGTGATCAATGCCAGTATTATATCATGCAATTGATAAGTGAGGAATAGGTCGAAATCAAAAATAAGAAATATTTTTATTATAGCTTATATCACTGGAAGTCCAGTTATACGAAATCACTGTATGTTTTTTGACATACTCCTATACAGGCCTGTTTCTTTTGTATAAGGATATTCTTTTCTATAAGTTGATCATAATTAAAGTATCCCTATTTAGAGCTCTCTGTAGCTCCAATTAATAAGCGCAATACCATCAGAATGAAAAAATAGATTATTCCATGCAGAGAGAGACAATCTGTCATTGCTGTGAAATATGGCGCAATGGCGATGTGCAATGTTTGACTCTTTTTGGGGAATCCATCTACAGAGTGGGCGAAAAGTCCCTATACTCCTGTCAGTAAACTGGATTTGAATGAATTGATGGGCCAATTTTCAGATGCGATTTCGGAAAGAGCCACCACCCAAGAAAATATTTTTGGCATGGGAACAGAAAACTTTTACGTCAGGATCTGTGAAGAATTGACATCGGACGGGAAGACTATCAACACGTTTGGAAACATGTGCTACTGTGGAAGAATCCAGAACACGATCTCCCTTGAAGTTGACTCGCAAGCCTTCTGCCGAATTGGATATTCCTCATTAACCATGAGATGCCAAATGCGACAGGATTGGAAAGGGAAAACTTTTTGCCCGTTATCAGTGAAGGAGCTATCAGATGTGGACTTAAAACAGCGCGAAGAAGCTTGCAACCTGCTCCTCCAACATTTCCCAGCAAGAAAAGATCAACAAAGAGTTCTGTTTAGTGATAATCTATCGAAGTTCGAAAGATCGGAACGTTTATTTTTGATCAAAGGAAAATCCATATTTCTCTCAGGAACACGTATAAAATGCACCACATGTTACGATTTGGTTGGCGTAACACAGGGACATCTGATTGGACCGTATTTCGTCAATGGCACAGTGAATCAGACGACTTATCTGAGTAGGAATTAACGAATGGTTACTACCTGACTACAGTTGAAAGGCATAGTTACGTGGTTTCATCAAGACAGTGCACCAGCTCATTTCACCTTGATTGTGCGATTTTTGAGCGGTTAGACAGACGAAGATTAATTGTGAGTAAAGTTTTAATAACTATTTTTCGTAATTTATCTTTATACGCCTTGATGAGCTTTTCCCAAACACGTGGATTTGCCGGGGATCCAAGAACTGTCCTTTAGCTTTGCCATGGTCATCACGCAGCCCAGATCTCACCCCGCCAGAGGAATTCTCTGTGGGGAATCATTAAACAGGAAGTCCGGAAACAGCGGTACCTTTCCAATGCTGAGTTGCAGATTGCTGTGCGCAATGCCTTCACGACTGTAACGCACAAATGCTACAGAAAATGAGCATACGGACCTAGAGACGCATTCGTCTATGCAGAGATCATGCAGAAATGTATACAAATGTTTTGGATCCATAAATTCATTTCAAATCCAATTTACTGACAGGAGTATATGAACTTTTTGCCCACTCTGTACAATTGGAAATTTCAATATAATCATTAAAAAAATAAAATAACTGAAGAAAACAGAACAATAGAGATTCATTGTCAACAGCTTGTTAGGATGGTATTTTAGTTGCCTCTGTGGTGCTTTTATTTTAAGTAAAATTTAATGTTCATTAATTGTTCATTCTTAAAAGAAACAGACATAAGTAACTGCGTCTCTTGGAAAAATAATGTCCAAAAACGACATGAAAAAACAGATATGCAATTTTGATTTTTAAAATCCATTTCATTATTGTAAGAATTTCTAGAAAGAACTGTAATCCTCCTTTCCTTAAAAATAATATATAATAAACTATTGTAAAGCATTGTAAATATTTTTTCTTTAAAGGTTTAAAAGTAATCTTAAAAGCTAATAGCATTATTATGCATTGTTAAACACTGCTATTTGAACTTCAATGTTTTTCTGTGAGGATTTTCTCGACACCGATTCGCAAAGAAATATTTCAAATACAAAACACAAAAATACAAAAATTTCAAATATAGAAATTAGATTGTCTTTTGTCCTTAAATAGTCATGCCAGATTCACAGTAAAATCTATCTTGTGATTCAAAAAGTTATTGAGAGAGAAACACACACACAGACTAAGTGGTTTAATGAGCCCCATTTTCTTAGAAAAGTAGGCCAAAACATGAATCTTGTAAATGAAAAGTTCAAGTAATTTCTCTAAAACTTTTCAGTTTTTTGATGATTTTGAATTCTATGTAAATTTTTTATTCATTTAATTTTTTAATAGATCACATATTTCCTTGAGGATGAAAATAACCAGTGGGAGATTGTAAGATCCTGGGGTCAACAAAATATCTACAAGTACACTGACACCTATTCTTGGCACACTTTAGAGTTCCACATTGTTCTACGGAGACGAAATGCATATTTTGGATTAACACTTATAATGCCTATGATCATGACGATGCTCCTAACTTTAATAGGCTTTTGGCTTCCTTGGGATTCGACTGGAAGATTAATTTTAGGCCAAATAAACTTGGTTCTTTTGACTGTTCTCTCAGCGCATCTGTATTGGGTCATTCCCAGAAGTGGAAGTAGCGTTCCTGGTATAGGTAAGTAACCCTTCATGTTAGGATTTAAATACTTTATTAGTAGAGAAAAAAGATAATTTCTATGGGTTCTGATTTATCTAGCACATATTTTTTCTTTATATATTCTTTCTTTCAGTTGTCTGCTGTGCGAATTCTATGTTGTTTGCTAGCTTTTCAATGATCCTTACAGTGATTTGTTTGAAGATTTCACGTCAAACTCCTTCAATGAGAGTTCCAAATATATTTCGAAATGTTCTTCAGGGAATACCAGCCAGAATTCTTGGATTGGGAGATGGACTTGCTGTAAGTGTTCTACATTCAAGTCACAATTTGTAATGTATAAGTTATTGAAAGTAAGACTTAGTCATAACTAAGTTTTCTTCAGCGATGTTACCTTTATAAAGAGGCTGTGGACCAATGATAAGTTTACGTACCAGCCATATCATAATTGCTGTTGTGTTACGAACAAAATTAGTCTCTCAAATTGGACATTTGTGGGATCAAAGGTCAAGGTTTCAGTATTGCTTGTCATTTGAAGATAACAATTATTTATAAAAATTTAACTTAAATAACAATGATTAAAAAGAAGTTCAAAGTTTAAAAATGGATTCTATTTTTTGAAATAACATACAGCAAAATTATCATAAGAAATGCTTCTTTGAAATGAAAACATTCCAGTCCTTTTTTTAAGATCTCTGCTTGAACGAAATAATTCCAAAAATGAGACGAACTTTTTACTAATTTCTTTTTTGGGGTTTTTAGGCAACAAAAGATGGTAGTTTACTGAATTCGACCGAATCTTCGTCTTCCCCTGAAGAAGAAGAAGCAACTTCCTCTAAAGATGAAACCAGTCTCAAAGCTGAATGGATTGTTTTCGTGACAGCTCTCAACCGATTGGCTTTTTATATGTTTTTGATAATTTACATCAGTATTTTACTATTTACTTTTGCCTGAAAAAAACAAAGGAAAACTTTTAATTTCAAAGAATTTTCCAAGATCTGTATTTTAAAATTCTTTTGTTGTAATCTACGTATAATAAAAAAATGATGAGAATTTATTTGTTTTTCTTTTCTGCAATTTTCTTATTCAAAAGAATTTTAATGAACTGAACAAAATATGTGATATTTAAATTTAAAAAGAAATGCTCATTACAACATTAGACTTTTAGATTTTTCATTGTATTTTTTGATTCATTAATTATATTTAGGGAATTAAATAGTTTATATTTATAAAACGAATGTGACATTAAAAAATAAATTATGCTTACCTGTGACTACTTTGTAAACTAAAATATTAAGCACTATAATAAAAATGTAACAGATATTCGAAATCGGAAATTATTTCATCAAAAAAGCATTTTCTATTTGTATATATTCATGTTCACTAATTTTCAAATCTATTTTTGATCTGATAGAATTTATCCCGCTTGCCAGATATCCTATCTATTGCAATAGGATATTTGCACTCGTAGACCGGTGGAACAAGGTCGTAAGTTGTAATTGGGACTATCAGGACGATTGCAATTAGGTTGTGTTATGTACGATTGTTCAGCTTCAAGCACAAGCGTCCGTATTTACCGAAAACTTAAAGAAAGTTTTACCTGATACATACTAATATTGATAAAATAAAACGTAACATTACTGATATTACATGAAGTTAGGTGTAACCCACTGGGGCCCAATAAGGCCCATGGGGGTGCTGGAGATAACGCTACCAACGTTTCTTGACTTCGGGACTGAGATGAGGTTGGGTGATCAGCCAAACGCTACCTCGCCTGGGGAAAACAACAAACTCGGTACCAATTTCTACAGAAAGCTGGGTGGACCTGAGGACTCGTTTGGAGGAGACTTTAGGCCCCTATTACACTAGGCCGCCAGGCGGCGCGGCCAGCCGCGACACTGGTGACGCTGCTCGTCATTGGGCATTGGTTGTTGTGGAGCCTATTAGGCCCCTATTACACTAGGCCGCCAGGCGCCGCAGCCAGCTCTGCCACCGGTGACTCAGTCGGCGACACGTGCAGGGCAACCGGTGGCGCAGCCAATCACTCGTTGTTCGGTCCTACGGTAATTCGGTAGTTCTCGCCAGCCGAGCAGTCTGTTTTCTGTGTTGGCTGCCAACGTGGTCGCGGGGAACGGCAGCCAGTCAGTAGCCAGTTTGTGGCGACGCCACCGGCTGCCCTAATCTAATAGGCTCCATAACAATCAATGCCCAATGACGAGCAGCGTCACCAGTGTCGCGGCTGGCTGCGCCGCCTGGCGGCCTAGTGTAATAGGGACCTTAGATTAGGGCAGCCGGTGGCGTCGCCACAAACTGGCTACTGACTGGCTGCCGTTCCCCGCGACCATGTTGGCAGCCACGGGTGGCGGAGAGTCGTGGCGGCGCATTGTATCATACCGAGCCTATTACACTGGGCTGCCAGGCGGCGCTCGAAATCCGTTAGGAATGAACAAATATTTCATTCCAAGCATTCAGTTTCACTTGCTTGTTACTGCAAGCTTCAGAACTGGCGTCCCAAATTGCGGGTTGTTGTTCAACTGCACAAATGAAATCTTCGGTATTCACTTTTGTGTCCAATAACTTCTGGCACTCTTTCAGAGCTTCTTCCTGCTTCTTGCTTTTCCCTTTTGTCTTGTCTACACTTTCACTTCCACTCCTTTCCACAGTGACAATCTGCAGTTCACTAGACATACTGAAGTAAAACAGTGAGCAGAAAAGAGTGCGAGGAACACAGAAAACAGACTGCTCGGCTGGCGAGAACTACCGAATTACTGTAGGACCGAACAACGAGTGATTGGCTGCGCCACCGGTTGCCCTGCAAGTATCGCCGACTGAGTCACCGGTGGCAGAGCTGGCTGCGGCGCCTGGCGGCCTAGTGTAATAGGGGCCTAAATCGTGGAAAATCCCTACATCCACCGAGGTCGGGGATTGAACCCGTCTTCCTCCAACCCGCAGTCAAGCGCGTTAACACTTGGTTACTGGACCCACAATATTAATTTACATTTCAATATTTTCATACACCAATTAAAAGAAAATTAAAAAGTGAATAGAAGATTTGATGCAACCTTTCCCTATATCTCAATAATAATGCGACTAACATAAATTATTTTATAATACGTTAATAATAAGAAAAATAGTTTAATCCTTTCCTAATTTTTCTTTTAAGGAACGATTACATTGTAATTAACAAAGTAAATAACAAGGCGTTTAAGATTTTAAAAGATTATCAATACTAAAGATCCTCTAAACACTAGCTAGAAGTTATTTTGAGTAACGAAAATTGGTTTTGAATAGAAAGTTAGTACAGTTCTCCCATTAAATTAATAATTGACTCAAACTGAAAAATCATTTCTTAAATTTATATTTATTTTGAACAGTTGGTTTGTAAAGCCTGCTTCTTCGTCTATTCATAATGGAGGTTCCTATTTCACAATGACGTTTATATTTACTAGTAATAAAATTAACGTGGTGTATTTGCAATTAATTAAATTGCCAACTAAATCTGCACCTGTAGGTGCTTAATTATGTAATAATAATTAATAATATAATCAACACCTGTAGATAACTAACGACTTGATTAAAACAATAGTTCATTCTGTGATATCAAGTTGTAGTGACAAAAAAGGAGTTGGGATAGGAATAACAAGGGAAGAAGAAAAAGTACACGAAAATATTTTTTTTTAAAAATTACTCTGTTAAAAGATTACTAGTCGGCTACCCGTCGCTTCGCTCCGGAAGCCTCGCGTATGTAACGGAAAACAATTTGTTATTTATTAAAAAAACTTACACACACAAATTACATCAAGTAAAATAAAACTATAATTTTTTAAAGTTTTTTTTTATTTTAATTTTTGATGTATATATTCTCTCAATTCACGACTGCTTTTAGAATCAGCGTGTGAATCATATATCTGTGATATATTTTTATTTTTTATAGAGATTAGAATGTAATCCTTGTGGTCTAATGCCTAACACGTCTAACTTCGGAGCAGAAGGTTGCATGTTGGATTCCAGTAGATAACTTATAGAAATTATTTCTATTTTTGTAAATTACAATAATTGCACCAGACCGAAAGAGAAATAAAAGATTTTCATAATATAGATACAATTTTCAGTCGCTTTTGAGCTACAAATAGTGAGCTTTCAGTAATAATAAGACCGCACACCGCATAGACTTCTCCAACATCGTTGTTCTTGGAAGTTCCGAGAACCTTTTTCTGAGGAAGTGCATGGAATCCGTGTTTATCTCCACCACACAGGGCTGCTATAATAATGGCATCTCCATACGCAGCATCCGCCAATATACCCTACAGACAAAACTCAAAAAGAAAAAGAAAAAGCTGGTACAACTTCCTCCCCCCCGCCCTTCTTTACCTACCTGAACCGCCCCTTCCCCTTCCCGTTCCCTTCTTTTACATGTTCCCAATCCTCTTCCCCTAAACCACCGTTTCTTGCAAAATTTTTTTTTTTTTTTTTTTAATTATTTTTTATTTTTATTTTAATGTGCCTTCTTTCCGCTTTCTCCCTATTATCGTTCCTTCTTTTAGTTTACACGTTGTTTGTAAACATTCCCATGTGCTCCGTTCTCTTGCCATCTAGGTTCATTTAATTTCCACCAGCGGGCACCACCCGGACGTCAGTCCTTCCTGATTCGTCCTCCAGTTCACCAATGGACACTCCAAGCAGTTCATTGGTCCTCTTCTCCTTAAATAGAAGAATTGAGAGCTACTTGGATCACTTCCCACTGAAGAAGCCTCATCTAAAGAGAGGCGAAAGCTTTGGACCTCCTATGTTTTAATGTTTTTAGTGTTTTTTAACTTTTTATGCTTGTGTGCAGGCTGAACTTTTAACCATTTCAGTATTCTACTTAATAGAAATAGTACTTCTTTCTTTCTTGAGTCTCTTTTTTTTATTTCCATTGATACTTTACAGTGGTTTTTGAGTTAGAAATAGTGATTGTTTTTGAGTAACGAATAGCGATTTTTCAGTATTCTACCTAATAGAAATAGTGATTATTTTTTTTTCTGTTCTTTTTTATCCAATTCCAATTGATACTTTTCAGTGGTTTTTGCGTTACAAATAGTGAAAATTATCTATATCTATTAGCTAGGCCATCAGATTGTTCGATATAGATATTTGAAGAAGAGATTTCAGATGGACGTTAGTTGATATAGATGATAAATGAAGATCATAGCTTGTATACGAAATTCTTCGCAACAAATTGATTGTGAGTATTCTTTAGAGTGAAGATAACCAAATTCTGTTGAATTGTGACTCAAAGACCTAAAGTTGTATGTGAGTTAAGACAACGTTTTCCAATTATATGGCAACTTTATTTAGAGTTTGTCCTTGAGCTTTATTGATAAATATCGCATAAGAAGGTCTGATCGGAAATTGTTTTCTTGTGAAAGTGAATAGAAGTAGATTACCGCATGGTTCCATAGACATCCTATGGATGAAAACAAAATCTCCTTTGTGAGTTCTGTTATAATTTCGGTTTCTATGAGATCATTATCGAATGAACAGCATTTAAGTTGAGTTCCATTGCAGTATGCAAACTTGGGATTGATGTTTCGCAACAATATTATTGGAGATCCAATCTTCAATGACAAACGATGTTGAGGAATTCCGCTGAGATTCAATGCGTTCAGACACTCGGGCATATAGATATGTTCGTGTGATGGATTATCAGAAGTGTCAATTTTATTCGCACTTGTATTGTATGCTCTGTAGTCTCTCCTTGTATTCTTAGACTTATCATTCGATTGATGTTATCGACACTCTCGTTCATCTCGTTTATCCAATTCCAATTGATACTTTTCAGTGGTTTTTAAGTTACAAATACTGATTTCTCAGTATTCTACCTAATGACGTACTGCGTCTTTCTTTTTTGACTTTCTTTTTAATTACAATTGTTACTTTTCAGTCAAAGGCAGTTCAGTTTTGACAGATAAGTCAAAAAAGCAATATGAAGAGAGTTGAAGTTCCCAAGGCCTAATGGGTAAGATGTCTGACTTCGGATCAGAAGGTTGGAGGTTCGATTCCTGTCGCGGATGTTTCATTGAAAAAATTCTTTCTATTTTTCATTCTCACAGAAAACTGCGCCGGACAGACAGACACACAGACAGACAGAGAAATAAAAGATTTTAGTAATATAGATTGTTACTTTTCAGTCAAAGGCAGTTCAGTTTTGACAGATAAGTCAAAAAAGCAATATGAAGAGAGTTGAAGTTCCCATGGCCTAATGGGTAAGATGTCTGACTTCGGATCAGAAGGTTGGAGGTTCGATTCCTGTCGCGGATGTTTCATTGAAAAAAATTCTTTCTGTTTTTCATTCTCACAGAAAACTGCGCCGGACAGACAGACACACAGACAGACAGAGAAATAAAAGATTTTAGTAATATAGATTCATTCATTCATTCATTGTCGTTAATCTATCATATATTATAAAAACGGTAAAGGAACTCATTCGCGAGAACCATCGGATATTAAGCCATCTGGATTTAAAATCTCAGTCAGTTTTTAAAGAATAAATTCAACGAATTCAAAGGCTCGTCGTGAAGAATAATAATAGATTTGGAGAAGGTTCAAAGCTTTTTATTCACATCACAGCTGTTTTTAAGGAACTAATATTCTGCAAAGAACTAAGATGAAATTTCGAATTGTAGATCTTGCATTTCTAATATAGAAATAATAAAATAAATAAATAAGTAAATAAATAAATTGAGAAAAATTACTTTAATTTTCATATATTGTATTTAGAAGTCTGTCCGATTAGTAAGGAATTAATATATAATACAATTGATTTCCAACTGACACTGAAGATTAACAGAGCTGGGAGTATTTAGGATCCAGATGAATGATAAGACATCGATGTAACTATTCTATATCACTTGAAAGTTCATATAAATAATATCTTTAATAAAGACAAACTACGCTTTGTAGTAATCATTAATTGAAAGGTTGAGCGCAACAGTGGTCTAACCCTCTTTTTTAAAGAATTGAGATATTGTATTGCAAAGTTGACATAAGCCTGTTTTTCATGTGTTTCTGTTACATTCATTTTATTTGTATCAGTACTTATTAATCTTAGTCATATAAGACAAAATGTCTTAAGATGAATTGAAAAGGCTGAAATTAATTAAATTCTGGTACTTGAAACATCACAGAATGGGTTAGACCACTGTTGCACACAACTTTAACAATGAATTTCAAAAAATCATTTTCCATTTCAGAACAAAATATAAACAATCCTTGAAACTTACAGAAATATACTTTTATTTACTACACTAGTATTACAGCCACTAAAAATATCATGATATATAATAGGAAATTAATGAAAATAGAAGTAATAAAAAATCATATGTTTGAATGTAACCAGGTTTATCAATTTCACGTCTATATTAGAATATTTAAGAAATATGATTTAGAAACAAAAATAAACTTCATTGTGATTATACGAGTGTTTCTCAACCTTTTAGTACTTGCGACCTAATTTTCAATCACAATTCTCATCGCGCCCCCCCTATAACCAAAAAAAAACCTCCAAACCTATCTGTTCAACCAAAAAATAAAAAAAACAAACCTCCAAACCTATCTGTTTAATCAAAAAAAAAAAAA
>JAFIDM010000004.1:13377376-13388611 GCA_023159025.1 Thereuonema tuberculata | reverse complement strand
TTAACTTTGTTGTTGTTTACAAATACCAGGATTTTTCCTATAATTCCATAGCATAATAACTAGCGTAAATAATGATGGGAGTCAGTTTTAATCAAAAAGAAACAAAATCCAAAACTTTATCTGGAGACTGAATCCGATAAGGGACTAACAAAGGAATTTTACACCAGAACACAAACGAATTTTTATTTCATTTACATTTCAATTACACATGGACGAGTCTGTTTGTGTAATTCATTGACCTACCGACAGAAAGAAGAAAACAAACATACAAATATGTAAATTTTGGGAAATGCATTTTACGGGGTGAATCTAAAATAGGGGGACAAACTGCGTGGACGGGTTCCCTTTACCAAATCAAGTAAAAAAGATAAGATAAACATATGACTGGGAAGTGCATGGTTGGTGAGTTATTCCAATCCAAAGAAACAAAGCCAGACTACAATGGAAACAATGGACATTATCTTTATTGGTAGCATGTAGTTTGACAAAATACCACAATATGGTCATCGCATACGTCATAGTAAATATTCAAGATGCTACCAATAAAGATACTGTTCATGTCCATTGTTTGCATTGTATTCTGGCTTTGCTTCTTTGGATTGGAATAACTCAGCAACCATGCACTTCCGGTCATGTTTATCTGACCCTTTTTATTACTTTACTTTTTACTTTTTGATATAGGGAACCTGTTCCCGCAGTTTGTCCCCCTATTTTAGATTCACCCTGTACTTAGTGGACTTGTTTTAACAAATTAAATCAACTAACAATTATTTTTGAAATTTCTTTAGTTTTAAAAATTTGTTTTGGCTAAAACAAAATTCTGTGAATAAATGATTCCGATGATATTTTGTATTTAGCGATTTTCTATTAATAAACCTTATTTTTAAATTACCATGATATTATAACCTCGAAATAACATTGAATGGAGGGAGAAGGAAGCTATTTGGATATTAAATAGACTGTGGTATCTTTCTCATCCATTGCATTCCAATAAGAACTGAATCTTACCATGAGCCATATTAAATGAAGCGCAGATGGTCCAGTGTTGACGGTGATGAGTTCCTTATGGATACATCAAATGGAAATGAATGGTCAACAAAGTTCTTACAACTCAAACGACGGAAGCTCTACACGGAAAGCAAAATGGAGTTTTTATCTCTCTTATTAGTTTATATAGTTTGTCTTAGAATAACCAGTGTTGAAGGTAAGTGACCAGTTATTTATATTTATCATTTTTTACGAAATTAATGGAATAATATTTGTAATTAATCAACAAGTATTGAGTGGATGTTACGACTACTTGAAAATGACGTAATGCCAACAGTTCAAAGAGGACTGGTTACGGTTCATTTCAACGAAAGGCTAAGCTACTGAAATCCCAGTAACAATAGAATTAGGTGTTGTGATTAATAAAGAACCTATATCCTGATATTGACAATCTTATCTGAATAAAGATTTATGTATCTCCGACTCTTTATTCAAGAAATCTAGGGTCAAATAAACACTTAAAATTCATTATTCTTCTGAAATTGGATAGAAAATCAACTTTATTAGCATAGTTCAATCTTGGCATTGTATATCATTCGAGAAACAAGATTTAGTAAAATGTATATAATTATATAATGTTACGGAAACAAATTACAAATAATATAAATTTATAAAATAAAAATGCTTAATATTAAAAAAGAAAGGCAACTGAAATTACATTTTCCATCCTTTTTATTATTCCTTTACCAATATGTTTTAGTTAATTTTATGATAAATACTTTTTAATTGATAAGTATTAATAATAATAATACCAGTTATTGAAGCATGGAGATCAATTATTAAACCTTTCAGAAAAACTTATATTTTAATCAGATAAAATTAAATGTTTAAAAATAAATGTACAGATTTAAAAAAATCCCAATCACTTTCCTTAATTCTTCACTTAAAATTGTTACTGCAGCTGCTGAATCGGTTAAGACAGATTTCTTGATAGATTTTTCGTATTGTACTTTTTAATTCTATTAGTCGATATATTATCCTAAAGGAGTGATGTAGCTATGATTTTTTTGGTGACTGAAAATGCCTCTCTAAGGTTCGTGGTTATTATTTCCAATAAACAAACAACGGAATAAAATTAAAAAAAGCAGTAAACAGATTTTATAATAATTCAAATTATACAACGAAGCCGTTAACCTTAAATATAACTTTTGCACTTAGCGAAATTAATGACAACTTTTACTTTTTAAACAAATCAGTTCTTACAAATAATTTACTCCTAGAAATCCTATTGATATAATAACACTCTTTTTTAATACCCACAATATTTCGTTCTTTTTGCGCAGGACTTCTTCAGGTGGTACCAGAGAACTACTGTCCTCCAAATGAAAGATGACCGGCGGAAGTTTGAACTGCGCAGCCCTTCCGGTAGCTGATCAATTATGTTTTCCTGTCACAATGGATGACGTAGTCTGTTTTCACTGAGAAAGACATGTTGATAATGCCAAATTAAAACTTCTCTCGACTATTTAGCGTTATTTCAATACCAGTTGCTAACAATAAGTATTTATATAAATAAATAAATAAATAAATAAATAAATAAATAAATATATATTTATAAATACAATGCTCTTTTGCAAAGTAACAAGCGATTAGCACAATGGCGGCGTCCTTTCATTACATCAGACGGACGTGCCTGACCAGACTAATTGATGATACATGCGCAGATCTCACAAAAATCAGGGCGGCCATCATTCATTGGGAGGACAATAGAAACTATTCTTCTTCCTCTATATTCCATAAGGGTTACAAATAAGAACTAAAAATAAAACATTTTCTTAAACAAGTTAACAATTGAAAACTGTCATATTCGCTAGAATAGTTATTAATAATTATAACAATTAACACTAAATATAAATTACATCGACTCCATATAATACTTCTTCATCTTTTATTGGCAATATTTCGCAAAAACTCAGATCATTTTTGCTTTCTCAAGCCTTCCTTATTTTGGATTATTTCTACAATAAATCTTTCTACATTTTTAACAACAAAGATCAGTAATGATACAGTGAGTTATGTTTCCATTATTACAAAATAAATCTTTCAATTGATACATTAAGTGTTTTTATATTAAGTTCTTTCTATTATTACAGATAACAATTTTGATTTAATTTAACAAATTAAATAATCTGTAATAATGTATCATTACTAAATTAAATCAAAATTTTAAATACTAACATTACTCGCATTACATCATTAATATCTAAAAACTTATTTTTTTCATAAATTCTTTAACATATCCAAATGATGCACTACTCATTTTAAGAAACTTATCCTTATTAATACATTTTTTGCTATTGATCAAACATGATTCGATCATAAATCTCTCCTTTTCTTCAGAAATTTCACATTCAATTTTGACAATTGGATCTGGGTTGTGTCCTTCTTCCTCACAGTGATCTGCCCAGTCAGAAATTCTACTTTTTTTTATTCCTAAAAGCTGTGTTCAGCCAAAATCTCCCTTAAAGTTCTTCCAGTACTTCCAAGATAGACGCACCCACAATCTCTGCAAATCAGATTATATACAATCCCCATTTTATTTAACATGCTCTCATTGAAATTCTTCTTCTGTTTAAACAATTTGTTACTTTTATAAAAAACTAATCGTATACTGTTTTCTTTAGAAACATTTTTGTTTACTTATAAATCCCAAAGGTAGCTTAATTACTTTGTTACAATTACTGTTTTCTTCTTTCGGTTGTTTCACTTTTTTCTTTCTTTAATAAAAATTCCTTAATTACATTAGTTATAAATGAATTTGGGTATTCATTATTTACAAGGTTTCCTCCATATTCTTAATTTTTCTTGACCATAACTTTTCATTCTTTGTATATTCGTTTGATATAGTTCTTGAAAATTGCTTTTTTTATACTAATATTAAGACCACAATTAAAATTCAGAATATGGTTATTTTTTAATGGTTTTTTCATAATGTTAATAAGAAATCCTGTAATCTTTATTTATCATATGTCTAGAAATGCCAGTTTGTTTTCTTTCTCTTTTTCAACAGTAAATTTTATCTAATTTTTGTATAACTATATAATTTCGAAAATTGTCTATCTGTTCAATTGTTCAGATGCATAAGAAAATGTTTTATTTTTAGTTCTTATTTGTAACCCTTATGAAATGTAGAGGAAAAATAATAATTTCTTGTTCTCTGGTACCATCTGAAGAAGTCCTTCGCAAAGAAGGACGAAATATTGTGGGTATTAAAAAAGAGTGTTATTATATTAATAGGATTTCTAGGAGTAAATTATTTATAAGGACTCCATTCGTTTAGAAAGTAAAAGTTGTTATTAATTTCGCTAAGTGCAAAAATTATATTTACAGTTAACGGCTTCGTTGTAAAATTTAATGGAGTCCTTGTTATCATCACTGATATCCTGAATTTCAAAAAGAAATTCAAATGTGACCTAAAAATATATATAGGTTAATTTTTAGGTAATATTAGAGTTCTTTTTGAGCTACTCCTGTATCATCGCAGCCAATCGCAGCCTCTGCACATAAGGCTGTTTAAACCCCTGCTTTCCCAGGTTAAACAGTTCAGTTCAGTTACAGTTCTCATCCGCTTCAGTCTGATTTTATTTCTACGAACCAGAGGCCTAAAACAATCACCACAATATGATTTTAAATGTAAAAAATGTCAAAATGTGCATTTACGTAAAAAGAAAAATACCTTTCAAATGATATTTTAAATTTCGTTTCATATTTGTAAAAACTATTTGCATCATAGGGAAAAAAAAGTTATAATAATGTATTAGCATTAAAAATAATAATAACGTATTAGTATTCAATTTTAATTCTAAGCAAACATTCTATCCAAAATCAAAATAACTCTTATAAAACATTATGTTTAAAACTCTTTTGAACATTTGTTGTTGTTGTTAACTTCCGTCAAGTCGTTTTCGACTCCTGGTGGCTTCCTGTACAAATGTCCTCCATTCGTATCTTTCGTTTGTTGCATCCCGCAATTGTTGTAGAAATTTCCCAGTACATTCTAAAATGTTTTCTATCCATCTTCTTCGTTGTTTTCCTCTTCTTCGTTTTCCTTCAACCTTCGCTAGTATGAGTATCTTTTCCATAGAATTGTCTGCTCTCATCATGTAGTCAAAATAAAACAGCTTTTGCTTTAAAGTCATGGCTTCTAACGAACTGATTGGCTTAGTCTGTTCAAGTACCCATCAATTGGTCCTCCTTGCAGTCCATGGTATTCTCAAAAGTCTTCTCCAGCACCATAGTTCAAAGAAGTCAATTTTCTTCCTTTCCTTCTTTTGCATCGTCCAACTCTTACATCCATACATCATTACTGGAAAACCATTGCTTTCACTACCCTGAGTTTAGTTATCTAATAAATGTCTCTTCTCCCTATAATTTCTGAACATCTTCCATCGTTATCCAATCTAGACCCCTGGAAAACAAAATATGAAACTTCCTCTATCTCTTCTTTTAGTTTTCTTTAAATTTAGACCATGTCCATGTCTTCTTCACTTCAAAGTTGTGTCATCTGCGTATGTTAAGTTGTTGATCTTGATTCCTCCAATTCTCACTCCTATCTTTTCTTCTTCTAGATGGATTCACTGTACAGAATAAACAAGTATGGTGAAAGAATGCATCCTTGTCAACCCTTTCCAAATATTAAACCATTCTGTATTCCCAGATTCAGTCCTTACTGTAGCCTCTTGCTCTCTATACAATTTCCTCAAGAGTATAATCAAATGTTCAGGATCTCATTCCATTCCAAAGTCTTTCATGATCTACACAATCAAATGCCTTGATGTAATCTACAAAGCATAGATAAATACAGAATCTTTTTGAATTCTCTTGTTTTCTCCATTATGCATCGCATATTTACTACTTGATCTCGCGACTCTCTCCCTTTTTTAAATCCTGCTTGTTCTCTTGGCATCTCTCCCTCCAAATGGTTTTCAAAGTTTTTTTTGCAGTATTTTGAGCACGACTTTACTGGCGTATGGGATTAGTGCAACTGTATGATTGTTAGCACAATCTCGAGTCTCTCTTTTTTGGTATTGGAATAAATACAGACCTTTTCCAGTCTTTAGGCCGTAGTAGCTTCTTCAAAATCTGCTTACAACCTTCTCCAAGTGTTGTAGTTGCTTCTTCTCCTCCCTGATCAGTTCTGTAGGTATTCCATCTGCATCAGGTATCGTCTCTTTTGTTAGCTCTTTTATTGCCCATTTTACTTCAGATTCCATTATCATTGGTCTTCGCTAAACTCTGTTATGTCTTTACCTTTCTTGCTTTTAACTATTCACAATTTTGGTGTGAACTTTCCAATAACTTCTCCAGTAACTTCCAGTAACATCTCTTGTCCTTCGTTTACAGTTATCTTCTGCTATTCTCTGACATTCCAAGTTAATATATTGTCTTTTCTTGCTTGTCTTTGGAAATCCGCATTTAATTGTGTAACTCCTTGCAAGTCGCCTTTAGATTTCTTCTCTCGTCTTTTCTCAGCTATCATAATAGCTTTTTCTGAAAGCCAATTTGTGTCCTTTTTCTCTCATCTCACACCATAGTTCGTCAGGATGTCTTTCATTTAAATCAAGAGCTTTAACCTTATTACCTACCTTTATTTTGAAGATTTCTGGAATTTTTTCCAGATCTTATCTTTTTATTGTGTTAGCTCTTTTTCAGTTTAATTCGGTTCTTGCCATCAGGAGTTCAGGATCAGTTCCGCAATCTGAACCTGATGGTGTTTTAATTGAGATTATTGCACTTTTCCGCCGTCTTTTACATATGATGTATTCGATTTGATTACGGTGTAAACAAGAAAAAGTCAAAAACTGATAAAAGTAGAAAGAGAAATGTAAGAAATGCATTCAAGAAATGGGACAGATTACAATATAGGCTAAACGATACAATTATAAAAAAATCGAGTACATAAAACTGATTTTTATATTCTATTTTTGAATTCAATTCATTATTTTTTTTTATTTATTTCTTTATCAATTATTACAATTGTCAGTCCTGTTAGGAACAGTTAATTCCTATCAACAAATGCTGTAATTTATATTGATAGTAATTACATAATTATATTTTTTTAAACATTTTTTATATATTATTTTGTGCCAAATGGGTCTTTTTTTTTTCATTATGATCATTTTTTATTTAGTACAATTAAATTTACTCTTTTAGAATGATGAAAACCATCTTAAAATAGACTCAATAATAGAGATTATAATAACATGATCTATAATGCAAGGTAAAGGAATTATTGACCTTAAGAACTATCTGAACTACACATAAGAAATGAGCAAATACATCTATTCAAATATCCAAAATGGTGTAACTCGGCAATATATTACGCCTATATATACTAATATTATAGGGTTGCTCTTTTTCATCGAAAGAGTAAGGGAAGACAAGCATAAAACAAGATCACAAAATAATCAAAATCAATTCATTCTTTTGTACTGTAATAAATAAATAAAAAGAAAAAATAAAAGCTTATTTTGCCTCCTTACTTTTTTTTTGTCATTAAATTTTTATAGAATCTATTAATATATCCAATTTCTTATATGTTTTTGAACAGTAGAGATTTTGTCTTTGTTTGAAAGTGTTTTATGATAGAACTGATTGTATATCTTTTCTAATATATAATTTACGTTTCTCTCACCATATTTATTGTTAATGAATGAATAATCTAGTGTAACTTTCTAAGTGTAACTTTCTTTCCTCTTCTAATATTGTAATTCGTTAAGTTGCTTGTATATATAGTTACCTTTGAATTTACAAAAACGTTTGATCATGATAAGAAAGTAGAATTTTTGTCGTATGTTTAGGAGTTTATATTTTTTTCTCTGTTAAATTCTGTTTTATTTACTATTTCAGATTTTTGTTGAGAATGATAGTTTGTAGATTTTTGTTTTAATTTTGTTTAGTATATTTAAATTTGTATTATTAGTATTTGCCCAAATGACATTTACATAATTTATATTTGAGTCTATAAGTGCATAATATATTAATATTTTAATTTTTTGTTGGTAAAATATTTTTATTATGATAGAAAATATACGAGGGTTGGGGCTTAAGTCATGGCAATTATTTTTTATCTGCCAAACAGGCGGCACCACTGCAATTTTAGAATATACATTTGAAGCTTCTTGTATGTGCTTCTGATTGGCATCACTAATGTGGTCTAAATGTCAATGTAGGAACGTCATGGGGGCAAGTAGAAAACACGTATTTGGAAATCATCGTTTCATAAGACAATGCAGTGTAGCCAAGAAGACAATGTAGTGTAGCCAGTGTTGTAGTCGATAGGGATGGGATGTCTTGGAACACCCTCTGTATTCGCCAGACCTGAACTCCAAAACTCAATTTGATTTCAAAACTTAAGCTGCAGTTACGTGTGAAACGCTTGCGAACAAAGATGAAATCTGGACGGCATTTTGGTGAGAGGTCTAACACTTAATGACTCACATGTAGCCAATAGTATTCTCCGCCTTCCCAGACGCTGGCAACGTACGGTGGACAGAGTAATCTTGGAGATTACTTTGAGGGGTGTTAGCAAGATGTATTGAGTATTCCTGTGTTCCTTTTACTTCCTTGGCTACAGTGCATTACCTTATGAAACGATGATTTCCAAATACATGTTTTCCACTTGCCCCCATGACGTTCCTACATTGACACAGACCACATTAGTGATGCCAATCAGAAGCACATCCAAGAAGCTTTCAAATGTATATTCTGAAATTGCAGTGGTGCCGCATGTTTGGCAGATAAAAAATAGTTGCCATGACTTAAGCCCCAACCCTCGTATAATAATGAATTTAATTTATTGCAAATTATATTTATATGATCGTACCATGTGAATGTGTCGTTTATTGTTATTCCTAGATATTTTAGTGTTTTAACATTTTGTACTTTAAAGCAGTTGTTATAATTCTGTCTTTTGTATAAGCATTGATGGGAGTGGTAATAGTATATATGATATTTTGGTAATAGTTTTTTAGAATGAATGCATATAAGTTCTTCTTCATTTCTTCATAATATTTAATATAAGGTACATTAAACTTCATTAATGTTTACTATTTTAATAAACATTATTCCTTCTTCATTGGCAATATTTCGCAAGATTGGAATCATCTTGCTTTCTCAAGCCTTCTTTTTTGAATTATATCAACAATAAGCATGTCTACATTTATGACAACAAATAAGCATGCTTACATTTTCTTACATCTGTAATGATACAATAATTTTTTTTTTATTATTACAGAATAAAGATAAACATTTTGCAACAAAAAACCTGTTCAATTTCGCAATGATACATTATTTAAATTGGAATCATTGTTGTACTAACAATAACAAGTTGTTAAAGAAAGTATTATTAAATTTAATCATTGAACTTTTTCCTCCTCTCCCCTGATCATATCCTGAAAATATGATAGGGTATTGGCATTCACCACATAGCCTCTGTCCTTATTAATACACTTGAATGTTCGAATGGTACACGCTTCTATGACGTATCATGTGTGCTTGTCTGTTATTCTGAATAGTATGTTGACAATCGGGTCTAGATTGTGCCCCTCTGAGATGCAGTGTTCTGCCCAGTCTGAAACGAGTGGATGATTATTCCTGTAGGCAGCGGTGTGTTCGTCTACCCTTTCTATCAACATTCTGCCCGTGTTTCCAAAGTACACTTTCCCGCATGACCGGCATTTCAACTTGTATACAGTCCCCATGATTCTTCCTTCCATTGTCTCCATAAGTTCTGTTTTTTCTCATTTATAACGAGTTTGTTATTATGAGTCCATTTTTGTATTTCTGTGAAATCTCTTTGTAGTTTTTTTTTCGTTTTTATCTATTGCGTAAATTACGATATCATCAGCATATATATATATATATGTATTTTGCATTGCTCTACTATTTTGAATATATCATTTATATATAAGATAAAGAAAAGTGGTCCTAAATATCCATGTACGGATACGCATAGGTTTCTATTTTTAAAATAATTTTTTATACCTCCAATACTAAAGCTCTAATTCCCAACTTGTAATTTATTTGATATGAATTTTATTCTTTTTTAAAACCTTTACTGTAGGGGAAGATGTACATCATGAAGATGAATTAAGAAAATATCTGAAATTGGATAAAATCGCTTTGAATCCAAATAAGGCTTTAGTTCGACCTGTTTTGGAGCCCAATCACACTGTGACTGTTTACATGGCTTTAGGAGTCTCACATATTACAGAGCTGGTAATAAACTTATTTTTAACTCAGTAATAATAAGCTACTTATTTTAAATGATTCAAATAGTGGACACAAATACAGGGGGTGGACACAATACTATGGACACAATACTGTGAACACCCATATGAAAATGGGTCATAATTTATATGCTCAGCAGAGCCATTCCATCTAGAGTAGACGACTGCCACCTAGTGGCTTGAAGGTAAAGGTAAAAGTCGATCAGCAGCAGTCGTACGAGTTGCATGTGAAACTTGTGCTAGCAGTGAAAAGCCATTATGTCCGACTTACCAACTTGGAAAGAGACATTATCGTTGGAGTGCACATCGCTGAGCTTCCATGACGAAATTAGCCAACCTTGTGGGTGTTGCAAGAATACTGCGGAAACTTATCACAACCTACACAAAACATGGTAAGATGTCATCTGCAAAACAGAACATTGGGCGAAAATCAAAGCTCACCGACAGGGATAGACGTGTTGAAACGGATAGTCACCCAACAGCACAAGACAGCGGTGTCCCACCTAACCTCTGAGACGAACAGCCAACTCCAGGACCCCGTATCAACCGAAACTATCCAACGGTGTCTAATGCTGCGACAATTCATGGCTGAGCGGCTGTTCCAAAAGCAGTGGTGACACCGTGGAATACGTTGAAGCGACTGCAATGGTGCAGCGAGCACAGACACTGGATACAATAGGAGTTGTGACATGTCATTTGGTCTGATGAATCTGCACTTACAATATTTCAGACCACTGATGTGTTTATGTGTGGAGAACGCCCGCAGATGCCTTTCATGTTGACTGTCTCCTTCCTACTGTTAACTCCGCACTTTCTGAACTAGAAACCCCTCTGCAAAAGGAATGGCTGCGTATGCCCTTGAACATTGACCTAATTTTGTCCATTCCACATTGGATACAAGCTGTATTTAAGGCGAAAGGTGGGCAAACATATTTCTCATAAAGATTTTGTCGTTTCA
>JAFIDM010000004.1:13320421-13347446 GCA_023159025.1 Thereuonema tuberculata | reverse complement strand
TTGTTTTCTTTCCTTTTAAAAATTTTTCACAGCACGTTAATTGTTTTGTTTATCTTGTAAATCCTTTTTTGAACCTTCTGTTCCTTTTATTTAATGCCTTTCTGCCTATGAGTTGCAGGAATAGGCTTTGGATTAGCGTCTAGCGACGTACCCTTTAATTTTTTTGCCTTTTCTTGTTTGGGAGGTTTGGGCTAATGAGTCCGTAGAAGGACGAAACGGCCGTTCCCAATTCCTTCCCCATAAATGAATCAGAAAGGCGATTTCCTTTTCTTTTGTTTACTCAAGTGCTGCTCTTGTTTTCTTTCCTTTTAAAAACTCGAGTTTATTATTCATCTGTTTTTGGATAGAAAATCTTTTTATTTGTAAAGTTTCAGTCTTCTCATTGTATATCATTCAATTTATTTTATAATTTTACACTTGTGATTTAATAAAATTTATTTAATTACATAATATTACGGAAATACGAGGGTGAGTAAAAATGGGTAACCTTAATACGGCCATAAAAATTTAAAATCTCATAGTAGAGGATTCTCATGCAGATATGTTATGTCTTGCCACTTGAAAAACCTGCGGGCGCAAATACTTTGACCTATGCGCCGACTGTGACGTCAGCAAGCCAAAGCCAAGATGGCCGCGCAGTTAGAAGAATGCTCCTTAAGAGGAGCAGCGTGCAGATATCTGGTTTTTGTGCACTAAGGGTGGAAAAAAAAGGCAGACATTCATCACAGAATGCAAAGATAGTACGGGGATAGTTGTTTGTTTACGAAGTGCAGTTTGTTTAAAAGTGGGGTGTACGTAAGTACACTCCAGCCGGAGTCGCACTGCGACTGGTGTCTGACATTATCGCTGCAGTAGAACGATTGATATGGGAAAACCAGCGGATAAAAATCAACCAGATGGCTGAAATACTGTTCATTAGTCATGGATTGGCATACCAAATCTTTCACGATATGCTAAAGTCAGCAAAGTCTCCTCTAGGTGGGTGCCAAGACAACTTGCCCCCAAAATCAAAGAACTTCGTATGGATGTTTGTGAAACGCTATTCCGACGTTATGAAGTTGATGGGGATAACTTTTTATGATATATCGTGATTACTGACGAATGCTAGATCCAATATTACAGCGAGCAAGCAAGGAGTGGCGACATTCATCATCGCCGAAACCAAAAACATTCTGCACAACTCCGTCAGTTGGCAAGTGATGCTCACGCTTTTCTGGGACTGTAAAGGTCCAATCCTGGAACATTACATGATGAAGAGATTTACTGTGAACAGTGAATCGTATTGTGATCTGCTTCAGAGCCATTTGAAACCCCTTTTCAAGTCAAAATGTCGAGGTTTTATTCCGTTCTGGTGTGCTGTTGCAGCAGGATAATGCTCAGCGCATACCGCTCTTGCGATTTTAGAATATGGTAAAACTAACAGATCCGCATTTCGAGTGTCCTCCACATCCTCCATACTCACCAGACCTTGCGCCGAGTACCTTGTGTTTGAACCCCTCAAACAGACACTAAGTTTTGCACGAAGTTTCGCACGGATGATGAGATGAAAAAGGCGGTGACTACTCGGCTTCACAGTCAGCCAAAAGATTTTTTTCTCGCAGAATCCAGATTCTGCGAAAGTGCTGGTGCACCTGTATTGAACGTATTGGGGAATATAAAGTGTTAAGTGTTTTTGTTTGTATGTGTATATATTTTATCAATAAAAAATAATTAAGGTTACTTTTTGACTCGCCCTCGTAAATTACAATTAAGGTAGGTTGCCCAAATAAGGCCCACCTAACGTTTAAAGAGTTTTTACATTTCTACTGCAAGAGTGAAAATTCTGAAAACTGTCTTGAAAGATAGTTTAAGGTGTGCTGTTATGAAAAAGTGAATTTAGAATTAGTGGCAGTTGAAATTCTTTCTGTAATAGCATAGTTTTGAAAATATAACTGAAGGGCCTTATTTGGAGCCCCTGTTCCAAATAAGGCACTACTAGTCACAGGCAAACTCACCCAGAGGGAAAGAGCTTGGCAGTGAAAACAACCAATTTTCAACATTTAGTTCTGACTAAATATTAAGCTACAAATTAATAATTAATTAGTAATTAATTTATAAAATTGTGAATTTAAAACTAGCTTTGATGATTTTTTGTTATATTTTTTCTCATTGTATATAATTACTTTATGTTATTGAATGGAGGGCCTTATTTGAAGCCCCCTGTTAACCCACGCTTTCATGCATTGTTTTACTAAAAGTATTTATCTGCACGTTAACTGGAAAATATCAAATACAGTATCTTATTCTACTCATTACATACTTTAAAATGACATAAAACATGTTTATGTATATTAAGTTGCCAAAACATGCAGACGATTTATCAATTTAAGTTGAAATAGTAACGACAAAAGCTTCGGGCGACTTTTACTGTTCAACTGAAACAAACATGGCGAAATGGTCCACATCAACGGACCTAATTTTTGGTGTAGCCGCTAGAAGCCAGGACCTGTCTGAAGCATAACTAGTCTTGGTAAATTGCCAACGTTCTATTAATAAAACGAAGGATGGGCCGTATTTGAAACCGAGCCTTATTTGGGAAACCTACCTTAATATCAATTTATAAATAAAAACATTTAAATACATTAAAAGGGTTTACAAGTGACATCCCAAAACAGCTGTTTCTCGCTATATTGGCGATCATCAGTTGAGAGTAGTCATTGTAAACACATCAGGTCTCCATACAGAGGTGAAAATAAATGGAAGCAGGAATGGGAATGGCACTTCCAGAAAACTAAACTAAAAACAAAATACGTATTAAATTGCAATAAATTTACGTGTACTGTTCATAGTTTAAGTTGCAGAAACTATGAAGCTGTACACCTGATTAATCACTAAAAGGTTTAATCCAAAAATTAAAGATTTACAAAGAACGACCTCGGGTTTCAGTTACTCTGACCGTAACTGTTCTCAAGTAAAATATACATAAAAAGTGATCGGTTTTATGTATACAATGTATACAATGAAACCAAAGAAATTACAGTGTGGTCCCTGCGGCATCCCTGTGGAGAGAAGGTGTTGACGTCTCATCAGCATAAGCAAAACTGGAAACACGGGAACCCTGCTGGGGATAATTCTAAACTGCAGTATTTGTAAACATCACCACCTGTTGATGGATATTGGAGGTCATTTTTCTAGGTTCTTTTTCCTTTGTCAGAAAGAGATGATTCTGTGATTTGGAATAATGTTCTGTAAAAATGCTAAAATAAAAATTAATAAATAAGAGAAGTAAAAAATTTTTAATAATTTTTTAAAAAGGTAAGAAACGGTTTTTTTTTATGTAACTCTTTGTTTCTCTTTTATAATTTCATTTTTATGGCACTGTTTCTTTTTTAAACCATATTCAGCGATGGCTGGCACAGAAAAGGATCGTTGTATGCTTTTGCTGTTGTTGAAATAAAAAACGATTCTTAAAAGTTTTATCACACTTTCTTTTCTTTTCTTTTCTTTTAAAAGTTTTATCACACTTTCCTAGAACGATCGGATGATCAATATTAATCCTATGTTCAAATGTTCTAATGTGTTGGTAGGTAAGGTATTCCGGATTCCTGTTTAGGACAGCCCTTCTGTGCTCAGAGACCCGGTCAAGGAGGCATCGACGTGTCTCACCGATATAGAGACAGGTGTTGTCAATGCACCATAATCCGCATACAATCCCTTTGGCCTTATCAGTGGAAACCTTGTTTTGCTTTTGAGATGGTCGTAAAGTTTGCTTGATCGTGCTTACGGCAGGCGCTGTAAGGTGCAAACCGAAAGGTCTACAGATTTTACTTAATTTCGGGAATAGTGTGGCATGAAAATCGACTGAAATGGAAGTTTTCTTTTTTGTGGGAATGATAGGTATAGTATTGAATTGCAGTAGAATCTTTTAATAGTTCTCTTAAAGTGTCTATTAATGAACCAATTAGGATAAGCATTGTTAAGAAGTAACTTTCGGATGTTAATAAGTTCATTCTCGAAACCCTGAGCCGTGCTGCAGTTCTTAAATGCTCTGTTAACAAACATCGAAACCAACTTGATCTTGAATGATAGAGGAACGTAGAAGTCGAAGTTCATTATAATTCCGTAAGCAGTGGGCTTTCTGTAGATGGTTGTAACAAAACTTTCATCTCCTGACCTTTCTCCTGACCCCCTCCCCCTCCTTGTCACACTTTGCTACATACTTGTGATCCCCGCCTCCCTAATATTACGTCATAATATCACTCACCACTAACTCTTTTACATTAAAAACCTTGCCTTTTAATTGTAGGTATTTACAAGATTCAGTTCAAAAAATCTGAACTATTGATCAGTTCAATGACTAAATCATTTAATAAACTTATCTACAAAAACAAAACAAAAATCCTGCTTTTCTTATTAATTTCCCTGGATATATTTATGTAACAGGAATGCCCTAAATTCAAATCTGTTTTAATTTACTCTAGCGGACTAGGTTTTTCAACAATATCAAAACCAAAGTTAACAATGAACTTAAATTTTAATTAAATACTAGGCACCCCCTGCCTCCCCCTGGTAAGCATGAGATAATCCAAGAAGAATCGATTCCAAGAAGTTATGGCAAAAAGTGATATTTTATTCTTTTTTGAATGAACTCATTATTTGACGCGCGCGCCATTGTTGAAGGAGAAAAGCTTAATAATATGAACATTGAAATTTAAATTTTAATCTGGTAGGCTAAAATTAATGAGTTATTTTCTTTTTTCTCTGGCTCTTCTCTCATTGCGCCACACACACACGGAGTGATAAGAAACAATAATTTGAATGTAGTCCTCATGGCTTAATGGATAGGACGTCTGACTTCGAATCAAAAGGTTGCATGTTCGATCCCCAACGGGAACGTTTCAATGTAAGAATTATTTCACAGAAAATTTTGATGTTGAACAATGCTCACTGTAAATCTGTCGACTTCCTCGCAACAATTGCAACAGGAACAACCGTTTTCCATTGTTGCACTAATATTGCGATTATTGTAAATCACAACAATTGCGCCTTGTGTATTTGTCGACTTCCTCGCAACAATGAAACAGGAACAACCGTTTTCCGTTGTTGCACTGCGCCCGATAGATAGAGAAATAAACGATTTTATATAGTAATATAGATAACTAAATATTACTATATTTTTATACTATAGTCGGTTCACTATATATATGAAGACAGGTGACAACTCTATATATGGTAAATCATTGAACATCAGTTACTCCGCACCATTTGACCGTGGCTTGGAACATGGCGTCTGCTGAACACACACCGTTGTCAATCGAAAGGAATCATTTAGAATGTTTGTTATTTCAAGTCGTCTGACCAGAAAGGATCTATATCGTAAAACGGCTGAAGCAACAGGTATTTCCTCTCATTCAGTGTTCAATATTGTCAATGAAGCTGAAGCCTCGCTTACCACTAAGCCTAGCCCATTTTCTTACCGGAAAAGAAAAGACAGCGGTCGACATCGATAACAGAATTGGACGATTCGATCTGTCAACTGTATGTGCCTTTGTTGGTGAAATTTATTGTATTACTTTTTTAAAAAAAGACCCTTTTCAGGGCTATCAAATGATGCCACAAAGTTATATGTTTTAAAAGTTTTAACATAGTCTTTTCTATAGCATGACATAGGCCGTATTTTTTTTTGCGTACTCTGTCAGCCAATTTATTGTGTACAGATGGATAAAACCAATCCTGTGGCACCTGAAGAAAATCTTTGACTTTCAACTACAGACATAACGAGAGACGGTCAAGTAAATCGAGATATATTCCATCATCATCAACCAGCTAAGCCTCGATTAGTTTACTCAATTTTCATTGGTAGAGGTAGAAATCCATTGGGAATATATGTCGCAAGCTGCTCCTGGTCTCACCGCAACATTCTTTTGATGTATACTTTACAATTTGTAGTAGATACTCTGACATGCGCGCGTGGTTTTTTGGGCTCTTTAGTTTTTTCGGTTTGGGTTCAGCTCCACTCCTACCAAAAATATCGTTTTTTTCCGGTTCAGGTTTTCGGTTCAGTTCCGATTCGATGCCCTGATGTTAGACGACACAAAGCATGGACCAATCAGAGACAACTCGTACAGAAGGTCGCAAAACCCCACTGCATGGATGGAAGATGATACTCAGTTGCTGGTGAAATTACAGTGGTGTGATTCAGTATAAACTCTTATCGCAGAACACTACATCACAACGGATTCCTATATCCAACAGTTGGACAGTCTTCATGCTGTACTTCATGAAAAGCTCCCAGTGTTGATTAATCGACGTGGAGAAGTCGTATTCCATCAGGCTAACGCTCCCACATGCCGCATCACGGACTCAGTAAAAATTGCACGACCTGGAATGGGAAATATTGTCGCGGACTTGCCCCATCCGACTTCCATATTTTCCGGTCTTGGTCCAGTATTCTTGCTGAGAAAAACTTTGCTACTGATGATGATGTTAAACGTTGCCTAGATAACTTCTTGAACACCCTCTTGCCAGACTTCTATTGCAATACGACAATTGCACTCGTAGATCGGTGGAATAAGGTTATAAGTTGTAATTGGGACTATCAGGACGATTAGGTAGTGTTGTATACGATTGTTCAGCTTCAAGCACATGCTTCCGTATTTACCGAAAACTTTCTTTAAAACCTGATACATCCAAATATTGATAAAATAAAATCATTACATTATTGATATTACATGAAGTTAGGTGTAACCCACTGGGGCCCAATAAGGCCCAAGGGGGCGCTGGAGATAACGCTACCAAAGTTTCTTGACTTCGGGACTGAGATGAGGTTGGGTAATTAGCCAAGCGCCAACTCGCCTGTACCCCCGGGGAAAACAACAAACTCGGTACAAATTTCTACAGAAAGCTGGGTGGACCTTAGGACTTGTTTGGAGGAGACTTAATCGTGGAAAATCGCTACATCCACCGAGGTCGGGGATGGAACCCGTCTTCCTCCAACCCGCAGTCAAGCGCATTAACACTTGATTACTGGGCCCACGATGTTACATTACATTTCATTATTTTCATATACCAATTAAAAGAAAATTAAAGTCAATAGAAGATTTGATACAACCTTTCCCTATACCTCAATAATAATGCGACTAACATAAATTATTTTATAATACGTTAATAATAAGAAAAATAGTTTAATCCTTTCCTAATTTTTCTTTTAAGGAACGATTACATTGTAATTAATAAAGTAAATAACAAGGCGTTTAAGATTTTAAAAGATTATCAATACTAAAGATCCTCTAAATACTAGCTAGAAGTTATTTTGAGTAACGAAAATTGGTTTTAAATAGAAAGTTAGTACGGTTCTCCTATTAAATTAATAATTGACTCAAACTGAAAAATCATTTCTTAAATTTATATTTATTGTGAACAGTTGGTTTGTAAAGCCTGCTTCTTCGTCTATTCATAATGGAGGTTCCTATTTCACAATGACGTTTATATTTACTAGTAATAAATTAACGTGCTGTATTTGCAATTAATTAAATTGCCAATTAAATCTGCACCTGTAGGTGCTTAATTATGTAATAATAATTAATAATATAATCAACACCTGTAGATAACTAACGACTTGATTAAAACAATAGTTCATTCGGTGATATCAAGTTGTATTGACAAAAAAGGAGTTGGGATAGGAATAACAAGGGAAGAAGAAAAAGTACACGAAAATATTTTTTTTTAAAAATTACTCTGTTAAAAGATTATTCATTCATTCATTCATTGTCGTTAATCTTTTGTATATTATAAAAACGGTAAAGGAACTCATTCGCGAGAACCATCGGATATTAAGCCATCTGGATTTAAAATCTCAGTCAGTTTTTAAAGAATAAATTCAGCGAATTCAAAGGCTCGTCGTGAAGAATAATAATAGATTTGGAGAAGGTTCAAAGCTTTTTATTCACATCACAGCTGTTTTGAAGGAACTAATATTCTGCAAAGAACTAAGATGAAATTTCGAATTGTAGATCTTGCATTTCTAATATAGAAATAATAAAATAAATAAATACGTAAATAAGTAAATAAATAAATAAATTGAGAAAAATTACTTTTATTTTCATACATTGTATTTTAGAAGTCTTTCCGATTAGTAAGGAATCAATATATAATACAATTGATTTCCAACTGACACTGAAGATTAACAGAGCTGGGAGTATTTAGGATCCAGATGAATGATAAGACATCAATGTAACTATTCCATATCACTTGAAAGTTCATATAAATAATACCTCAAATAAAGACAAACTACGCTTTCTAGTAATCATTAATTGTTCTATATTTTATTCATACATAAAGTTCTTCGCTTCTATCGAAGAATAAACATATATAAAGTATTTTCTATAGTTTGCATGAAAGTCTATTCACTTGATTCACAGTTTACTCTAATGTGTATCTAAAGTATCACGTTTAACTTCAATTCTGCAACAAAGTTTATGTAGTTCACTTAATTGTAGAATTCTATTATTCACACTCGATGAATCTCTATTACACTGACAATGTTTTATTCTTTCACCCAAAAGTTCAATGTCTATATGTTCTATAAATGTTCGACGAAACTTTACGGCTTTTGATTCCACTCGATGAATGCCTCGCGACGTAAAAATGTAAGTATAAAATTACTTACTTTGAACTTGAGTGTATGTAGTTAAGACATCGAGATAATATTCTATCGCTTTACCATGTCGATATCCTTTGCTCTTGAATCTTTGAATGGTCCAGTTATCAAACTACAAGATGGCGTCCATTCATATGGCTTCACAAATTGCGTAGTAGGCCTGTGATGCTGCCTAAAACCTCCATATAAAACGATAAATTCATAAGTACAATAAACCTCTTCTATCTATCATTAAAATATGATAGATTAGGCTTTCTAATCAACGAGGCATAGATTTTCCTATGAAATTCATACTTATCTTTCAAGGATATATTCAGAGAAAAACTATCTATCGGTTCCTGTTAGCGCATATCTCCTTCTCCCTTCATTACAAGGAAAAAAAAACAATGAATTCCCTCATTCTACTACATTCAGAACATAAGCAATCTGATATTTGTCCACTTCATTCACTTTGATTGTCAGTCTTCACAATGGAAATTGTCATTTCATGAATGCCCATAGTTGCGAACAGTATCGTAACGAGATTACGCTCAAGATAATATTTTACCACTTCTTTTTCATCAAAACCTTTATTATTCATAATCATTCAATTTTAACAATAATGATTTTTATTTTGCGGGGTTTTTTTTTAATTCTTTCAATAAAAAAAAAAACAAACAATATTAATAAATAACTAAATAAATAAATAAATAAATAAATAAATAAATAGGTTTGTGCTAATTAGCATGCGGCATTAGAATTAAAAAATCATTTGTATTTTAATTTTTGGGATAATAGTAGTGTCTTTAGCCAAACAATAGTTATTAAACATCTTGTTAACGCGCAGTATAGACATAAATGTTAAAATGACCAAAATATGCAGTCTCTATAAAAAAAAAAAAAATCGCAACAGTTTCGGATATCTATATTTTTATCTCGTTTTTCGTCTTCGGGTGTGAAGAAGAAAATCTTGATAAAAATATGGATTTCCGCAATTGTTGTGACTGTTTACTTACATTTTCGTGTTATTTTTTTATAAAAACCACAAATTGTGGTGATCTTAATAATAGTTATCAAACTTTAAAATTAGTGTGTAAATATAAAGTATTAAAAAGAAATGATCTAGTCTTGTAGAGCAAACATAAATAGATTTAAATTTGGACAATGAAATAGCGTCTACCCAGGCAACAATTAAAGTTTAAATATTTGACTTTGAAGAATAACTGAACCTATCCAACCAACATATACTCTAACTATCTAACTAATTTCAGCTAACCATTTATAAAAATTTAAACTTCGTTTCGTACTTTTCAGTTTCATTTAAGCAAGTTATTTAAAATAACATTAAATAACAGTTTAGTATAACATAAAACGTTATATTAAGAGAAATACAATAAAAATTTAAATACGACGCGCATTCAAGTTATAACACCTCCAATTTTTTTTCTCAGCACTGGAAACAGATAGAAACATGCGGTTTGTTTTAAAATAAGCGGGCACTCTTTGTCATTGCGAGACAGAGATGGCAGCTTTGTACGGCAGACAGAACCTTAGCGGCAGTGTCGAGAATGAGCGACAGTTTGTGATACTGAAAATGGCGACGTTTTCATTACCTGATCAGCATGTTATCATTCGTTTTCTCCATTTGCGTGGCACCGATTGAAATTTATCGCCAAATGAGTGAGACATATGGTGAAGGTGTCATGGATGTGTCTAATGTGCGTGCGTGGGTGCGTGCAAGCGTGCGTGCGTACGTCGCCATTTTCAGTATCACAAACTGTTGCTCACTCTCGACACTGCCGCTAAGGTTCTGTGTGCCGTACAAAGCTGCCATTTCTGTCTAGCAATAACAAAGAGTGTCCGCTTATTTTAAAACAAACCGCATGTTTCTATCTGTTTCCAGTGCTGAGAAAAAAAATCAGAGGTGTTAGAACTTGAATGCACGTCGTATTCTAATAGTTTTAAGTTTTATTGTATTATTTTTACTTTTAATGTAACCTTTTATATTCTACAATGTATCAATTAATATCTATGATATGTTCTTTCAGAGTTGGGAAGAACCATCTTTGGCGTGGAATGCTTCTAAATTTGGAAACATTCATTTCCTGACTCTTCCTTACCATTTACTTTGGAAACCAGACATTATGCTTCTTCATGAGTGAGTAGAAAATGTTTTCATTGACTGTGTCGTATCTAGGGTTTGTGGTTTGCAGAAGCAATCTCACAAATGATTCTCTAAGGTGCAACTCAATAAAAAAAATCATTTCTATTACTGTTGTTCTAATCTATAATGTCAGTAAAGAATCTGAAAAGTACCCATCACAACAGTAAAGAGAAATTTAAATGATTTGGCAGAGTATGATTAGAATTTACCAAATGACACTCAAATACTAGAACATGGAAAAACTTTATATTCATCAAGCAATATTTAATACAGGTAACAGTTAGCTAGAATCTTAAATGATATTCTAATGCATTTATTTACGCATTTAAGTTAAAATATGTTCAATAAATAAAACAATTATTTTACAGCTCAAGCATTAAGAATTATTAGAACTACTGAAAATAGTCTTTCAATTCAGTCATCATAAATTAAGTACAACATCATAAATTCTAACTGAAATTATCTCGAATATCATGGAAATGAAAACTTTACAATAACATTTAATATTTTTATTCTTATTCAAGATATATTAATGACTCATATTTCCATTCGAGAACAATTTAAACCTGTATCACTAAATGATTAACCTAACTTGCATTAATCATACACATGGAATAACACTTAAATTACATAACCCCTGGTTACTAAAATTTATCGAACTAAAATTGAATAATTGCTATTCCCTTAAATTCTCGAAACAATATTAACTTTCTAAACTCTTAATAGAAATTTCTGAATTAATAATCTAGATACATCAAATGAGTTTTAAACTACATCTAAATATATTGGTTCTATCTCGAACACGAGAATTTAGTACTATGAGTTCGTAAACAGAGTTCTTGAATTCTTCTCTTCAACGGAATAAATTACTTCTTTCTTTCGAAGTCTTCTCGGAAAAATGCCTTGACAAAAACACAAAGGATAGTTCCTACCTTATCTTTAAATTACGTTGAAACTCTTGCGGAGATCACGCCTCATCGGTAACTTGGAAGACGGCGTTCCATTCGCTAAGGCTTATCCATCGTATCCTAGGAAAAATGCTATCTTCATAGGATTTCCCCGCAAACACAAATTCTCTGGATTTGTCTTATGGACCGGGAACTACACAGACTTCAAATCCTTGCTATGAAACCTGATATGCATCTGTGTTTGATCGGAATTCGTGTGCCCAATTTTCCTTATCAACCATCTCGTAACTTATCGCTTCTCTGAAGGAAAAACTTGTTGGTTGAAATTCTCCACGGCTTTCAAATGATTATCGGCATTCTTCTAAACGCTAGGCAATTGATTATCGCCCCAAAACAAAATGGTGTAAATCGAATGTTTGCTTCCATTCGAATTTACCGCCCCTCCGAGGGATTGTGATGCTCCATTATTTTGTGATGCTTCTCCTTGGAAAGCTCCAAAACGACTGCACTAATCGTTGCTAAGCAACCGACGCCATGGGAGATATATAATGCGACATCTGTTAGCCGATTTCCACAAAGTTCAAACTAAAACGCTATTGAATAAAAACCTTACAATAATTTCACATCTATGATCTTTACTATTTTACACATGAAAAAAAAATAAATTGAGGGAAGAATAAAAAAACTTATTTGTAATTTACAAAATTCACAACAATTTCCAACTAAAAGTTATAATTGGTTTACCAACTTTCAAATACACTGCTCACAAAATTTAAGGGATATTGCGAAATGAATATAATACACCCAAAATACATAGGCATTTCAGTTTATTTATTAAAGAACATCATCAGAGAAGCAAATGACATGAAAATGGAAGTTGTCTGAATATGCAAATGAGGTGCAGAATCCATTTATCGGGATTGAGCAAGATATAATACATGGATGGGGGTTAACATTTGCATGTCAAACGTGAAAAGTGTGTCGCACATTGACTCTTGAGTAGGGTGTATGATCACCTGAGACTGTTACAACACACTGACAGCGATGAGGCATGGAGAGGATCAAATTGTCCAGTAGTTCTTGTGGTATTCGTGGCACTCGCGCACCAGGGCGATTATGAACAGACATCCGGAAATGACGTTAAATGTTAACAACCAATCACAGACACTTTTAGAAACACGATACGCTATCAAGGACTCATCAGTGAAGTTTCGTTAAAATGTGTTTGGTGCACACCAAGTTGTATTTGAAGACTGATTAAGCTTAACGGCTCAGCAGTTGATGACTGGGAGATTTGACAATCATCAAAGTTAACGAAAGCTTGGTGCACTCCGCCCTAAGTCATTGAACTGATTAATAGATCCAATTTACTGAACTGAATCTTTTTATAGTTAAAAATGCAAGGTTTTTAAAGTAAAACGGGGGGGGGGAGTGCATGATATTATGACGTATCACAAGTATAGGCATAACTATATACACAAATCACAAGTATGGGAGAGAGGATCCCAAAAATATAACAAAATGTGACAAGGAGGGGGAGGGGGTCAAAAATAACAAAAATTAGCGTGACATAGCTTAAGGACTGCCCCAAACATGTTTGTACCCGAACCGAAACCAAAAACCGATTTTTGTTTCACACCTTCATTTCATTTCGCCTCTTTTTAAGAATACACGAAAGACGGAATTTTTTTCTTTGGTCAACAACTTTCATCAACTCCCACTCTCTCATACCCTGTCGTCACGTGGTCCAAAATCCGACCAAGATCCCTAATCCTCAAGTCTCTTGGGATAAATATGACCATAAAATTTATTTTCTGTATTTAACTTATGCCGACCTACTTCCAGGAAGTTCATGGGGAATTACGATTTATTACGTAGTCTTGTAAAGTTTCCTAAAAATTTTAAGGTCGAAAAAAAAAAAAGGGTTCGAACTGGCTCATTGATGATTGCCGGAGCGAAACCGAAACCGACCGAAATTTTGTGCTTTGAGTGAACCGGAACGAAATCCGGAGCAAAAAACATTAGGGTTCGATGTCCTTCCTAACATTCACACGAAAAATTCACACATTTTTCGTCACCCATGACTACTGTATGCAAAAGTCCTCCCCTTTTTCTCTTTCGTGCAGGGCAGCAGCAGTGGAGTACCGTTGCATTCGATTCAGGTCTGACAAAGGGGTTCATTTTCTTACGAATATCCCAACTTTTGCAATCTGGTATTGTATGGGAGGGAGGTCTGCAGTTTCTCTGCCAGTTCTCGTAGTGTTGCATCACGCTTGGTCTGCACAAATGATGATCTTCCAACTCACTGGGTCACCACTTCTGTATCTGGCAGATATCATACATCAGTGCCGAATTTTTTGGAAAATCGCGTTTTCCTTTAGAAAATGACACATGATTTAATGTAAATACGCTAATAAAACACTGGATCATCCACTTCTGTATCTAGCAGATATCGTACACCAGTGCCGAATTTTTTTGTATCAGTCCTAGCAGATAGGCCTACTCTGTCCGATAATATTATCATCACACGCTTTTCGCAATTTTTCTAAGTGCTTCGTCACTTAGAATTCAGATATTCATAGAGCAGTACTTTACGAACACCTTCTTTCAATATCGTCATCGTGCAACTAATCTTCATCACAATAGCGTAGTTCGAGTCCCTTCATTCGCGCACATCACGGGAAACTTCTTTGTAAACTAATATACCAAACATTTTCTCTGAGTTTTCATCTTACTAATCTCTATGGGCCTTTTTTGAAATTAAAAAAAATATTTTAGCACTCCTCTTTTATCATTGTTTTATTAGCGTATTTACATTAAATCATGTGTCATTTTCTAAAGGAAACGCGATTTTCCAAAAAAATATTTTAGTTAGATTAATAAAACAACATCGAGAACTTATTCAACACAATAACTGGAGAAGTCAATTTCAAATAACACCTTTTTTTGAAGCCTGCGAATTTAATTTGGATGAGTGAGGTTTTGGCTGTAGCAGTTGAAAAACCACAAATTATTTCTTCAGTACATAGGAACCTCTCTTGTAAGTTTCTCAAAGTTTGAATTCTTTTTAAGATATTTTAAATCAACAGTAGCAATTTCTACTACAATGAATTTGATTGCATGTTTTTTAGCTCCAATTGATTGCAATTTTCCTAAAATTCAAATGTTCTCAACTTTATTATCTGGGTCTTTGTATCTCAGTAAAATTTTCTACAAAAATCCCTGATTCTTCAAATAATCACACACATTTAGAGCTGTCAGATAATTTCTCTCCAGCTCTTTTATTCAAATTTTTGTTCATTTTATTTGGTTTTTTCAGTTTCAGTTTCCTTGTAAGTTTCCTCTGTTTTTCTCATATCACGTTGTTACGGCACATTAGTTAGAGTAAAGGATTTTTCCTCTAGATCTTTCTTACCTAGTTTATTTTCTTGGATGATCTTTGGGATAGGATCTAAAATTCTAAATTGACGAGAAGAAATATTTTTGTTTGATGACTGATGGAAGTGCTGTTGGTGAAGAGAAAGACGTCTTGAGGTGTCCTATAACGTCCAATCCACAAATTGTTTTGTAGGATTAAAAATAGTTTAGTTCAGTTACAAGAAACATTATTATCCGCGCGCTCAAAGATGAACCTCCCAGAATGCAACGCAGATTATAGATTGAGCTTTCCTGGCTTTTCGTTAACATTCAAATGGAAGAGAAAATGGCGACAATTCCTTCTTGATATGCATATCAGCAACAATTTGACGAATGACGTAACAATCAAAATCGTCAGGCGAACTCTTTGGAGCCAAACGAGGCCTTTTTCTTCCTGGCGTTCGTAGCAACGGCGACTGTACAATTCTCTTCACCGTAGACAAACTCATTCCAGTATATTCTGCAGTGACCTTTAACGCATCCTTTTTACTTTTCAAATCGTTGTTGGACGATACATCTTCTAGAAATCGACGAGCAACGTTATGAATAATTTCCCTAGCTTGACTGTTGATAACTCTTCCTCGTCGAAATGCTGACTGTGAACCAGCGACCGCCATTTTCTCTTCCATTTGAATGTTAACGAAAAGCCAGGAAACATCAATCTATAATCTGCGTTGCATTCTGGGAGGTTCATCTTTGAGCGCGCAGATAATAAGTCGAAGAGATAGCTAAATGAAGGTTTGAAAACTTTGTAAAAAAAAAAGGAAGAATAAAAAAAAAAAAACTTTTAATTAACGCAGAAACATTTTTTTTTTAAATAAAGGTAAATGTAAAGTTATTGTTAACTACTGATGATAAATTCGAGATAAAGTACTAAGTAAGTTTAACAATTTTAGGTTTAAACTTAGGTTAAATTACTAACCTAATTTGAAATTTGAATTATAAGAAATTCATATTATAAGAAAAATTCAAGGTACTTTCAGGCATAACTTTCAATTCACAATGAAAAATAGATGGTAATGAAAAATTGTAACTTCCTTTGCTTTTTTTCCTTTTTGGATGTCAATTTCTTCTTTTACGATTCTGTAAATGTGCTAACATGAATTATAGTAAACAGTTTCACAGAAACCCTTCGGGGAACATTTACGAACAACAATGATGCAAGGCTTGTTTCTGTTTTGTTAACAATGATGCAAGGTTCTGTTTCTAAATAAATAAATACAATTTAAAAACTTTAAAACTGTTGTGATAGGTGTATTCAACTATTATGATAGTTACGTGATTGCAGCTTTTCATGGATTAGCTGTTTTCGGACAAATATCCAATTGGTTCTAGTGTCTAACTGCGTTGAATCCTGTCATCGCCCACGTCAACTTTACGTCACTCATGCGCCAACATCTGCTTCAAATGTTCGTGGAAATCCCTGTTCTGCCACCAGTTTTCTTAATTTGCCTCGCATTTTTCCTGCTCCTTTTTTTTCCTCTTGAACAGAATCTGAAATTTCCTCATATGTGACGTAAAGGTGACGTGGGCGATGACAGGATTCAACGCACTTAAACACGGGAACCAATTGGATATTTGCCCGTAAACAGCCAATCCATGCAAAGCACCAATCAAGTTCCTCAATAATACACCTATCAAAATAGTTTTAAAGTTTTTAAATTTAATTTAATTAGCAACAGAACCTTGCATCATTAGTTGACAAAGACCCCTGCAAAGGTAGTGTCGAAAGCTCCCATTTTGTATGTATAATTTTATTAGTAAATATGCTTTTAAATGTGCGCAGGCTCAATTGTATACATTTATAAATAAAAAATTTATACACGTTAAACTTTTAAGTTTTAAACGTGCTATTATTATTACAGAAAAGGTTCTATTTTTTTAATATGCTAAATTTTGATTTGATTTATTTTATAATTAAGGAAAACGTATTCAAAAATTTGTATGACTATAATAAATTTCGTAATATTTGGTAAAAATTGAAGGGCCCCAAGGACAAAGGTGTTAAGCGACAATTTCATAAAATTTCTGTTAAAACAATTAACAAAGCTTTTCGACCAATAAATGTGGTTCAACAAAATCATGGTTTTTTTCAGGACAATTTTCAATTATTAGTGATAATTAAGCTGTATATTGTTCACAATAAATTATTGTTTCCAGGTAGCAGCCAAACTTTAACTTTAAATATCTCGAAACTGCCAAGATATTACTTAACACCTTTGTCCTTGGGGCCCTTCAATTAATAGTATCAGTTAAGCCTTTTTCAAACAATTTTTCATTTATAGAAATTCTTAAATAAGTTCTATTTCTTTTCTTCTTCGATCTTTTTATAAACTGATCTTCAGAATGGAAGAGCTTCAGAATAGTGTATGTAATGGAGTAGGTTTAGATTTATCACTTGAGTTTCTTAAATGCGTTTTGAATTCAATTCCAGTCATATGAAATAGATTTTCAAAACAAGACTTTTGTGTGTGAATTTGTAAACAATGACTTACCTAATCAAAAAAATGGCAGTTAAAATTGTTAAGAGGAAGATTCCTTTAGTGTACTACATGGGGGAGGTTCTAACTCTTATCTTTCCTTGGTCAAATGGATATTAGAAGGAGATCAAGTAGGCTAACTAGTCAGACATTCGCCCTTGGAAGAAAACTCTTGAAACAATAGAGGGGAAAAAAAAACCAATTTTTTTCAAAGGATTGGGATCATAGAGAAGAGATGCAGGAAAAACCTTAATCCTAAGATTAAACCAGATTCTTCCAATGTGTTATTGATTTATTACCGACAGAAAGTTAAAATAAACAAAAAGATGTGAGAAATACATTGTATTTAGTATACTTGATTTAATAGATCTAAATCAACAACAAAGTCTGTTGAAATTTGTTTAGTGTTTTAAAAATTTGTTTTAGTCTTCTCTCTTAATTTCTGGGAACAAATGATTCCGAAGTCATTTTGTATTTAGTCAGTTTCTATTAGTAGATGGAATATCTCTATTTATATCTTCTTTACATATCAGATCAACAATTACGAAGTTAAAGATAAAAGAAATAAACACCCAAAAGTTATTTACAGCAGAAAGTTGAAATTGAAGTGATAGATAGAAACTGATTTTGAAATATAAGAAAAATATGATGGATTACAAAACAGAATTAATTAATAATAATTATGCCTAAAATATTATTACATAAAACGCACCGAGAAAAATATTGACATCTGCTTTAAAAATCTCACACTAATTAAATTACAAATGATTGGTAACATGGTGATTGTTTTGTAACTTTATAAACTACAAGATTTTTAAGTGATATTCTTTTTTCTTCATCTATTATTGGTTTTAAAGTCCTTTGAATGGAGGGAGAAGGAAGCTACTTGGATATTAAATAGACTGTGGTATCTTTCTCATCCATTGCATTCCAATATGAACTGAATCTTACCATGAGCCATATTAAATGAAGTGCAGATGGTCCAGTGTTGACGGTGATGAGTTCCTTATGGATAGATCAAATTCAAATGAATGGTCAACAAAGTTCTTACAACTCAAACAACGGAAGCTCTACACGGAAAGCAAAATGGAGTTTTTATCTCTGATATTAGTTTATATATATTGTCTTAGAATAACCAGTGTTGTAGGTAAGCGACAAATTATTTATATTTATCCTTTTTCACGAAATTAATGGAATAATACTTTTAATTAATCAAGAATTATTGAGTGGATGGTACTACTACTAAAAAATGACGTCATGCCAGCAGTTCAAAGAGGACTGGTTCGAGTTTCCGTTAAGACTTATTACAGCGACAGGCTAAGCTACTGAAACAGTAACAAATAGAATTTGGGGTTGAGATTAATAGAGAACCTACATAGAAATGTTATTGCAAAACGATTTAGAATGACAACCCTGTCAATGAACTGCGTAATGTTTTAATCAGATAAAAGTAAATGGGTAAAAATAACTGTACAGATTTAAAACATAACCAATAAGATTTATTCTCTTTTAAGATAAAAATATTGTTAGAAAATGGCTTTAAATTTTTTGAAGAACTTCAAATGTAAACTGATTACTGAAGATAACTTTCATTTATTATTGCAATAATTGGAAAATGTGAATTTTAAATTGAAGTTTGAATTTCATTCTGGAAAGATTAAAATCATAGCTGCCATTCTTCTTCTTTTTCCAATTAAATCTTTTCAATAGATTATATGAGAAATTATTGTTGTGCTGTGTTCAAGCTGTATGGAACTAAGAACAATTACTCTTCCACGAGTTTAAGAAGGTGGAAACTTAGCTTGTGTGTGGTTGAAGTGAGTTCTCCGATGTGGAGGCGCTCCGATGAAAATATCCATGAAAAATACTCTGTGGTATATACTACGGAAGGGTCCCAAGAACGAAGTGTGGTTGGAACTTTTTCCTTCTAATCTTGGAATAGATTCTGAAGGGATTTTCTTTGCCTTCCTCAGGAAACAATTTCTTCAAAGAAAAAGAAGAAGCAAACAAACATCCATGGCGGTGCCGGGATTTGAATTCACGTTCAGACACATCAGTCTCATGGCAGGTCGTCGCCTTGACCACTTCACCATTTTCGGCCGCTTCCTGTGAGACAGCAAGTAACCAGGGGCGGGAACTCTTATAATTTGTAGAGGCGGGAAAAAATACGAGTTCGAATAAGGTGACTCATATTCTGCTACTCATAGTTTGGCTTTAGAGATGATAACAGACGGACGGAGGGACAGACAGAACGAAAAAAAGATAAGACTCGCAAATTTATTCCTCCAAACAATATACTCCAAGAAATTGTAAATTTATAATTTATAGTTTTAATTTAAAATTTCACATAATATTCAAATTGTGACCTTAACTCGTCTTTTTTTTTTTTTCATTAAAAGTGCTGACTCTCTATATTAAATAAATGGAAATGGATTTAAATCTTTCTTCTTTTTTTTAACTTGCTGGTCCAGCTGCATTCAATGGGAAACTATTACAGGAATTTTTTTGAAAATTGAAAAAGAGAATTTGAGGTTAGCGTTTTAAATTTTAACCATGTTAATTAAAATCTTATTTTAATTTTAAAATATTTTTTGCCATTTTAAAAATATACTGGATGGGAAATAAATATCGTTGAAAAGTTGGAAAATCGGATTTTATAGAAATAAATGAATGGACTAGGATTTCAATATATAATATATAGATAGATAGTGCGCACAAATGCTGTGTCTCACAACAACTCTTGTCATAGTGTGAGGCATGTTTTCCTGACACACGTTGGGTTCATTGCTACCTCTTGAGGGACATCAGGATGCTAGAGCGTACTTAAACATCGTAGCTGACCAAGTGCAACCGTACATGTTAACAGTTTATCCTCCTGCAGATGGCTACTTCCAGCAGGAGAATGCGCTTGTGCACAAAGCCCGCATTACTATGGGATGGTTTGTGGAACATGACGATGACTTTTCCTTGGTGCAGTGGCCCGCTCAGTCCCCGGATCTCAGCCCAATTGAAAATTTGTGGAATGAGCTGGAACGGGCTGTTTGCTGCAGGCCTATACCTCCAACAAATCTTCAGGAACTGCGTGACACACTAATGTCTGCATGGTACACAATATACCTCAACAACGTTTTCAGCATCTTGTGGAATCCATACCTCGACGAATTCAGGCTGTTTTCAGGTCTAAAAAAGGCCCAATACATTACTAGGTAGGTGGACCTTATAAAGTGGCCGGACAGTATATATATATATAACCATATTTTATACTTTGAAAATTTTTCAGAAATGACTTTTTTAATTATTAGTTAAAATAGCATCAGAAACACAGATAAATATTGATTAAAACAATACTAGTTTCTCCACTACGGAGCTTTCATCAGACTGAAGAACATTGTGGATGTACTGTAAAGCTACACTCACTTCCAAAAGTTAAGCACGGAGAGGAAATTGTTAATTTCCGTTAGAGATCTGAATTAAAGAAGCTGAAATTTGCTGCAAAGGTAAGAGAAAGTATGCAAATTATATAAATAACAGCCAATCACGGTTTCGCTCGAGAAATATGCAAAACAGGCAGTCGTATAAGAAGCCGGCATTGGGAAGGGTTACAGGAGTTGCATGTAAGTGCTGATGAAAGGTGTTTAGAACATTCGTACGATTTGTTATCAAGCTAGACGTGTTTCTATGGCTTCCAGAAGACGAATGGAAGATTCTGAGCGCTGGCGGGCTGTCGGACGCATTGAAGAAGGACAGTCTGTAACAGATGTTGCTCGTTTCTTCGGCGTTCATCATTCCGTCATTTCACGATTATCGAAACAATTCTAAACCAATCAAACTGTTGTCCGAAGACCTGTATCCGGTCGTCCAAGGGTTACTACCTTCGCGGAAGATCGTTATATTGCTGTTGTAGCCAAGCGGAATCGAAGATCGACCTCCATACGTGTGACATCTATGGTTGTAGCGGCCATTGGTAAGACGATATCTGCCACTACTGTTCGTCGAAGGCTCCACATGAATGGTCTGTACGCCCTGGTACCACGAGTTTGTGTTCCTTTATCCGTCCAATTCAGAGGGGCACGATTACAGTGGTGCCTCCATTCTGTGAATTGGACTATGTCTGATTAGGGTAACGTTATGTTCACAGATGAGTTCAGATTTGCCCTACAACCCGATGATAAGCGTGTAAGGGTCTGAGGGGACAAGGCACACGCAATCGGCCCCAGAACATCACCGAACATCACGCATTCCGCGGTGGAAGCATCATGGTCTGGGCAGGGATTTCATTGGGATATCGCACCGACCTACACATCTACAGGCGAGATTCTGTGACAGCTGTACGATATCGAGATGAAGTCCTAGACCCCATTGTGAAACTGTACGCTGCAGCAGTTGGTCCTTCTTTCGTTTTAATGGACGATAATGCGCGTCCCCATAGAGCTGCCATCGTTGACGATGGAGAGTGAGGATATTGCGCGTACGGAGTGACCGGCTTACACGCCGGACCTTAATCCAATTGAAAATCTTTGGGATGCCCTCGGCCGTGCTGTATGCCGACGTTTCCCACCTCCAGCCACTCTCAGAGCTTTAGAAACTGTCCTACAGGAGGAATGGCGATTACTGGACCCTGCGGTGGTTGATCACCTCCTAACAAGCATGATCACACGCTGTAAACTTTGTATGCAGGTGAGGGGTGCTCACATACCCTATTAATGTCGGTTTTTATTGTTTGTTTTGAATTTAAACATCATTTTGTTAATGATGCAAATATGACGTCATCTTATAATTTATGAAAATTCAATATTTTGTTTATCTCTGTATGTAATTCTTTGTTTTGTTTCATGAATAAACATAGTGCTACTCACTTGCAGCATTTTATGTCAATCAAAGCAGTACTTGTCCATTTTTTCGCATTTTATCGCTCCGTGCTTAACTTTTGGAAGTGAGTGTATTTAAACCAAGGGAGTCAAATGAAAGCTCCCGTAGTGGAGCCGAAACTAGTAACGTTTTAATGTTGTTTCGTAATTTTTTTGTAAATAATGGTTATTTGTGTTTCATTTGCTATTTTAACTAATCATTTGCTCGACACATGTTAAATTACTTACTTATGACTTTTTTAAAATTGCAATTTACTTTAGTTATTTTTTTTAACAAATCCAGTCAAATGGAAAGGTGCACACCAAACCTATTTGTAGCTATTAATTTTGTTATTGTTATATTTTGACTATGCAGCCATTAAATGCCCTCAATATTCTAGTTATATATCATTAGAAAGCAAGTATTTTTGCCTTCCAATAGTATCTGCTTCCAATCTTTATCTTTGACTAAATCAAAAATGCAACTAGAATTTTAAAAAATGTTGTAAAATAATTTCTCAGAGAGTGTAGTGGGGTCACAACATGTTTCACCGAAATCAGAAGTCGGGTTACAATTAGTTGTCTGAATGCGTTGATTTTGTTAGGAATGATCAAAAATTTAAAAATGAGGCTTTACAAATCTCCTTTAATTTCACATCTTTAAAAATCTACACCTATGCAATATTTCAGAAAGCCTAATCGGTCTTGCCTTTCTCAAGCGTTTCACAAAACAACTAAAAATATCAATTAAGAAAATAAAATGTGCTCCGTGCCTAGTACCACACTCAATGCAAGAAGCATTATTACAAAAACAAAACAAAAACAAATGTTCCAATCGTCCAAAAATAAATTGAAGAAAATTATCCAAACTTTGAAACGTCTTCAATTGAAGTAAAATATGTCATCCTCCTTACAAGACCCTTCAAGTCCAAGACCCTTCAGTCTTAATCATAAATAAATCATCACGAACGCATCAAATTAAATTTACAAAACTCCTTTAATTTCACATCTTCCAAAATGTACACCTTCGCAATATTTCAGAAATAAGGCTTTAACTTAAGCATTCGAAAGTATTTGAATAATGTTGAAAAAGCTCAATGAGAATAAGTTTCAGATACTACAAATGTGTCGTATCTTCCCATCTTTCTTAAAATATGCCAATGTATAATTCGTTATGAGTCTGTCTTTACAATATGAGTTTGAATTATCTTTGCATTTATTTTTTATCCAGCGTTACAGGCTTCCCATTTGAGTTTTATTTTTGTATTATATCAGATATTTAGGTAAACAAAATACACAACAGGATTAATTCAGCACATTTGTTAATTTGCAATTGCTTAACTTAATTTTAAGAAGTTTCTTAACCCTTTTAGACCGATAGATAGATAGATAGATAGATAGATAGATAGATAGATAGATAGATAGATAGATAGATAGATAGATAGATAGACCATCTATCATATCTGTCCTGGGATGTTTGGAAGATTGAAAACTTACAATGCTTAAGCTAAGAAGTATTTAGAAAAATTCTTATTTACTGGAACGAATCTCAGTAAAACAGAAGTATGTATGAATGAAACCTCCGGAAGTGTCCACGTGAGGTTTAGAAAGGCGATGAATTCAGCTAATTCGGTTCAAATGTATGAACTCAGAGAAACAGGTCTATGCTCTATTCCAACTTTATTCTAATAGACCGCTGACTGACTGCCAAGCCTTCTTGTCTCATGCTCCGAGCATTTATTATTATGATAACTATTGAGGAAGAAACTACAATAGTTTAGCAAGAACATTCTTCTTCTTTGAAAGAGAAAATTTAACGACATGAAAATAGATTATTTAACCAATGGCAAATAAATCATCACTAATGTTCAAGAGAATTTATGCGAAATCTAAACAGTGTTAGGCAATCTTTACTTCACATTATTTTATTCATATTATTGAATCTAGGAGCACTGAAATTTTTTTAAGCAAAACTAAAAATTAATTAACAAATATACAGATGAAATAATTAGAAAACAAACGTACTCTAATTAATTAGAAACGGCGTTAAATTAAGAATAAAACGTATTAAGGCATTATGAATTCTTCTAAACCCAGTAAAAATCCAGCATTGCAAATCATATTGGACTGTTAATAGTTAATAATAATAATAACAACAAAAAAGTCTTAGGAAAGTGTTCTTTAGCATTGAAATCTCAATTAAATGTTTTCTTTTTATTAGCGACCCCCGCACAGTGTGAAGAGGTGAAGCTCTCACAAGAATGATGATGGGTTTTGAGGTTTTCTAGAAATTAATTTTTGAAGTTATTGTTTCAAAACTGATCTTCAAGTTATTGAAGAATTATCATGAAAATAAATGAGCACCTGAAATAGACATATACACAGACAAGTGAAGATAGTAATACAATGTAGTAGACTAATATAGCATAGTCTTAAAATTAGGCATAATGCTTAAAAAAAAAAAAACAATGTGCTAAAAAAAACAAGGTAGTAATAGCGATTAGTAAACCAATCACAATGCTTCGGAACGACTTTTGATACATGAATGAAGAAAATTATTTAAAAGTTAATACACTTGAATTCCTAATAATGATTTAAAAAGAAGGATGAGTAGAAATTGAGTCACCTTTACTTTAGAATAGACTGCGCCGGAGTGGTCTAGAAAATGCGCGCGCGATTCTTTTTGCGACCCCATGCTATCTTACCCACCCCTATTTACATGGAATAATCGTCATTCTTTAACTCAAACCTTGTCAATACAATGAATTCCTAATAATGAGTTTTAAAAAAATCACTATTTATGTGGAATAATCGTCATTCTTAGCTCAAACCTTGTTAAAAGACTGAATTCAATAACTTTCAAGTACAACGTGATACCAATTTTTGAGAAAATAAAGTAGTTATCAAAATTTTACGTATATTGAAATATTTTAACACCATTAATATAGCCATACACCTGATTAAATAAACAAAACTAATTTATACAAGAATGAAAATTTAAATTTTTGTATGAATTAGATCAATGCCTAAGTAGCAAAAGCAATCTTTAAACCAATGATTCCGAAACTGAAATATTTTCTTCATGAAAATTAAAATCTCATTGGAAAAACGAAATGTGATGAAAACCCCAGCGCAAGTTACTACAATATTTCCAAATTCATCTGCATTTAAAAAAAGACAACTATCACATGACGTTTTCATTAGAGTATTCGAAAGATGCAACCAACACAATTTCCTTGTTTCTGAAATTGACAAAAAAGAAGAGCAAAGTAGTTATTATAGCAATGACAAATTGTGAAATTTCCCAGATGCTGAATTCTTTAGTTCCTCAATAAATCTTTTTCTTTTTCTTTTTTTTTTCTGTATCACAGGAACCTGATTATAAATAACTTAATAGAAATTCATTGTCACTATTGCAGCAATAAAAATACAATAAAAAGTTTGAATGAACCTCTGTCAAAAGAAAAAGAACTTCAAAAGAAATAAAAGAAGCTCTCATTCGACATAGGTTTTTTTTTCTCTTTTTGAGACGCCAGTTACAAACGTCTTAGAGAATTCCTCTTGTTTTCAAGGTGAGTTTTTTTAGTTTTCTTTTTGTAATATTTTTTTTTTATTTAAATTGGAATAAAGATAAATTAAAATGAAAAATTATATTCATAAATTTCTGTATCTTATTTAAAATGAGATAAACCTAAAGGAAAATATACAATAACTTAAGTTTGAGTTTTTGAAATGAATAAATAAGAATAAGTTTTGAAATGAACAAATCTCTCTGATCTAAGCTGCTCTACACAAGAGCACCTCGAAGTTTAAATATTTGTATTTTTTTGTAAATTTTATTTACTTTTAATGAATTTGTCGTTCAGAAACTAATGAAGTGATTCGTAAAGACCACTCGCCCTCTCTTATATCCATCAGCTTATGGTTTACATGGATACATTCTTAAATCTTCTTAAACAGTGTTAAAAGCATTGGTTTTTACGAAATAAGATAAGCTTCTTATTGTTACGCAATCTCTACTTGTAGCTGATACGAATGGATTTTTGTTTTGTTCTTTACTAAGATTCACTTTTTCTTTTTCCCCTGCCTTCTTCACTAACTTCTTTATTGTCTACTGTATTATACCAAACACATGTCAGTTTCATAAATCTCTTCCTATTATATATCGTTTACGGGCTGCGTCACATGCAGTTGACGAATATCCACTCCAAAATCTCACTGTGGCTTGACTTCAGCTTTAGTAAAAGAAATACATACAAATAGATTCAGATATTCAAAAGCTCAGTCTTTTTTTTTTTTTTTTGAAGTATTAAGCATAAAGAAGATCTAAAAAGCAACAAAATATTTTTCAAGGAAACGATTTATTTTATCAATGCTTTTTATTTATCTTATTTTTCTCATCTCTAGCATTCTTTTAAAGAATAATAAAAGATTAGAGGCTGTTCTCTAGGATACTTCTCTTCCTCAGCTCTCTAACGCATCAATTATTTTGACCTTTTTCCGGATGCTCTGAGTTGCTAGCAAAGGCCTTCGAATGTATTCATCTATGTTATGTTATGTTATGTTATGTTATGTTATGTTATGTTATGTTA
>JAFIDM010000004.1:13286580-13296706 GCA_023159025.1 Thereuonema tuberculata | reverse complement strand
TCTTTGAAACTTATTTATCAAATTCAATTTATAATTATCTAGCAACAAAGAGAATTATAAATGAAAATCAGTATGCCTTTCAAGAAAATAAAAGTACTAATTTGTTACTTGATAATTTGAACGAAGTTATAAACTAAAATTTAAACAAAAGCTACTGATTAATAGTTTTTTTAATTAATTAAATTAATAGTTTTTTGTTGATTTTAAGTAAAGCTTTTGATGGTTTAAAACTTGGTATACTACTTCAAGAACTATCAGGTGCTCAAGAAATAACGTGAGGTGTTTGAAGCGCCATAGTTGATAAATATTAGGCGCATCGATCTCATACTTTGTATTGTAGGCTTATGGGTCATGGGGAGTGCAATCATGAGAAAAACCTTCCTAGTTCACATATTCACCACCAGGGGACATGTGGCGCTGCTGTCGGTTATGCAAATGAAGCACACGATGACTCATGAACTAGTCTACACACAGCAATACCGTTAACACTTGTTAACAGCGCTTTACTCGTAGGGCATTATGTGAATACAGGCGATTCAGATGCATCATAAGGGGTCGAGGACCACTATCGAAACAAATTTATGATGCATGGTTCATCTATACCGTTACAGGGATTCGCTACGCATCTTTATTGCGAGACGAAGTGTTTTCATTCCTGTAGCAACATGGGCATCTAAACACACTGGTCTTCATGCAAGATGGAGCTACACCGCAAACATCACGTTTTGCTAGGAATGCGATTGCAGATTGCATCCCTAATGATCGTGTAATAAGCGATCATTATCCTTATGCATGGCCCGCACGATCCCCTGACATCAATCCTTGTGACTTTTCGCTCTGAGGTTATCTCAAGGATAGGGTATATCGAGGTAGGGTGCGCACGCTACAGGACATGACAAACGTCATAAGACGAGAATGTGGGCGTCTACACGATGGATTGCTGCGACATGTTGTAGAGCACGGTATGCAAATGGTCTCTGAGGATGGAGGACTCATTGAACATCTTCTGTGACCAACCGTTCTGATCCACAATTCCGAATTCGAACGAGCAACGAAAACTACAAGATACTGCATAGCCGACAGCAGCGCCACATGCCTCCTGGTGGTGACTATGTGAACTAGAAACTTTTTTCTCATGATTGCATTCCCCATATATATATTATAAGAACTGAATTGTTTGAACTAAAATTAAGTACTATATAGTAATAACTTATTATTCTTGTTCATGCAATTCAGTTTCTATTAAGAAACAAGGTTTCTTATCAATAGGTCCTATAGTAAGTGACTGACTCACATGCCTACAATTCCACTTTGCTTTTCTATTTGTTCAATTGTTTATTTGTATGAACATAACGCTAAAACAGTTGGACTGATTTCTTTACAATTTGCTAAAATATTTATTTCTGGCCTAGATTAAGATTTGAGCATGTTTTTTTTTAAATCTCACACATTTCCTCCTCCTCCTCAAAGTTGACCCCCAAGAGTTGCAATCTCATGATGGTGGAAACTAGATTAATTGTCATCATATTTTTTTCTGCATTTCTGAATAAAAAATCATTTTCCCACTTTTGCTAAAAAACTCTCTGTTCTACACATGCTTATTACTTGATTTTGTGTTTAACTGACAAAAACAAAGCTGACTCACATTATTATGTAATAATGCATCGTTTACATGATTTTTTAAAAATTAGGAATTATAGTTATTTCCAATAAAAAAAAAAGCTTTTAAAAACAAATCTCTTTTTATTACATTTAATATACAATTTAAGTGCAGACAATTAAAAAATGGAAAATTTCTATTTGTCATTTTTGTAAGACAAGAAAATTGTGTGGGAAAGAAACGAAAATAGATTTGTGGATAAAAAAGAAAATCCATTGATTACGCGGATTCGATCTCATAAATTACTAACTAAACACTGTCACTATAACTTCAGTGACAATTTAAATTATAATAATAGTAAAAGAATGGTTCTTTTATAATTTTCTTATGATTCCCAATGTTGGAACGTATATTATATACGTATTTGGAAAGAATTAATGACGCATTCATTATGGCAAAAGCAGGTTTTACTGCCTCTGATATTAAGACTAAACTTCTTCCTAAACAGTATTTTTTGAAAAGGAAATGACCGAAGTATATAAATATTTATTTCCTCAACATCTCATACGGATGAATAAACCTATCTGAACTCAAGCTTGGAAATAATATTGACAACGAAAACAGCAGCAAGTTAGCTTATTCACAGAATATCGTAACAGCATTACAGGCCCCCTGGCAAAGCAGTGCACTGGGCCCTTATCTACCACCACTCACACTTTTTATTTAGTTTTTTTTTTCATATTAAAACACATGCTAAATATGCCTTTTCCAATAACAAATCTTTATAGTATAATACAGTATAGTACTTATTTATTTATTGACGGCAAGTCACAACATACATAAGCTAGCATGGGGCAAACTGCACAGCATGCCAAAGCGTTAAGCCGGTCCTGGGACCTAGAATTACGCTATACACATGTATAAGTTTCAGTTTATGAATTATAATGCGTTAATAATCACGATTTTCTAATATAGTCATGAGCAGCTACTGCCTTTAGGTTACAATTCAGTAGCTACAAGTATACAGAGGAGTGCAGTCAATAACAATTTCCTAATACTCATTTTCTCGCCCTGTAGTATTTTCATAAAAAAATCGCAGAAATTTAGTGAAAGCTAAATTTGATGAGCCTAGATGTAAAATTAAAATTCCCATCAATTCACCTAAATTTATCCTACTAGAAATATGAAATTCCTGCATTTCCTTTGCTTTCATTCCCAAAATAACCGTTTGTGAATCACCTACGACAATACACAAGACCAATAACAAAGCTCCGAGCACAACTAACCGGAAAAAATACAGCTATAAAAGTAAAAATCCTCTCACTCTTTCCAACAGTATTGCAGGTGAAAAATAGAAATAAATTTTCCGTCATGCCGATTATCGTAAAAAAAGATGAAAACGAAGCAGTTTCATTAATAGCCCTTTCGATATTACAATCAGCAGGTCACCCTAAAGAGTAACGAGGAATTGAAACAACATATATTGATGAATTTGGTTTGGGAATTCTCTTTTACAAGATAAAACTGAAATGGACTTTTAAGTTCACAAAGACTACGTTTGTTTTTTTTTTGTTTTTTAAATAATAAGTTTAGGAAAGCACAGGAAACATAATTTTTGGTATTCATTTTTTGTTTTCTTTGCCTTAGGAAAAAGTTCGAAAACTGGAACTTTGAAACGTCGCCTTGTTTTAATTTTAATTGTTGTTATATGCGTAAAAGGTACATTATGGTCTCTATGTTTAATTAGTTTTTACCTACACGTTAAAATAGTTTAAGTAAAACAATTGATTTTCTTCTAGTTGTTGCTTCAAAATTAAATTGCTTAAAGCTTTTGGATCTTTTTATTCGATATCATCTTTAATAAGTGTAAACATTTAACAGGGAAAATATTATAAGCATATCTTCCGTTCGGCTTCAAAGAAATAACTAATAATGATTTGATGGTCAATCATTATTTTGCGAAAAAAAAAAAAAAAAAAAAAAAAAACACTGCAAGATGATTGTCTGGCCCCAATCCATCCGAGCGCGATATTTTCAAACCTGTTTAATAATCCTCAACAATTTAATGATTTATTACCAGTGCTCGCACACAACTCCCTCTTGATTACAATTCTAATGTCTCCTAAAGTCAGTTTCAGAAAAAGATCAAGAGTGACGTCATTGAACCAAGTTACACTGTACACGTCAGCCCGAAACATAGTTCCACCTTTCTGTAAATATCGTTCTGAAAGCAAAAGATTTGTATGATGTGAAAATACTTTTAAGTTCGAACTGATATGTAATAAAGTGTTTAAAATTATTTTTTGTGGAAATTCTCAAACTAGTAAAAATCAATCATGCTATTGGTTATTAAATTGTCGAACTACTTGACATCATGGCTGCCTCCAAAAATGAACTTTAAAGTTAATCGTAAAGGTCAGTATGTGCGTGGTTCTGTGATTTGACTGCCGAGAATAAAATTAAAATATGTGTAATTTAAACAAGATTAATTAAAAAACAAAAACTGGAGAGGAAGAAAGAAAAAGACAAAACCAAAAAAACCATGTAGGAGAATCGATCCAGAGAACCTTAGCAAGAAAGACGGATGCTTAGACCATCTCGCCACCACAGAATAGATATTCCTACACCTGACGTCACTCCCGATCTTTTTCTGAAACTGGCGCTAAATGATCGAATCAAAATTTATCTCATCCTTCTAACGCTTGACAATAATTTTAATAATTCAAGAGCGGACTCAATTCTCAAGCATTTGACGTGCCTTACTACTGATGACTTGAAATCAGCGACAAACGAAATTCTTTTTTACTGTAGTTGTAAGGAACCGTTTTGTTTTACAATGTTAATAATGATTTACGCAAGTACTCTATTAAACACTTAATGAAAGATCGAGTAATCTATCTTACTAAAATCGTTTATTTCTCTGTCTGTCTGTCTGTCTGTCCGGCGCAATTTCCTGAGCGAATAGAAAATAGAAATAACTTTTACAATGAAACGTCCGCGACAGGAATCGAACCTACGACCTTCTGATCCGAAGTCAAACGTTTTATTCATTAGGCCAAGGTGACTACTACTCACTTTAAATTGCTTTTTGACTTATGTGTCCTTTCCCCTTCCCCCAATCAATAATGAATGAATTCAACCTTTTTGTTTTTTGAATCTCAAGATTTTTTATTTATTTCCGATCCGTCTGTTTATTTTTAATTCGAAAATGACAATTAGAACTATAATTGCCGAAATATTTTAAATATAATAATATTCTTACTTAATCAAATTCTATGTGATATTGAAAAACAAGCACATGTACACGGGAGATGTTTGAATAAAAAAAAAAAGTCAAGAAAGAAAGAAGCACTATTTCTATTAGATAGAATACTGAAAAATCACTATTTGTAACTCAAAAACCACTGAAAGGTATCAATTGTAATTAAAAAAAGAGAGTCAAGAAAGAAAGAAGCACTATTTCTATTAGGTAGAATACAGAAAAATCACTATTTATAACTCAAAAACCACTGAAAAGTATATCTATATTACAAAAAGCTTTTATTTCTCTGTCTGTCTGGTGCAATTGTTGTAATTTGTGAAAATAGAAATAATTTCTACAAATTCACCACAGTATTCAACATGCAACCTTCTGCTCAGAAGTTAGACGTCTTAGCCATTAGACCACGAGGACTACATTCTAATCTCCATAAAAACTAAAAATATATCATAGATATATGATTCACACGCTGGTTCTAAAAGCAGTCGTGGATTGACAGAATATAAATATCAAAAATTAAATTAAAAAAAAAACAACTTTTAAAAAATTTTAGTTTTAGTTTATTTGATGTAATTTGTGTGTGGTTTTTTTTAATAAATAAAAAGTTGTTTTCCGTTACATATGCGGAGGCTTCCGGAGCGAAGCGACGGGTAGCCGACTAGTATTAGCATAAGATCACAATGTATAAATAAATGAGTCGATTATAAATGACTATATTTTTGTAAGTGATATTCGGTTACGACTTTACTATTTACTTTTTAAATAGTAAAACAACAATTTTATATATATTTCAAAAGAAAGGATTTCAAAAAGAAAAGAAAGAATAGTAACTAAAATATTGAATTTGATCGAGATTTTTCTGCTTTTGTTAAAAAATTTTTTTTTTTTTTTTTTTAATGACAAATATTTATCATTTACACACATCACTTTTTAATTTGTTTAACTTCAAGCTTTAAATAACTATAAAGTTTAAAAGTTTTAATTTTTTCTATCATATCACGGGCAGTAACTTAGCATTTAGATATATGTTTATTAATTCCTAAAATACTAGAAACATATTATAATTACTGCAGCGTCTTTTTTCTTTCTTTATCTGAAATTAAACATCTTTTATTTTAAGTGATGTCTTATTAGAAAAAAAGTAAAAAAAAAAATTTTTTTACCTTTTGAAAGACTTGGAAGTTTACTTTCTTTTCTTAAATTTTTCCGTTTTTAATTTTTAATTAAGTGAAAAAGATACAAAAGGTAAAATTATTTTTACCTTTAATTATTAAGGTAATAATTAATAAATATTAATTAATTAAAATTATTTTTAAATTACAATATCTACTAAACGTTAACAACAGACATTTTCCGTTTTAATAAAAAAAAATATAAATATGCTTTAATTAAATTTCTTACACCTACTTAATATTGAAGCTCGTTTTTTAGAATTAATAAGTGGATTAATATTCATTGTTTCATTGCGAATGCTTTCTATATGAATTTTGTCATTTGCACGCGCTGATTATCGAATCATCAAATATCGTTCGATCATTTCTCCCAGCTTCAAGTAGATCTTTCGAGAGGGTTTAAAATATATTAGAAGGATGTACACAGACTGAGCTTTAGTTTCCCTTGGAAAATAGATTAAAAAGGACACAACCTAACACCAAATTAATCTACATAATAGTAAGTTATTCTCTGACTGGAATTTATAACAACAATCGAAAGGGGGAATACCGCTCTTCATTATTCAAGATATGTAGTTTACAATCTAGTAATGAAATCGCGCCGAACTGAATCATCTATTCGTTCAAAAAGTTAGAAAAAGTATCAGAAGCTAAAGCTTCAACGTAAAGATAAAAATCAAGGTTTTTTTTTTTTTTTATCCCAATTTAAAAAATATGATTTTTGTATCAAAAATTACTGTAAAACAACTAATTTTTCGCTTTTCAGAATCAAAACTGGAAGAAAAAACAAAACAAAAAACAAATAACAAAACGTAATTTATGTATATTGTACATAAAGAGTATTCTATCCGTCTTTCTACAATTCGTAGTCTAAATGTAGCTGGCAGTTGGTGAGCATCAACGTAACCCCACTAATGTATAATTAGTTCGTTGGCTATTTTGATTTTAATAGCCAATACTGACTATATGTTGCGTCAATATTTTAAACTCTATAATCCTTCCTTGCAGTAGTTTTTACCATGTTATTGGTATTACATTGGTATATAATCACTTTTTTCTCAATAACTCCTTTGCCGGCAAATTCAGATTTTTTTCTATCTCTACCTTTCTTTCTCAAGCATTGCGAGTTTCAGATCTTTTAAGTTCCCAGGATCTGAGGTTCCCGACGCTTCTTGTAAAAAAACCCTAATTGCACGGATTTAAACCTAGCAAAGATACAAGTAGTTGGTGAATTTTGTTGTAATGTTTTAGCGTTATCCAGATAAACTGGTAGCTGCAATAGAGTCCACTTTATTGATATGAAACTCATGGTTCAATCTTCTATATTTTCTCTGTTTTTTTTTTTCTTTGTAACGTATAGAAAGACAATTCTATGAGCAGTGATTAAATATAACTTCTAAACTACTTTTATTTTTAGCTTACTTTCAAGTATTTACTTGCGATGGAGAAATCTCGTAATTTGAAATCTGGGCAATGAAATTGTATGAGATTTCATGTTTTCCAAAAACTATATTTGTAAAAATTCGCCAAACCAGAAATTTTTCCCTTGCCTCGTGTGAAACTTTCATAAAAACTTTATCTCAGCAGTCAACCTTAACCTTGTCTCTCGTACCATAACTTTTAAATGTTTCAATTAAATAAACAAAAATGCAGACGAGAAAAAGTAACAGCCAGAAATTTACAGCCAAGGGCGATTTGCTAAATATTTGTATTTCCTCTTCAGTATCAAACCTGAATGGAATGCCTGCGCTGTTCATTATTCGTATTCGCGTATTTTCAATCCCAAGTTCAGTCGTCTTTACTACCTGTTCAATAAATATACATTTTGAGGGCAAGGAACTGCTGCTGTTGGTAAATCGCCTGCGGCCAACTTGCATTCCTCTATTGCAGAGTTCAGCTAAGGAGTGTGACGCAAAAATATGCTGCTATTTAAGAAAAATATCGCCTGCGGCAATAGCAAGGAATGTATCTTATTTGACGGGAACACACCTCTGTTACGTCATTTCAAAACAACGGGTGCATTAAAACAATAATAACATTCCTCCTCTAATGCATCTGTATTTTAGAAGATGAATCGTGTTACCAATCAGAATGCAAAACATTCATTGTATTTACTGTGCTTTTTTTCCAAGCAAATTGTATGAAATGTAGCCCTGAATTTTTCCAGTCCATTTCATATAATTACTGCTGACTGATGAGGAATTTGGGAAGGATTTCCACTATTTCCGTTGAATGCCCACTAGCAATTAATGCGGCTTATTTGAAGTCAGTCTCACAAACCAACACTACCTTGGTGAGGTGGTTTTTTTGGAAGTATTTTTTTTTCCGCAGTAGCCATTGAAAAAAGAAAGAAAACCTAGCTTTTTGTGATTAATCTCAATAAGAAGGCTTTATTAATCTATCCAATATCAAAGAGAAATACTTTTTGAAAAACGAGAGGATTTTGAGAGATTTTAAACCAGCTCTTATAAAAAAAAAAACCAACAACAACAATAAAGCAAGTATAGATAATTTTCAATTCAACATTAGCTGCTACTTTAACTTGTTTCTAATAAAAATTAGATGCATAAAAATCTTTATACTTCTTCTAACAACTCGTGCATAAAATTAACTAAAGGCTTTATTTCACTGAACATAACCATTCGTAATCCAAATTTGATTAATTTAATTCATAGAAAAGTATTTAAAATTTAAAACATTCATATGATTTTGATATGAAAATTATAAAAAAGATACTGGACATACTTTTCTAGTGAATTGAAACACTTTTCTGTTGTTATTCACTGGAATTTTATTCTAATGCCAAAATGCTTGTAATCGAAGAGAATTCGGCAAGAAAACGAAAAACTAATGGCTTAAGGAGAAATTCCTGTAGGGAATTATATCTGCACTTTTTTTTTTTAGTCTCTGGCTACGTTAAAGGCTATTTGGGAAGTCATCCTTAAATCCGGTTTTTCTTTAAAAAAAAAAAAATTGCTGTAAAAAGTGGATATATCACAATTGTTTAAAGACCTATTTTCCCGGAGGTTCAGATTTTTCCGCTTCTAGCTACTCAACTATATTTAAACGCCGATTCTACAGTGAATTACAACATTACTTTTGAAGAACATCATCAGAATCAATATGGAATCTCCAAAACTATAATAAGCAACAATAACAGAAAAATTAAGAAACACATGTACCAATATTCAAACAGGGCCTCAAAGGAACATTCTGAGCGCATTTAAAGAATAAAAAAACATAATATGAAGCGCATAGTATATTCATAATAAAATGACATCTTTGGCGATCATCATCTAGTTGTAGACATCAGTACACAGTGAGGTCTCAGTACAGAGGTCAATAGGAACCAATAGGAACACCCATTGATGTTTATTATTTTCAAGACTTTAATTTAAATCAAATCTCTATGAACTGAATTCTTAATGTTGTGATAAAGAGAACAATAACATAGTCATCTAAATACTTTCATCTAAAATACCATCTCGATTCAGTCAAATTACTTTAAAACCAAATACTAAATCTTCCCATTGTAAATTCTATCTTGATATAGAAATAAATGTAATTTTACAATTATTTCCTTTAGTCTAGCAAAGAGTAGTTCATTCCAAATAAATGCTCCTTGTTCGACACAGAGATATGATGCAACACGACTTGTATTATCTAACTTTAACATTTTGCAATAAAATTTGAATATACGAGTATTTCAATCTTCTAGGCTTCTAATACGAGTATCAGAAGCCTTATAACCTCGCTTTGACCGTCCGTCTGTGGACAAGTATCATTAAAATATCATTAAATTATCATTAGCAACAATCATAACAATCGCAACAATTGCGTCTTTTGCATGCGCAGCAATCACATTTCTAATAAGCTCTAAAACACTCACAACAATCGCAACAATTGCGCCTTTTGCATTCGTAACAATCACATTTATAATCAAAAGGAAATTAAAAGCAATATCAATTATATTGTCTTATACGTATCAGAAGACGTTGGGAAGCATTGTGATTGGTTTACTAATCGCTGTCACTACCTTGTTTTATTTATATTACTAATTTTCGACCGGACAATTGCCGGTCTTTAACGGGTTTT
>JAFIDM010000004.1:13209047-13254333 GCA_023159025.1 Thereuonema tuberculata | reverse complement strand
TGTTTCTTTTTAATTCAGTTACATTGATTTAGTTTAATTGGATTAAAAAACAACACAAATTAATTTTTTTTTAAATTTAATAAAATACTTAAATAAATGTGTGTGTTTTTTAAATTAATTTGTGTGTTGTTTTTTAAACCAATAAATTTTATCACCCCCGTTAAAGTTTTACAATTTAGTTTATTTTATTTTTTTTTTAATTAAAAGTTATTTAAAAATATTTAGAAAACAAATTGTACTCAAATAATCGTAAAATTCTAAAAATAGACAAACATTTTGACAGTTGTACTACCAGAATTTCTTGATTTTCAAGTTGAACTGTGGTTAAAATATGACATTCGTTATACCAGTTCCAGTTGAAAATTCCTAACTTCATTTTATTGGGAACTATGATGGCATCAGTGCTATTTAAGTAACAGCTTTTATGTTTTATCAGTAATTCTTAATTTGCCTATCAGTGAAGCCCAGGTTCTAGTAACAGGAAATAACTATCGAATTATACTCAGTTCTGATTGTTTTACATCGATTTTCTAGAAATGAAATTGCAAAATTTTAATACTTTTTTTTTATAAGTAGTCTCTTTAGATAACTTTTATCTTAGATGCTAATGCGTTACTTCTGTGTTGGAACTGATTATTTCTTTTATTGTATTTTTTATTATTTTAGTTCCGGTTTGATTCTCCATAGACTTAGTTATCTTCAACTTTCAGATTAATATATAAATAATTTCCCTTCAAATACTTCGCGCAAAGACATTAAAAATTAAAATAAAGCCATTGCATTAAAAATATCTTCCAATTCAGAACGGTTTAATTTAGCATTAAATGCTTAAACATAAACGTTGTTATTCTTTCGATACAATTAATAATATCTATCATTTAACACATTAGTGTTTTTTTTATTCAAACGTTATTGTAAGGTCGATATAAACCTCGATACACCGATCTTTTTACGACTTAAAAATTTTCTTCCACAAGTAATTTTCAACATCTCTAATAAAATTTCATTAAAATTCGGTAAAGCCATTGTCGATGTATTGTAAGTACCGTTAAACATATGGTAACAACGTTTTCCACATGCACTATTCGATGATTTTTTTTTTGTTGGAAACTCTAGCAATATGTCGCTGTATCTTGGGAACCACGCATTTGTGTGCTTCCGAATGATGAGGACTATCAGTTTAATGGGGCTAATACATGGACATAAACCAGTTTGTCAAGCATCACGAAATCTGAATATTTTTGGAAAGGTTATGAAGTACAGATAAGAAACAATATTATCTTAAAATTAATATCGACGATTATTGGATCATTAATTCCAACTATTTGTAAACTAATCAGAACAGCAACACTTTTTATTCTCTTAGTCCCCGTTTGTTAATCATTTATTCTATTTATTTAAATGTATTCATTTTATACTTGCCCTGAATGTTTTACAATTTGCATTTGAAAACAGATCAATGAAAGTTTTATGTGTCTTTCTCAATTCCAGTAATAAATTCACAGGCGAAGTTGCTAATCTCTAAGTCTATGTTGATGACATTGCTGCTGAGATGTTATTTGGGTTCAAACTATGATAAAGATCTATCAGTTTGTATTCTGAGAGACATATAGTTCGTTCCCAAGCAGATTCCGCATTATCTGCTTCGAACAATGGGCTGCGAGAAGGCTGTAAAACGTATTGCAATGTTATACACATCCTGTTTAGGATAAAGAGGATGATCTAGTGCTCGAAACCTGAGTGAAAATGGTTCAGTCCTTCATCCATACATGTTCTGCTTGGATTCCGGAGCCAAATGGACTGATAATGGAATGAAAATTGTTGATTTTTCTCTTGAGTATTCTGTTTTTCTCATCAGACTGCTACAATTTTTTTTTTTTTTTGATATAATCATTTCTTTTTTAAATAATATTAATTTGTTTCTGCAAATTAAATTGTATTCGAAAATTAATGAGGTATAAGTTTCTTTCTTTTTCTTTTTTTGTGTGTGTGTGTGTGTGTGTAAAGTTTTTGACTGGGTACGTAAAGCAGTAATTACCTTTTAAAGTGTGACTAATATATCTTGGCATGATGGTGATGATTCCAGCTTCCTCAATTAATTTGTAGAACAGAACTGTTTGAGTTATTTTTCAATGGTTAAGTTGAATGCAATTACAGAAACTTGAAAATGAAATTTCCTAATTTTAGGTTTTTCTATCGAAATTGCGAATAACTTCATTGCAACAATTTTCCACGGCGTATTTTCCTCCTTCATCATTGGATGTTTACAGGTTTAATGATTTATGTGAAATACGCAACTATACGAAATTTGAAAGCGGCTGATTTCAGTTATTGCATTTCCTGTAGCCATTAGAAAGCGAAGATGTTTATGTTGCGTGATGTTAGCCAGAATAATAAACAGAATCTAGTTTTGCAAGAACAATTGGTTAATGAATGGCGGAAAAAAAAATATTCTATCAATCTATCCCACCTCTTTTTTTCTTCTTATTCATTTACTGTTTTGTTATTAATTTCTCTCCATTAGTAATATTTTAACTGAACAAGGAGTGGGTATATAGTTCTAGAATCCTATAGGATAAATTCATTGTTGGAACCTGGGCTTGGTTCGAGGTCAGGATCGACATCAGTATTTCCTCAGAACATCGTGATTCAGAGGAACTATTTGGGAGTAAGCCCACAGTTCAACTTTATTTTTCCTCGAGTAGAAAGGAGTGTTTTTTTTTTTTTTTTCTATTCTTATGAACAGGACTGTGGATTGGAATTGAAGATATCAAACAATCCACAGACTTAAAAAATGTTTTTATTATTTTTTTAAAAAATCTGTTCTTACAAACATTTAATTCCAATAAATGAATTCACAAATAAAAGTAATCCAACGAAAGTAATGGTTAATGAATTTTTTTCTACGTAATAAAACGTATTATATGGTACACATTTATTTATTTATTTATTTATTATTATTATTATTATTATTATTATTATTACGTAAAAGTTTCAAACCATGGGTTTCCCCAGCAAAGACAATATGGCGGGTCAAGGACCAAAGCACATATTGCTAAGTGTAAAGAAGTGCAGGAATGATTAAGGATGTGTGGTTGTGTCCATAAATTTTTATTATTATTACTATTATTATTATTATTATTATTATTTCCTTTAATGTTTCGTATTTTTTCTTCAAATATGAGGACAGCAATAAAACTTTTTTCTTTATTTGTTTTTATCCTTTGCTAAGTTAGAATTAGCAAAAAATTAAGGCCAAAACCTTTTGTCATTGTATTATCTTCTTTTTTTTTTTTTCCTTATTTATTTTAAGAATAACCGCAGTCAAATAAAAAAGAAAATATTCCCAGAGCCTTTTTTGCTTCGTCCTTTTTCTTGTAGAAAAGTCTTTATTCTACGGTTTTTTGAGCTTTTTATTGTTTTATTAATGCGTTTATTTTGAGCCGATGGTTCAGGCTTGAGTCGGTCGGTTCGCTGTGGCCTTGACATTGAGTGGCGGAACTGATGCAGCAGGTGAATGCCTTCCTCTTGCCAATTCTTGTCCTCCAGGGAAGGAAAAAAAAAAAAAAAAACCACGCACTCGAGGTGTATAAAGAGAAGACAAAATGGGAGACGGTGACAGGCGATGTTTGGCAGTGCCTTGCTACGACGGCATCGCGGAGGTACTGAACTTCGTATGGACATCCGATAAGTTTTGTTTTTAGTAAGACGAAAAATGCCAAGAGGAAAAATGTAAGCGGAAATAGCCAATGGTCACCACTTTCTCATTTCAGTCTTGGGGATTTCCATGAAGGCTAAAACGAAACGAATAAATTAGAATCTAGAACGCAGTTAAATTTCCTTCTACCCATCTGCTACACAAAACAAAAATTCTAAAGAAGGAACAATAAAAAAAATCCGAAGTCTATAAAAATCCCAGAACTCTGTATTTGATATTTTACTGATGTTCGGAGTTTAATGATTTAAATTTTGTTTACAACTTGAATTTCATTCGAGACGTTGACCAATTTTGAATTAACAACAAAAAGTAAAAAGATTTATCAGCTAATAACTGTTGGCGCCATTATTGAAAAAGGAAAAAAAAAAAAAATATCGTCAGTTATGAGCAGAAGCTGAGCAACAATAACATACGAGAAATTGAGTCTTTGTTGATTTATACCAATATTTTATTATTTATCTTACTGATAATTCGTTTCGACGAAACGTGAATTCAGTGAAACGCATTTTCTTCTATCTTTTAATAAATTTTCGACAAAAATAAAGATCCTTAGTAGACTTCTGTGATCGGTTAGCGTGTGGATGTTTCCTCATTGTTCTTCTCATTTGCATTTCTATCAAAGCTTATGATTTCATTTTTTCTGAGATATACGGGCGAGTGTAGAATAAAACAATCGTAATAATACATATATTCATTTTATTCAATACAACAGTTGATTATCCAGTTACTCATGAATTGCATAATTTATTGTGTCAATAGACGATGTACTCTTTATGCTATATTCACCGAATTTACAATTATTCTTTTTTAAAAAAAAAAAGCAATAAGTTAGAATTCAACTCTTTCTCCTTTTTTTATGTTCTTCTTTAACGATTTTGAATGATTTTCAGATCAGCGTTAAAAGTTTAGTTCGTAATTAAAATGAAAATAATCAATACTTCATTTTTTTTTAATTTTTTTTTTTAATATACAGATTTAGTTAGTTAATTAGTTATTATTTAGAGTTTATCCTTTTATTGTTCTCATTGGCTTGAATTTGATTTTAAAAATGTCAACTTTTTCTTTAAATTCGCATCTTACAAAAAAAAAAAAAAAAAAAAAAAAAAGATGACTTTGAAATTTTCATTATTACATTGCTGTAACTCTTTCAACTTTTCCTATATCGATAAATATCAGAGAGACAGTATCTAAGTACCTGTAGTTTCTTATTTTTTTTTTTTTTTTGAAGTATCCTTAATTATTTGGTGATGTGAGATCTCATTGGTTAGTTCATTTTTTTCTTTTTCTTTTTAAATACATTCCGTGCATTCCTTTTTTTGCAACGAATCGGAATCACCTCACACTGAGAAAGTTTGTCTGATATTTCATAATACTACATTGTTAAAAAAAAAATTAAAAAATCTGTTTTCTGTCCAATTAATTTTACATTTGATAATAATCCTGCTCTTAAGAATTTGACCTTTTTTTTCCTCTCTCTCAAACTTATTTTGTCGGAATTATTTGTAGTCATTTGTCAGTATTTTAAAAATGTTATCTTTTCCTGCTAAATTTATGTTCTTGATTAGGCTTAAGATTAAAGATTGACCTAGAAAATGATTAATCACAATTTGACTAGTCAAGATTACTCGAAAGCTTTCGTAAGCATTACTGCACAGTTACCAGTCTATTTTATCGTAAGACTGATAACAACTTGGTAGATGGCGCTAAATTTTGTGTTAGTAAAGCCATTCAAAAATTAAGACGTAATTCTTTTGCCATGAAACGGAGATGAAACAAAACGTCGCGTTTAAATTACTTCCGTTCTCATTACATTCAAAGAATAAATTTACAACACTACAAAATTCACTGAAATTTTTTAGTAAAGTTATTATTGAAACATTGAATTTTAATAAGAACATTTCTTCTGATGCCGAAAAATCGAATACCTTCCTCGTGCCATCTTCCAAACGGAATTCTGTAATCAATGCTAAGAGTTCAGATACTGTTATTAAGAAAAGGCGCAGCACAACCTTTTTTTGCTCTTCGCCAGAAAGTCGTTATAATAATAAAATTGGTTATTTTAACTGCCAGAATTATCTCGTTCTGCGGGGGTTGCGAAGCTCAGTTCAAACGTTGTTCACTGCATTAAACAATCTTGCGAAATTATTCCATCCCTGACCCTGAATTGCTTGAGAATCTTGAAATAGAGTCGCACTAAATCTTAATTATTTTCAATTCGTAATTGTGCTTCTGTCTTTCCTTCCTCCCTCTTCTCCGAATCTTAAGACTTTTCTGACGTACCTTGCTCAGTCATTGGGTCAGAAGAGATCGATGCCATTAGAAGGCTTCTCTCATCTTCGTTTCCATCTTGTTTCATGACCACATTAAAAAAAAAAAAAAAAAAAAAAAACAAACCTCTTTAAAGTCCCGCTGCTTCGTTACTTTTTGATCCTATTTGATAATTTCTTCTCCCCTTCAATCGATGACTTCACGTTATCATTTGATAGCGAAGGGCTTGCCACTCGATCGATAAGAAAGCAGCCAAACATTTTTCTTTATTAAGAAGAAAAAAAAATGTAAACAATGTGATTGATTTATCCTCGTAAACAAAGCAACGGCAAATTTTATTAAAAGCTTGCACTGAAAATTAAGATTTTTAATATTAGGACTGCGTGGTTTTTTATTTTTTGCCGTTCCTTTGGTTTGTATTAGTGTATTCTAACAGGTTTTTAGATAATTTGATTATGTTTATTTTTATTTTGTGTTATTAAAAACTGTTTGTTATTTAACAAAACTTCAGTTAACCCAAATAACTAAAATATACGAAAACAAGTCGGAAACGTCCGCCAAGTGCAGAACAATTGGGATGTCTGTTGTAAATGATTGACTCGTGTCAGATGAAGCAATCTCACGTGGAGCCGATTATTTCACTGTCATTCTACATTCTTAGAGGCCCTAAATAACACGACGACTGAATTACCAAATCTTAACTCTCCGACAGCTTCTTACCTAATAGTCATCGAACTAAATTACATTGAAATCTTTTGCCGCTGGTCAAAAGATCTTCATTTAAAAAAACAAACAAACAACAACAACTAGCTTGATTTGTGAGAACAAGTTGGAATTTTGAAGTAAATTATTTAAATTCTGTAAATGTAATACTTATCCGTTCCATTCAAATCCACTAGCAGACGATTATGCCATTATTTGCCATTCAGTCGAAAGCTTTTTTTTCGCAATCAAATCTCTTAAAACTTTGGAATTTAATGTCGTCCTTCCATTTTATCTTGTAAACGTTCTCTCGACCTCCTCTCATTCCTCAGAATCCAGTTTTTTTTTGTTGACCATTTGTACATGTTTCGTGCTGCTACATGTCCTGTCCATTCTAATCTATTTCTTAATGATGGTTATAAAATATTCGCTGGTTTGTTCTCTCATTTCATTTGTGGTCATCTCCTGTAATTCCCCAAATCCTTCTTTATTTTGTTTTTAGTAGAATTTGTGTGCAACGAAATGTTAGATATTACATGTTCTTTGGAGGCGTGGCGAGATTAATCTGGAATTAACCAATTGAAAATGAACTGAGCCACAAACGTGTTCAGCTAATCAATTTTTTTTTTTAATTCAAGTGATATAAGGTTTTGACATCTTTTACGTCTTTTGCGGTTTTTGAAGCGATAAGGCAGCGTTGCAAGTTCTTTATTAAATTCTTCATCCTACAAAGGAATGGCATTAAAAAAAAAAAGACACACACACACACACACACACACTAATACCAATCGAGATGAAGTAGCAGCATCTAGTCAAAAGATAAAAACTGCAGCGTTGATTGCACTGCTTCGGGTTTTGTTTTTTTTCTCTCGCTTGTATTCTGCGGCTCAGTTCAACCGTGGCCTTGTTTTGCTACCATTCCAGTCTCACCGATACGTGTGGGCAGCAAAGGGTTGAGCGGAGTTCCTTGACCTCTTAAGAATGGAGAATTGAACGAAAAAGTATTGGAGGAAAAAAAAAAAAGAAAGAAATTGTTGCCGAATTACGAAGCTTCATACAAGAGGGTCCACTTTGATCGCTCACTAGCCCTAAATTGAAGAAGTATTTGTGTAATGAAGTCATTACATGGGAGTGCTGGTCTTGCAATTGCTTAATTGGATGTTGGATTTGTGGCATTCTGTTTATGGGCTCATATTTCTAGAGCTACGGAAAATTTGAAAGTAATTTCGGTAGATTTAAGAAGTTACGACATTATTTAAAGTTAGTGGCTCAGTTCAAATAATGAACCACAATTAATATTGGTAATTAACAGACGAGGAAGTAGGGATTAAATCTTTAAGATTGAAGTGATGTGGACACAGATCTAAAAAAGTGAAATGTACAAACAAATCCCATAAATTGTTTATGTTCAACTGAAATAACCTAACAACCAACCAAGTACAAATAAAAACTTTATTTATTAAATAACTTTATTGATTGTTTATTTATCGTTGTGGTTATTGTTATTTGTGTAGTTATTCAGCGAATAACTGTTGAATGGTTAAGTATTGTCAGCTATTACTATTTTTTTTTCGTAATGGTTTTTACATATTTTTAAAACAGTTTTAAAATAAATGAGATTAATCTAATTGCAAATCAACCATCAAATAATTACTTATGATTTTTCTCTCATTGTGTTTCTCAGTTGGTGTAATTTTACGGATATTTTTACCACATCTACTGAAAAGAAAGAAACTTATCATTCACGACGTTACTGTAGATTCCAAGGAATTTTATTGCTAGAACATCGACGAAAAGAACACACACATGAAATAAACAGAAGTTCTTATTAAGAGATTTCACGGTCGTACACGAAGAGTGTTACTTTATTGTCAAGAGTGAATCTCAAATCTGAGGGTTTACTTCCGTAACAAATAAGAAAAAAAGGGAAATGATACATTAATTTATTTAATCATTTTTATAATTCTGGAAAACTGATGTCTTCAAAATAGGAAGCTCACAAGGTATATCAATCATTTTTCACAGGGTATCTTTAGTAAAACGACTATTTAAGTTCTATCTGTTTCAGTTCAAAAATATTTCAATGAATTAGTTATATTTTACTTGAAATTACATTATAGGCTTAAGACTTAAAACGTCGGAATTAATGTGGAACCCGAAAAGCTAAAACAATAAAAAAACCTCCCCAAAAGGATAAATTGCGAGAAAAGTTATGAAACAACTGTACTAGGATGTCATTTAGTATACAATTTGATCTCACCTTTATTGGCTTAAGACTTTTCACGAAACCTTACTCCGGCCTTTTTATGATTCTAATTAATTCATTAATTTCTAAAACTTTTGTTTAGAAAAATAACTCGAAACAGCATTTCAATATAAAATTATCGTATGTCATTTTAATTGTATATTTCCCCTCGTTTTAAAATGTGCTCCAAATTATTTTTAATAATAATAATAATAAAAAAAAAAAATTGGAACTCTTTGAGTACTATTCCTGTTTTGCTAGCAATGGAGAACAGCATTGAAGATGATACGCTTGCGTTATCAATGTTAATGTCGTGACTGCCTCAAAACCTTAAGTCACGCATGCATTACTTTTTTTTTTTTTTCTTAATTTTTGTATACGGCTTTTTTTATTTTGATTTTTTAAAGGCGTTTTTCTTTTTATTAAGGTTTTCTTTTATTAAAATAGCTTTTATGCTTTCTGTATGTAATTCATGGCCGCAGAGTTTGTTGCTGTGTCTTTCTTGAGCGACGAAGGTGTTCAAAGGAATGACGGCGTAAACTGGGCCACTTACTCCTGAGCAGGAAACACTCACAGGAGAAGAGGATATTGACAGCCAGTATACAAAACGATCGTCAGTCCATCACGTCATGACCGCGCTAACCACACGAAACGAGTTTTGTCCCTTGGAAGAACCTAACCAATGGCAGCTTCCACCCCCACCCCTTTTTTTTTTCTTCATGTAGTTTTTCTTATTATCAAAGTCTTAAATTGCACAGTGTATACATAGCTGTTATCCTAAGAAATATTATCTTTAACTATTTATAACTCAAGATTTAATGTTACTATTTTGAGAGAAAACAAATGCTATATTTAGCAACATTGAACATCAAATTTAGAAATCTTACAATTTAGCACGAATTTAGCACCATTTATATGGATTTTTGTCTTCAAACTTATGCCGTCGTGGTCTCCGGAGCATCAGTAAAACCTGCTGGTTCGATTTGCATTACAATCTATGCATTTGTAAGGAATAGAAAAAAGATTCACTTAGAAACCTTTATAATTTACAAATTTCACTTAATTTTTTAATAAAGTTTAATTGAAGTAATTTGTCTCCAAGAATAAGGACGAGTGATGTATCAGTGACATCAAGGCAGATTCTGTAATGGAAAATCACTGTATTGGGCATTTTTTTTTACTTTTAGTCTTGTGATAAGATCTGCAGACTTGTATTCCCGTTTTGTCTGTCAGGTAGGTTAGAATCGTTAAAATCTCATAAAATATCATTAAATTATCATTAAGCACAACAATCCCAACAATCGCAACAATTGCGTCTTAAACATTCGCAACAATCACATTTATAATAATAAGGAATTTAAAGCAATATCAATGATATTTTCTTATCAGAAGACGTTGCGAAGCATTGTGATTGGTTTACTAATCGCTTTCCCTCCCTTGTTTTAACAGAACTCTAAAACTTAATATGATTGAATCATTATTTTATCTAGTGGCAACTAAAAGCTTTTCTAGATGGTTACTTGATTGTGTAAATTCAGATCCTCAGTGATTGCTATTACGATGATTGTGGGTTTTCTTTTATTATAGTAGTCATATATTTTCTACTTTATTTCCTCCTATGCATGAATTTGACGGAAATTATTACAATTTGATTATAATTTTTGGAAGAAAAAAAAGAACCTACTCACGACAATGTGGGTCGATTTAAATAAATATATGGATAAATCTGGACTTCCTTATGTAATATTAATGAAGGTTATTTGAGAAATCATTCCGATTTCATTATAGCTTATTTGTTCAGTTTCTATGTGTGTGTGTTTTTGAATATCTCCGACTCTTCATACAGAGAGAACTTACATAAAACTATTCATAGATTCTTTTATTATTGAGAAAAAGCTGTCTGTCGAGTCCTTTATTATTATTTTTTTTATGTTCCCTGCCCCTTCAGGTAAATGAAAGATGCCTCTCCGTTTGTGCAGCTGGCCGCCTTCCCACAGGTGGGAATTGGTGTATTTTGATGATGAGCTGCCTCCATTAAAAACTAGGACAGGTGGAATGGTTAATATAAAGTCGAGTGCATCAAGTGGATCATCACCATAGAACTAGAACGGGGGAGGAGGATGGTGGGCCACTTTAAAGTAAAGATAACCTTCTCTTTGAAAGGAATCTCCATGACAACGTACAGTGTCTAATGTACGTATATAGACATCGATGCACACCATCGCAAATCATTAACGAGGGAGCAAAGTTAAGGGTTTCTTTGACTATAAATGTACTGATGATATTTTCGTGATACTGCATTTTGAAAAGAAAAAAAAAAAAACAGAAACAAAGCTGGTTTTTTTTTATTATTATTATTATTTTATTCAAGCAGTTCATTCGTAATTCCATTGCTTAACATTAAGTGATGTAAAAAATAAAATAAAATAAAAATAATTAAATTACCATTTAACTTTAAAGCTGTATTCATTATTTTAATATTATTTTTATTTTTTTATTTATTTATTTTTTTTTTTTTTGAAAAATTGTTAACATGAGAAAAAAAATTATAGAATTGTGCAGAATTTATGTACGATATTTTCTCTATCTTGCGAGCTGTTGAAGGGAATGTTATTATTGGGTCTCATAAGGGAGTAAACCTCAGACGTTTTGTAACCTCTGTTTCACGATTTGGCAATGAATTTATCTTGTTGAGAATTTATAAAATAAATGAATTAAATTGAAGATGTATGTATGTATACATAAAAGGGAACGAAACCATTTAGATTTGATAAAAAGGAAAACATCTATTTATTTCGTGAGTTGCTCCAGTTTATATTTAAAAAAGGAATCATTACGAAATAAGTAATTTTCAAAATGAAAGCTTTTTCAACTAAATTTAATGAATCCTACCTTTCATAAATTTGAGTTAGCATTGGAAGCGATTTTTACGTATCAACATCTCTTAAACATTTCATAATGAAAATCAGGAAAAATAAATTAAAAAAAAAACGAAGCTTTAAGAAAGAAAAAAATATACATTTTCAAATATCGACTGTGGTTAGTAATTCATTTTTTTCCCTTCCGTTAAACCATCCACTTCATAATCTGGAAACTTTATTATCAGCAATGATTAAACTAACTGTGAAGCTCCACGGAAAATTAAGGCGAGGGATATCAGGTGTTCATTTTGGCCTGAGGCGGAGGGAAAGAACCTGAATGAACTGAAGCAGCTCCTCGTTCATTCTATAATAAGCACGGGAAAAATGTAGCTTCCCCACTGTTACCTCATAGGTGTGACGCAATCGGGGAAAAAAAAAAAAAAAAGAATTTTTTTTATTATTATTATTTTACTGGTTTTAATTTGAAAAAAAATTCAAAAATTTTTTACTAATTACTAAAAATATTCCTGCCTCCCTTCCCAGAAAAATATCAAAAACAAACGATTGTTGCGTGTTTTTTTTTTTTTTTTAATTGGGTTTTACTATTTGCACTCTATCATAGCTGTTTATTCCCTCTCTCCCTTTTCCAGAGTGGTATCGGCCTATCTTGATGCCGTTTATTTAATGTTTCTGAAGCGGAATTTGAAAATAGTGAAAGAAGAAGTAATATTAAAAAAAAAAAATTGCTGCAGTTTTGCAATTTTTTAAGCGTTTACGCGTTTTTTTTTAAAAGATTTAAAATTAAAGAAAACAAATAGAACTACACAATGATCGGTTCTTAGTGAAGCTCATTGACATTCTTTAATATCATTGGTTCGCTTTATGTATAAAAGCATGTTTTTTTGTAAAAATATTCGATTCTTCATTTGTTAAAGACTCGTATCATCGAATCGAAACCGGTTGTGTCATTTTTAAAACATTTGTGTGTCGGCTTCTCTTTTTAATTGTAATGTGCACACATTAAACAATTTTATTTTGTATATAATTTTACTTTATACAATTTTATATTATGTATATAGGGTGTCTCAAAAAAATATACTAACATTTTGATGTACTAACTATCGAAGTGTTAGTACATTATTTTGAGACACCCTGTATAAAGAAAACAAAGTTTGAAAATACTTCCAATTGTCATTTAAAAGAAAAGATACAATGAAAACAAATCAAATAGTATGCTATAGTATTATATTATCGGTAAAGAGATTGATACTTTAACATGTCATTTCATCCGGGAATTGGTAAAAATATAATGTCTTGTGTGTTTTTTAATTGGCTATTAGTTATGTTAATTTGAATAAATTTATCGTAATTTTGGTGTAGTTTTAAAAGCTCAAAATATCAGGAATAACTTTAAAGCAGTTTCGTAATTATTATCCAAGAGTCCATTACAAGATGGACTTACATTTTGTAACTCCCACTTGAATTGTTTTGTATGTGTGTTATGTAGATTCATCGTTTGTGCGTAGGTTGATCTCCTCCAATTGCTTCTTTTTTTTTTCCCTTCTTCCGGAGCTGAAAAAAAATAAATAAAGTAAAAATATTTTTTTAGCGTTTTCATAGTTATCTTCATACTTAATAAAAAACCCACACTGTAATCAATTTTTTTCCTCCCCTCTTCTGCGTCCATAAAAAAGAAAGAAGAATAATTGGGCCATGTGTAATATCATAGTTGGGCTGGTGTATAAATGGAATGCTTTAAAAAAACTGTGAATGTGGGATAAAATCTTTGTATATTACGTCTGTGATCCCATTTAGGATGTTGTTGAAATGTCATCATAGAGTCCATGTTTTGTTAGTAGATCGAAATTTACCAGTGTCACGAGTTAAGGAATAATAAAATAAGAATAATTTTGGTGAAAAGACTCTGTCCAAAGTTTTTATTGTTTTGGCAGTGATTGTCCAACGAAAAGGATTAACCAAACTGATTATTCGGAAATCAACTACCCACATAAATTCCGGTTTGTCGTCATTTTATTTTTATTTACTTCCGGAAAACTTGGAAATGTCATATTTTAAGCTGATTTCGTGTTAGAAACTTTATTTTCGTAATTCTTTGAATTTTGCCCAAAAACTTAACCTCTCTACTTAGATGGAAATGATTTTAAAACTACGAAGTTCACAGGAAATTAAAAAAAAAAAAAGGAATGGGAGTGGCTTATTTTATTTATTTATTTATTTATTTTTTTTTTTGCATTGAAAATGAATTAAGTGAATTAATGAAATGGTACTACATCATCAAACGGTAAACTGCTTTGAAAATTTTATTTATAATAGTTTTCACCTTCATTCACATGACATTTGAAAAATAAAATTTATTTAATAACAATCGTATCGAAACGTATACGCTTTTATGATATAAAATGGAAAGAACCATTCCCTGCCATTACCAACGCTTAAAATTCTGCCTAAAATGACATGTATATATAAGCAAAAACAGAAATCGTTCTAAGAAATTACAATAATGTCTATTTTATAACAAACCAAATGAGCATCCAGAATTAGTCTCTTGTTTTTGAAATCAGCTTTTTCACATAGATAACTTTTTTCGAGTTTATTATTATTATTTTACTTTTCTCTCTCCAGATTCTAGTTGCATCTTGCTCTTCTCTTCGAGACGTCTTCCAGACTGCTGCAACACCCACTCTTTTTCCTCGAGAGAGAGAGATAGAAGCATCTGTTCGTCCCACTTGCATCTCTTTAAGATGCTCTCCACTTTTCCTCGTCTCATTTTTCTGGAACAGAAACCCCGCATTTTTACGATACAAGAATTCCACTGTGCGCTAAAGTCCAACTTCAAACTGGAAAAGCTGGTTCCGTTTTCTACTTATTCATTAATAAAAAAAAAAACAGGCAGAAGATTCTAAAAACTGGCTTGAAATTAATTCTCAACCTAAAAGAGGCCACAGTTTTTAAGGTCGCACTCGGCTCCAATTTACCTTGAAAAAAAATATAGGAGAATTATTCTTTTTTATAAGACATATGGTTTCTTCCGTTATCTCACGCAATTTGTGTAGAAGATTACCCACATCGCTGTGTCTTTCCGAAATTCATTCTTTGATTACTTTTTTTTTTTTTATCTTTTTCAATGAAATTATTATATTTTACAGGACAAGAATTTTGAACAATTTCTTCTAAACAAAAAACAAACAACCAGGCTTAGTTTCATTTAATTTCAAAGCGAAAAAAACAAAAACAAAAAAATTCTGGATTCTCCTACGGGATTAAAATCATATGGAAATCATTCTGCTCTTGTAAGTTTTTAAAGAAAAAGGGAATAATTAGGCAACAAAATAAACTTAGTATAATTAATTCTTTAAAAGTTTACAAGTGAGCCAGTGTTTAAAGTGACTTTCCAAAACAGCTGTTTCACGTTGAATTGCCGAGTATCAGTTGAGAATAGTCACTGTAAACACACCAGGACTTAATACGGAGGTTAATATAAGTTGAAGTAGGAAAAAGAAGTATGGAACCTCCAAGTCTAAACTAAAAACAAGCAATACACAATAAAAATTAATACACAATTAATTCTCTCTTTTATTTTGCTTCTAAGCTTAAAGAAATACACATTTTCTGGTTTTTCTCTTTTTTATTTACTTTTCTTTTTTTCAGTTGTTTTCTATATTGAAAACCATGGATGCTAACGTAATCCTAATGTCATCCTAGTTTTCAAACGTCGGAACCCGCAAAAGTTAAAACAAACAATAAAAACTCGCCGAAAGGACATTTATCATATAGGGCCGTGTAGACCTAGTTGTGTACTGATGACTGCTCCTGGCTGATGATCTCCGTATTAGCGTGAAACAGCTGTACAAGGATGTCATTTTGCATACTACAACTTTGTCTCACCCATTGTTGTTATCCTAGTTTTAACTAACTAACTTTACTATTGTAGCTTTTGTGATCTTTTACTTTATTAAAAAGCCGCCACTCATAATCTAGGAGACAGAATTTGACTGGAATCTTCGATATTTTTTTTTGCAAGGATTCTAACTGCAATTTCCGCCTTTATGGTCTTAATAACATTAATCGAAGAACAATATCAGGACTTTTGTAGTCCTAGAATTAGCAGGCCTATGGGCCTACAATACTTTTCGTGTTGATATATTATGTCGTATAGTACAAAACTTAATTCAACAGCAATCCAACGCAGCACAGAACATTAACTTAAATACTCGCATTAATTATCGAAAATATCCGTGTGTATTTTACACTACTAAAAGTACATCGACTGAAAGTTTGCGAAATTGTACTGCCTTGTCTGATAGGCTGGAATGCTGTCTCCGAGGCTTTCTTGGCTACGATGAAGACTAGATCTCACAAAGATGATCTGACATAGTTTTGCTTTACCGGTTTTCTTGTTGTTTGCGGTTAATAATCAATGTGTTCCTCCTTAGTTTCAAGTTTAACCTGACAAACGCATTTGAACGAGTCAGCCGCCCTCTATGTCGTCTCGCCACTGCTTTTGAATTTTAATGACGAGTTCCTGGAATTCTTTCGTTTCATTTCGTGATCCCAGCCATTTATGAGGTCCTAATTAAACCGTTAACCATATTGAAATGGTAACGAAGATCAGTATTTATTATATTCCTAAAACAGTTACAATTTCTGATATTAGTTACGTAGACCAATGCCCCTGCTTGCTTCCGAAGGACGGTAAAGTGCCAACGCCATAAAGCAGATGTTTTTGGTTACAGAAAACTTAAGTTTTGGTTAAACTGTCGAATGTGAATTTTTTTTTATAGATTTGGTTCAAATTCTATCGTTAATTAATCCTAATAAATTGTTACCTGTAATCCAAATCAATCTTAAAGGCGCGATAACAGCTGCTGTGTTTTTTATTTTGTTTTCTGTTCAAGAAACATTTCAATTTGGTTTCATTAATTTTAAAAAAAAAATATCTTATAAAATTTATGTTTACGCTTGTATTTTTAAAAAGAAAGAAGATTAATTTTAAAACATAAAATAATCATGTTTAATTTTAAAGACTATTAAAAAGATTATTATTAAGAATTTAAAAATAAAATTTAAATGAAAATTAGATTTAGAAAAAAAATAACTTATAGAAACAAGTTTTTAGTTGTTTTTTTTTTTTTTGTTGTTTTTTTTAAGTTGTCAATTGAGAGAATATTATCGATTTAAAATTTTTTATACTTAATTTATTTTGGCACCAAATTTGCCGAAAGATTAATCAAAATTTTTTATTGAAGTTTTTAAGTTTGGAAATTATTTATTTTATTTTATTTTTTTTTCAAGAAAATGCAGATTGTAATTATGATGAAAGCTGGAATGCCTAACCATCACAATTTTTGTAATTGTTTTTACATTAGGATTTTTTTTTTTCTTTTAACAGCTTCAACTGGAAGAAGCAAGGCTAATTAATTCTTTAGAAAGACTTATACAGTGCCTGCTTTGTTTTTGTTCTTTTACTTTTTGTAAGTTGTATTTGTTTATAAGAATTGTGAAGTTGAAACAAACTCCTTAAATCTAACAAAAAGGGATGTCCACGGAACAATTATAGGAGTTGTCTGTTTTTGTTCAAGAATTTCACCCCGTATTTACGCTCAGCGCGATCATTGTTTTTCTCTGGCATCCTTCCGTTGAAGCGCTTTCTTCGTACCACTCATCCTTGTTTAAGATAATTTTTCAAGACATTTCAGTTATTCTTATTTCAACCGCAAAAGTTGTACAAAAACCACAAAGTTGAAATTAGCGTCTCGTGAGTCAGTAACAGCTAAATTGGTCAGTTTTCATTCAAGTAATAGAACACCCAGAATTATCAATACATCTTCAAAAATCTTAAAAAGTGTTTTTTTTTTTTTTTAATTTCCAGAAATTTAAACATTGTGTAAATTAGAACTTGGGATTTTGCAAAACTTGATCCATTAATGAATGTAAACAACAATTCTTCTTAAAGGCAACGCAAACATAGGCTTGTGTGTGAAGTAACTCATCCGAATAATAGCTTGTAACGAATAACATCTTGCCTTAACAAAATCCCAAGTTCCATGGAATTTACACAATTTTTAGATTTCTGGAAATTCTGAGTATTAAAGCTAGAGGATAATGTTAAAGGAATGTAAAACATGGGAGACTTTTCGGAATTTTTAGTAATTTTCAGTGTGATTGGTAGTATCTCGGCAAAAGTATCTGATTTCATCTTTTTTCGGTCGTATATAATATAGACCACCCGCAGAATAACATCAGAGTTACGTTTGACTAATTATAGACATAAACCACCATTAGCCCAAGTCAAAGATAATTATATAGTTAGTCTATTAAATAACACAAGTGGAGAACTACCAAAAAGCCGTGCCATTGAGTGGGTCTGATACAAGACCTTTACTTGTAGAAAGAGTCTGGTTCTGGTGCACAGTAAACATTTCACAGCTCACAATCCAAATTAGTGCGCGCCATCCACACAATCTCTCTCGTCAATTCTTGAGTTTTTGTCATTTTTATTTTCTTCTTTAATTTCAAGTTTTGTCAAACTATCCAGTCTACCTAATAGAACTAATAAAAATATTGCCAGAAGAAGCCGTGCGAGTCAATTTCATTCCCAGTGACATTCTGTGAATTTGAGGAAAGTCCCTGTTTTGTCAAAGCAAACAAAAAAAATTATCAGTAATTTTTTTTTTGACTGAAAACGTGATCATTTAGAACTATTCCATTTTTCTTATTTCGATCATTCAACCAAACAAGGTTCTTTTGTTAACTTCTTCTTCATCTTTGTGTATCTTTTTTTCTTTTTTCTTTTTTAAGTATAAAAACTTTCTGTGCAGCGTACATTCAAGAGTTCTTTCGTCGGATTAGGATTATCTTGCTAATTCGATTCGTATAATTCATTTCCTTTTTACGGCTCCGTTCCCATAGATGTAATTCTTGTGAACTTGCCCTAACTCATGCACAAGCGATTTGCTTTTAACTTCCTACTCCTTCCAACCATTACAAATCGTCATTGGTAGTCAGTGGACATTGTTGTCATCTTCTGTCTCTCTCAATATTCGGCCACTGCTCAATGAATAAGAAATGTCCTCTAGATTTAAATCCTACTTTCACGCTCCTTTGGCTTCTAACAAAAATTAAATATTTCCTGAATCTCCAGCAATAAAAAATTGCCTATTTTATTTCAAAGCCAATATATTTAAAGTTATCTCTTATTAAAGGCCTATTCTGGCATGTGACGGGAACAATTTTAACTTTTTTCTTTTTTTTAACTTTAACTGCTTATTAAAACTATCCTTAACCCAGTTACACGAGCTTTGGATTAAGCCAACCTAATTTTTATGAATCTTATGTCGTAAATTAATTTTAAAAATCCAAACGGAAATTTTATTTCAGAAGTTCCCCATGATTTATTCACCGCTAACATTATACCGTGTGCTGGTTTTAATTATTTCTTTCTTTTGAGGATGTGCCTTTTCTTAGTCTTTTTATTTAACCAATTTAACTATTTTATTACTAAAACATTGAGTTAGCAAAATATTCAATGATTTTTTTTTTAACATACTTTTAGAAGAAGAAACATTTTTCTAAACTTCTTGAGTCCTTAGGTTCTTTTTTCAATCTTTCTGAATCACTTTTTTAGATTAAATGAAAGTCACCAACACACAAAATTTCGTTTAAAAAATATATATTAAAAATCTAAAAAAAAAAATATAAAAGCTTTCGGAGACCCTGTGCGGCTCCCTTGTCATAGAATTGACAAGGGTGTCGCACAAGGTCTCCGAAAGCTTTTGTATGTATTTTTAGATTTGAATATATAAACGAAGTTTTGTGTGTTGGTGAATTTCATTTAATCTAAACATGTTATGCTAGGCCCACGTTAAACTTATTTTAAATCTAAATCACTTTCTGTTACTATTACGAGATCCCTAAATTCAAGTGAGGAGATGTGTTAAATAAAAACAACGTCTTCCTGTGTCCACTTGGATTAAAGGGAAAAACACATTAGCTTTCGAATGCCAAGTGATGAAAGAGAAATCTGGGATGCATTCATTATGTTTCCCCTCTTTTTTTCCTTCTCCGTATCTCTATTTTTCATTTTGTTTATCCTCTGTCCCGTCGTTGCTTTCCATCGGGTTCTTGCATGGGAAGCCAAGCTTTCTCGGTTACGCATGCAATACGCTTTTCTCTCAAGAAGGTTTGTTTCAGGTGATTGTCCCGCCGCCGTGGGTCTCCCCCCGTCCCCCTCCTCCCCTTCGCGCACACAAGACTCTCTCTCCTTCCCCAAAATTCCTTACCTAATGGCCCACAGTGGTTGAACGAACCTTGGTGCCTGCGCACCATCAAGGTCAGCAGTGCAGTCACTCTCTCTCTCTCACTCTTCCTTTTCTCACAGGAGAGAAGAAGAAACCTATAGACACTGTCCATCAACTTTTGATTTGATCATACGAAAGATATCTTTCAATATCTGGAACTAATAGACCACATCAAATACACAGTAATTTAGATAATTAGTAGTTACTTGTAGAGATTCACAATACATCTGTCTTTGTTGAAACAATACATTATTGAAATAAATATGTATAAACAAGCAATATAAGTATCAAAACAACAAAATTAGAAACAAGGGCAGCACAAGAATAAATAAATTGCCTTTCTGATTCAATCATCGGAGGGAATTTTGTTTTTTTGATTAAAACTTTCAGCAAGTTAAATTTTTTTCGTTATTAATAAATATGTAATAATAGTTAATTTTTATTTGTTTTATTATTGTATATATAAATATTTTTTACATATAGTCAGTAAGTTATTATACACGATATTACACTATTAAATATGTTGTGTAAATTACGTAATTATATTCAAACAAACATAACATTTATTTATTGATTAATATACAAACTAATATTTTATTTACATTATCTCTAATTCATTTGAGGATGTTTGGAGAAATGTTTCTTATAGAGAGCTTCTGTAGTAAACTTCCTTGGTCATCCATATACTATCTTATCTTATTTTTCCGTAGAATCTAAATTTGGCGGAAATCACAAGAATTAACAAAATAAACAGAAATATAATGTTTCTTTTGAAACATTAAGAATCACTTTTTGTCTTTGTGCCCTCACCCCCATATATTTTAACAAAAGTTTCTTAAATCGTAGTCCTACTATATTATTACAAATAAAAGAAAATGATCTAAAGTACAGTATCCTTAACATTTTGAAACATTTTATTTAAATGGAGACTATGAGTGAGACTGACTGCCTCGTTCCGTTGTGGATCAAGTCACTGAAATAATAACACAGTTACATCCTCTTCTTCTGATCCGGCTGAAGGAAACGTATTTGCAAACCAATAAAATTGTAAATTTTAAATGTCAAAGAGTTTACTTTCCATTTTATATTTCTCCTTTTATTTATTTAACGAAAAAAAAATACGAAAACAAGACGCTTGTAAACCATATGTTGGAGAGAAATCTCGTATTCTGCCACAAGAAAAGTGGATGAACTTTCGATATTTATGACAGTTTTCAGTTCCATTATCATTATTTTTTTCCTTTTAAATGCCAATACTAGCATTAGCTTTAAGTAAGTGCTGTGATTCAGTAGTGATGGCCTAAGAAGTGACTGATAGCACCGATTGAAGAAGACATAACGTAGATTCTTACAAGAAGATTGATCAATTCCAAAACTCAACAAATACGTAAAAAATGAAATGTTATATAAGTTTAGGACGAAAATCACATCGACATCAATTATTTTTTTTATTTTTATTTTTTTTAAATCCTCTACGCTCGAACTCATTATAAAAGCGATTCAGTCATTTTGAATGGAATGAATTAACATTGTTAGGCTTTTGGGAATCATTTCGTAAAGAACATTTTCCCCAGAAATTAAAGTATCGAAGTCATATTTTTCAAATCAACTAGGCCATCCCCCTGTATCCCCCTGGTAAGTATGAGATAATCCAAGAAGAATCGATTCCAAGCGGTTATGACAAAAAGTGATATTTTATTCCTTTTTGAATGAATTCATTAGTTGATAGCGCGCGAACAAATACAATAAATATAGGATTGGATATTGGGAGATCAGCAGTAGTCCAATGGTTAGCGTTCCTGACTGCGAGGACGAAGGTTCTCGGTTCGAATTCCATGCAAGGCGAAAAGAAAATAGAAAATTTTGTAATCTGACTTTCTCAGCAAGGGAAACTAATAATTAACAATTGCGCCAAACAGATAGAGAAATGAAATATTTTAGTAATATAGATTGTATTATCAGCTCTTGATTTTATAATGAACTAAATACTAAATAGAAGAACACCGAATCAAAATAGTTCTCTTTAAAATTTATTTATTTAATTAGTAATTTAATACTGATTTTACAACAAGACTCAATAGCCTAAAGTATGTAGGCTAACTTTATTTTTTTATTTTTATTTTTTTTTCACGAAACTTATTGATGTAGAAATCAGCTGTAACCATCTGTTTCAACACAGCCATGTTTTTAGAACAGAAATAATATCTAATATACAACATATGAGCAGATCGACCTATCTACGTTATTTTTGGAAACGATAACATTACCACAAACATTAAAATAGTTATATTTCATTAGTGCTGTATTTTGAGTGAAAAAAATATGAAGTCTTCATTTTTATGTAAGTTTATGTTCAGTTTAGGGTTTCAGAGATGTTAAAAAATATCGTTGCAAAAAAAATCGAATGCCTTTCTTTTAAAATAGTTGTCTGTAGTTGTATAATCGCCAGATGTCTTCAAATTTTGTTCTCTTTGCAGATGTTTATTTCTGTTGCGTCACTAACGTGAAATTCATTACATATTGTTGAACGAAGCCTGCATCTGTGGAATTACCAGAGCTCGGGGATTTTACCAAATGGCTGCGCTTGCTTTAATTTTGACGAAACACACTGGACTTCGAAATCTTTTAAAACTGAAAACAACCTGCAATTATTTAAATAATCGGCTTGGATTTACATTAAATACTCAAAATTAGCTTATTTAGATTTGATTTTCCAAGAACTTTTTTCAAATTTTTGAAGCCAGCAAGAAGATGGCGTTACATTTGACCAGGATTATTTTTTGACACGAAAGAAATTTTTTTCTTAATTCGAAGAAGATTCAACTAGACCTCCTAAAAAGCGAAAACATATGCCTAAGATAAAGTCTATAGAATTTTTTTGCTCATGCTCTCTACATCACAACATTAATTACATGTCTATTCCAAAAAAACAAAAACAAAAAAAGTAGTAACATCGGAACGGTTTGTAATACTAACGACACCCAACAAAATTTCGATGAAAAAAGGAGAGAGCCTACTCTTAACAATTGTTGGTTTTTGATCGTTATTGGTAAAAAGCCATATATTTTTCGAAATATTTCTTGAAAAAAAAATCGAAGAAGATATTTAATTACTTGTCTAGTGTTTTCATTTTATCGAATATCATAATATTGTTTATGTACAAAAATTCAACATTTCGGAACCTTAATTCTAAGTAAAGATATACATAAGCCTTGTAACTAAAAGTTTCTGTTTTAAAATATATGTTATTGAAAAATTACCATTCCTAACGATAACTAATGATTTTTAATAATTTCAGCTTATTTATTAATTTTGATGTTTCGTATCAGGTTTTTTACAGGGTTTTAATATTTGCAAATGGATTTCTCCTCCATCTATAAAAAAAAAATATGAATGGTATTTTTATCTCACATGTACAAGAAAATGGTTATGATTTTATGAGGCTATTGAGATCTAAAATTTTCTAATTCGCTCGAAAAATAAAGGATTTAAGGAACCCCATCAGACTGTTCTTTATAAAGCAATTGATTCTCACTTTTGATTTCGTATTCAGTAGCTTTTCTTTAACGTTCCCAAAAAGAAAAAGAAACGATACTATAGAAATACAGACATTTACAATTTATTTTTATGTAATTATTTAAACGAATTCGTTACTACATTTTTTCAAATGAAACCCATCAATTCCTTTAAATGTGAATAGTTTTGCTTCTCTAAATAACATTAAGAAATAAATTGTATAAATGTTTTTCTTTTGTTAAGTGCGATTGCTCAATACTCTTCTCTTGCGAAATTACGTCACCTCTCGGTTTGCGTGAGGATCCCGCAGATCCTTTGGACGTGATAGGAAAGACTTACGAATAACAGCCATTTTTGAGCTTCACCACGAGTCCCTTCTGCATTTGGCATCAGGAAACGCCTATCTCTTTTTTTTGTTTTTTCCTTCCCCTGCAACAGATACTGAGTCACGGCTTTGTTTTGCAATCCAAGAAATAACAGTTCTTCATAATGATAACAAGCGAATAATTGGAAGAGATCTCTTTAGTTTCGGTTGGTCAGTAACATCTGTCAAGAAATTGCATTATTATCATCACAACACTTAAGTCTATTTCAAAATAATATCAGGGAAACCTTTAAGAACTTCAAAAACAGAAACAGTTCAGAACTGGACAATTCTGCATTTTTAGAAGCTGTTTGATCATTTGGACGTTTGAAAAATCTTAAAAGCACGTGGACTGCGTTAGTCGTTTCTGTGCATATATACGTAGTTTCTTATTATGTATTACATATTACATCTTATTCCCTTTATACATTGTTAAGAAAACTCATTCGAGATGGATATTTTGGGAGGTAATTTATTGCTCTTATTGTCCGTTTGGAAGCAGCCATTTCTTAATTGAGACTGTATTTTCTCCTTCCTAACTTGAGCTATTAAAATTTCGTGACTTCATGATTGGCGGGAAAAAAAAAGAAAAAAACAACCTAAAACGAACTTCATTGTCTGTAACTTATTAATGTATCTTTAGATAATCTTAGATGATTAACAAAGTGATATATGATTTTTTTATTATTAGATCAAATTAATTCGGTTATCTTACAAATATCAACGTCTTTCTTAGCCTAGACAACGATCTCAGGAATTTAAACCAGACTGAAGAGCAAAGAAAAATTAATTGGCGTCCCCGAAGTTTCTTCTGTCGTATTACATCCTCTTAATCCGATATTGAGTCATTATAATTTCATGGATAGCAATCCCCTACTTGATTCTAATTAGGATTTTTATTTACTGCATTTGATATTATACAACATCCTACAAATACGTTGTGAAATAAAAAATAAAAAAGTTTCCTCAGCTTATTCCGATGTTAAAATGTCTTTAGTTAGACATTAAGATATTTTTTGAAGTTGCCGTCAAAAGTTTAAATAAACAAGTTAAACTAACTGTCTGAATGTTAATAATGTGTTTTGTAAATAAATAAAGTTACGAACTGCTTTGTCTCATTACTTAATCTGTATTTTTCCTTTTAATAAATACTGTGTTCCACTTGGAGGCACTTCATTTCTTTGCCCTTCGTAATTTCATTGTTAATAACGATCTTCGAGGAGCCATTTGTTTCACATAGGTTTTTAATGTCCTCCTGCATTAGCAGGAGAGAATCTGGGAGTTAATGAGTTCATAAAATATTGTCATAAATTAAAAGAAATTTGCATTCATATTCCTTACTGTAAGTTATCTCTCTGCTCTCCTTGATCTCTTAAATATCTTGAAAGAACGTTCACGAAAAAGTCTCTTTAAGAATTCTTTGAATGATAGATATTTCTTTCTTTTCTTTTCTTCGTGCGTTTCGTTTTCATCTACCAGTGAACAGTTGTCAGCGTTTTTAAAACTCTGTTAATAACGGGGGCTAATTGTTCTTTCATGCACATATTTATTTATTTTTGGTCATTATTATCTGTGTAGAGTCTTAGACAATATAAAACTTTTTTGAAATTTGATTTCTTAAAAAAAATCAGAAGGGCGACAATATTGAGATATAAAATAAACATTTAATTGAAATTGTATATTAAAATATCAATATTAATCATTTGAAATTTAGTAAAAAGAAATTAATGTTAGAGAAATTTGATTTATTAAAGAAAGTTTTCTTTAAAAAAAAAATCAAATCTTAGCCTTGCTAATAAGTGTACTATATTTATTATATACAACTGTAACGAAGTAAATAAAATAAAGCTTAAATTAATAAGTAAAAAATATTGTATCTCTACGATTTTGTTTTTTCTTCTATTAAGTTTAATAATACTAATTTTCAGGAAACTCAAGCTGAAAAAAGTACTTTTGAAATAGAAAAGGAGGGGTGGGGTTTCCAGGCGACCGTGAGCCCTTCATCTCTCCCCTCCCTACCTGTCTATTTAAGATCTGCACTCCATCTTATCATTAGGGATTCCTCCAAGGTGTACTTACGCCTGTGGGAAGGAAAGGGGAAAATGTGTCTGGGTTGGGAAAATCCACCAGGATATCTCATAATCTTTTTTTTTTTTTCCTTCTGCTGTTTCGTCCGCAGGGGGCTGATTTTTTTTAATTGTTTATTCTTTTTGTCCGTCTGTCTGTTTTTCTTTCACAAGCAGAAGAGGCTTAGTTACGAATTCATAAGCGCTTATTGATTCCAGCACTGCAAATTACACTGTATCTCCAGTCCAGCCACTTTTCCCCTCTGGAATGAATGTAATTGCATTGGGATTCTATATTTAGAAGCCAGTAGGTTATTTAGTGAAGTTCTCTTACGTTGAGTTGAATTAACTGAGATTAGTTTTAGAATTATGTCTCAACAGGACCAAGAATTCCGTTTTTGTTGAAGTTGGCGTCATTTTGGATGAGCCTCGGTAGGAGAGTTTTTCATTTCAAGATGTCGCAATCTGAACTTGTTCTTCAGTTTCCAAACACATCTTCTCGTATTTATCAGACAGTACTCTATAAATGTCAGGTCACATCTCCGCTAACAGTTGCTTAATTTTGAAATTACACTTATTGACATGTTGGAAATTCTCCGGTAAATTAAGTTCAAAGTAGTTGCCTGTTTCCAAACAGTTTCTTGTTTTGATAATAGATGCACATTTGCAGCTGTATTTCAAATTGCTTTGCATGATTCATTATTGATTTTAATAATTTTATTTTTCCGCTTTTTTTTTTTTTTTCCTTGTTAATAAATTTTAATCATCGAAAAGTAACTGAGCTTTGGCTGCTACGAAGATAACATATCCTTTAAAAGAAAACCATCTTAAAACTTCAGGGTTGTTAGGCTTCTCAAAAACTGTAGATAACGTACTATAACTTGGATTGTTATGGACGAGATATTAGTGAATGTATCTGGTGTATTGATACAAGCGGCATTACATCGTCTGTCTTGTGATTAACAGAAATACATTGTAATGGTGTTTGTGGAGAGTCGATGAGATGGAGAACAACGAATCGAGTTCTTTAAATGAACTGAACTAATTCCTTAAATGAAAAACATTGGTTTTTTTATATTATACACATAGATTGATTTGATTGGCTAAGTAATTAAAAATATACATAATGATTGGAGAAGAACATAATGAATTTAAATTAATAATGAATGAATATATAATGAATTTGATTCAACGGCTGCAACGGAAAAGAATTTAAAAACAAACAGAACAGCAATAATTAGGAAATAGAAAGGAATGTTTTAAAATAAATAACGGTGAACGATTAAAATGAATAAAATACCGATAAATACTTTCTATAAAAATACAAATAAATGATTTCTAATTCAACGTAAATGGAATAATTTTGCAGCTAAATAGTTAGGATGTACTTTAAAAGTAGGGATGTACTTCTTACATCTTAGATTGGGAAAAAATTATCTTCTTTTATTTTTTAGAAACATTTATTTACTGTTTGTTAAAACAGATTCTAAAATCAAAATATAGAATTTTTGTTGTTATAAACCACAGTTATTTGATTTCCTTAGACAACTTTGATCATTTGAATTTTATTTATTTATTTTATTACACATTTTCTGTTTCTTTTCTTTTTTCTAATTGCTCTGTTTAATTCAGCTCAATGCTAAAAAAATCCACATTTTTTTTTAATTACTTTTTTTTTAAAAGGTTGATGTTCGCTATTGAAAGAAAAAAAAAAGAGGCCCCTCTCGCCAAACATCCGGGAAATCGCGTTATCCCAACAGGATGTAGAAATACCCGGGATTTTGGAGGGAAATAAGAACAGAGTTAAATTTTCATATTCGGATACGGGGATTAATCAGCTTCTGTCTTACAATGATGCCTGTTTATAAGCGAAATAAAAAAAAAAAAAAAATGGGATGTTAGGAATTCATATTTGCTTATCAGTCGGTTTTTGTCTCAATATTTGTGGAAGAATCCTAAAACAAAATAAGTGAAATCGTTTATTCTGAGGAACAAATGACTCATGGGTTTCTATAAATATTTTTATATATAATTCCGATAAATTTTTATTCACAGAAGAAGTAAGAATAAACTTTACCTAAATAAACTCGTAAGGTTCAGTTTGGACAGGAAAAAAAAGAAAATTATAAGTATTCAATCTTTTTTTTTTTGTAATCTTTAGAAGGAATTAGTGAAAGAAAAGATTCGTTTAACATAAATGATTTTATTGTAATTCCTTAGGCGTTTCTTTTTATTAATAAATTATTTATATTGTTACATATTAGGTTAATCGTGATTTTTTTTTTTTATTTTTTTTTTTAAGAGATGATATTTTAAATGTATTCTGATCTGGTACAATAACGAATGTTATTACTGATTTCATTTATATAAACCGTATTTATAACATCTTGTTTATTAATGTATATAATAAAGACTTTGTTTTGCCATTGCGGCATGGCCGAGCGGTCTAGACGTGTGGCGGTTGAGTCGGAACCTGGGTTCGAATCCCGGTGTTGACATGGCTGTTTCTTTCTTCTTCTGTGTTTCGTCCGTTTCTTCCCTGGAACTTACTATCTCAGAGGTATCCTGGGCGGGATGTGAATCTCGTCCCCCCCCCCCCCCTTCTTGACTTTATCTAGCTTCGCCCTGACGTAGTCAGGTTGGGCTAGTTCCGTAGTCCCTAGTGGCCAAATTCGATAAACGAATGAAATACTTTGTTTTATGAAAGCAAGCTTAACGTCGTAATTATTCATAAATAGAGAGAGAAATTCACCAACGGACAATAAATATGCCTTCGCACATTGAGCCAACATCAACGGGAATTCTGAACAGCTGTTTCATCCTTATTAGGAATCATCAGCAGAATATACCCTTGATGTTTGGCTCAGTTGCGCGAAAGCTTTACCTAAAAGCATTCTCGATCCCGGGAATGGGCCGCCGAGATAAAAAAACAATAAAATAAAAAATGATCCTGAAAGATCCAAAGACTTTGTTTTTGGCTTCTGAAAGGAAGCCTTATAATCCCGGTTTGTCTGTCTGTCTGTGGACAAGTATCCCACAATGCAAAGCAGAACAATCGCAACAATCACAGTAATCGCAACAATTGCGCCTTTCAGAACAATCGCAACAATCGCAATTATCGCAACAATTGCGCCTTTCAGAAGCCGTTGCGAAGAAGCATTGTGATAGGTTTACTAATCGCTATCCCTACCTTGTTTGTTTAGACGCTTACAAAAATGGTTAGTTAAATTCTAATGTTACTTTTATATTTATTCACTTCTCTCCTTGTTTGAACAACTGAAGGAATTTCTATTGTTTGTTCATTAGTTCTGCATTCTGTTTTTCAGGCCTAATTCCACTGTGTTAAATGCTTTTTTGAAGCCAGTATTTTACGTTGCCCTTCAACTCCTTAAGATCTTGTTCTCGCATTTCTCATAAGAGACCTAGTTTTATCGTAATTTACGGAATCTGATTTTCAGCCTTGAACCTAAACCACGTTTCGTTCCTGTTTTCCCAATTGACACCGTTTCGCAAATGGATCCTCGAAATCATTTAATTTAGTTCGGCCCCATTCGGTTTAGCAGGTCTTACTCATTTGATAATATTGAATAAAGTCTAATTTTTATCGTAGGCTAAATTATATGGAATTTTTAGGAACTTCACATGACTCTTCTTCTCCCATCGGAGTTTGATCTACTAAAGCGATCTGTGGAATTTAATCTAACCACTGCTAGCTTTAACTTACACCTCGGCAACACGTTCAGGATGTTTTTGTTCAGAGAATTAAAGGCTAGAAATGAATCCCAAATTGGGATTTCTATATATTATTATTATTAATAATAATAATAACAATAATAATACAAATATATATAGAATTAAATCAGAAAATTATTTTAACTTTTAAATTATGTTACTGCCTAATATAAAATTTTAGAAAATTAGCAGTTAACGGTCTATTTGACAAAAAATCATTTGAAAAACCATATATTGATGTAAGTTTTTTAATGTTTTTTTAACACTGTATTCAAATTAATTAAACAATTATAGTATATCTATATTCAGAACCTGTTGATAGGAATTTGTCATTCCAAACGGGACTGTAACTTTTGTATTTAGAAATCATAATAAAAAAAATATTATTATTATTATTCATCTGTAACCTTGTTGATCTTACTGAAAACTACTTTCTCTACATCTGTAAGTCTATTTTTTTTTTGTAAATATTTTACAGAAGATGAAAGTAACTGATATATTTGAGATGTTTTATTTGTTATTATTAGACAAGTGACTGCAACCGGAAGAAATCCTAAACTGAAACTTATCGAGAGAAACAGTTTCTGATGATTCAATAGTTGTTTTTTTATTTAATTTTTGGTTAGGATTTCTTCGGGGGGAGTTCCCGCTCTCGGGAGCGAGTCCTGGGAAAGCTTACCCCTCGCATCTTCTGAGTCTGTCATCGGTGGAGTTTGACTGACTGATGAGTCCTAAAAAGGACGAAACGGTCCGTCCCTATCTCTTCCCGGTGACAACTCAGGGTGCGAATCCTTTCTTGTAGCGTTGTGCCTTCGTTTGCTTACTTAATTCTTTGAAACAGTTCTTCTTTAAGAAAAAGTTTTTAGTGGGAGGAATCTATGAGGGAAAAAGGTACAAGATTGTATGACAAGAGATCTTTCCAGAATTTTCTCCATTTGTACCACATGGATAAATTCTGTTAGATCACAATAAAGAATACTACGCTGTATTTATTTAAATAACGCTCTGTCGTACCAGGGAACAAAATTACACTCCGTTTGAAAGTCGATATTTATTAGGTGACTAACTTATTAATACAATAAAGAAAAGATTTCCTTTTATTATAGCATCGTAATAAAGATTTTAATAAGATATTGCAGCACAGAGTAAAGGATTACCTCTTTCTTATTAAAGTCATTAACAAAACCTTAAGATATTTGTAAGTAAAGGGTTTGCCTTTCTTGATCTAATCTTTAAGATTAAATACGTACCATGTAAACCCTCTAGCCCACAACTTAACGCTTCCAAAATTCTTCCGTCTCGATGTGTAAGCGCGTAATATATATGTATTATACATAAAATAGTGTTGTTTTTTTTTTTTTTCCATATGCAGTGGATTTTTTTAAGGTTAAGAACGAGTAGATATTTAAACATCGGTTCGTTGAAAAAAAGTATTCTGGCTTATCGCCGTTAGAGTTGAATTTCAGGTATTGGAATTCGATTACAATAACCTCGTGTAATTTCTGAAGAAATGATTACGAAACGCCGATGTTTTTATATAAAAAAACAGTGATTGGTCATTAGAAAAATTCTGAATTCTGTAGCCTCTGGTTTATATTCCACTATATTCCACGTAAAAGCAATTTGCGAGGGTTTTTTTGGCCTTTAAAATTAAGTAATTATATAATCTTAAGTCCTGATATTTATTTATTAATTTTGCTAATTTATTATATATATATATATAAAAGCTGGGAAAAATCAAAGTTTATATGTGAACTTTGCTCTCTCCAACATTTGACATTAAGAATGCTTTTGACCTTTTGGCAACTGTCGTTTGACATTCACTGCAGCCGTTGTCCAGACCCCGACGTATATTCCTGCCACTTTATCACGATAAAAATTCTAACTAGAAAAACGACGTTTTATTTAAAAAAAAATATTAAAAACAATAAACTACAATTCAGCTGAAGTTACGGTTAACCCTTTCTTAATAATCCCGTTCAGGATTTACTTTTTTTTAGATAGAGATTACTTGATATAAAATTATCAAATTTATAATATTTAATAGCAACTTATAAATTAAATAAGAGAATATTTTAGTCCTCGTGATTTAAATCTGATTTCATTGGCACTGTGCAGAACGCTCTACAAAAACTCATGTTTCACCATTGCACCGTAAATCTAAATTACTCACAAGAATAAATAATACAAGGATCAATGATAATATACAGTGAAAAAGTGCAGTATGCTCATTTATCGCTTTAGAATTGATTTCGATGTAATACTTTAAGAAAGAGGTTAATTTCATATCCAAAGTCTGTGTTGCCTGCGTTTTTTTAACTGATTGCCATTTGTTGAAATTGCAGCGGAAGTTGTGTCTACCCATACAGTGAAGTTTTAGCAAAATAGATGAATGATATCTCCAAATAATAAATTTGCATCCGTCCTAAGAAAACGTTAACAGTTTATTTCCCTTAACGGATATCTCCAGCGATATTGCGACAAACAACGAATGAAACCACTGAGTAACTGAAGCCGTTCGGATTCTTTGCTATCGGTTTGTTGATTGTTTCATGTTATCCGTTGTTTGTTCTCTACGGTCTTCTTCTTTTCAGTGTAACTCATTATTCACTAACAGAGGAGTGAAAAAACAAAATACCTGAATTATAATACGAGAACCAATGATACATTTATTGTTATTATTATTATTATTATTATTTCGCGTTGTTCTGGTAATTGGAGAGACTGTAACCAAATATACTCTGAACAATTCCCGGATCTAGCGCAGTAATAGGCATTTGAAATAGGTTTAGCGTCGATTAATAGACGCTGTACATCAGAGGAAATTAAGTAACGCTGCTCTTTGTGTGTACAGCCAACCTGTGTGTTTATTGTAGTCGGCGCAGATGCGAATTGAAATATGGAACGCTTCCTGCTTTCGAAATATAGAGATAACGTTATTGTTAGCTTTTTTAATTATTTAATTGAAATAAGAGAACTTCAACTGAGCTCCGTTAATTATTTCGTTAAACTCTTTAATATGACTATTTATTATTAGCAAAATTTTCATTTAAATTGTTTTGTCAGAAATTTTTGCTTGGTTTCTGTGCCCGCATTCCTTTTATTTAAAAGATATTTTTTTCCAGTGTCTGAAAGAAATTGAATTTAAAATGAATATTTGAAATTAAAAAATAAAATAAAAAAACATTCCATTTATTTTTTCATAGTCATCCGGTTTTGTACATTTTATTGTCGATCTTTTTCTACGTTCTGTTGTAGATTTTAAATTTCTTTTTAAAAGATATCCGTAGCTTGGCGTCTGGATCAAGATCATACAGTCAGTCATCCGAGTGAAAATAAAATCTCCAATTTTAGAGAAATAGCTGTCCGAATTAGCTGTGGAATTTCCCAACAAAATCTCTCTCATGTTTTACCATTTCGTTATATCCGCATTCTACTTGACTGGAAATTCCTGGGTCTAAATGGCCTGTTCTAAAAGCCCAGAAATTTACGAGTAGTTAATCGTTTAATAAATGAGGATACATATATTTTTTTTTTTTTTACTCAATCGTCTGTGGTAAGATCTTTAAACTGTCACTCTGAATACTCTCCTGTGATTTCTCAGGGTACAGGTAATCCCTTTCTGAAGGCGTCCAGATACCTGTCTCTGCGTGAAATCTCCCCCTCATAACTAATCCTTTTCAGACGACGTAGTTGGCTTTCGAAAGACGCGCATGTCATCTCCACAGATTCTGTAACCCTCCGGTATTTGAAACCGGGAAGTCTGGGAGCACTGGCGCCTTGACATTGCGACAGGGTCATTTTGGAAACCAGTCCTTGTCCGTTCCTCAGGATATTTTTATTTGATTTGCCTTTTAAGGCAACTAATAACTTACAAGGTCTCATCCACTCTGATTTCTCCCAATGTGGTCTTTGAAAAACAATTAATATCAAACGAATTCCTCCTAATTACGTTGCAAGTGTTAACTTTTTTGACATTGCATTCTCAGAGGTGACTTGGCCCTGTAAGCCTTGGAAAACTGCATCTTTTCCTCCATTTCTTCTTACTAAAATTTGTTTTTAACTAAATTGTCAGATCACCAGTGAATTTTTTTTTTTTTTTATGATGTCACCTCAAAAAGGACTCACAACAGATCGCTGAACATCATATTTTAAGCATCAGAAGCAAATGTTTTTCTCGAGATTACGAGTCACTTAGTCTGAAAAAAAAAAAAAGCTGCAAAATGAGGAACAAGATGTGATGTTAGTTACATACTTCTCGTAACTGGCTTCTACTATTAACATGTTCTAATGTAACGTAAGTTAATCGAAAACCGTAAGAAGGATTTAAAAAAATTAATAATGAATTAACTAAATAAAGTTAATTAAATAAAGCTTGAATGCAATTAACTAAATAAATATTTTTTTGGAATCATTAACAAAACTGACGTGTTGAAGTAATGGGATTTCACTTTCTGTGCGCCCTGAATTATCTTTTGCTTGTGGAATGTTCAGCAAGAAGTTGATATCACCTTTTGGCCCGTCCGTGTTTGCTGGGTCTCTGGTGTTTATTTGACTTGTGACGTCATCTTCGAAAGGTCTGCTTTAATCGTACAGTTACCAAGTTAGAAACGTGACTGGATGTGGCAAAGGTAATGTTCCATTTGCATCATGCTTTTCTGAGTATGTGGGACACATGGAAGAGCTGTGTTTGTATCAACAAAAATTGCCTTCCAATTAAAGAAACAATTAACTACTGTTAGAATAATTATGTTTTTTCAGATAATTTCAAGTCACATGATACTAAGAGCATATGTGAGAATATCAGGAGCACCAATGAATAAGCAAATACATCAATAAATTTTGTGATATTAGCATTGTAGGATGAAAAGATTTAATGGTCTGGATATTAAACGATAAATAATCTCTTTGAAAATGTTGCATTCCATTAGTACAGTGGCATCGGAACGTTTATTTGCTTAATGGCGCACACTGCCAAACTTACACGACACACGCATAATAATCCAGTCTCTCGAGAAAATCTCGAAATGATTTACAGATGAATAGCATTATATTTTAAACATTTAAAAAAATATTAAATACTTTTTTAGCTAATTTGAATATGAATTAGTTTCATGTTTCAAATAAAACTGAATATAGTTTAAAATTTCTGTCTGTTCTGATTACTTGGTATCCAGAATGTAGTCTAATACCGTATATTTGGCCGTATGTACAACAAAATCTACATTATTAGATAATATATATTATTATTAAATATACTATATTAGATGTATTCAGAATGTCTTACCTGTTGAGAACTCTATTGTAAAGGATGAATTGTTTTATCATTGATTGTCTAAGATTTCAACAAGGATATAATTTTTGGTTTTCAAGCTGATACAATGAAACTTACCTAACAATGCTACCTTGAATATTAAATTTTCATTAATTCATGCGCACTTTCATTTAAGCATACTTTTTTGGTGGATTATCATGAATTTATCAACTGCAGAACTACCATGATCTTAACTGAGATTTAACACCACAGTGACTTTGATGCAAGGTTTATTTCTGTTAGAATTTTAACAGTGGTTTGAATATTAACACTAGTTTCTGTTGCGACGACTTAATATCCAGTGTTGTTGTGTTTTTTCTTTTATTTCTACTTACATACACACATATATAAATAAAGCAAACACGGAAATAGTTTAGTAAATTAGGCTTAATGTAATAACTAAAATCTTAATGTACTGTAAGTCGTAGTTAATCCTCAGAAGCTTCTGGTCAGACCTGAGTACTCTAATTACGAAGTAATGCTCATCTGAATGATCAGTTGCAGAACTGAATGGAAAATAACCTGGATGAGTAAACAATTTGGTTCACTCAAGCTTCTAAGAAATTCCAACCCCAATAAAAAAGTAGTCTATAATTACTGAAAAATCTAAAGTTATCTCGGTCTTTTTCTCACTGCAGAAATTGTTTGTCGACATTATTGAAGGCAATAGTATATATTTATAACTTCATTTGTTTAGTAACAGTGTTTAATTTTTATAAAATATTCGACATCATTTCGAACTTTGGACTTACGGCATCAAAGTTTATTTAAAAGTAACCAATACTTTTTCTCCTTTTGCAGCTAAAGAACAAACAAGGAAATAATGGGTAATCGGTTGTTGATGCCAATATTCCGAGTAAAAAGAACGGCGTACATTAAATAATGGTAGATACGTTTTAATGTCGTATGTTTCCAGCTCTTAATGTTTTCTGATCAAGATCAGAAGACTTATATTCTCGTTTTGTCTGGGAACAAGTATCATTAAAATATCATTAGCAACAATGATAACAATTGCAACAACAATCGCAACAACTGCATCTTTCGCAACAATCACATTTATAATAATAACGAAATTACCGCAATATCAATTATATTTTCATAGACGTATTAGAAGACGTTGCGAAGCATTGTGATTTGTTTGCTAATCTTGTTTAAACCTATATTGCACATTTGACACTTGTCATAATCAGGGAATAGTTTAATGTTTATTCCAATTTCACATCTTAATAGGTAATCTTACTTTACCAGTTGTAACTATTAGATATTCATTCATTTTATGAAACTCTTTCATTCATTTATATTAATCGATTATTATTCTTTTTTATGAATTTGAGTTATTATAAACGAAGGAATTAAAGTGAATTTTGTAAACACAATCTTGTTTTGCAATTATTCAGATTTGAATTTTATTCTTATCTAATCTTTAATATTTTATTCGTTATAGAAGTTAAAATCCTGATTTTAAATATAAAAATAAATTCCACTGTTATGAAGGTTTTACTACCCGGATGTAGTAGAATTTCTCGAATATTCCGCTTCGAACTTTATTACATTCGTTTTTGTTCTTCCATTGGAAATCGTCTCTGATACAAAACAAAAAAATATCTTGCGGTTTTTTTTGTTTTTTTTTTATAAAGGAATTTCTTTGATTATGGACTCTGAGATGTTCTTATTTCTTCTCCTTTTTAAATATAAGTAAGAAATTTTGCAATTACATATATTTTAGACGTGAGAAAAAAAAATCATATTTACCGAATCTAAATTTACTCTATATTATAATAATAGAAACTAAAAAAAAAGAAAAGAAAATCACGTACGAATTTTTTTCTTGAAAGTCTCAATTTTTTTCATCATGGAGATCTCGCGACGACTCTAGTTGTTCCCCATCATCAGTTGAGATCGTTTAAATTCACTGAAAACATAAAACGCAGATGCCAAACTCTTGATAAGTAACTCTTGATAAGTCACTTTTGGGATTTATAATCAACCCCATTCATTCAAGCTTGATCTGTGGTTGTCTGTCTGTTCAGTAGCGCAATGACTAATTTTTTGAGGAATTTATCGAGGTAGATCTTCAAGAAAATTTGTCGAACAATTGTTGGAGCTGGGATGAGGCTGACGGGATTTCTTCTGTATGCTTCGATAAAAGCTTAATAATTGAAGGATAAACTATTTTAAGGTCAAAATTGTCCTCGAAATATCTTGACTTAAATTACTTCGTAACAAGTTTCCAATTGCAAAAACTACCGGAAATCCCTGTGGCCTCTTCTAGAATATTCCACTGCAATCAGGATCTTTTGAGTTATACGAAACCTTGTTAAATTGCTTTTTTTTTTTTAAAATCACAATTGGAATCTCAGGAGTTGTAAGGAACTTGAAAATATGTTTAAGTACTGTTCAGTAGTTTATTTTAAATAATAATAATAATAATAATAATAATAATAGTAATAATAAGAATATATTGATAAAATATAAAGAGATACTAAGTTCATCATGAACATCAATATTTTGAGGCAACGTAATTATATATTCAAAATATGTTTACTCTTCTGTCAATCGTCCTTTTGACCTGAATAAATAAAATTATAAAGTATTTTTTTTTTATATTTGGATGTTTGTCTTTTATCTTTCTTCAATTACCCATGAATGATCTTATTACTTTTAAGGCGTAGATTTTTTTGTCAGATATTATCTTTAATTCCAAGTTTCTGTACTTATCGGAAGAAGCCTTCGGATATAAATTGTACTTTTTTTTTCCCTAATTTTTATTCCGGTTCTGTTTTCAGAGACGTGAGAGAATGGCAAATGCGGACGTTTGCATTCGAATTTTTAAAATTTTCGAAATTTTGCTGATTATTTTTATTATTATTTGAGGGAAGAACTTTTAGGTTTACTCCTAGAAATGTTGTAAAATGGATTTTTAGTATTGTTAGTTTTATGGAAATGACCATTATTGTCAATAAAAAAAAGAAAATTCCGCTTTTTTATTTTTATTATCATCAGTGCATCAACAAAAAGGTTAGAAACTTCCAATGTAGATTAAGTGAAGGTTGAACATAGATCAAGGTGATTGTGTAGACTTATAATAATAATAATCCTATATAATATTATAGGCCTACATATTAGTTAACAAAGTTTAGAGGTTTCTCTTGAGAAATTTAATATAATAGATACCATCAAAATTTCATTGATCGTACTCAACGCCATTTTGTTTCGGGAGTAAATGCACGTTTTGTTTTTGTAAATGTTTATTAAATAAAAAAAAAAAAAAGAGAATTTAAAAGAAAATAACATTTGATACATTATTAACTGATGAAGCAGCTAACAAGCGATTGTGTCCAAGATGCCTTTCAGGATTCGGAAGAACCCATTTTGAGATCAACGCCAATTTAACAAGAAGAATTTCTGTTGAGGGCCGCGGTGATCAAACTATTAGTTTCCACATTATTCTGGTAGACGTCGCTCTGATAGATCGGAGATCGCTTCATTAGACAATTAATTTACTGCAAATTGTAGATAAATAACGTGGAACAGATTTCTAGTTCTAGTTTATTCTTGAAGGTTTTAAGTTTCATTACGAAAAAATTATAGGTTTTATTCCAGTAAATTTACAAAGTAGCTATAAGTAATGTAATGATAAATGGTAACATTGAATGATAAACTAACAAATTGATTAACAATGACGTTTTTATTTGGAGCTTGGTCATCGTTCCTGTTGTGCTAATTAACTTTAAACTGAGTTTTTTATTTCTTTCAACTATAACAGTTAGTAGTCAAAAACAGTAGTTAATTTTTTTTCTTGGTCACACAAAAAATAAATAAATAAACAAATAAATAAATACGTCAGCTTCTTATGTTTCTTATTTTCGAATGTAAGAAGCCATAACCTCCAAGATGTTAACGATATGTTGCTCAAAGCGAACAGTAAAAAGAGTAAATCTCACTGGTACTTGTCTGATACTTTGATTTCTCACGAGTTAAAATATATATTTCCTCATTGTGTCAGTAACTGTAAGGCCACAGTCAATTACCTGATTGTATCAAGTGAGCTTATTTGTTTTGATGACCGCCGAAACACATTTGGCTTTATTAGACTTTAAGAATAAACAATAATAATTTTTCTTTTTTTATGATAAAGGAACAATTTAAGAATTTTTAATTGAATAAGAACTTACAGATTGCAGAAATGACAGCAATAAAAGACAGGTGTGGAGGCAAGTAGCTCACCGTTGTTGACTAAAGAATGTTATTTTAAGTTAAGCAGAACAAAATCGGAATTTTCAATTAAGTTTGTCCAAAAAATAAAAACACACACTTTGCAATGAAATATTCAATTAATACGTAGTATCTTTTGAATATACTCCTTTCCTTTCCAGCGTGTAACAGAATCCGTAACAGAATTTAGCGTTTGTTGTAAGAACGAGATTTATGGCATGGCCTCAGAGTTCGTTTGATCTCAACTCGTTATTTGCTTGCGGACAAGGCTTTGGGAACGAGGTTAGCTCGCGAGTAGTCTCTGCATCGAGATTTCGCAGCCGTGAGCAACTACGCTGTGCCCTTAACAGTCATGCAGTTGTTGATGTATTAAAACTAAAAATGGAACACACCTGTTAAATAACAATAAATACAAATAATAATAAAAAAATTGTTTTCCACAAAAATTTTAAACTTCCGATATTTTCTAAACTTTTTTAACTTTTCAAAAACAATCATTACAAGCTCATATCGTGGGAACTTGTCGTACTATATAATTTTCGCTGTATGTTCGTCTCAAAATCAAACATCGGAAGAGATGCAGTAAACGATATTTCTTTTAAATTATAAGCTTTCTCGCGTTTTAGGAAATTGGCTACCCAAAAGAAATATTTGTGTAATGTATACACATCAGTTATCGCCATAATTCTAGGACTGACGATCGCAGTTAGAGAAATTTTTTTAACCAGGATTGACTTTTGCGTCTGTTCAGTTAATACGTGAAAGTTTTATAATAGAATAAAAATACATGCATATAATGTTAAGATTTATTTAAGATTTGGAGGTGCATGGAACCTAGTAGTGTAGTTAATTCGATTCAATTACGAAACTTCTATTCTCCAAAGAACTCATAACAAAACTCGTGTTTTTGGGGGGAACTGTACCGTATTTTAAGTTATTTTTCGTAATATTTTTTCCCGCCACATTGAAATATCTTTTATCGTAAACTTAAAATAAATAACCAAATGGAAATGATTATTCAGATTCTGCTTCAATACAATTTCTATTTAACTGGTTTCCTTGATATCCTAAAGTGGAATAGATCCGGATAAAGCTTAAGTCATGAGTTTTATCGTAAGCTTTTCCTATGTACGGCAAAACTTTAAAAAAATATTTAATCTTTCTTTTGATATTTGAAGTGACGTCCCTAAATGCCTTCCTAGCACACGAACATCTAGTTTCATCTACCGATTTTCTGCTACTTTTTATAGAAGGAATGAGAGAGAAGAAAAAAAAAAAAGGAGTGGGTGACCCCATAGCAGGACATGCAGGTGGACTCGAAGCAGAACGCGGATTTGCAGCCGCTTTTTAAAAGGACTCCCCTGGCAAACGGGTTCTACCGCCTTAGATATCCCGGAAATCATTGGCGGAGGCACGACTTTGTACCGCGGTCGAAGAAGATACGTTGGCAGAAGAAGTATGTGACCTCGCGTTTCGCCACAGTCCACGACGGTTATCTGCCGTGAAACTTCTCCTGAATAAAACGTTTCACCATTGTATTCGTTTGATTAAAAACCAAGACAATAAATAATCGGCAGGAGTCGAAGCGAAACACTTGGCTATTTTCAGAATCAAGAAATAACATAGCTGTGAAAGAACTAAATAGATGTTACAAGTAAATTATCGAAAAAGAACAAACTTTACCAGTATCTTGTCATCGATCCATTAAGAAGTAATTTTAATAAAAGTCGTTTGAAGTGAATTTCTTGAATAATACTGATAGTTATGTGAATAACAGTGGTTCTCTTTTTTTTTCTTTTCTTTTTTTTATGGTTATTAAAACAGGATTTTTAGGTTGTTTAAAGATTTGAGGATCAAATTTTCATTTAAATAATCGTTAAATAAATGTATAAAAAAATCTTTTGTTTTTATGTTTCTGTAGCACATCAGAATCGTCAATATTTCTTGACTTGCTATTTATGAGGGAGCTTAACCAAGATGCTGACACATCAATTTTTTTTCACTAATATTCTAATAGAGTTTTATGTTGTTGTTTTTTGCTTTTGAAGCGACCCTGCGATTCCGATGATTATTCCTTTAACCTCTGTACCGAGACCTCGCTGTTTACTAATGACTACTTCTAGCTGAAGAGTGTTCGAGGATGTCTTTAGTAAACACGTGGTCTCACCATTGTTGTGAATATAGATATTGTTAATAGGATTCTGCTGCTTCTCAAGTCGTTATTTTGCAATTTAACTAACAGTATTTCTAAACTCAAGTCGGTTTTCCTCACTACAAAGTTTTTAAGTTGCCATGGAAACCGAAATGCAGTCGGAAACGATACTTGAAGGATAGTTACAGCGCTCAGCTACTTTTATCATTATTAAGGTTTTCTTAGAAGTAAAAAAAAAAACCAGAAATACTTTTTAAAGTATTTAAAAAATATATAAGTTTTATAACCATAATTATAAAAGGAAATGTCTTCTATTAATCACGAAATTCATTCATTATAGCATTAATTTCTCTCGTTTCCTGAAAAAAAGTGAAACTAGGATAACGAACTCCATTTCAACATTGAAGCGGTGTTAAAATTTAATAAATACGACGTCGGATTTCTGATGAACGGAATTTAATAATCTGAAATAAATTAAAATTCTCAGGTCTATTTCAGTGCCGCATTTATTTTCATTCCCAATTTAAAAATTCAAATTTTTCACTTTGTTTTTTTCTATCTCTATCCTCCAAGGAATGTGACTTTTTAACTATCTTTCGTTTGTCTTCTCTAAAAGTCAAACCGTAATTAAATGCATTACTAGAACACGATTTCCTATTTGTTTTTTTTGGAGGAAATTTGCTTCACGTAAGGCTTCGGAAGAACTTCTCTTGCGAATTAGGACCCGAATGAGCATTACGTCATCGCAGATGCGGAAACCACTGGAAGAATGCACCTAGTGATGTAACTCCGGTTGAATCGTCCTCTACCTCATTCGACATCACGGAAACCTGTTCCAGTTTCCGAACATTTCTAAAGTTGGAGTGGGCTGGTGTCATCCTCTGAAAACTCTCTTATTATTGCTTATGTAACCTGATTCAGTTATTTGTATCATAATTCGAATGGTGAATACGAGCTCTTTGGGAGGTCACGCACAACATAGCAATTCGGAATTTAAAACTGAATCTGCACTTGTTGTTTGTCTCCTTTCAAAAGCACACGTAAAAAAGTTATTTTTTCCACAACTTTACTTCATTTAAAGTATCTTGAAATTAAAACACTATACAGTTGATTTAACTTTTTTATTATGTCAATGAATTAATGAATTTTAACGCATCACATTTAGCAAAGTATCGTCACGGTGTTATTGGAAGAAATGTTTACATCTAAGTTATCTCATTGCTAATTTCATAACAATCGACATCAAGAGTATAAATACATCTTATATTTTATTCCTTTTGCGATTTATATTAAATGAGTAACTGAGATGCACAGCAATGATTCCTTTTAAACAGAATAGATGTAGAGATCCGGGAAGTAGGCCTAAGTAGTGAATTATTTAACTAAATATTTATAAACAACTAATAGATATATTATGACTTGTTTCGCTACAAATAGAATTAAGTGTGTTTAATCCTAGTTATTGGAGTGGAACGTTTGCTTCAGTTGATTTGCAGGTTTAATGATGGCAGTAACATACCTTTAGAATTAAACTAAAGAGCGAATTAAACTAAACACCCTTATATAAAACGATTAAGAACTTTTGATACGATAAACAAAAAAATACGATTTAAATATACGATCCAAAATATACAATATAAAATATACAATACAAAATCTTACTGACACACACACTTTACAGATGTCATTTATGGACTTCCACAATTTTTTTTTTGGTAGACCCTGTGTGGAATAATAATAATAATAGATACGTATTATTATTATTCTTTATAGAACAAATACAAAATTACAAATAACAGTGCTGAAGAACCAGCAGTTAAATAATATCTTTCAAAATAAAATAAAAAAATCGTTGGAAAAATTAGAAAAGAAAAATTAATTATAAAGGTCTTACAGTAAAAAAAATGTATAATACTTTTTGATAATATTATACATTATACATTCACATTTGCTAACATTATAATTATCTTTGCTAACTTTCATATTATTAAATAAAATAAAAAAAAGGAAAGAAAAAGCTATTATTATGAATTACTACATTGTAAAACAGTGGCTCTCAATGTTTTTTGTCATTACATTTTATCTCATTCTCCTATTATTCAAGCCAGAAAAAAATATCCGACTGAATTATTTTATCCAATCAAAACAAGACGCGAATCATCAAACAAGAAACGCTGTTGTGGAATTATTACGAAGGAATTTTCAACCAAATTTAAGTTATTGTTAATTTTTGTCTTCAGTCTCTTACTTTAGGGTTAATTGAGAAAATGTTACTTAATGATTACTATGACTTTTGAATTATAAGTCGTATCATTTAAGACACAAGGTCTTGGATCTTTTATGGTTTTCGTAAACCTCTCATTAATGTAAAGCCAAGAATTATTGTTGAAGAGTGTCTGTAAGCTGTTTAGATCTTTCCGCATTCTCAACACATCGTTTGGCTCCTTATGTGTGATCGCATGTTAATTATCTCACGAGAACCATTGATAATAGATAATGCACGTCTTTGATCTTTATTATTTATAACTTCCAGGTATATCTTTTCCCGAAGTTTTATGGATGTAATAGAGTTGATTGATAACTACATTCAGTTATCGGAGGGTGTGATTTTTTGATTTATAGGACACTTTTAAGGTAACTTAAACGCTAGAAATGTTTTCGAGCCAGTCACCTCTATATTAATTAGTTCTGTCACAAAAGCTCTAAGTTATTATGAACTGTATTCTTAAAATATGCTAATATCGTAATTATTTATCAAAAACTATTGAACTGATTGATCAATTTTTTTTTATAACAGTTTTGATGAAACAATATTTTATTTTTAGCCTTTCATTAAGAATACTGAATTTCCATTTTTTTTTTTATTGAGGTCTTATCTCATTTTCTAAGGTTAAGAGCCCGATTAACCCTGTCACTTACTCGTGTTTGTTAGTTTGTTTTTTCTTTACTTTTATCTATTTCCATTCTGTCATTGTGTTTGTCTTAACCAGATAGCGTCGTATGGTAAGATAACTTCTTATTGTATTTGTCGTTCTTTTATTTGCACTCTTTGATCACTTTCTTTGATTAGGGTTCTAATCTCTTGCCAAGTTTTCTTTGAATTCTGTAGCACATCTTGGTTTCTTGGAAGATCCTTCGGGGCAAACAAGGTAACCCTTCCATGCTAAAACAAGAAAAAAAAAAATGGAAATCCATTTCTTCACGAGACAGACTCCTCCCACGAAACTTCACATGTCATGCCCACATAAAAGTTATGGTAATTACATTTGTGTCTGGCTCATTTCATCGTTTATGTATTCTTTCTTTTTTTCGTTCTTTTTTTCCTTTCTTAAATCCATGGTGAAGTCATCATTCGAAAAGCTTTTCTTCGAAAATAGATCATCTAACTCTGCCTTCCTTTAACCCCCACTTTTTGCTTATTTCTTGAACATCCATATTTGGTCGTTAGAAGTTGGTTCTTTATATTCAGCTTCACAGAATAGATCCACCAACTAAGGATTTGGTAGCCAATCACAAATGGCAAAATTGTTAGATTATAAACATCCACATAAGAAAATTCGCCTAACCTACACCTCCCTTCTTCATATTCATGATAAATTAGATATCCTACTTTTTATTAGTTATTCTTAGCATATTAATATTCTTGGGTGAATATAATTTTTTTTTCATACAATTTCTTTTAAATTTTTTATTTCATTATCTGTTCGCTTTCGTTCCTTAACTAAACAAAACTAGAACGAAAACAAACAAATAATAAACTGAACTAGATGTAATTAAAAACCAACCATAAAAGCACATATACAAGGATAAAAAAA
>JAFIDM010000004.1:13193216-13208647 GCA_023159025.1 Thereuonema tuberculata | reverse complement strand
TACAATTTGATAGCAAACTATATAATAGACTACGAGTATTAGAAAAGTAACGATATTATTACAGATTTTTGTTAATTAACATAAACTCTACAAAAGTGTATAATTGAAAAGACATAAGCTTTTCAATAACTTATTACTTCATATGTAGATTACAATTTCAAAATATTAACCGAGCTTAAACCTTCCACAGTAGAAATATAGAAGTTTTGAAGTGATAAGCATTTCTTGTAATATCAGTAACTTTGAAAAAAACAAAAAAAAACTCAGTTGAACTGAAATTGCTAAAAGAAATACTTAATGCTTAAGAAATATGTAATGCTTAATTTATTTTAAAGTATTGCAACATACTTTAGACATTTAAATATTTTATTTAACCATTTACACCAAGTGAAGTGTTAAAATAAGTTTTAATGTTCGTGTACACTGAAAAATTAGCAATTATTAGTTGCGGAGGAGCGGAAGATGCGTGGAAGGAGAAAGACTGGGTAAATTTTTGAATCTCTGGCTCCATTTTGTAAATTGAAAGAATGTTTATAACTTCTGATTAAAAAGAAGTGTTAAAATCATCCAAAACTTTAATTTAAAACCCGTTGTTTTCTAATGAAGTTACATAATTGTCTAATTCTGTTTCTTTTGAGTAACAATTTTACCTTTTTAAAAAAATCTTCTCCTTTAGTTAATGTATATATTTTTTTATTGCTAATCTCTTAGATTTAGTTCTACTTTGAATATTAAACGGAGCAATAGTTTATTACCCCTTTGGCATCCACTTCCGCCAGTGATAATCCCATCTAATCTTGAGTCGGCCACTCGCTCGCTCGATCGATCGGAGAGACCATCTCTGCCTTGGGGTGAAGCGGAGCCCAGGGTCAACTTCCCAGACGATGATTTCCAGGGCATTTCCCAGGGGAAGCGGAGCATTCCGTCAAATCAATTTCCTACACTCCTTTACGGCGTATTATTAGAGTATGTGCTCCCCGACTATCAACACGAACAATACACCGTTCTGAAATAAATAAAAGACATATTGCTTGTCTTTTGTTAGTCATTTAATTGCGTGGAGATACTGAGTTGCACAGAATTATAATCAGAACTAATTATCTTTGGGACGTCTAGTGTGATAGTTTGTAATAAGTTTGGTAGACATTTTTATTAAAATATAAAAGAAACGCATTGTTCTAATTCATCCAAAAATAATTCAGAAGATGGATTATAAACATAGTTTCATTAATATAATCCAGATACATGTACCAATTTACGCTGTTTCATCCAAAATTGATGACATCTTCAATGCAAGATCATTTGATGCAGAATCCTACTCATGTTCGTAATGTGGAAGAAGTTAAAATTTTAGCAAAAGATTGTGTAACTATTATAGATTGAAAATGAAAGAAACATTGTTAATTCAGAAATATAGGAAACAATTAATTAATAGAAAACACGAGATACCAGATATAACAAATTTGTTGATTAGTCAATTACTACAAACTGTGCATGTTTTTAACTTTATTGGAAATGTAGGATATCTATTAATTGTTTATTATATTCGGTTTTATATTTGTGTTCGCCAGATTTGAAAATGAGTATAAATCACATCCGAAACATGTATTATATTAAATTATATGAAATTACGTTTATAATCCATCTTTTGAATTATTTTTGGTAAAACGTAAATTTAATTTAATAAAATAATAAAATGTTGGGTTCGTAGAGATATTGATAAATAAAGAGAAATGTTTTTGAAGCATAATTTTTGTAAATGTAAAATTTTAACTTGTACATTCATAAGAACTGAAAAACAAATAAACGTATAAACTACTTTATTTATTTAAAAGATAACCTGATACAATGAATCTTTTAATAAAACCTGGCCAAATTAATAATTTTCGTTTAATTTTCCTTGTAATCTTTTATAAGAAAAGGTGGCAATAACTTTGTAACCATATCGTTAATATGTGTATTATGTTATTTTTCTTAATTAATGAGTCATTTGTATGTCAAAAGAAAAGAAATTACAATAATAGATTTTTGTTAAGTGCTTTTTTGAAAGAGAGATTCAGACAAAAGATAAATAAGCCTATGAAACTGAATGGATGTGTTCATTGTATGATAAATGTCGGTTTGTACTGAGGTGGTCACGCCTGTCATTGTTCGCTGCCCTGCGAAAGAGTGTTGTCAGACATCCAACCGTCTGCTAAGGTCTTTAACAGTCCGTCAAAGAGTTAACATTGTTCCGAGTTCATTAATCAAGGATAGAATGTTTTTTTGCTTCAGTTTAGAATTGATAAGAATTTATTACATTAGATAATTAAAGGTTTACACTTACCTCAGTGTTAGTAGCCTTTAGTTTTTGTAATGGCTCGTTTTGTCTTTGTGGTAAAGATTTTTCACTTTAAAACGATGAATCATCAATATTTGTTTTTTATTTTTATTTTTCCTTTCGTCATACAAGTTAATATTTTCTAGATATTATTATTAAGTTTAATACTGGAAGGCAGTTTTCTTTGAGTTTATTTCATCATTGAATTTAATATTTTTACTAATTACAGTCGGACCTATTTAACGAACCTCTATTTTGCGAATTTCTCTATTTTGCGAACTTTTCTTTGGAACCAAGAACATTTTGGTAATTTCTTCATAAAATAACCTCCAAATAGCGAAGTGCATTTTCTATTTAACGAACTTTTTCGAGGTATCTATTTTTTTTTTCTCCTTGAAATGTTTTTATTATTAATATTCCCTTAGATGAAATGAAAGAAATTTGGATACAGCCGAGGGAAAAATTATCTTTCATTTTTTTCATGATTACCTTTCACTTGATTTTGAAGTTGAGACTTCGGAAACATTAACTGAATCGGATATTTAGGATAGTGTGAAAAATAAAAACAATACAGCAATGAATTGGGATGAAGATGATGAAAATGGAAATGATCATGATGAAGAAATCAAAAAACAGTCGTATGATGAAATGCTAAAATCATTTGAAACAATCCGACGTGGATTACAATTTGTAGAAAATACTGAAGGGGTTTTTGGTGCATTGCAAAGATGCGAGACGTATTATGAGCGAAAACACTTTTTCAAAAAAAAAAAAGCTCAGACAAAATTAACAGACTTTATTAGTAAAATTTAAGTACGCATGTGGTAATGTATGCTTTATATCATTAAAATTATTAATTTTTTAATAACATTGAATAATAAAAGGTGAATCTCTATTTAACGAATTTTCCATATAACGAACTTTTTTTCGGGATTTAGCGACTTCGTTAAATAGAGGTCCGACTGTACTAGGGGATTCGTTTGTTAATTAACGCAGGAATGATTCTGATGAAATTTCATTTTGATTCCAAATTTAATTCAATGAAGGGAAACAACAGTTTCAGGCGAAACTTTTGTTTAAAATTTGAAGGGAAGAAAGTACTGTATCTGTTGTACAAGCTGACTGCTTATGTTGCAAAATGATTTCAGTTTCAAGTACGAGCTTATATATTTGCAAGGGATTTTTGTTGCAGTAATGATTTGGCCGTTGGTGATTGTTTGAAGAGAACTTCATCCTTTTTGGGATTAACTTTAGTTCATTTTTAGCTGTGTTAAGAAATCACATATTTATATTTTACAGCGCTACAGTCTCGATATCTTTTTGAATTATGAAATGGCGGAAGGAGAAACGTCCATGATGGAAGCAACATATTTAAATATTTCTTTTTACAGTTCCATCGTATGCAATAATGTAAAATAGATAAGATTAAACAAGAAAATATTAACCAATGGGATGTCTCTTTGAAAGGTTTTGAAGCTAGTGGCCTTCTGTTTTGTTTTCGAAGGGTTTACAGGTTTTTAACCTATAAGTTATATCACCAAAATACCATTTTTTTTAAGTATTTATAACACGGTAAATATTTAACAACAATGGATGAGACCAAATTGTTTACCAAGTGACATCCTGGAACAGCTGTTTCACGCTCTTTGGCGATCATCAGCCAGGAGCAGTCACTAATAAATAACGAGGTCTCAGTACTGAGGCTAATAGGAAAAATCGTGGGAAGCGCAGATAATAATACCAAGATAATAATTCAATGCGCAGATTGATTTTTTTTTTTTTTTTTTTTTTTTTTTGCATTAAAACAATTCATTGAGGCCGGCGGACTGCTGGCACATGAATTTTCTCACCAATTTTTCATTAGTGAGGTTTTTATTGTTTATTTTTTCTTTTGAGGATCCACTACGCTTTCGACGATTATATTTATAATAAATATTTCTTTATCGTTAGATATAAATACTAAACTCAGCAATAAAAATAGGAATTTTTAATTTCGTAATATAAACACAGAAGTTTTGTAATTTAGATCATTTCTCCTTTCTCCAAAATGCTAAAATGTCTTGCAATTTATCATAACATTAAAACATCATTCTCTTCCTTCCCTCGCAATAATAAAATCAAGTTAACATGTGAAACTATTTCATTAGTTAACCACGTAGATGAGAACGTGTAAATATAAGATTGATTTAAGGCTCTGTCTTTTTTATTTAGGAGTCATTGCGACTTCTAGCTTTAGAAGTGTTTGAAAGTTGATTGAATCGAATAAAGATTGAGATGCTTTGAATGTTGAATAAAACGCTGCTCAGAAAATAAGGATAAATCAAAAGTTCAATAGGTAAGTTGAATGGTACACAGTAAAGCAGTTCACGAGATAAAATGACGTTGTTACGCAACTCGACTTACAACTTCTTTCTTTTTTTAATTGTTTGTAATATTGGCGTGCCACCCTCAAGTTGTTGGTCGACCTTGAAACTCACCGGTCAAGGTGGCTTCGTTGGTCGGTCACTCTTTGCTGCGTTCGATTGGTTGAGAAGGTTTCGCACGAAATAAAGGAATTTGAAAATGTCTTTGTCGTACTGGAAATTCACACATTGACTAGAGGGAAAAAAAAGGAAAAAAATATATAAATATATTTAGAAGCCGATAGCCTTAATGAGCTAATTTTACAACATCATTGTTATTGTTAAAATATCTCAACTATTAGAAGCACCAATCTTATGATTGGCGCTTCTAATAGTTGAGATATTTTAATAATTTCTTAACCACGTAAAACTTTTTTAAATAAATCATTGTTATTGGTTTATTTGTTAAATTTCACTATAAATACCAGCTTCACTCAGATAAGGGTTTCAAATTGTTAATATTTCAAGGTAGACCAATATTAGACCGATGACACAGGACAGAGCACAATGGAAGCTCGTTATTGAGGAGGCCAAGGCTCACACAGGGCTGTAGTGCCATAGATGATGATGATGATGATGACTTCCTGTACATTGCAAGTGAGATTTAATTTTTTTCCTGCATCATAGATTCTGTTCGGATTATCCGAAATTTCGGATTTGCGGGGTTCGGATTACCGGGGTTCTACTGTATATGGAGTTCTTACGGGTCTTCTTTTTTGTTACGAGTCTACGGGTATACTTATAGTTAAGTGCTATTCGAAAGTGTCTACTGTGTTTGCTGTGTCTGTCTGTCTATCTGCTTGAAAGATTTTGATTTCCACTACAAAACTTGTAATGAAAGTTTGTTCGATTAGAACAGTGTTTCCCAATCTTTTTTGTGCTGTGCCCCACCTGAAGTATCTAAAGTATGCTATGCCCCACCAAATTAGGTATAACTTTCAAACAGAAAAAATTAAAAAAAAAAACAAACAACTTTTTTAACTTTTACAACCAAAAAAAACAAAAACAACATTGCTCCATTTTAGAATTGCCCCCCTGTGGGGCGTGCGCCCCACGTTGGGAAACAGGGGATTAGAACCTAAAACATAATGGAATCGATCATTTGATTAATGTTCCTTAAATAAACAAATGATTAAAATCAGAATTGTAAAATGGATCAGTTACGTGTTACACATGATACCTTCTTCCTCAGTTTTTTAATGTCAAGATAAATTAGCCACTGATCTATTTACTCATAAAATAACACCAAACGGAGAGTGTCTTGTACAGAAGAATGATGAAAGTAAGACTGAAGTGGTTTCCATGTTGAAACGTTTTCTGCTATTTTGACTATGTTGTAAAATTTTCATAAATCCTCGGTGATTACCATAAAATATTTCATGCAAACTTTGAGGATGCCAACGGTGCTGTCAGTCTCTTGGTAAGTTCGTTATCCCCAACACCTGCCACTCTTTCCGAGGCTTCCTTCATTTTCTTCTCCCACACACTCCTGTTAAAGCGGGAACTTTCCCGCAGAGCCTCTTTGTAATGCGAGAAGATGGTAAGAAGTTCAACGAAATGCTGTCTTGATTCCCACTTGTAATTACTATTGTAACAGTTGTGGGATTCGAACTTACAACCTAATACAATGCGTTCATTTCATTGACACCTTTTTCAATAATAGAAAAACATAATTTTTCAATTTAACTGAACCGGAAAAAAAAAAAAATCAAAAAAATTGATAAGTTTCAGATAACATTGAATGGAAACGATAAAGATAAACTAGTAGATACACTAAAAGATAGAGTATTACTAATGTTTTAGTCAAAAATTCATTGGTTCCTCAACGAAATGTAATTCCTTTTCTGAAATTACCTTTAATCTTGAAGCAGCTTATGTTAATTAGCTGTAATCTTTATTGTAATGACAAATAAAACAACGTAAATTTTCTTGCGCGAATGCTTCGATTGTCATAAAATTACTTAATTTTAAAAATATGAAAAAAATATGTTAGTCTACTGATTTTTCTATTTTAGAAATGGTTTAGGTTTACTTTGTTTTTTTTTTTTTTTTCTTTCTTTTTTTTTTCTTTTTTTTTTTTTTTAAAAAAAAAAAAATCAAGATTCAAAATTTAAAAATATAATAATAAATTAATTAAAAAATTTATTATATGCTATTTTTATTTTCTTGCTGCCTTGTGTAGTATTTGTTATTACCTGTTAAGACTAATTAAAAAAATTTTCTTAATTTTTTTGAGTTTTTGTACAATTGTTGCTTTAGTTTAATAATAGTTATAACTTTGTTAATTACTATTAATTAAATAAAAAAAACCAACAACACCTTATTAACCTCTAGTGAAAAATAAAGGTATAAATCTTTACGTCATCTACAAAATGGTAATTCTGATAATGAACGGAAGAACCAATTAATTACTGATAAAAAAGTCATGAAAAATCCAATAAAAATGATCAATAAATTGTGTAGTTATTTATTTATGATTTATTCTGTCAGAGCTCAATAATTTACCATTGTTGATATTGGACGCCTGGGGTGGTGGGTGTAGAGTATTATCAGTTCATTTTTGTGACCTGATCATTGCAGCCATGTAGAACGCTCTGTTTTGTGAATGGGAGATGAGAGGAGGGAATGCCGGGTCGGTCACAGTCCACTGAGAACGGTGGTATAGCGTGACTTGTGTTGAATGAACTGGCAAGGGTATATCTCCTTTGGCCGACAGTCCCACGATCAACGACGAAATATTTGTCCGTAAACGTAATACGATACTAAACGATTTTTCTCCGATTGAGTTTAGCGAGACATCACGTGTAAGGAACTGATTACAGCTCCGTCATTTGATAGCAGCGTTGCTTTTGCAACATCAGCTCTGATCCTTTCAGCAGTTAAGTGTTCACGTATCCTTTGACTTCCATATCAGCTGCTGGTATTTCCTTATCAGCTAATGATATGTTACGAGACTTGATTAAGTACTATAAAATAGAAGAATAAAACGACCAACATCGAACGCTAGCCTCTCTTATTCTTTCTTAGCTCTTTTTGCTAATATTTTGAGTAACGTGATGGAATATCTGAAATGGTTAGAGCAGAAAAATTCTTACCAAAATTTTCAATTGATGATAAATCTTTTTTTCTTTTTTTTTAATTACAATTAAATATATTTTTGTGTCCGTTTTGTAATACAAGACAGAGGGCAGTTATGTAACTATATAGTAGGCCTATATATATAAATTTTATGCTTTTTTTTTTCCCGCTAAAATTTCTTTGATTGCGCTGTTAATAATTTGCTTTTCTTAATGCCGTAATCTTCACTTGACGGTTAAATACGTTTCTTTTATTTGTCTAAGTTTGTCGCCATGCTTTGCCTTATTGTGGAAATGACCTGGACGACCAGTAAAGCCTGAACTGTTCACATTTGAATTGTTGATGATTGGTTTTCGATCATCGAAGGTCTGCACTTCCGGAAAAGTCTGGAAACATTTGACATTAAAATATGTATTTCTCGCAATAATGGACTACGAGTAAAAGATTTACGCTGATCTCCTATAGCCAGTGCCGGATTCAGACTTGTTGAGGCCCTAAATTATACAGAGCCCGGAGTTCCTTGTAAAAAAAGTTACACCAGAAGGTCTTACAAAATTGCCTATTAAAACAGGATTTTGGATTGCCACACAAAAAAAAACAAAGCAAATAAATGTCTTTTAATTATTCTTAAAGCCAAAACATTTTGTTGAAATTTCGTGAGGCCCTCAGCAGTAGTAGCATGTTTAGCTTATACATAAACCGGACTCTCCCCATCATTAGTGCTTAGAAACTCCGTAAGAACAATATCATCGTATTTTTCTCTTATGTGGAGATTAAAAATGATTTTCCAAATCTTCTCTATTCTTGTTATTTATATTTTTGAACCAAGATATGAAAAGCACGCGATATATCCTCTTGAATCTATTTGAAATTTTCTTCTTACAATTCATTATTGTAGTACGAGAAAACTTATCCACCATATGTGTAACCTCTTAACAAGAATATTCAAATATACGAGGCGAAATATAGAAGATTTACTCTGAAATTTTGATTTTACAATGATTCAGTTCAATGAAGTTCAAATGAAAAGAAAAGCTACTATTGAAACAAAATATCTGGATCTCTCGTGTTTGGAATTTAAATCTGAATTCTACATGACGTCATTCGGAAAAAAACTGTTAGGAAAGAGACTGTCGCCTGAAAGGTCCATTACCGCCCTCTACAAGTTTTACGATTCATTAATATCTTTATCGAGATATTTTTATCTCCGATATTGAGTTTAAAAAAAAAAAACCGAGAGAATTAAATTTCCTCTGGATTACAATAGACAGATGCTCTTTTCATAATTCTCTTTTTTTATTATTTTTTATTATTATTGTCATGCGTGTTTCACAATCCGTATAGGATGTGATATATTTAATACCTAGAGGAAATGTTTTTTTGCTTCCAATTTTAGGGCACGACGATATTAATGTTATAGAAGAAACTCCTCATTCATTGCTTTTTGTTAGGTATTATTTTTTTATATTGTCGGATTTATATTCAACAAATTCTGATTAAAAAAAAAAGTCTTTTGTCATTGTTGAAAAGTAGGATATTTGTTTTCGTAGTATCTGCATTTTTTTTTTTATATAGTTTGTAATAAAAATAGAATAAGGATGCCATTTTTTTTTTTCTCATGGGAATTTTGAAAAGTTTAACTTTTTTTTTTCCTAGAAACAAAAAAAAACTTTTTCTCTATTCGGAACTTCCCTGGAGAGCGCTGCAGCGGTTTTGGATTTTGAGCTTCGCAAAATGTTATGTTCCAATAACAAGGTTGCTAAAGTTGGTTACAATATGGAAATTTTGATAAGTTTGAGAAATTCAAAAATTATTGTAGAATATGGAGATTAGACTAATTTCAGATATATCTTTTCTTGTATGTAATTGTTTATAAAGTTATCGAATAAGCATCTTAGAAAGTCATAGGAAATGTCAAGTGAATATCTGTTTTTTTTTTTTTTTAAAAATACGTACTCTTCTGTCTCCTCCACCTCCATGGGTTGAGATGGGTTGGTTTACCCATCTTTAATACATAACTTTTAAATTTTAAAGAAATCTTCAGTTTAATATTTTGCAGTGTAATCTGATTAATTCAAATAACTATTCTTTATTGTAATTGATTTAATGTTTCATTTAAAAATAAAAAAAGTGACATATTGAATTTTAATTAGGTTATTGTTTATTGTTAAGGAGAATTATTACAATCCTTTAATTAATTTCTCTTCATTGTTGTAAAAGCTAATTAAAAATTTGCAATCTGTTTGGATTAAAATTTTTCTGTAAATGTCTTTTACTACTTGATGGAAACTTTGGTCAGTTTGTATTAATTGGTACAAAAATTGAATGCTAATGATTCAAGAACATTAAATTAGCAGTATTTAGATGGAATAATGACTAACTTTGATAAAACCTAGTCAGTTTGATAACTGGAACATCTGTATCTGAGAAACTGTTGGAAATACTAACAATTTGTTTGTTTCCAGAAGAACTACCGAAATAAACACATTAGTTAGCTTTATTTTCGAAAGCAAAGGTAGGCTTAGCAAATAGATGTGTCTGTTTGGATGCGGATGGTCGACTAAAATAATACTTTAAACCAGTAACAGACCCTCTTGAAACTAGAAATATCTGTTTAAAATCGCTAAATTTTGTTTTTGAAAATTTTCTTTCCTTTTGTTTTCTTTACAAAATTGAAAATGAAAGTGTAAGACATATACGTGATTTCTTAAGTTTTTTGTCTAAAAAGTTATTTTCAACAATCTAAATTAAGGGAAAAGCGGGATCTCGAATTTAGCTCGGGAATATTAATATTCAGATTTAAATTCAAATTAAAATTTAATATTTAAGAGCATGAATTATTAAATATGCCATTTTCCATAAAACTATCAGAAGGTTTTAAGAAATTTCATTTTCTATTAACGTTTTACTTATTTTGATATTCCAATGAAAATAGACTTACAATTCGTTGAGGAGCTTCTTGTTTTAATTATTTGTTAATAATTTTAAAAATAAAATAGTTTTTTTTTTTTTTTTTTTTTTTTATTTTTTAATTTTTTTTTTTAATGATAAAAGACAAATTCAGGATAGAGAAGGCTCTTTTTATTAAGTAGTTTGAAAAATATTCTTGAGAATGTAATCTATCAATGTCTTGTCACGATTCTGATATCAAATACAAACAATCAAGATTAAAAAAGAAATAAAAAAAAAATTATGGACTGGGAGGTATATTAGTGTGATAGACAAACTTTGTGGATGAAATCCAATGCCTGTAGGGTGGGGGTGGAGAGGATGTTGAGTGAAGAGCCTTGAGCTCCTCTTGGCGAGAAATCACCTGTGGAGTTGTTGCTCGGCAGGTCAACGGCCATGATGACCGTGAATCTCGGAGGCAGGTGAGTTATGGGGGAAGCCGGTGCAGCCTTGGATACCGGTGGCGAGGACGAACCCTGCATGCCAACATCGAGACACTGAAATAAACGGTGTTGGATCGGTAATAAGGTTCTTGGGGGGGCCAAGAACACCCTTAGGGTATCGCAGTTACGCCAAGTGAACCCTGGACGGTTCGGGAATGATCCTGTTCATTTTCAGGATATAAATATAAATAAGTATGCTATTATAAAAGCAGTGATGTTCGATGTTAGTGATTTCTTTGTAATTATACATAATTTGCACGTTATTCTTAAGGAATGTAAATCACTAAATACGGAATGTAGGAAAAAAAATTACGGAGTTTTTGCTGTCCAATGTAGTTCTAGTGAGAGTTTCTGGAACAATGAACTTTTTATATTTTGAATGATATTTAGTAATTAAAATGATTTCCATTACAAGAAGCTCTATATCGTGCTGTCAATAAACCAAAGCAAAAAAACTATACCTTGTAAAATATCTACGCAATCACGACAAATCATTCTTTTGAAAGATAATGAAATCATCCGGTTTTTTTTCGTTTTTTTCTTTAACCGGTACTATTAATTTTCTCAATTTTTTTTGTTCTGTTACTATTTATCCTTGTATTTACTATTATATGTCTAGCTACATTTATAAATTGATCATCTTTTTTAAAATATCGTTAAAAAAATATTACATTTTTTGAAAATTATTATTATCAGTAATTTATAGTTTCGGCTTGTTGATCATTGCCACTTTCAAAATAAAAAATAAATTAAAATACTAAAATTATAAGGAAATTGTAAATTGTTTTTTTTTTTTTAAATAATTAATAAATTGATAAAAAACAACTATCGGATATTTGGTGAAGTTTGGTGAAATGTTTGTAATTCCCTGTAACCTATATCGGAGAGAAAAAAAAAAGCAAAAATTTCACTTAAATTCATTCGCACAAATAATTTTATGAAAGTCACAAATGAAAGTATTTATGAAATTCAGAATAAGATCAAACTATACTGAATATAAATCGGAATTTACTAATTGTAGAATGCAATTTTTTTTTTTTAAACTTCATTTTGTAATCATCGTTGAAATGCCCTGAATATCGGAATTATTATTATTATTATTTTTTCAAGCAAATATTTGCTAAATATATTAGCAAAATACTTTGCTAAAAAGAAGTATTATCTCCGACGATCCTCGTGTTGTTCTCATTCATGTGGATTTCCTCTGTTTATAAATGCATCAGCGCCTCGCAATTTCTGAAAGAATCGTCTTTTTGCCACTGACCTGGAAATACAGAGATTTTGATAAAGAAAACCACGTCTGTGATGATTGAAACTTCAAAAACAAAAATCCCTCTCGTGGATATTGAAGAAAAACAAAAAAAAATCATGTTAATATTTTTGGTGTTGGATGAATGTTGAAGTGATTTCGAAAAGCTGCTTAGCTGACGAAACAACGGTTAGCTAACAACATAGTAGAAACTGCGTTTTATATAAGGGACTTATTATTTTATCTGAAAATTATCAGATTGTTTTGTTTGTTTTTTGATTCGAAGAGATTTCCTGATAGTCAAAAGTGTTTCTATAGCATTAAGTTCGTCAGAATAATATTGTTTTCTTCACATATCTTTTGCTATTTTAGACTCGTGCGGAATTGAAAAGCCATTGTTATTTTTATATTTTAAAGCATTAGAAATAAAAACTAAAAACATAAGGAAATTTTTGAATTCGATAAAAATACTTCGGAAATTTTATATTCGCATTGATACAGATAGTAGTAATTTTTTTTTTACGTTTCATCGTTTGATTTTACCTTAGATCAAGAACTGTCGCTATTTATAGTACAACTACACTGGACACAGGTTAAATAGAGTAGAAAAATTAATGTATTTCATTAGGGTCACAGAAATTCGATAGTCGTGTCCAGGTCGCCATCGTGTCTAGTTTTCACTGTTTAAAATTCCGCCTTTTCATTGCTGTTGGCAATAACTGTGGTTTAAATGTCCTGATTTAATTTCATTTCTTTTAGTAAAAGACCTCTTTGTTTCTCTGGAGACAATCGTTATTCCTGTTTGTATTTTATTTTTATCTTGGTAAAAGCAGTTTTGAAGCTAAAACATTTACATTCTGGTAAGAGAAATTTATCACTGGGAGATACTCCAATGATGTATTTGTAAAAGTTGAATTAAAAAGAAATTACAGAAATTATTAAGCCATTTATGCTCAGTTAATAATGAATTGGCAATACTTGGAATAACAATGCCTTATTGTTGTTTACGATCATGTTGGGCAGCCATTTCCCAAGATGTCCGCCATTTCATCAATGAAAACAGTGTGTAATATAAAATACTTATATCCGAAGAATTTGACAGTTTTCTTTAATTGTACTGTAAACAAAATCTATTAATAACAGTATTTGTTCTGGATCAGAATTGTTAACTTACAGCAAATATTTTCGTAGATAAAGCAGTTGTGATACGAAGAGTTTGATAATTCTGTTGTTTAAGATATTAGAAAACAAAACATACTTTATTCTTTAAAACGGATTTTTTTTTTTCTTAATTCTACTGAAGATGAGAACTTCTAAATTGATTAAGTGTTTACGTGATCGTTAATCAAGTTAAACACTTAAGTTAAACAGAGCGTAATATTTTGTACTTTCACGTAGCACAATTTGTGTGTGCACGCTAAGCTTAATTGTTATCTTGCCACCATTTATTTATTTATTTATTTATTTTTGGTCTATGTGCCTTTAGTTTCAGTATGAATCTGACCAGGGCTGTGAAGCTTTTATATAAGAAATTTCCTTTTCTGCTGAACTATTTTCATGGAAGTTATGAGCATTTAAAGATCTAGTAAACTATATGATGAGTACCAACAAGTTTGAAATGCCTGTCCTTTTTTCAACAGTGAATTACTCAGTGATATAATATATACATTATAATACTTTCTGAAAATGATCTTTTACTTGAAAAAAAGGAAAAAACTAGGAAAAGAATGCTTTCCTCTTTAAGTATAACCTCTCGTGAATCGTGGGCGTAAAACCCACGAACGAAATCTATCACTGAATAAGAAAAACGAACTATTTCACAACAATCGGATCTTCTTCGAGTCTTGATAACAAATCTATTGTTGGCTTGGGAATTATTATTTCTCAGGACAATTTTCGAAATGTAAATGGTTCAGCGAGGTTGCCATCACGTGACTCCAATGTGATGCCCTATTTACCAAACTAGTTATAAAGGAAAAAAAAAAAAAACGACAGACCAAACGAGCGATTGATCAGTTTGATTTTGTTCTAAGGAGTCGACCTCAATACCTTTCCCTTGTTGCAAATGAAACCACTGTTTGCATGGGAATTGTTTTTGGTTGCTATCAAACAGCGCCGTCTTGTGTTGAAATGTCTAATCTAACCTTTGGAAATGAGTCATAGCAAAGATTTACATGACTGAATTAATACCGGCTTTTATGTAGTTAAATGTGCTTAAATTATAGATCAGAAGAAAGGCCAATCACAAAACAAATGTCTTTGTAAATAGTTAAAGCTTTTTCTGAACAAGAACGAACATTATTGTTGTCATTATTCTTCTAAATACTGGATAAAAACAATTGGAAAATGCCTATATTTCAAAAACGTCCACGATCTTAATCTTGTGATTGTTTTTTTTTTTTTAATAGAGATATTCGACAATTATTCTCTATTGTAGGCTGTGGTTCAAACCAATTATTGAAAGCAAATCAGTTCAAATGATGGAAAAGCTCAAAATAAAAAATGAAATTTGAACACAGTTTTTCGTAAATCTTCCGATGGTTATATTGTGGTAGGGTGTTGATAAATGTATCTTACTTCGTATCGACAGTTAATTTCGGAGGACTTATGATCAGAAAAAGATATGGTTATCCTCATCACTAGAGAATTCTGACTTCATTGCACTTTTCACTTAGTTATAGGCTTGGTAAATTTAGTATATATAAAAAAAAAAATTCTTTAAGATGCATTGATATAGGATTTACTGTCAGAACCATTATATTCAGTGTTTATCCAGCATTGCAAAAAGTATACAAGCAAAATGTAGATTTGCTGATGTTAATCATCATTATATATTATTTCTCAAAGGGTTTTTTTTTGTCGGAACGCCATATTTCCTTTACTACTTCATCAAAATCAATGATTGAGGCATCATTTTGCAGATTACGTTCCCCGCTAATGACAAAAAATAAACAAATTGTTTAAAATTAATGTTTTCGTTAAAAAACTTT
>JAFIDM010000004.1:13183086-13193206 GCA_023159025.1 Thereuonema tuberculata | reverse complement strand
AATGTAGACACGCTTTAACAGAAGCGCCTTATTTTTCGAAAGTGAAAATATTGCTTTAGCGTTGTAACCTTCAAATCTTTCCTTTTTTGAATAAAAATGCACTTTAAATGATATTTCATCGTTTATTTAATAACAACAGATAAAAAAAAAAAAAACAAAGATTTATATTTTAATAAAAATAAACGATTTATTACAATAGAAACATAAAAATTAGTCAACTTTTCATATATTATTTTATATATTATTTCTCAAAGGGTTTTTTTTTGTCGGAACGCCATATTTCCTTTACTACTTCATCAAAATCAATGATTGAGGCATCATTTTGAAGTACGTTCCCCGCTAATGACGAAAAATAAACAAATTGTTTAAAATTAATGTTTTCGTTAAAAAACTTTATTTTTAAAAACTTTTTATAAAAATGTAGACACGCTTTAACAAAGCGCCTTATTTTTCGAAAGCGAAAATATTGCTTTAGCGTTGTAACCTTCAAATATTTCCTTTTTTTGAATAAAAATGCACTTTAAATGATATTTCATCGTTTATTTAATAACAACAGATAAAAAAACAAACAAAGATTTATATTTTAATAAAAATAAACGATTTATAACAATAGAAACATAAAAATTAGTCAACTTCTCATATATTATTTCTCAAAGGTGTTTTTTTTATTTCCCTTAATACTTCATCGAAATCAATGATTGAGATATTTTCAAGATTACGTTCACCGCTAATGATGAAAAATAAACAGATTGTTTAAAATTAATGTTTTCGTTAAAAAAATTTATTTTAAAAATCTTTTTTGTAAAAATGTAGAAGGCAATCTATTGACAATCTGTTCATTTATTTATTTCCACATTACCATTCGGTGACTGATCAAGATACCATGCGAATTATTCGCACGGGTCAACTTTTTTATAAAAGTTGAGAAGACGCCATCTATTGACAATGTGTTTAACTAACATGCACACATGTTATTGTTGGATTTGTTTATTATTTCTCAAAGGTGGTTTTTTGTTGCGAATTATTCGCACGGGTCAACTAGTCTTTATGAATTCCTTATTGTCACAATCAGGAAACTGCTAATTGCCTAGTTTCATCGAGAAACATCTCAGTTCAATCGAATGACAGCCGTTAAATTTTCAACTGATTAATTATTGAAATGGGTAACTGAATTTCGAATTCCAATTTTAATTCATCTCTTAAGATTCTTACTTAAAAAACTCTCCTATCGTTTTCTCCTATTCTCTTCATCAGTTTCTTATTTGTTGTTTCATTGAATTCTGATTCGAAACTACTAAATTTCATTGTATTAGAAGCAACTGGAATGAAAATTCATTAAGCCTAATTAAAATTATTCAAAGGTGAAATTAAAGATTTCGGCAAATTAATTATTCGCCTGTTTATCAAAACAGTAAATTTTAAGAACAGATTTAATTTTGCGGAATTTATGCCCCATTCGTAATAATCTAGTTTTAAAGGTAAAAGTAAAAAAAATGGACCTTTGGAAAGAGTGAATCAGGTCACATCAGCTACTTTTTTTTTTCTCTCTTTTTTTTCTTTGAAGTTTATTTTATTATGTTTTCTACAGAAACTGAGCACATTTTGAAAATTTTCAGAACGAATCTAATTCCTAAACGAATTCCAATAGAATTTAATAGACAAAGTGTTTTGAATTTCCGCGGTCGATTGACTTTTTTATATTTATAGGATTTCACCTTCAGTTTTCTGTTCCTAAACGATATTTTTATTTTTTCTATGTAAAAATTCCTGCTGTTTTAACATTTTCCACGGAATTTGATCGTTCGATTTTATTTTTATTCTTCCAATATTAATAACGTAGCAGTTTCCATGTCTTTTTAAGTGAAAAGTAATGTGTTTACGACTTTGTTTTTTTTTTTTTCTTCTTTACTTGCTTGCTTATCATTCTGAGACGCGCTCTCCATAAGCCGTGACTTTGAACCGCTGCCGTTGTTGCCGCCAAGGTTAGCAGTTTGCTGCTCTTCCTGTGACCGGGGTGCGTGTCTCGCTCGTGCTATTGCTGCAATAGTTCCCTTGTGTTCGGTACACTTGGATGAATACCGTTCATCTCACTTCCACAAACTGCAACACAGGAAATGATGCTTCGTAAATAAAAATACCCAAAAATCTGTGCCTTTTTGCTTTTTCACATTTTCAATTAGACCATTCTTCATTTTGACTCATTTCGTAATAATAAAAAAATCAAAGTAAATAATAGTCTACAATAAGTTTTTTATTTGTTAGTCGGATGAAAGTGGCTTATTTATGAAAATTCACGAAATAATACTTCACTTTTGTACTGCATATTTACTAACAGAAAGTTTCATTCCTACAGAACATGACCTAGTTACGAACGATGGTTGGAAATCTAAATCAACATGGCAGAAAATTTCCGTTTTTTTTTTTTTAAAGATTGTAAATTGAATTGTTTTGTCTATTTGGCCGAAATTGTTATTTATCAGTTCGTTTCTATGATAAATCTCTTTTAGTCAAATGCTGAATCTCTTCACTGGTTTCGTCCCGAATAAGAAAGAATAAAAAAAAAAAAAAACCTTTCCGTCATCGACCGCCAAAAGAACCGTGAAATCTTGTCGTTGAAATTAGAGCTTTTCAGAAGATGATCTGCAAGTGTTGTTTCGTACGTGATTCTGGAAATCCTTAAACTTCATGAAAAGCAGAAAATTCTACGCCAGTCACCTTAACATTAGTCTTTCTCTCTTAGTTGAGTCTTTGAAAGAGTAACGAATTGGATTTGCAATTGATAATTACTGCTTAAATTTCTACTCTTATAAATAAGAGAAATACAATAATCCTTTTCAGATGAAGAAATGATACATTCTTTCTTTAATTTAATATAATTCTTTAAGTATTGTAATAAATAACAGCAAATGAAGACTACTGGGTAAAGGTTGGAAATTTCTACGGAGAAATAATAGGGTTCTTAAGAGGTTAAAATTGAAATATTTCCCTAAAACAGTAGCACATAAACAAATGCTGCATTTTTCTGATTAATAAGGAAGAAAGACTGAGGAATAATTACAGCCATTACATAGCCATTACTTAAGATTCAGATATCCTTTTTGAAAGAAAGTTTTTAGTATATATATATATTTCGGAATTTTTCAAATTTGACTTACATCTCAAACAGTGAAATTTTGAAAAATTCCAAAATGACGAAGTAGCACAATACATTAGAAATGAAAAAAATTCCAGACCAAATCATTGGAATCTTTATAATTACGGATTTCAAAGATTAGCCCGGATAAAAGCTTCATAAAATTCGTTGTTTTTTGTTCCTACTTTTGACAGAATAATGTCAGCTGTGATAGCTCAATATTTTATTAATGACTGATCTATCTTATCGAAGTCCAGTCCCATCCCACATTTATCATTATTTTCTCGTAGTTGCAATGAGCTTGAATGGAAACCTTTTCCGCTTCTTTCGATCAAAAACAACATCCTCTTTGTAAACAGACTTCAACAAAACTTATAATTTCGTCCACCATCTATTTCGGAAGATGTTTTGTTGGTCTTTCCGGGGAGCCAGTTTAAGTCATTCCGCTAATATATCTGTAAATGTTGCCCAAGTCTTATTTTAGTCTTATTTCATTTCAGCCATTTTGGATTTACTCTCGCACCCAAATATTTCACTGGCGTCCCAAGTACGTAATATTTTAATTTAAATTTAGGTATTAATCCACGGCACTTAGCTAAAGTTAGGATTCGCATCCTAACTTTAGCTAAGTGCCGTGGATTGATACCTAAATTTGAATTATTCCGGCACGTTAAACTTCTTGTACTTAATATTTTTTTTTGACTTCCGACCTTGCTTGTAAGTTACACTGACTTCAGTTTAGTTTCTATTCGGTAAATTTTTGTTCTCCGAATTGTATTAAGGGGAAAAAAAAAATAACAGTTAATCTCTTCATTATATTCAGTTTGGGGATTTTAATTCGGAAAATTTTTAAATTCATTTCATTAAAAAAATATCAGAAAATGTAAAAATTCTAGAAGATCTTTATTAGGTATAACTATTTAGTTAATCAGGGTCAGCAAATGTAAAAAGAAATCTGTGAATATTTCTTTTTTAGATAATATGGGAATTAAACAACCAAATTATATTAAAGAGAATTAAAAAAAAATAATAACAGAAAACCTTCAAAGAATACTTATCCTGTGTTTCACATAATTATCAACCTTACCGGAAGGTAGTTCTGTATTTAACTTCTCAAAAAAAAAAAAAAAAAAAAATATTTGATTGAAATTTTTTTTATTGGAAGTTGATTAGCATTTGTTTAGAGGATACAGAATGTTACTTTGTTCCTTGCGATTAGTAACAATATTTTCATTTCCTTATCCAGTCTTTGTTCGTTAAAGATGGTTTCTATTCTGACGGGAAAAGGAAATAATCAATTTGGAAAACAGGCAATTAAATGAGGAAAAATGTCATCCGATCCGTTTCTGGCTGTAATTACTCCGTTCGCAGATCGAACCTTACTCACAGCCATCATTGTCAGCTTCTTTGTTGGAGAAAAATAAAAGAAACTAATATTTCGCGTAGATATTCTCTTAATTTTGGATTGATTTCAATTTTTAAAGTTAATTTGTCTTAGCGAATCAGAAGTGCCAATGGTAGGAAAATGACGAAAATGGCTGTGCTTATATTCTCAGTTATTTGTGTTGAATAAAACATAGTGTTTAACCGTTCGCATGACTCGTTCTCATATGTTCCTACGATTTTGTCAACAAATGTAGTCAGCCGTAACAATTGTACAACCGAAATAGATTTTATTTGGCTCAAATAATACTAGGTATTACAGTGCAAAACTAAAAAACAGTTATTCACAGTTTACTGTATTAAACTCTTAATTTTTTTTTTTTCTGGACTGTAAACTATGAAAAAGTATTTTTAATTAATTAGTAAATTTAATTAATTATTAATTTAAATTATTAATTAATTAATTTAATTAATTAATTAGTAGCGAAACAGTGTTTTTTTTTTTAATATATATTTCTCACAACCCGCGAGTGCGTCTCGGAGGCCTCAATTTTGATCATAAGTCTCCTGACGTCCGGTAGATAACAGTGAAAACGTGAGCATCTCGGAGACGGTCTCGGGACGTCTTGGAACGTCTGGTTGACCCACGTACATAAAAATATAAAAATATGAAAATGTGAGCATCCTCAATACTATACCCAACATTTGCCAACTTATTTGTATTCTGTGTCTTATGGTTTCGAAGGAGATAGGGCCAGAAAAAAAAAATCGACTTTTCTTTTATATAGATAGATTTATTTTTCAGATATATTTAAGTTTTTTTGAAAGATTAGCTCATGAAAATAAAAACAGAAAGGATTTAGAAACGGTGTGGCTTGTCTCTCTCTCTCAAAAAAAAAAAAAAGTATAAACGAGGAATTTTTTTTTTTTTTTCTGAGAGTTGTCTTAGAAGTGTTTGAAATTGAAAAATTTGAGAACCACTGCACTAGTGTTTTCAGATACGGCATTCGATTAAAAAAAGATGGGCGATGAAATTAAGAATTTTTTTTTTCTAGTATCATATTAAAAAGAAAAACTGGCTTTTATCAATTTCTGTAGGACATTTCTGTTTTAAGAAGGAAGTAAAAATTACAGATCTTTGTTGAATTTCATCTTTAAAGATTTCCATTTCCTAGTGCGTGTTTTAAGAATTAGCATTACTTAATAAAAAAAAAAAAAAATAAATTAGTGCGTATGATTCGACTCCCTATATTAGTTCGTTTTGAATTTTCCACTGTTGTGAATTTAGGAAGCTGTAATTAAATAGCAGCAATTTTTTATCTATTTTTAATTCCCGATAATTTCCTTCCTTCGATAATTAAAACATTCAAATTATGCCGAAGGTCGCAGTTGTTGATTTAGACTCGATCTGTGGCTGCAAGAATTCCGTCTTTAGTGACTGTATTGTTTTATCAGTGAATGTTTTTCGTCTTGTCTGAAAAACAGTTTGTTTTTCCATTCTTTGAAAGTTCAATCAACTCATCGATGCTTCCAGTGAATCAAGACAATACAAGTGCGCAATCCCATAAATTAAAACAGTTCAACGTTATTCCGAAGTGGTTTTTAACTCCCTCCCCCCTCCTTTTCACTTTTATTTTAATATTTAATTCTTTATTTCAATTAAATTTTAAGTTGTTGTAATATTTCATATTGTAAGGCCTTGATTTTTTTGTTTGTTATTATTTCAGTTAATCCATTGAAGACAGTTTAGGAATCACTGTAATAAACATTCGAAACAAATCTTTTCTTTTACAAATACCTTCTAATTCATAAAATATTAGAAACGTCTTAAGAAAGGCACTATGAAAATGCAAAGAAATTTGAAGGATTTACAATGAAAACTTGTATGGATAGAAACTAATATACAGAAACTTTCTTTTTTAAAGTTCCACATTAATTTTACAAATGAAGAGATATTGACTTATAATTTCGTCTTCTTTATCAAAAATAAACATTTTTTTAAACAGCTATGTAGCTTAGAAATTTATTATTAATAATATATATCCTAGCAGTTTTTTTTTAAAGTTTTTTTTCTAATATATTAAACCATACGTTTTCTCTACATATGTTAAAATATATAGCTTAGAAATTTATTATCAATATCCTATTTTAAACCATAAGAATCTCTAGTTTTAAAAGATATAGTGGAATAATGTTTACAATTTTTTATTGGTTGCTATTTAATTAATATTTTTAAACCAAACTTATTAGAACAAAAAAGATTTCCCTTGTTTTAGAGTTGCTTTAATCGTAGGATTAGATTAAATTTTTCTTGAAATATCTACATTTATGAACAACGAGGCCTAGTATGGGAGATATTCTTCGTATGGGAGATTTTGTAGTGTCCAAATTGAAACGAGAAGTCTCTTTTTAGTTCATGTTCTTCATATGTTTTGTTCAAATGGCTACAGAAGAAATGACATAATTTTTAGGATTATTTTTTTTTTTAATGTTGAATTTTCAGGATTTTTTTTTTAATATAAATTAACGCCGATCATTAATATTAATGAAGGTGGCGATCAACCATAAGGATTATTTCTTCATTCGATAAATCCTCTCAATGCTCTAAATACTAATAGTCATTAAACGTTATCTCAAAAAAAAAACCACTAAGCTTCGAAGAATGTTTGACGGAAAAGAAAACGAGCTTAACTATCAGCAGACGTAACAGGACGCTAAACTATGTCAAGGTCACATTGATATAAGCCTGTAAGCAAAAGAGTTCTATTTCGATTGGGATTGGTTGTTCTTTTGTTCTCATCAGATCCTTTGGATTCCATATTTTCCCATTGCCGATACATTTATTTACTTAGTTTCAATACAAGAAAAACTGCAGAGGTTCTGTTCAAACAGCAAAAGCAGTTCTTACCTCGACAGTCATGGATTTCCGCCATTTTTAGTTAAGAAAAGAAAAAAATTGCAGTTCTTTCGATGATACGAGAAGGATTTTATTTGGAAATTCTTATTAATCCCCTTAAGCGTTGCTCACAACCAAAATAACAATCCCACTTTGATTTTGTAAAATAAAAAACTACTAAGCTAATTTAAGAAATTCTCTTATTAAACTTTTTTTTGTGTATCTGTGTTTTTTCTCAGAACATAAGCTTCTAATTGAGCTGTTTTGAATAATAGTATCTAGTAATTGGAATTGAATCAGTGTATATTTTTAATGTTTCTCATAGTGTGACTTAAAAACTGTTAAATTCTGCAAAAGAAATACGAAGAACTTCACGTTCCAATTACGTTTCAATTTAACAGGTTAAAATTAGATCACACCTGGAATAGTTTAATCAATTTCAGTAAATGTTGTTTGTTTTGCTTTTACGAAGAATTTATGTTGAAAATTTTTCTCTTTTTTTTCCCTTTTAATAATTGCAGTAATTTTGGTGATTCAGTTCAGAATTTTCAGTGAACGCCATTTTGAAAGGAGATGGCAAGTTCAAGTGAAATAGTTATCTTGAGGTCTCGTAGAGATTAGATAAAGAATGAATGAAGTTTAGCGTATTTGTTAATCTACTGTTGAGTATGATAAACTTAAGTTCAGCTTTAAAATATTAAGTAATTGTTTTTTTTTCTTCTATTACATCGCCAATATAAACGGATTCGAAATTAAGATATCTTTTTCATTGTTATGGTTGAATAACAGAATTAAAATCGTGTGGTTAGGAAGCAATAAAAAACATTTTTAAAAGAATTGTAATTGATAATTGTTTATTAAATATTTGTTGAAATTGTTGTGCTTCATTTCTGGATAATCACTAATCGGGTTTGTTGTTAAAATAACATGTTAAATATGGCTTCGAATTGTATGTAAGCTCAATTGGAATTTAACTCTTTATTTAGTGTTTTTAGTTTATTTATTTACTTATTTTATTTTATTTATTTTTTGTTTGTTTTTCCAAATTTAAATGAAAGCAAATCGTAGTGCTGTTTAAGAATACAAGTTAAGTAAAGTAATATTCGTGGAATTATCCATTGACAGGTGAGCATTATAGAAACTATCGAAATACATTACGACACAGATGTACTTAGGATGAAAACGATTTTATTTAATTTCTGTAATTTTCTGGGAATTGGGTCGTAGAAATATACAATAGTGACAGTTGTTTGCGCTTTATTAAGCCTAATTATACAATGGAGTAACGACTTTTCCTTATCTGTTGTCTTCCATTCTTCTGAACAGTGATACTGTCTCTACAGCTACTACTAAGGTAATACCTTGAAACGCTGAGTTTAAATTCACTGCATTTCTTTTGTACTCTGCTGAAATTACGATTGAGTGGAAAATATGTCCAGAAAAATTGAAATTAGAAATAATGACTCCGAAAATTCCATAATGACGTCATGTTTAGGAAGATCTCGAATAACAAATCTCTGGGGAAATCATCCCATTCTCAAATACAGATAAATAAAAAGGAAACGTTAACTAATTGTACCTAAATATATGGTTTTTCAGCAATTGCCACAGTTAAACTATAATATTTTCCTCAATTTCTTTCTTCATTAATTTAAAATCCTAGTAATTTCCGTTATTGTTTAGTAATCGCTGGATATAGAATAATCTTTTATCGCAGTAATGCGGTAGAAGGGTTGAACTGCATTGTTATAGCCACAACAACGAAATCAACTCTTTCTTCGCTTATGATTGGATAACAAGGAAAAAAAAAATCATCAATGATGATGTAAAAGTGTTGCCAAGGAATAAATAAAAGTAATAATATGTTTTTTTGTAGTTTTAAAAGCAGTCAGCAGCCCTTGTCAAAGCGGCTTTAATTCCTGCTGGTTAGGTTTTATATGTTGAGTCATGCGCATGGATGGTTGATATAAATCTTTCACCATTTAGCTGCTGCCCGTCACTGCTGCTAATGACAAATGTACAGCTTTCATCGATGTAATGAAGAGCTAAAATGAAGAGCAAAGTAACATCTTAAAGTGTAGAAATTGATAAAATTGAACTTTGGAACTCTTTTATACCAAAGAGTACCAAATGCAGGAAAATACTTCTGAATTTAAGTAGTTATTTGGAATATAAAATTAAATTCCTTCAACGATTTTTAAGTCCCTCTGATATATTTGAAATTCTTAATTTCAAATTCCAAATAAAGTTTAAATAAATTGGAATTCTTAATTTAACACACGGATAAAATAGCATCATCTATGAAGAAACGAGAAATTGAGAGCAAATGTAATGGAAATGTGTTCTTTTAGTCACTCAAATGTCAACAGTCAAAGAAAGAAAGAAAAAAAAACCCTACATCGGAGCTAAATTCATTGACAACAGATGCTGTACGGATTGGGATGTCTCAGTGGGTTCCGCACTGGATCGCGAATGAAAAGGCTTTTATTTTGGAGGGGTAGGGGTGGTTTTATTTCTGTTAACTTAATTTATTTCAGTGGTTTCAAGCTTTTTTTCAGTTTCAAAGGGCAGAACAAGATTTTGGAAAATTTTCGCGGTTCGCAAAGCAAAATTGGTAATTCTTTCTCTAAATTTTCTCTTAAGCAAACTCATTCAAATATTTTGTTTTTTCTATTTAATTTCTCTTTTGATCTTGTTTTTTCTATTTA
>JAFIDM010000004.1:13156465-13183076 GCA_023159025.1 Thereuonema tuberculata | reverse complement strand
TTTTGATCTTGTTTTTTCTATTTAATTTCTCTTTTGATCTTGTTTTTCATTTATGATTGAATTTCTGAATTTGATAAAAAGAAGAAAGTCGATTCTCCTGACAGCGATGGGGGATTATGAGCACCCGCATTGCCAAGCATCTTATATTAATAATAAAAATAGTTGCCATTAGTAAAATTGTATAAGAGTTGGCGAGATTTGTAAGTCGCTCCCTACAATCGAGATTCATCAAACGTTTCTTTAGGTTTTCTCGTGATTATAATAAATAATAGGCATACCCATGATTTTGGAATGAGACGTTGTGATGGTTGTAGTCTTTATCAAAAAAAAATAAAAAATAATATTGTATCCATTTCTGGATGGAAGGGTGGTGGTACAGTAGAGTCGCGATAATCCGAGGTAATTGGGGCTGATGGTACCTCGGATTACACGGAAAAAAGAAAAAAAAAACCTAAAATTCAATTAAAACGAGACAAATTTAATTTATAATAGATTTTAAAGTTACAGTTACATTAACAATGTTACCTGGTTACATGAAAAGACTGTTTATAAGCATTTACAACTTTACAAAACTGTCCAAGGTCTTCTGCTTCACAGTAGAGCAACGCTTTTTAGCAGCGATGTCACGCCATCGTCTAAGTAGTAAAATGGAAAACTATCAAACTGACCCCTCAAATGACTTCTTGGAATCGTCGCCCTGCGTGATCTTGGACTAGCCTCACCTCGGATTACACGGAAGCTCGGATTACCGGGACTCTACTGTATACATAAAGGGACGAACTGTCCAACCAAAAAAAAAAAAAAGGTCCAAAATCTTAGATTTCCATTTTTGAATGCAGTTGAGGGGGTGGTGTAACCCCTTCCAATTCTTCCCCCTCTGCACGCCAATGATATATACGTTAGTTTAGAGCTACTGTACTGTATTTTAGAACTTTTTTTTTTTTTAACAATGTTCATTTGAAACACAAGGCTACTTAAATACATTTAAAAATATCCTACTGAGCTTGTAAGATACGTACAATGACTGTGGGACTACAGATAACAGTACTTGTCCACTTCTTTAGGCAAATGGTCTCCTAATTTCATACTTTAATGAGTAAGTAATCCATACAACAGCAAAAAAAACAATGATTCATCAGACAAATGTAATGAAATAAAAGAAATTCCGAAAGGATTTCGAAGAATTGTAGCTACCGCTATTCCTTGCCTACAAGTTTTATTTGATTGACTTAGCTGTTCATCCATAGTTAATCTGTTGTTTTTTGAGTCCTTGAAAAGAAGGCTTGTTTCAATGAAGGTTAGTTTTGATTATTGTATGAATAGGTTTTTTTGTTTTGTTCTATCCAATTCTGTTAACTAGTCATTTGATCTCTTTCTTTTCTTTACTCTAATTACCACAAATAGAACTGGATTATTTAGTGGAAGGAGTGGGTGGGGCGTGCCCTTATTTCCCTTCTGAATTTCCTCTATAAAGTCAGCTTTGTGTCTGGCCTCAATTAGCCAGCGCGCGCACAATTTCTCATTTGGTAGATCTCGCTGGATTAGCCAGCAAATAGATTTGGAATGAGGTTTTAGTCCAATGATCATTTGTTTTTTTTTTAAATGCAGACCTCCCAAACAGTCGCACTAAAAGCACGTGAATTATCCTTTAATCAAGTTTGTTTACTTAGAACAAAATCTCCTTCCATTAGTAGGTTTTGAATTTAAAGATAACAGGCGATAACTAACTAATAAAAAAAAAAGACTGTGGTATCGTCATTTATATCTTTTTAATGTTAAAAAATTTCTTAGCTTGAAATGTATTATTATTATTATTGCGTTGATTGTTTCTATGAAACCTATTAATTAATTATTATTATTTTTTTTAATAATAGGTTTCATAGAAACAATCAACACATAACTTGTTATTCCATTTTAGAGGGAAAGGCAAGTATTTTCTTTTATTAACTGGGGAACATGTGTAGCAGTTGTTGGGTTTCACAGAATACACCATAATAAATCTGTTCCAATGATAGTTTATTATTATTATTGTGATGATCATGAAGGAAGGCAAATCCTGTACAAGGAACTTAGATCCTAGTGGACTGTCCTTCTGAATTTCCGGATGATCTGAAGTGTTGCTCATCGTCTTAAGTAGCTCTCGGGTCATTTGTTCGCATCCTGAAGCCAAACCCATCCTTCCAATACTTTTCGCTTAGTCACAGGTATTTAGGCCCGGTTTTTTTTTTCCCCAGTTTCTTAAAGAAATAACTAAAAAATTACTACTTTGCTATTTTATAAATATGTGTCCTCCCTCAATATCTTTCTTTATCACAATCGTATTTGATAACTTTATCACCTCTGAAACAACTTTTCATTTTGACAGTTTTATTTCATAAAAGTAATAATAAAAATACTAATTTGATTTTTTTTTCCATTATGTAAGATTAAAATTGTGGGAATCTCGTATCTTGAATTTTAATCTTTACCTGCATCTTTCGTTTGTTCATTTGTGTCCGATTATTTATTTTCTAGAATTATCGAGAGGTTTAGATTCAGCCACTATTTTAATGGCTTCGTTTTTCCTTATCTATTTGTTTTAACTTTATTGAAATTAGAGTTTTTAAAAGATCACAGTTCCGTTATCAATTGAATGCTGTCTTTCCCGGAATTGCTTCTTTCCCGAACTATGATGTCACTGGTTTTACCTGAGAAAAGAGGCCCCAAGTAAGGGGTTCTCGTGGCTGCCAAGGTCGGCTTTCAACCAGGTACGAATAAGAACCAAATTAAAGCTGTGCGCTTACAGTCAAATGAAAAAAAAACATCATCAACTTTTTGTAACTATGCAAAAAAAAATGAAGGTTAAACGGAGCCAAATGTTTCATAGTGTTTGCAAATGACGTAAACTTGCGTAAATTTATAAAACATTTTCCCTTTTATTATTTTTTTTTCTATTGAATTTATTATGTAGTGAAATGTGGAAAGTCTTTTTTTGCATTGAATTCTTTTTCAAATTTCCGTCCGTAAACAATGCAATGTTAAAAATAGATTTGAAGCTGTTTATATTTTTTGTTCCTCTTTTGTTATCAAATGTCTTCCATTTTCGATTAAAATATTTCGTTTAGTAAAAAATAATCAGTTCTCGAAATTTGCTGTATTTGTCGAAACAGTCCAGATGTCGGTTAAATCAGTCGGTGGTTTACTACAATGGTGCAGGTTCGAATCCCGGAAGATACTGGTTTTTTTTTTTTTTTTTATTTTGTTTTTAATCCCTATTTTTTTTTTCCTTTCCAAAGCTCGGAAATTAAATTTCCTGGAATCAGTTGTTATTATTATTATTATTATTATTATTATTATTATTATTATTATTATTATGATAAGTTATTTTCCATCACTGCAGATTATCTTCACTCTGAACCATATTTTGTAATAAGATACTTAAACTAAATTCTGAAGTTTATTTAGTAACTGGTCGCTTCCAAGGAATTTTTGGAACGGGAATCAGTTCGTTGTTGCTGAAGTTTCATTCTAATTAATCCCATTAAGAATTAAAGGAATTAACACCATTAAATCTATTTTCCTTCATTGCATTGGAAAGGTAATAATTCTCGAAGTCCTATGAAAAATAACTTATATGGAGTTTGACTAAAAGATCAAAAGTGAAGATGCTGTTTTAATTTATTAATTTAATGATCAACGTCGTTACCAGCTGCTCTTAAGAGATGAGAAACTAAAATTTTATAATGAAGGCATTTATCGAGTCAATTTAAGAATTTTTTTTTTTCTTTTGATATTGTTTACTTATAATTGAGTCATTATTAAAAAGAATCGGGTTAAAATAAGTTTGAATTAAATTCATTTTGAATTATTTTAAATGTGGAATTTTACATATTACATCAAAAGGCTGGTTTTCGTCTTGGTGACGTCACATGTGTTCTCAACATTACGTATTGGTTGTGTTCGTTAGCTTTAACTTTGTCTTCCATCAAATGCAGTCTGTATTGTTGTACAAAATATGTTTAGATTACAAAATAATACGCAAAATAATATTCATCGTATCATTAAATAAAACAAAACGCAACCAGTCATTTTCTCTTCAGTGATTGAATTTTAACAAAATTATTGTAGGGAAATGGATGACGAAAGGGAGCCACAAATCCTAAAATAAAGTAAATCGGGCTGCCATCTTTACTTTGCTTCAGGGATATACAACGTTTTTGGGATTTATAGACCATATTCTCTTAACTGACTTTATTTATTGTTCAGCATCTCGAGACAGAATTTTATGAAGTTTTTCTTCTTCCAAGAATGTTCTTCGTATTTTACGTGACAAGAATGATTGGGTTGTTTGTAGGATCCACTATAGTGTTTTACTCTCGCTTGTCTGCTATTCATTTATTTCTTCGCCGAAAAAATCCATTTTCCAGCAGAGGAACCGGCTTTGTCGGGGATGCGTGAAGGTCGAGTGGTGGCGCATGCCCTTTTCACCCTGGCGCTGTGAAAGGGCAAGCTGAATGCTCATCTGTTTCCAAGAATAAAGGTGTATGGGAAGAGACAGGGAAAAAAAAAATCCAACAACAGCTCTGATCTAATTTACCATCTACGCGTATTTTCCAGCGACCTCATTTTACTTTGGAATGAAAGAAAAAAAGCAGTAATCTTGTTAATTACTCAATTTATCTTCTTTAGTTTGACAAATGCAAGAAATGAACGGCCAGGGCCGTCCTTAACATTTACGAGGCCCTGGGCAATTGTACTTTGCCGGCCCTTATTGGAATACGTTGTGATTCTTAATTTTCTATAACTGAGTGGGGTTTTTTTTCTGGAATAAAGGTGTGAAAATCTTTTATTCCAGTTCTTTTTTAACCCCTACTTAAATATATACATTCAATCGGCAAAAAAATATATTCTTGAAAAAAAAAAAAAAAAAAATTGCAGAACAACCTTCAGCAATCCACAAACCATGCGAATAATCTGTAAACAAGTGTTAGATCTAGGGGCGATCGCTGTAATAAGGGTTTGAGATGAGGGTTCGAATCTCTGTAAAGATGTGATTGTTTCTCATGCTGTATGAAGGAAGAATGCAGACTCGCCTGTGAAGTGTTTTTGTAATCCTCCCTCCATTTCTGCCTGCGCTTTTCGTCGTTATTTTTTCTTTTTATTTTGTATTACAGCATTTCGTTATGTTTATGAATTTGGTACCGTTACAATTCCGTAAAAGTTAGTAATAATAACAAGCAATAATATTATACGCAATAAAAAGAAAATGTTTAAAAATAATTCTAATTTTCTATAAATTCGCAATTTAGAATTAAGTTACATGTTAAGTTTTTCAGTCGGTTCTTCTTTTGATGATGATGTTATTTTAATACAAAGACTATTTTGTTTGGCGGAGAAATACAACTTAATCTTATAACTGCTTTCTGTAATACCATTATTGTTTCTTGAAGATGTATTTAGTAAGAATTCAAGTTAACTTTTGAAATAATAATTAGGATGAGTGGAAAGATAATAATTCAGTATTGGAACAAGATATTGTTAATTATTATAAATGTTCCTGTACTTGGCTTTCCCCAGCTAAGACAATATGGCGGGTCAAGGACCAAAGCACATGTTGTCAAGTGTGCAAAGGGTGAGGAATGTTAGGGATGTGTGATTGTTACCATGAATTTCCTAACTATTATTATTATTATTATTATTATTATTGATTTCGCTTTGTATTTCTATTAAATAAATTTATTTGGTTCGACAAATAATTTTCACAGTTAACAATTTTTATGGAAGGGGATTATGTAGAGGAGAAGGTAGGAATATGAGATAGGGTAGTAATATGAGATACCGTGGTTTTCGAACATCGTAGGCTGGTGACATCTACGGAAACAGTTGGAAATTACTTATAAAACACAAGAAATGAAAACACAAGAGCGCTATAAGAAGTAATTTCCAACTGTTTCCGTAGATGTCACCAGCCTCTACGGTGTTCGAAACTACGGTATCTCATATTACTACCCTATCTCATATTCCTACCTTCTCCTCTATTAATTAACGATTTTAAGATCGAATTACCATTTCGTAGATATTCAACGTTAGGTTTAATTCCTTAACTTAATGATGGAGAAACAAGATGAACTTCCTTGCCTTGTCTTTATTTTTTTAACTTTTAGACTACGTTTTGTACGAAGCCAAATCTTACCTTGTTTTTTTTTGTCTTTTCAGCCGATGTCTGAAGCGTTTACTGGTGAACAGGATTGGACTCATCTGCTCGATAATCAACCGGTGATTCTCAATGACCGAATGATAACCGATGCCGTTCAGTCCCCTCGCATCACCTCCGAACACAGCTACTCTTTGGTTACCAATGATGACATGTCCCCGGGATCTCCATCCAGTCTCCACCGGCTCGAGGACTTCGGCAAAAGTGCTTTGGATAACGGTGAGTTAGCAATTGTTATCTCTTATTTTCAAAATCTCTTCTAAAGAATCTCATTTGTCTGATTTCAACAGAAACCCTATTAAGCTATAACTTCAATGAACTGTTGAAGCCATCAGAGGTTGCTATCACTTTTATATTTAAAAGAAATCTGTAATTTACTCAATACTAACAAAGAAAAAAAGTGAAATAAAAATGTTCCAGGATCTGTATCAAGTCTTTTACCAAACATTTACAAAACAAGGTTTATTGCCTCAAGGTGTGTTTTTTTTTTTTTTTTTTTCGTTGCATCTGGTATTTTAATGATTTTAAAACCGAACTATTTTGATGAGGCCGAGTAGTAGGATGATAATTATAATGAATCAAAGTCGATATTTTTAAAATCTTTTAAGATTCTTTATCATTAACAGTTAAGTTTTAAAAAAAAAAGAGAAGAGGAAACAATGGAAATGTCTTTTTCCTTTTTTTAGTTTCCATTAAAAGTCTACTAGTAGTAGGATCTCATCTGACTTCGAAGGTTCTTTTAACTACAGACAGGGAATCTACTTTAGATCTTCTTGAATCTTTACTCAGCACTGGTATCTTCCAAGATGATTAACTTCTTTCCAAGGAATTTGAAAAGACACTATTTTTGTTTTGTTTTCCACAAGGTTTTATACAGAGTGGAGAAAGCATTGTCACGTGGGATGTTAATGTTTTTTGGAATTGACCAAAAATTATCTATTTCAGATTTGACCCATTGTTTGTATAAATTTAGTGCAACTTGGTTTATTGGATAAATGCACAAAAGTTGAAATTGGAAACTCAGCCACTACCTTTCTATGTCTAAACATGAATGTTTGCACATTTAGTATTACTATTAATATGAAATGGTTAGCTTTAATTCCAGCCTTACCCTCCAGAGTTCTTAAACAACAATATTCATCAGCCTGTAAATTTCCTACTGGTCACCAAGCATAAATGGCCTACGTTTTTAAAATTAACTACAGTCGAACCATGATTTTACATTCCCTCAAATTACGTTTTCCCGTCATTTACAACATTTTTTTCTCGGTCCCTTCAATTTTCCTATTATTTTAATATATTTTTCTCCTGTATTTACGCTGTCGTAATATCAAACTTCCCGCAATTTACTTTGTTTCCGCCAAATGGAGTAAAAAAAAAGATGGCATCCATACGAAAAATTGAACATGGCGAATACCAACATAAATTTAACCATAAATACAGATTCAATGGCATCAGGACAAAATACCGTATTTACTCGAAACTAATGCGCACCTTTTCCAGCCAAATGTAGTCTCCCCCCTTCCAATGTACGCTGATTGCACTGCTTTGTGATTGCAACTTGCGGGACCATCGCAACTTCGGTATTTGATTGTCTCTACACTCGATGTCTTCGTTCGGTTTCGGCTTCATTCTTGTTACCTCGTGATTTAGTATCAGTGTCTTGTTCGTTTGAAATGTGTGTGTAGGCAGAGATTTTAAAGGGATTAAACTAATGTGTATGATAATCTTCTTGTTCTAAATTAAATATTTCAATAATTGTAATATTTAATATAGTCCTGTGTGTTTTAAAAGTTCCAAGCATAGATTATAAATCATTCTATATATTTGAACATTGTATCAATGTTATTGGTATGGGGAAACCATTTCCCATAATTTACACTTTCCTTCAATTTACACCATTTTTTCAGAGTCCCTTGAAAAGTGTAGAAGCGGGGTTCGACTGGAATAATATTATACGTGCTGGTAAACTTCAAAGGAATTCGTTGAGTGTAAGAAATAAATATCGAGACATCTAAGTTAAATAAAATATTATAAAAAAAATTATATTTCTTTCGATTATTGCTTAACTTACACAAAAACTACAAAAGTGTGTCTGTGGCGGAGTAATTGTATCATTTTACACAATACAGTGCTTAGGCCTTTCATCTTTCTTTTCGTGTTTTGCAATTTAGGGAAAAACTCAACTAATTCCGCAACGATTTTCTATTTCATTTTACATTGGTTTTATCCCGAATGTCTGTATTAGATTTGACCCTGGACATATTTTTTTGTGAAAGTTTGGTTGATTTTTATCAACAAAAACACTGTCTCTTGTACAAGAGCGGGAAAAAAAAAAAATCAACTGATAACTCCAGTAGCAATTCCCTTTCTACTTTTGTATTCATTTTGTATTTCTCTGCAGTTTTATATCAATATTGAACAAAATTAGTAAATAAAGCCAATGTACATTAATCATCTCACTTATTTTCGTTGTCACTCTTAGCTTGCTTGAAGATTCGAACCAGGTTCAAAAATTTAGCCAGTAGAAAATCTGATACAGACACGAATATGTAAAGTCGTTCTGAGAATACAGGGAAGCAGATGCAAATATTCTGCTATTACATTCTTAATAGTAAATTACAGTTTCATTAGATAAATTCCTTCTCCGTTTTTAAGCATTTATTTGTTACTGGGTTTCTAATGTACTTAAAGGAATGTGTTGGAGATTGAAGGTTTTGTGATTGGCAACTATTCATACGTGGTTTTTATCAATAAAAGACTCAAATGTTTTGGTCACGGAATTCATGGATCCGTACAGAGCAACAAAAATCCATTTTCTAGGTCATCTGCTTGTTTCTGGGTCACTAATAAAAAAAAAAAAAAAAAAAAAAAAAAAAAAAAACCACACCGATTTCTGGTGAACTCGTAAATGTATCAACAAACCTGATCCAATATTAATATTAAAATAGTAATTGAATGAATTACAGCAAATCTGAATGAAATACTTGTTTGGGACTTCTTCAAACTTTTAATAATAAATAGAAGTTTTGTTGTTCCTTGATTTCGTCTTTCACAAGAGAAGATTTAGTTGTTTTTTTTTAACCTATAATAAATTCAGAGAAACAATAGAAGTTTGTAGCTGGTGCTTTTAAATTGATTTTCAAAAGAATACAGGTTGATTCATTATTTTTCTCATTTGAAATTTAGTCTTTGAGGACATTGAATAAGTGTGAGGGGTTTTATGAACACAATTCTCTGTCGGATGTTGGAAGAGGACAGAAAAGATTCAGCAAGTTTTAAGATTGTATTGAGTTCTTTATGATGTCTAAAAGGATTATATAAAATCTATTCTGAAATCACAAAGAACTTAGACCAGTCTTAAAATTCGCTGTTTCTTTTCTAACTACATTGATGGCGAATTATGTAGCTGACTCGATAGACAATGAAGCCCTAGTGAGATCTATTTCGAGATATCGTAGATCACTGTATCTTATTTTATGGGATCTTTTTTATCTGTCTTTCCAATAATTACTGTAAATTTCTCTCCGAAACAAAAACAAAAAAACAAACAAACAAAGCAAAAACCTTGCATTTACTTTACAACAAAACTCCCCAAAACATCCCTAAATTACAGCCGGATATTTTATATTGTTAAAAAGGCAGCTGGGACTTGTATTTTATTCTTTAAAACAGTAAATAATATAAGCATTGATTCCTTCATTAAAATGATTAATTTTTTTCATTGTTTTTAGCAGAATGGGTTATTTTTTTAATGTGCAATAATTGTTTATTGAATTGTGATTTGGGCGCAGGTTCGTTGCCCTTTTAGAGGCCGCCATTTTGGGTGCGGTTAAGCAACGCTTTTCTCGACTAACGAAAAAAAAAATCCGTTTCCGAACAGTTTAATTTTCATTTTAGGATTTTAAGGAAAGTAAATAATGTGAATGCTAAGTAAATTTTCTGCTAAGTAAGTGTTTGTTTTCGAGAAAACCTGTTTGGATGTGAAGATGGTAGAAATTGAAAAGGACTGTGATTTCCTTGTGAATGACTCATTCCGATGTCTGTGGGGGCGGGGTTAGAGCAGATCTTGCAACAGAAAATAGTACTACTACTAATAATAAAAAGTAAACTTGGTCCCAATCCAATTGTCATATTCATGAAATAAAATATTTCATTAATATTATATTTTTTATCTAAATTTCTTATTGGTTTCTGACTAAATCTGACTTATGTGAATATAAGAATTACTGTTATACACCGTAGGGTAACCAAAAATGACACTGCGCAGCTTTGAAATGAACTTATTAAGTGTAACAAGGGTAATCTTATGTTAGTTTTCATTTGGAATAAATTAGGTGGTTGGTTTTGTAAAAATTCAAATAGAGCAAAAAATTTAAGTGGTTTTTTTTTTCATTTTTAAAACATAATTTAAGAAAGATTTACGTTTTTAAGTAAGTCTTGAAGAATTAATTTGATGTAATTTCAAAGCGATTTTATATAAACATCAATGATTGAGACCAAGTGTTTATTAACTGACATCCTAGAACAGCTGTTTCATGTTCTCTAGCGATCATCAGCTAAGAGTAGTCGCCGGTAAACGGCGAGGTCTCGATACAGAGGCTAATAGGAATAATCGTCGAACTCGATGTGACTTTTAAGCTTTAGAGGCTTCACATTGATTCCGACGATTGTATACTATTTATTTTATAGTTATCACTTGCAGCTTTCGATTGATATATTTTTAACAATATTGATTGGGCTTTTTTTGCAAAAAATTAATAATGCCTTCATTTTTTTTTTTGTCACATTACGTTACTTGTTTATTTGTTATTTTTTTGAGTGAAGATAAACACTTTCGTTTTATGTCTTGTTGCAAAAATGTTGTCTTCTTTCAGTACAAAGTGATTGCAAAATTTTCTTAAAAAGCAAACAATTGTAATCATCAATATTCCTTCTTTAGATGGAAAGACGTCATTAACTTTTATTGTTTTCTTTACCCCATCGTAACACTTGCAGAGTCGGAAGATGAAAAAAAAAAAAAAAAGAAAAACCTATATTCCTTGAACTAAAACGTTGCAATCACATTCCCTTCGACCAATTCGAGCTCAACACTAAGTCACTTACCTTTTTTTTTAACATGTAACACGACATAAAAAGATTCTGTATTGGATTTAATTTAACTCAGTATTTTATTTCTGCAATGTACTTCTAATATCCATCCACGTAACACAATTCAAAACAATTGGGGGCTCTGTTAAAAATGCAATCAAAAGTTACGTGGAATAGGAGTGGTTACATCCATTTGAGAATCACTGGTTTGAATCGAGTATTACATAAGCATAGTTTTTTTTTTTTTTTTTAATAAGAAGGATAAGTTCACGCATAACCGAACCAATGTGTGTGTGTTTTTCATTTCATTGTTCTTTATTTCCTGGTGACTCAGGTGCGTCTTGAATCTTCTTTCTCTTCTCATCAGATGAGAATGAAATGGTTTTTTTGTCTTTGCAGCTGTTGTTTGAAGGACTAGTTTATTATAGTTAATAAAGGCATCACTGACTCAGTGTCCCATGAAGACACTTCCTCATTGAAAGAATATATAGAAATAACAATTGTTTTGATTTTTTTTTCTTTTAATCAAGAGATAGAATATTATGAATGGAGACGGACAGTGTGGTTTTTATCGATCACTTTCCTGTTCTTATTCTGTTGAAAAGATTTCTAGAAATGTCAGTTTTGAAGAAGAAAAGAAAAATTCTTATTAAAGTACAAGTAAAAAATCTTAAGATATTTACAATAAAAACATATGTAAAATAGGAAGCTTTTCGGCCATTTTTGCAATGACCATTGTCAACTAGGAATAAATGAAACTTAAAAAAAAGGAAAATTCCTGTAAATTTAATATCATTCCGAGCATAAAAACTGAAAATATGAATGTACCTGATAAGCACTGGATGGAATTAGGGATAAAGTTAAAGAAACTTGTTTGGCAAGTTTTAATAGAACATTTCTCTCAATAAGATCAACAAATAAATTTAGTAACTTCAACTAAGATGTCATTGAAATACATTTTTGGTCTTTTAGTTTTTGATTATTATTTAGTAAGGTTATGTTTATAACGTTTTTTACTTCGAGTTTATTTCACTTTAATTAAGAAAAAGAAATGGCGAAGATTTTCATTTTTGAGATTTAAGTAAATAATTTTTTCTTACAAGGGAAGTTCGTGACCTCGAACGCTAAGAACCGCACGAAAATGTGCTTAGAATATAAATCGCTCATGCCAAAAACAGTGGTATGAGTTATTCTCATGAAAAACTACACGTCTTACCACGAGAGACATTTTAATGATCACCTATTGAAGGTCCAAGAGAGGAACTATGGTAATGCGAAGAAACAAAATATCGATATAATAGGACAAAATAGAGGGCAAAATAGCAATATAGTGACGACAGTGAAATATGTGAAGTCTATGCTCCCGTATTCGAAGCCTTCAGGGCATTCCATCTTTGGTCTGTCTTGACTCTGTTAAAGAACCGAGTTGTTTTTGATAAGGAGGCAAAGGAACAAGAGAAATAACAGGAGAAAAGTCTCTAGAATTCGGCCTTTGCAGATTGGAAATAGGCCTTTACATGAAAGAGCCAGGGTTAGAATAAAGTTAAGAGAAACTTATTTCTAAATTTTTAATAGAATTTTCATTTATTATTCCACCTTCCTTTCAAAAAGATCAACAAATATGGAGGGGAAATGAAAAGAGTCCATTGATCATTAAAATAAAAAAGAAAGAAATCATCAAATAGTTAAAAAATGTAGAAGTTACTTTTTTTTTCTTTTACAAAATTTATATTTCGATGAATTGAAAATTAAGAAGGAAACAAATTCTAACTTAAACTACTAAACAAGAAAGCATCTTCTGTATTTCACTGCAGTTTTGCTAAATACCTCTTGATAGCGAATCAACGAATTAAAAAAAAGAAATTTATAAAAAAAAAATCCCCATAGGATTTTGTGTCTTAATTTTATTTCTGAGTTTCTCGTTCTTTACTTACAAACAGAAAGTCACGATGTTTGCAGCCTAGGTAACAAATTTCACGTCACGTGTCAATTTCAGAATCGATAATTGGACAGCGTCATCGCTTTAAATAAAGAGAAATTGCAGATAAGAAAAAAAAAGATGGGGAGAAATCTAATTTTATAGTAGTTATATTTTTTTTTTTACCCAATATCTCTCAAACTATAAGTACCGGAAATCGATTTTCTAAACAATCTGAATTTAAACAACAACCACAACAAAAAATCTGCTTCATCGAAAAATGCGTTGTCGTCATTTGAGAAGATGGCTGGCTGCTAACTACTTTCTTCCGGTTCCTAAATCAGTGGCGTCTCAAGTGAATCAACCCAACATGGGAAAAGAAATCACATCCCCAAGGTTAAGTCTTGGATTAGTACTTTTAAACTAGGAAACAAATCGTTTTAACTAAACAAGAAAACAAATTCAACCTTATTAATTTAATGGTGCTAATTTTAATGTATATCATTTCTTATTTTGAAATTACTGATAAGAAATTATTATGAGTATACTTCAAATGAGTATACTACAGAGGTTGATGCTGGAGGGAAAGTTGGATGGGAGAAGACCCAGAGGAAGACCGAGAAAGAATTGGTTTGACAACATCAGAGAATGGACTGGCAGGAATTACCAGGAATGCTCGAGAATAGCAAGAGATAGAGAAAATTTTAGAGCCATGGTCGCCGACCTCCTGGATGGAGATGGCACGTGAAGAAGAAGATACTTCAAATCAAAAAGAATATACCAACAAACACCATAAAATAATTTTATTGTGGTAATATTTGAAAAAGTTGGTTTATGAAACATTTTTTTTACAAAAAAAAGTAGTTAGTCTGATTGTTAAAAATAGTTAAAATAACTAGTAGCCTTTTAACAAGTTTCTAATCTATATTTCTGATCAACTTTGCTATCAGTGCTTTTCAAACAATGAGCTTTAATTTGATGGGTTTTGAATACTTTTAATAAACATTTCTTTTTAGGCCGGGAAGACTTAACGTGATGGGAGAATTCAAGGGAAGGCCTCTTTTTATGCTGTTTTCTGTTTCACAACCTGAGATAAGGCTGTCTATTTGCAACATGTCAATTTAATAGTTACTAAGCTCGTTATTCCGACTATTCTTCTTATGGTTTCTCTCCCTTCTGAAGGAATAGCCGATTCCTTTCTCTCCCACGCTACCGAAAATGCCGAAATCAGCAACTCGTCTTATCGGGGCAATCCCTTAACTTTTTCCCAAACCAGTCTTTTCATTTGTTCTGTTTTAAGAACTGAATTACTGTTCTAAATGACGAAGAGAATTCTTAGGGTTTTAATCAGTGCTGTGAATCCGAATCTCTCAAGTTCTTTGGCGGGAAACAACCGTTCTTCATTGCATCAGACATTTTCTTGTTCCTTCAAAGCAACCTTCGTTATCCTGCGACGTCCCCTAACTGAGACAGATATCATCTCCTTGAGATGCAAAATCGGTTCCGAGGCTGAGTCACGAGCTGTTCTCTGTTTAGGCTGAATTATCTGTTCTTTGCAAATCAAGTTTGTATTTCCTGCAATTGATACAAACGTGATGAGAGAAACAAAAACTCTCCTTCGTCTTTTGTGTCGATAATAAATAAGCCTATTTTTCGATGAATTTGCTTCGTCTTCGGCTTATGGACACTTCCTCCACGTGGAAAAATACTTTTATTTATTAGGATGTAGATGAACACTTGCTCATCTCACGCCACTGATAAAACCGCACCACCTACCACAGCGCAATAGGAAACTATAGCTGTAAACAGGAATGGCAGGTTAAAGAAAGGATTTTTATATGGCAAACCTTCCTACTATTGCATAATTAATCTTCATACTTCTTCTTTGAGAACTACTTCTTTATTAACAATAATCCGATCTTCTTGAGGTTATATTTTCGAAACCTTCTTACATTTTCATAAGAAATAACAAACAAGTTTCAAATTCAACAAAGATTTAACTTAAACTACATACATTATAATAACAATGTACACGTCTATGCTTATTTTGACAATGTACACGTACATAACAATTTCGATCATTTTCTTATGTAATAAATTCTTTATTAATTTAGATTTTTAAATTTGTTTTTTACGAAAATGAAAGAATAAGGTTTCGGAAATATAACCTGGAAAAGAGTGGAATTACGATCGAAATATTGTTAATAAAAAAGTTCTCAAAGAAGAAATCTAAAGAGAAAGGGATTTTTTTTTTTTTTTTTGGTTGAGACATTAAAATTTTGAAATGTTTTCCCTCAACGTAGTTTGTCTTTTGCATAGTTTACGAATTCATCATTTAACATTGTGAATAGATAAAACTAAAAGTTTTAAATACACTATTGCTTTATCTTTATATGATTAATATTTTTCATATATTAAATTCATAATTATAAATTATGTGTAATTGCAAATTTAATTATTGTTGGTAAGTTTTCTGCTGAAATAAATTGAAAAATAAATAAATGATTGTAAAATAAAAATAAATAAATTATTTTTAGCTCCTATTAGACAAGTCTTAAAGTTACGTCAGATACTACTACTGTATTTTGAAATTCAGCTAAACTTGTTCTAGTTGTCATATCATCATAGAATGAATGTCTTTCAATCAGAATTGCTTTTCAGAAACCGTATATTACTTTGTTCCTTTTTCTTTTAAATCACCTACATCATTTTATTTTTTTCTGAGGTCATGAGTTTCGTAAACGCAATGAGAATAAGTTTCAAACTATAAATCCTTTTTCTTTTTAACCTTGAATTCAGCCAAATGATTTACGGCTTGTCTGTTGGGAGCTGGCATCCACTTGATGAACACTCACAATGTAATAACAGCGCCGTTGAATGGTGTTGGGTCACAAGGAATGAATGACCCTCGTTGCGTCAGTGGCAGGGTGTCCCATGGGTCTTTTATCATAAATCAACAGCTCACCGTCGATTCCTGCACCTGTACTTCTTCCTTTCCCTCTTTACCGATGTCCTATTTGGGTCAAGTTTAAGTGTTCATTGGGTGTGTAAGTCACGGGTCTTCTCGGGTTATTCACCCGCATCCCATGGTCAAGGAGTGTTGTTGGCCACTTTCACTGCCTACAGAGGCCAGGCACCTCCTGCAACGAGAAATTTCGTAGAGGAACGTGGCCCACGCCAACACCATAAGCGACGAACAAAACAAGCCCTTGTATACATTCCAAAACCACAGTTCTAAGAACCCGAATACGGAATCATTTGAATTTTCAATTCGGGTTCCATTGTTATAAACGGGAATTTGAGAAAGAAAGTTAAATCAAATACACAAACAAAAAACACCAAAACCTTTCTAAAATTAAACTATATACAAAACTTCAATTTTATATTAAATCTATTATCGGTATTGATTTATTTTTTTCATTTTAAAAATCCAAATTAATTATTTTTCGAAATGCATGATGATTTATCGTTTGATATGAACTTCATTTCAAGAAAAAAGCAAAGCAGTGCTTCCCAAACTTTATCTTCCACTACCTTTTTCTATTGCATTAAGCCTCGCATCTTCGCATTATATTAATATATATAATATTAATGAAACTACTGTTTAGACCAATAAGAGTTAACATTATTTTCGTTAGTCTTACCTTTAAGATCTTTAAATATATTATTGTATAATTTAGAAGATAATTAATTGAAAGGGATTCTATCTGATTCGATTCTTATCTCTCGAATAACAATCTCGCTCTTTCCTTACCTATACAATTAGTTTTGCTGATATGAAAAAAGCGAGATCTACAGGATATAGAAGTTCGGTAATTTAGCTTTTATTTGAATCGCTTTCTTGAGCAATGAATTCTATTAGTCGTAAACTGATTTTTATTTACGAATGTTTTGTTAGCAACCACTCTCTTTTCTTTTCCCTCGACTGTTTCTGTCTTCGCCACCTGCGAAGTCACTTCATTTCTCAATTCGATTTCTCAAGATAGTTGACGTTGCTTAGCAACAAGAAAATATATGGACGTAATCGTGTTCATGGGAAACAAAAAAAAAAAAGAACCAAAATAAATAAACTGAATTAAATGCAGGAATTATTTTTAAAAAATGTTGTCTAATAACTATCAAAAAAAAAAAAAAAAAAATGTAATAAACCATCTGCAACAGTACTTATTTGAATAACGATTTGAGAAATTTTTCTGCAACATTATTTTTAAAAATATTTTTTAATAAAATATTTCTATCGATTAAAATAAAAATACTTGAAATCGATTCAGATAAAGCTAAATCTTTCTAATAGCTGTAACATAGTTAGAAATTATATTTATTTATAAGTTAGTTAATTAGTTAGTTTTATTAAGTGATGTTATCACGGTCCGTTCGTTTTCGCAGTTTTGTTAGTGTTTTAAATTAGCATACGTTGATGTAATCTAAAACACACTGATACGATTTTATTTGGCGTTAATTGATTGATAAACAGGTAGGGTAAAAAAATGATAATATCGTTTTATCTTGAAAAAATATTATTATTATTATTGCTGTTGTTCATCTAAACCAGCGGTTCCCAACCTTTTTCACCTGCATTCCTCTTGACAGCTCAGTTTCATAAATGTACCCAAAATATTAGCAAGATGTTTGTAATTAATGTAGTTGCTGTTATGTCAGTTTTATATGTTATAACTGAAAATAAATAATGAGATTTAAATGAGCTAAAGAAACAATGTGTATAGTATATATTTACACAATGTCGTCAAACACTGTTCAGGGAGGGATAACGAGGGCTTTTCTCTTGATCAAGTAACGAAAAAAACCAGCACCATCCCCTTACCTTGGGTTACTTTGACAACTTTCACCTTGTCTTTTGTCTTACACTTTTGACATAATGTGCTTTTTTCCGCTATTATTCAAATTTTTTTCCGCATACCCCTGAAAGTCTCATCCCATACCTAATCTTTGGGAATCGCTGATCTAATATATAATTTTCTAACTTTATGATTGCCGGGAAATTTGATAGTCTAGTACAGTGCTTCCCAACCTTTTTCGCTTCACGTTAGCAGAAATCCCGCGACTCACCATATTTTTTCAATACTTTTATTGCATCACAGAATCCTTTGAAAAATAACATGTAAGATCTACCAATAGAACTGTCTGTTTTTTAAATAAAAGATACCCTGAAATGATTTTGAAACCGATTTGAATGAGAATGAATATTTTAGTAACCTTAATTGTTAGAACGAAAAAGAATATAGTTCCTATTTCTGTTTGCTAAGGTTATTTGATGTCTAGATTTTATTCTCGATGGATTAGTGTGGAGCTAAATTTTGATTACAGATCCACTCTCAGAATTTTCGCACGGCAAACCAACCGTATCTCACGGCCTATCACAACGGCGCAGCACACCCGGTTGAGAAGCAACTGTGGTCCAGTACCTAACTACGAAAAATTTAAGGTTATATTGTTTTTCTTGATAAAGATGTTTTGTAAGCATTGTGAATACAGCTCTTGCTAAATCCCTTTAGAGCTACTTTTTCTTTTTTTTTAAGGACAAAACACAAAGTTACCTGAACAGTTATTAGATTAGGTAATGAGTAATCTAATTGAAACGCACTGACATCCATTAATAAATGATGTTAATCGAGAATTCCTGAAAACGTGTAAAAATGATTTGCCGCTTATTGCAGATTTCCGTAATTTGTGAAAAGTTAACTGCTGTTATTATCCTTAATGACACATCAAGTTATTAATAGTCTAAAAGTTTAGCAACTTCCTGTAATCGGGTAGTAGCAGCCACAGTCAGTAGGATTTTACAGCGAAAATACAAACTTTGCAACCAGCAAGAAAAAAATACCTTTGACTAATTTCATCAGAACCATTACTATTTATTTATTTATGTGTATTTAATCCTCTCAGTTTCCTTTCTTTTAAATATTTCCTGAAATGTGGGGAGTTGTTTAACAAAAACAGAAATTTATCCCCCCCCCCCCCCCCCCGGCCTTTTCTTTTTTCCCTCTCGTTTCATCAGAAACCAGTTGAACAGTTTTGGTTCAGTTTGAAATGATGGCGAGATTCCAGCTTTTGCGTGCGTCATAGACAGGCGTGGTTGTCTTTATGTGAAATAGATCTGTTTCTTGGCAAGGAGTACGAAAGCACCTCTCTCTCACGGTATCGTCTGAAGTCTACCATCGCCAGCACCTCAAATAGAATAAACAGCAAAAGAACCATTAAAAAACAACAATGCTCGCTAATTGCTTGTTATTTTTCCGTGCCTTTGTCTCATTCTTGCTTATAGAACTTTTATAATAAAACTGAGATTGTCACAGGAAGGGAATAAAGGTGCACAAATTGTATCAGCCTCTCTTTCTTACTACAGCCAACAGAAGAATAATATTGACTTTATTCTGAAATTAGTCTGAGTACAGTGGTACCTTGGGTTACGAACTTAATTCGTTCCAGAATTCGGTTCGTAACCTGAAACATTGAAATCAATGAAATAGAGATGATCCGTTTCAAGATGAAAGAATCTTTCCTTTTTATTAACATCCGGTCGTTTACCTGACAAAACGCAAAGAATGCGTGTACTTCACGTATTAAATAAAGAGAAAAAGAAAAAAAACAACCAAATAAATTAAATGTAAAATAATTACATTTAATAAATATATTATACAAATAAATACATTACGATGTCTTGTTTACATGGAAAAAGAATCATTTCGGCGCGGAGAGATACTTTCAGATGCTAGGTGAGACGACTTTGGTGTGATTTGGCCCCGTAACTTATAACTTTGGTACTGTATGCGATCGTTTGTCTCCAACGTTAAACCTTGCTGTCTCTTTCTCTCTCTCTCTCTCTCTCTCACCTTCGTTCGTAACCCGAGGCACTGTTCGTTATCCGAGACAAAAAAATTTCGAAGTTGTTGCTCGTAATCCGAAATGTTCGTGACCTGAGCCGTTCGTAACCCGAGTTCACTGAATTCACTTCTGGTCGAACTTCAGTTTATTTAGATACTGGAATACTAGCGAACTTTAAGGAAAGCACGATTTGCATCCATTTCACCAGGTCTTGTTTGAAAATTATGAATAATCTTAAGAAATTTCAATAAAAATTAATTAAGTTGATGATTATAACGTTCAGGGATTTCAGGAAGTGAAACTTTATGACTTTGAAAAGTAATTGAACTGAAGGCATCTTTATTATTATTTGTTTATTTTTATTTAAGTTTGATAAGGTGAATTTTTAACTGCAGTTGTATTTAGCAGATGATAGGTTTTAATCACAGAAACTACCAAGTCCGTAATCCAGGGGTAGAAGTACCAGTATCCAGGGGTGGAAGAAGACCACTTAAGTTTTTCATGCTTCTCAAACCTTTCGGTTACAACTATTGTTTGTTTATTTTTTCTTACGTTTTTGAGAATACTATTATTACGATTTTGTCTGTAGTAGTAAAACCCCAAAGTAGCTTTGACAAGATAACAATTGTATCAGTGGAACATTTAATGGAAGGGACGTGCTTCTGTATGGACTCATCAATGACAGCTGAGAGTTGTTTGCATGTTGGTAAAAACAAAAAAGAAAAAGGATAAATGATGTATGTAAAACAAAAGCATTAACTTCAGACAATAATATCTGAATAGCTGATGAATTTGAAAATCATAAATAGAGTTACCATTGTGTAAGTGTATCCATTATGTTGTAGAGAAATGTCCGAATAGTTTTGATAAGGCAGTGTTGATAAGACTGGAATAATGTTGTTCCATCTTTCATGAGTTAGACTGTAGATATTATTGAAATTCGATTTTATTATTATTATTATCTGCAAAAAATAATAATAATAATAAAAAACAATCAATTGTGAAACGCTTCAGGAATCACTCTTAGCCCGACATTGCAATGGATGTCAATTAATTATCCAAAAAGCCGAATAATTAATAATAAATAAGGAAAGTTAACTATTCGTAGCTTGAAATTCAGCTGAAAAGTTTCTTAAACTTGTTGTTCTTTTGTCCTTGGTTTGCTTGAAATAAACGGATTAAGGTTCGTTAAGGTAGCTCAGTTTTTGGTTGGTTTTTTTTTTTTCCTTTCTTTGCACGGTCAAGTACCGTCTCAGAAATAGCTAACATAATGTAACTAAAACTTACTTTTATTCTGGTAAGATTAATCTTTCGATCGGCTTTTTACAAGCTGTTGAACTCCAAAATTGCTTACAATTACTGCTAATGGTTTCTGCTGTTCAGTCAAATTCTTCCTCAGATCAGGGGCCGTTGATTTTTGTTTTTAAAAAGAAATCAAGAAATTGTAAAAGAAAGTTTTCACGCTTGCTACAGACGCAGTTGGGGAGTAAGATTTCGTAAATAATTCTTTCTTCCTACAATTCTTGTGTACAAGAAACGTTAAGAAAAAAAAACCCAGAACAACTTAATTGCATTTTGTAAACGCAAAAGAAAATTAATTAAACTGTTTTAACTTGCAGGTAAAAAGTAATTAAACACAGAGACCTTAATGCACCTTTTACACATATATTAACAACTAAAATTAAAACAAGGCGACGTTTCAAAGTCCCAGTATTCGAACTCTTTCGTCAGGCAAAGAAAACAATCTTTTTTTATTTTTCTTAAAATATTAATTCTTAAATTTCTTTTTTTGTTTTTTTTTTAATCAGGAAGTCGTTATAAAAATTCGTGAAAAATCACAAAAGCGAAATGTCTATTTACTTCCAATTATATTATTCACTGAATGGAAACACTGAAAATTTTCATTTTCTGGAAAATAAAATATTAATAATAATTCGCATTACTTACTTAAGGATTAAATTTCGCCGTATCAAGCCGCTCGTGAATTAATGGTAAAAAGAAGATTAATATCCATGGGTTAGATTCCAGTTCTTTGTCGCCTTTTCGCGCTAATTTCTAATCAGTGATCTACTTGGAAAATATTTCAAGTACAAAAGGATTGTGTCGAGCCCTTAAATATGCAAGCTGAGTTTCAAGAAGACGCATCCAGCGGTTCAAACGTCAATAAGGGTACACACAGTGATCTGATGATTCTCACTTTCCAATAAAGTACACTAATGTAGAATGATTTTCAATGTATTGATATATTTATTTACCTGCACGTGTCGATTGTGAAAGTGTTTTAATTTACATAATAACTTACAGGCCTGCTATTGTGTTAATTTCTGGAACTGGATTCGCGCTCGACCGAATCAACGCCTGAACTTATAAAAATCGTTAAGCGATACACTACAATTCTTACATTTATTGTAATTATCCCGTAATTAGAGACAGAATTTTCCAAACTGTAAATGTATTATCTAATCTTTATATGCGATAAATACTTCCGAAAAATGAGAGATTTTCAAATGACTGTAATCAAACGATTCATTGTAAAAGCACGTGTCTCAAGGATCATTTGTTTTTGTAGAAAGTCTTTTATTGATAACAGAAGAATTTATCAATAAATATAAAGAAGTTATTATTATTCATAGTGTGTGTAATAATATAATTAATTATATAAGACCATCCACACAAATAAGAAAGATATAATTTATAAATCAAGACATAATAAATGAATGACCATGGTACTGCTATTGAAAAAGGAGATTTCAAATATCTAACGGCAAGACATCAGAGAGATACCGGACACAGGCTCATGACAAACAAGCCAATTGTTTATGGCCAACAAAAGGACGATTACTTGCGTAAATTCTTCGAGTCAATCATTATTAAAAACCACCAATTGTTATAATAATGAACTATCTATCAAAGGGGTATTAGATTATAACTTGCGTTAATTTTAATTATTATGTAAATGATTGTTAATTACTTATGATGTTTTGTATTGTGGGGCTGTTAAAAGCCTATGTTTTTCCGTTTTATATTTATTTACAGTCTGACGATGAATTTTCGAAACATGTCACTGTTATTATGTCTTGATTTATAAATTATATCTTTCTTATTTGTGTGGATGGTCTTATATAATTAAATATAAAGAAAATTTTAATTATCACCTCTTGATTAAATACTGATTAATAAAGCGAATATCCATGACGCATTTAAAGGCTTATAAATCTGTCCTTTATATACTAAGAAATGTGTAGCAACAAGAGCTGCAATTTGTAGACATAATGAAGAAATGCGTTTTTCCGTAACTTAATTGAGAAACGACTGCCGTATTTAATGCAGTTCCGTTCGCCTTCCAGAGAGTTCCCTTGAAACATTTTTGTAAATGAGTTTTATTTTTTGTCAGATTATCGTAAAACTGTGTTTGTTTATTGTAAATTATCCGAAGATCATCCCTTGTTAATCATTTCGCAACTAATAATATTACAGTCTCTAACATATTTAAGATGCTCTTGTACAGTCTACTTAGCATTGAGTTTGATTGTCTTGTAACAAAGATCAACTGAGTTCAGGAGAATTGTGTTTAAATGATGTGGACAAGTCACATCAATGAAATATCGTAACATTTGCCGTTTCAGTGTAATTTGCAGCTGAAGTAAAGTGCGAATTAAAGCTGAAATAATTTATCATTACAATGGATAATTAATTACGATGGATATTATTATTATTATTATTATGTTTGTATGTTTCAAACCTTGGGTTTCCCCAGCAAAAACAATATGGCGGGTCAAGGACCAAAGCACATATTGCCAAGCGTAAAGACGTGTGCAAGAATGATTAGGGATGTGTGGTTGTGTCCATAAATTTTCTAACTATGCGTGTTGTGTTGAGTACTATAGCCTTCTGCAGTTGTGCGTAAGTGTTTTATTATTATTATAAATATTATTATAATTTCCTTTTCTACCGAAAGTAGACTAAAAAAAAAAAATAGGGAACGGAAATTGATACTTAGTCTGTGTCCAATTACTGTCACTCTAATTATTCTGTACGTTCTAACATTAGGAAGAGAAGAAGAAGAAGAATTTATTTCCAATCCCAAAGTGAATCTGACCAGAATTGTCTCCTTCATTCTAAACCGATTCGCTGACAAAATGTCATCTTCCCTTAAGAGATTCTGGATGGCTTTTCGATTTGAAAAAGCAATCCGTAACATCCTCCTTCTACAACAAAAGCATTCATCTCTTCACATCCTTCTTTCCATCATCATCATCATCATAGTCATTCTCCTTCGTAGGTTCATTCCTTCCGTAGCGTCTCTCACTGGTCCAACAACATTCCCTGGTGTGCGTTGACCTCTCGACAAAGCCTCAATGCTCCAGTACTCTCGGGAACAATCTTCTCTCCCTGCTTTTCTGTCTTCCTTCTTTTATCTCTTGATTTTTTTTTTTTTATTACTATTACGTAAAAAAAAAAAAAAAAACTCTATCTTCCGAGCTGTCATAGTTGAAGGTTTTCAACTGATTAGCCATTTTCCATATGTGTTTTGAATGAACGATTGGGGATTCTGTTTCCTTATGATTTCGTTTGATTCCTTCCGGTCCTTTTTATAATCTCTCACATCCTCCATCATTTTCCCAACATTCAAACAAACCAATCGTCCGCTTGGAAAGTTACCAAGAAAATAGACCGCTTTTAAATTATATTTAGCATATATTAAAAAACAAAAACAAAACAAAGATAACCACTAAGCCTATTGTATAAAATTGCAATTACATTTTCGAATCTCTGATTGAACCCTGTATTTATTGACAGAATAAAATGTTTTTTTAGAACTTTCACGAATAATAATGTATTTAGAGCTGCACGAGAAATAGCATTGTTAAAAAAAAAAAAATGAGATGGTGGAACAAAAGAGCTTAATTTCTTTTTTGGAAGGCGAATACAATTTTATAATAAAATCAACTCGACAATTTTCTATTTCTTAATGGAAACAACAGTGTGATGATAGAAATAAAACTGCAGTTAGGATATCAAACATCACATATTTCTTTTAGTTTCAATGTTACTTATAACGTAAAGATTCACAATTGTATAAAATAGTTTTGATCGAACGATGCTAGACCTTCACCAAAACGCGTTAAGTATTGTTTGCATGAAGTTGTTTTTAAATTTAATTCCCCACCCAAAAAAACAAAACAAAAACAAACTAATAATAATATTGGCGTTCCTTTTCAATTATGTGCATGTGCTTCCGTACAACAATGTTGTAATTGTTTAATATATTGCATGAACTTCCTAAAATATACTTGTATATTAAACAACAGTGAGACCAAAATTGTTTACTAAGTGGAACAGCTGTTTCACGCTCTTTGGTGATCATCAGCCAGGAGCAGTCACCAGTAAAAACGAGGTCTCACTACTGAGGCTAATAGGAATAATCGTCAGAAGCGTAGCGGTGTCTCAAAAGAAATAAAAAAAATAATAAACAATAAAAAAAAATCACTAACGAAAAATTAGTGGAATTTTTTTTTTTAAGTGTTCTTCGATCTTGAATAATTACTTCTGTCTTTTGATAGTTCTTGAAAAAGGTCTTTGCTTTTGCGATAACAAAAGATAAAGAAACAAAAGCAGATAAAAAGACCTCAGAATGAGTTTGCTTGTAGATTATCCTATCATTTCTTGATAATCTAAGGCTAATCAGCTCTTTGAAATAATTTTTCACTTCTCGGAATTAAGGTTTGTTTTTTTTTTAACCACCCAGTTAATAAAATATGTATTTTTATTTCTATAGTATTAATACTGGGAATGTATATTAATTGTGTTACTCCGATCGAATCAATCCATTGTTTACTAAAAATTTACATATTTTGCAAGTCCTTTCATAGTACCTTCATAGTTTTTTTTTCCCCCCTTTGATTCCAATACCATCAGTTACAATTAAAAAAAAAAATGACAAGAGAAACATTAAGAAGCCTTTTTCTCACAAATAATAAAGATCTCTTACGATAGTTCAATTCCTTGGGTTAAACGGAAGTCACGGCTACCTTTCTATCTTTTAGACCGGTCTGGAGAAAAGGTAAAACATGATCCTTTCTCAGGATTCCAACTGTGGATCCGCAGATTATTCAGGGAATACAAAGAGATTTTTGGATGATAATATTTTCCTTTGATCTTTGCCAAGCTTTAAAGGACCACTTGAGGTTTACGCCTCTATCGACGTCACGTATGACGTGTAAGCACATGCGGCGAGATCATGTGGGATAAACAAACATATAATTTAGTGTGAATTACTCAAAAAATCGTCGATTTTGGTTATTTCAAGACGGAATGCTTCAGTACTATGCAGTCCCTTATTGTAATAATTCTGTAAAACGCTTGGAATATCCTTCTTTAATATAATATTTCCTCTACATCGATAACAGTTAAAACAAAGCACATGCTTTGTTTATCCCACAAGCCAAGCAGTAGCCTTCTGGGATATTTTGGAACTACGAAGCCCCGCCTATCCTCAAGTGTTCCATTCGGCTGAATTTTATTTATTTATTTATTTATTTATTTATTTATTTATTTATTTATTT
>JAFIDM010000004.1:13100214-13156455 GCA_023159025.1 Thereuonema tuberculata | reverse complement strand
TTTATTTATTTATTTATTTATTTATTTATTTATTTATTTATTTATTTATTTATAACAAATAACCAGTTAACAAAACATAAATGTTTCTTGAAACAATATCATACTAGTTGATCAAATTAACAACAATTTACCTTTGAATTTCTCTCCCTTAATAATGATTCGTAATAATCCATCCATTCGTCCGAATGACAACAGCGCCATTTTAATTGCAGTTTCTCTTTAAACCTGAAGCCATTAACAACGCAATTGTTTCTCCCCCGACTTTTTTCACCATTCAAAAACATTCTCAACATTTAATTTCAGCCAAAAGGGAAACGTTTTGAAATTCATTCAGGCTTATTTAACTTCGAACTAATTTTGAGCAACACATCCTGAAGACATGTTTTTTTTAATTTTTTTATTCATGTTATCTTGGAAAAGCGCGACTTAGGATGCAAATAAGTCGGTTTATCTGGTATTAGGTGATCTTTAAGCTCAGTTAATGTTACACGAGTTTGTCCTCAAAATATAAATATTTAAATAAAACTATTCCAAAAGCAGTTTAGTATAAACATGGAAAGGAAGCGTTACGTAATAGTTTATAGTAATTCTATACTTTGGAAATATTACATTTCAAGAAATAAGTCTTTGATACTTCCTTTTTATTAAGGTTATATAAATTTAATCGATTGGTTAATTACATTTTGAGAATTATTGCGTGTAAATATTATCCCTAAAGTGTTCAGAACAATCTTCGTAATTATATTTTTTCTACTTCTTTATTTTACTGGATTCTTTTGTTTAATCTCGTTTTTATTGGATAATATTTTTTAATATTTTAATTATAATATTAAATATATTGGTTAATATTTTTTAATTCCGTTTTTAAGCCTATTTTTGTTGTTTTCAGTTACGATTAAAAAAATGTCAGAAATTGTTGTGCTTTCAAAGGGAGAGGGGCTGTTTTTCTATTGAACGTTAAATGGTTGAAAAGTGATAAGTTGTAGAATGCTTTGCATGAATTCAGATAATCCTAACGAAAAAAGATTCAAATTTTCAAAATTTTTGAAATAAAAACGTGAAAAAAAAAAAAAAAAAAAAAGATACTAGTATTTTTAAAACACTTCAAATTTCTTGATCTGAATAACGCATAGTGTGTCGGCGAATAGAAAGGTCATTTTTCTTCTGAAACACGACCAATTTGCCCTTTGTTTAGATGTGGCTTCCACAAATGCTTTTATTTGTGATACACGATTCATGGAAGGCCAAAATTACACGCTGTATTTCAAAAGAACGAGTACTGAAATGCAGGAGGGGGGAATGGTTAATGGTTATTGCTTTTTTTTAAAAACGCATTGTACAGCATTTTGTAATATTTCACGTTTTACGTACATTAATAATATTACAAGGAGATATTTTCCCACAGTTATATTTTTCTTCTGAGAATAAAATGGCCTAGATTTTTTATTAGGTAATAATACGGGTTTTCGGCAGAGTACATCTGTAAAGTTAATACTCTAAATATTGTAATAAATATATAAATTTAATATTGTTACGTCACATTGTAACATTAAATAGAAAATGCAAAAACCTTGCAAAGCAAAAATGATCAAATTTATTTATTCTCAGATCGTGTTTTTTGAAAATTGTACGTAACTGTATTATTTATAAAGACAATAATTTCATAAAAAAGAACAATTTGATCTATTAAACACTGTTATAGTTGTAAGGCATATAGGAAATAGGAGTATATATTTGTTATATTGCATACTTAAATTATTATGAAAATGAATCCAATTTTGTAGATGTATGTCTACAATTTATAATAATTTTATAAGTAAACTAGGCCATCCCCCGTTTACACACGCTTATTTTTTTATATCACATAGAATTTTGTTAAATAAGAACATTATATTTAAAATATTGCAATGTTTCGGTAATTTAAAGTTCTAATTGTCATTTTCGAATTACAAATAAACAGACGGATCGGAAATAAATAAACAATCTTGAGATTAAAAAAAAAAAAAGGTTGAATTCATTCATTATTGATGAGGGGAAAGGGAAGGAAACATAAGTCAAAAAAACAACATAAAGTGAGTTTTAGTCCCCGTGGCCTAATGGATAAGACGTCTGACTTCGGATCGTAAGGTTGCAGGTTCGATTCCCGTCGCGGACGTTTCATTGTAAAAATTATTTTTATTTTCCATTCTCAAAGGAAATTGCGCCAGACAGACGGACAGAGAAATAAAATATTTTAGTAATATAGATTAGGATTTACATTTAATTATAATTATATTTATTGCAAATTTATACATTTATAAGGTGACCACTTTTTCTAAAATGAAAAGGAGGACGCAAATAAAACGATGGAAACCTATCTGTTCAACCAAAAAAAAAAAAAAAAGGTTTTAAACTTCACATATCAAAAAGGAGGATATATTGCTCTTCAAACATCAGAAAGGAGGGCAGAATTTACAAAAGTAGAACACTTAGGAGGACACTTCTCAAGGGAGGACAGAGCTTCAAAAAGGAGGACGGTTGACCACCTTAACATTTACAATATCGTGTGTATATAATGGGTCACTATTTTTATGTTATTCTTCAGCAGCTTCCAAATTGCGGTGAGGTTCTGTAGAGAATAGAAAGCTACTAAGTCCGACTGAAAAGTGGTAAATACTGTCTTCGTTCTTAGCTTTTTCTTGTTTGTTCTGGTGTTTAATTCAAATCGCACATTAAAGCAAAGCATACAAATAAAAGAGGATTTAGAATATTCAGTGTTTTGAATTGTATTTCTCTCCGCCTGAGTTAAATTGTATCCTTCGAGTTCTTTCATCTGTGTTGCTCGTTTGTTTGTTTGAAGAGGATGCATCATTGAAGACTGGCTTTATCATACAAAGACACTAACCGCTCGTCTAATTATTTTCACGCCCTCCTTATAACAGTAAAAGTTACGTTTACTCTCAGGCCAATGACTGATGTGTTTTTCTCTCTCCGATTTAATTCGTTCGTTCCTCCCTAGAGGACGTCGTCGTCGCAGCAGTGGCAAACACTTCTTCAGGAGAGCCGAGTTTTCTTTTGTGTGTTTTGAGAAGTGCCTCATGCTTTTTCTTTCCTATCCAATTCGGCAATGGGTAGGGCCCCGTTATTAGTTGAAGGGAGTTATTGACATCTCACGCTATTCCGCTACATCGCACCGAAAGGGCCTTGAGAGCCTGGGAGATTATCAAGAAGACATTTCCACCTACGTTCTTTCACGCGAGAATCGGCTGACTGTGATAATAAGTAGATGGAATGAGAAGGTTTCTTATAGAACAGCAAGAAAGAAAATGCCAGCAGTGCAAACTATCGAAGGATTATGGTTGATCTTTTTATAAGTTATAAGAAATCAAATGTCTGTTTGATGTGTTGAATGATTTTTTTAATAAAATATGGCCCTTTGGAATTTTTTCGCTTGAATTACCTATCACAGGTCCTGTCCATCTACAATCAATTTCATGAACTCCAGTAATAGAAGAAATACTGTTATTAGTGTGATTTCCAACACAGGCTTTTCTGGTCGATTTTTTTTCCAGATAAATTAGATAAGACTGAAGTTGGTGATAAATTGAATGAAATTCCTTATCCATTGATATTCGCTGTTCTGTTAATAATGTATGTACAGTATCTAAGAGTATTTTTTTTTTTTTTACAACTTTCATGTCTGTGATGCTTTGCATATTATAATTTAAGTCTGAGTAAATATGTTAGTTCGTCTGTTTGTGAAGATAGTTTGTACTGTAACGAAAAAAGACGGTTTCCAACGGTCATTTGCCTAATTCGACTGGTACAGAAAAAAAACAGCAGCAGCTTCAGTTGCAGCTGTGGTTTCGTACAATGCTCCGGATTTCAGATATTTGTATAGTCGTTGTGAACTTTATTTTATTTTAAACAAAAACGAAAATTGACAAAAATTGAAAACAAGCATTTTTTTTTTCTCCTCTTCTGAAAATAAATTGAAATATAAAATAAGCTAAGTTATTGATTATACAGTAAAGAAATTAATGATAGAGTATAACATTTCTTGAGTTCAAAACAAGCTTTGTATTGAAAATTTAACATCAGTTGCTTAAGAAATTAAAAGAAAACAAGTTTTCTTAATTTGGATCTGGTTATTTGGATTGACCCTTCAGAAGATCCTTGAGTGATTCACGAAACACCTCTGACTAATTGAATGACTTTTCCTAATTCGTTCTGTGTTACCTCATACTTCGACTTGGACACGAACTTCAAGTAAATAGATGTCATCAAACCAAGTGTTTAGTGACAGGAAACAATGTGCCCCACCCTTTTGTCCTGTCGTACTTGTACAGACGCATTACTGTATGGAAATGTTTCCCCTCCCCCTTTTTCACCATTAAGTTGACTCAATGTGTGTACAAAAGTTTATGGTACTGTATTAATCTGAATCATTGGAGGTAACTGACATGGAATTGAAATGCTTTATCTTTGTTTTTGATTAAATCCTGCTAGTGTTAACCACAGACCCTTCCTCTTGTTGACTTGGCGGTGTTTTTTTTATTGGCAGTTTATCACTCTGAGTGTCCGAATGCGTTGGAATTAATTAAGCAACCCTAAACGCATGCATTGGAATGTCCTATCCACGAAAAAACGCACCTGTTACCCTTTGATGTTTCATTCACCTGGACGTACCATTGTGGAATGCACCTGAAAACCCATTCAGACGTTGCCTTTTCCTCTGGCGCAAGGTCATCCTCAGGCTACTCCAACGTTTGTTTTTCTGCTCTTAGTAAAAAACAAAAATAAATAAAAGAGAAAGACGTATCAACTAAGGAGCGCTATTCTTTTTCTTCTTTTTTTTTTCCCCAACATAAGATTAATGTGTTTTTCATTCCATATTTGGTGCGAAGAAAAAGACCCTTTAAAGTTATTCAAAAACTCGTGTAATTATTTCTAAAAATCTGAACCGGAATCTAAAAGTACGTGGACTTGTAACAATGAAAAGCGGAAAGAATTCGTACGAGATTAGAAAATCGTTTCCCATGGAAGCAGTGCGATCCTTATTTCCAGGTTTCATTTGAAGTCACGAAGCTGCAAAAACGTGGTTATTTGAATCGAAGCAGATTCGTCTTATTGATGCCATTAAATTCAGAGTTTGTCGTTTTTCTTACAGAAGGTCATTTACACAGAGATGACTTCGGAGAACAAAACGAACGATTTTTGGCAAAGCTAAAACATTCCAAACAAAATTGTAATTTTTACCAAAAAAAATCTTATTTACAACGTAAGGGATTTTCCCCCTCAAACAGATAAATCGGGGAAAAACTGGGAAGGAGGGGGGAAAAAAAGTCAAGGCCAGTTAGCTCATTTTTCGTTTATCTTTACGTCTTCCTTAACTAGAAGTTCCAATAAATTTCTCCGAACTGCAATAATTACGGTAATGGTGGAGGTATGTGAACAGCCTCGCCTAACAGGTAGGGCTGCCACCATCTGTGGAGGAGGGGAGGCTGTCGGTTGCTTTCCTTCCAGATCATTCCACTTGGATTTTCATTGGCAATCTCATCACGTTTTCCCACGTAATCCATCAAATTGTTTTCCCACATAATCCATCAAAATTCTTGGAGTACATACAATACCTTTTTTTTAAATTAATTTAAGTTTAAACTCTGCTTAATTTTGGTTTTTATTGGTCTGGATGTCTACTCTTTTTATGAGTAACATTGTTTTTCTATATTTTTGCCACCAGCACCTTCTTCCTACAAATAATTAAATCAGACAGTCAAAAACAAAATAGTTTAGAACGCTGGCATATTGTAATGGCAGTTTCAGGCTATTAAATGTGAACTCCATTGATTTTGGTATAAATTGTGCCCTTGAATAAAGGGTCTGGGAAGAAAAAAATTGCTTCTAATTTGAATTGTGTACTTGATTCTTTGTGTATAAAGGTTAAAACTTATAAAATAAGAAATTTATATCTTTAGAACATAACAGTTTGACCAAACTCATGTTTTAATCTTTATGAATTTTATGCGTATTCCAATACTTTCCGTTTTTCATTTATTTCCAATGTAATTCTTTTCCGTTCCTTGTTTATTTTCAAATTTAATTGATTAATCTGTTAACCGTCTGATCATTTAAATTTCTCCCCGCTGATTTGTTAATTCCTCCACCAATCAATTGTTGTTGTTTTGTTAAATTTAAATTGCTCCAATCATCGTTTAAACATTTGCAATTGTCCCGCGTTTAGCAAATAAATCGATTAGATCTTGTTTTGTCAGCCATTGATTCTACAATTTCTTTTGCTCTCCTGTCACATCCCGTAACAATAAAGATGGTGCTAGAGTTGGTCCCAAAGTTGTTTAATTCATTCTTCATTCGTATTTTTGTAAAAGCTGCATCTTCTAAAATACTGAATTCATAAACTTTTTTGGAGACGTGTCTCCACAATTCAACAGCCTTTAATATCTCATTGTTTTCTTTGTATTTCTTATGGAAATCCTTCTGTGTTATCTATTTATTTTATTTCAGTTTTCGTTAATTATTATTGTTTTCCGAAAGAACCTAACATTTTTCCTAATGGGGGGAGGGAAATTGTCGGTAGACTTCTAAACGGATGAAATCTTAAGAAACGGAAAGAAGAAAAAAAAAAAAAGGAACGACAGAAAGGAAGTGGTTCTGATTGCACAGGAATCACGAGAAAGTTACTTTGGAATGCGGAACTGAAATTAAGTTGTTGATAGAGAAATGAATAAGAAAGGACAAGTGGAGGCAGAAATCGTCTTCATCAAATCAGAAAAATATCTAAAATTTACATTGCTGCTATTAACGATGTTTATTTTTAATTACTAGCAAACTTACCGCTATTTAATTATTTTTCAATTATTTATTGAATTAGTCGTGCAGTAAAATTCATTGTATTTCAACCTATTATTAGTAATAATAATAATCTGGTTTTTTTTTTTAATCACTTTTCTCATCATTCTATTAACAAAATGCCGAAATTTGCGGTTGCTCGAGATAGGCGATCCTAAAAGAGAATTTGTGTAAATGTAAAAACCAGGCGACAAAATAAATAGCAGTTCATCAGAGACTAGTTTATAAACATCCAAGATCGTTGTAAAACTGAACATTATTTTACGTAATCCAAGTCCTTCTTACTCATCGTTGACTGATCACTTGAGATATGTTTGAGAATCGAGATGATGTATAATTTCAGTCTAATGAATCTCTCCTCTGCCCCAATAATAAATGCCTCATATGGGAATGAATGATCTGATAATAATTGGCAATTTCTTTAGATCGCCGATAGTCACAGGTTTCCATCTACAGTTCAAAAAAAAAAAAAAAAGAAACGGCTGGTAATGCACGACATTGAATCACGGGTAGTGAGAAATAATGAACTAAACACCCAATAGATGGCGCTCGCGATGTTGGCTTCAACAAACTTTTAACGGCTGGAGTGAGAATAGGTGGTTTTCACCGCCCCATATCTTCCAAAGTACTGCTCATAAAAATCTGAAACTTTTTATGTAGAATTATCAAACATATAAGAGTTATATTTCCACGTTATTACGTCGTCATTATTATTTAAAAATTATTTTATTTGCATTCAAAAACACCCCCAATATATCCTATATTCAAATAACTTTTGTGGTGGTGTTTAAATTCTAAAAGTCTGGATCCAATGTTCAAATAATACAGAAATCTAATTATTTCTTTGCATCAATATTAAAGAAAATTTTGTAAAGCTCAGTAAGAGGTTTTATAAAATACTGTTTATCAGTGTTTAACCATATAATCGTTAGGTTTTTATATTACTTTTGTTTTTTTTGTTGTTGTTTTTTTTTTCAGTCTGTGATTGAGAATCACTTTCGCATTACAACGAAACAGAAATTCAAACAAACAAACAAACAACAACAGTGAATTTTTATTCTATTTTATAATTTTTTTTTTTTTTTTTTACTTGGCAATCAATTAGTAGGATTTAATTTCTAATCCTTTTTATCTATAATTTACTTTTTGAAATATTTACTTGAAAAGTCATTATCGTTTTTAATTATGTTAAGTTTTAACTCATTTGCTGATCAGTTGAGTTTGGGGTGATTCCGGCTGATGAGGACTAATAAACCGAAATAACCCTAAAACTTTGAAATCCCAGCTTAAAATTCAAAAAGAAATTTTAAATTTAAAAAGCCATTTTTTTTTCCTTGTAATTTATTTTTATATTGTAGAACTGAGCAAATTTTATTTCCAACATTGCGTTTTTAGAATTAAAACTCCGTAAACCTTACTTTTTCAAGCCCATTCATAAGGGATTGGTTGGGAGGGATTAAAAAAAAATGAAAAAAAAGAAGATAAAATTTGATTTTCCTTATTCAAATTCAGAGTATTTTTTAATTTGGAATATTTTCCTTGAGAACAGGAAATACTAAAGTGCTAATTTCGTATTCAGATTAATGTGTTCTGTAATTGAAGAATAAAAGATCCTGACCAAATGTCTGTGTTGAAACTCTTTGACATTTCAGGAAATTTAGCATAGAAAAAAATATATATTTAAATCTTGCGCTGACTAAAAATAAACTGAATTTTTGTATTGAAAACTGTTTGGTTTGATTATTGAGGAATTTTAAAATACTTAATAAGCGCACATGTTTTTAAAAGATTTCACGGAATATTCCATAGATAACAAGATTCAGATTCTTAAGTATATTATTATTCATTAAAAAAACAGAATGAATTTATTGTTGATCGTGATGAAACAAAGCGTGCTGATTGTCTCCAAATTACCTCGAAATTGAAATCTTAATAAACGCAGAACATTAGAATTCTTAATGTAAATATAATGCAGCGTTAAATGTATAAGATCTCCATTATTACTATTGTGGGTGGAGTTTTGTCTGCAATTTAACGGAACTTAAGGATTTTTTTTTTTAGTAAAAATCAATTACTTGTAGATGATTATAGTGGAAAATACTTATTTCAAGAGTTTATAAGGATAACATGAAGAACAAGAACTACAGTATTAAAAGTAAATTTAAATGAATTAATTCAGTAAAGGAACGGTTAGAATAATTCAGTTTCCTTTTTCCTATTGGAGGTTGCAGAAGTGAAGGCATAGCGTGTGGATTTTGGAATATGACCCTATTTCTGAATTTCATTGAATGTTGAGCAAATCAGATAAATCGCACTGCTTTTTTTTTTTTTTTTTCCTTCCCCTTCTTTTCTTAAAAATTTTAACAACTATCTGAAACTTACGATTTTTTTTTTTAAATTGGTCTTTCATACGAATTATTTTTTCTTTTATGAAAAAAAAAATTATTAGAATACTAATTAAATAAGATTTTAAGTTTGACTTTTTTTTTATTTCAGTTGAAACGGAATACTTTTCAGTATAAATCTTCTCCATTTCCTTAATTTGTTATGTTATTTTTTTATTCGACAACAATCATTACACAGTTCCTAACGATGATCCAGGCTATGGAGTCGGGAAGGCTTTCTTTTTTAAACTCCGATGCCTGTAATTTAGTAAGTGCCACTATGACTCTGGACTCCGTCAGAAGTACAGACTCGGCATTTCTGTTTCTCTGACTAGAACGCTACGGTGGAGTCCTGGAACTGAAAAAAGAAATCTTTCGACCTCAACTCGCACTCCAGTTCCGATTCAAAATTATTAAATTACTTCGCCAATAATCAATAAGACTCAAGACTCCGTACTCTTGGCACAGTGTAAGAGCAGTAAACATCTTGTGATCCTAGTATTGCTGTGACACGTGACACTACAAGTACTGTCTCTACTTTTTTTTTTTTTTTCGGTATTTTAAGATTTTTAGAAATGCAAAGCAGTCTCATCTGGGCGAAAAATAAAAGTCCAGAAAGACTTTCATAAGCTCTTAAAAATTGGAATTCACTTGTGATGAATTTAAGCATGAATTTTCCGAGTGCTATCTTGGGAAATTTAAGGAAAAAAAAATTAAAGTTTTTCAGCAACATATGTCAGGCCTTAAGTCAGATCTTAAGAATTAAAATACACAATTATTATTAAGCTATAAACACCGTATAAGTAATAGCTTTTTTGAAATCAAAAGATTTAAAATAAAAGAAAACGCCAGGATTTGAAGTTTTGCCTATTCTGGTTTCTTTTTTAAATGTGTTTTCTTTTGGAGGGGACCACAGCCAGGTGCGAGAGCGGTTTCTCTTATCACTTTTGCACTATCTGAGCATTTCATCTGGTGAGTGGGTCTGGCTGACGAGTCCATGAAAAGGACGAAACGGCCGTCCCAAACTCTCATCAATGAAAGCTCAGTTTTTTTTTTTAATTCGATGTAATTTCTTGATGCTTTTTTAGATTTAAATGTATCATAGAATGATAAATAGACAAACTTCCTAAAATAAATACATAATTATAATAGTTATAAGCTGTTATAAAAGAAGATTAAAAATATCTATTTTACAATACAATTATAAATAATGTAAATTCTAAAAATACTATTTTCTTCTTTTTTCTATTCCCTTTATAACGAATTTTTCCTCTGAGAACAGAATAGAATAGAATGATTAACATGGCTTAAATGTAAAAGGGAATTTTTCCGGGAAAATAAAGGCGATTGGGGAAATCCCTTCTGTCGATCACTGAAAAGAAAAAAGAACAACTCTGTTTCGCAAAAATATATTTCATAATAAAATATTTCATTAAAATTTGAACATAACTAACTCAAATTGTAAATATATTTGGAACACAATTACGGTTCATTTTAATTTATTATTTTTTTTATATATATTTTACATTAATAATAGAACTTAATTGAAATTTTCAAAACAAAACAAGAAATAAAATAAAATAAAATAAACCTATTAAACAAAACTTTCAAAATGGATGAATCTTAACTGAAAATATTTTCATTATTCAATAAACAGCAGCTATGTTGCTCTTAAAAAATTTGTATGGATTTTCAAGAAAAATCTCTTCTACAAATCCTCTATTCAAGTGATGATTATTATTTTTTTACAATTCTTCTCTATCTTATTACAATTCATTAACAGTTTCAATTGTATCAAATGTGACGAAATGAATTTTTTTTTTTTATGTTATACTAATGACAGATTGAACAGCAACTGCTTAATTATGCATGACTAAAATTTTTACAAATTGTTTATTGCAAAATACTTCTTGATGATATCACTTGTTGTTCATAATGCTTATGATGATCAGGAGTTGTTGTTTATTTGTAATAACTTGAACGGACTGACTCACCTAGGGTTTTTTGGGACCCAGGTGAGGATCACAAAAAAACAATTATCAGCACCTTTAAAAAGATTTTAAATTTTTTCTTTAAAATATTCTTCATCTATCACCTATTTTGCTGCTGTATGGATAGTAGGATCTGTGATGGTCTCTCTCTTAGTCACCTCCACTACAGCTCTACTTGAATTTTGGAAATGATGGAAGATGATATGGCCAACTTTACTCAAATACATTCTGCCAATTATGAAGGAAAAAGTTGCTAAATTTTGGATATTATTTCTTTGCAGAAGAGTGTTTATGTGTTTTCCATTGACTCTCTAATTTTTCATATGTTATCAAATTAAAATAAATTTTCCTGATATAAATATGAAACTTTGGAAGTTCTTGATTTATTATGTAATCGTATAGTGAGGAGTGAATTTTTTGCATGACTTGTAAAGAAGAGATTGTTTTTAGTAGTTTAATGTTCAAAAGTACAAATTAAAAGTAAAAAATTTAGTCGATTTTTACTAGAGGCTTTGACAATTCGTTTACTCATTGAATGTTGCATAAAAAGCAATCAATCAATGCAAGTAAAATAATTTAAAATTTAATTTATATAATTTAAGGAAATTAAGACTCTCTTAGATTTATTTCTTTTTAACTTTTTACTTGAAGAATTCTATTAAATTTGTTTTACATAAGTTTTACATACATATAAGTTTTTATTACTATTTCTTAACGAAATTTCTGCACTCTAATTCTACATCGCTGCCAGAGTAAATGAAGGTGCATTCCATGTTTTACCATCTGTAACATTGAAGGGATGAACTCATTTTTCTAAATGAGGGTGGTGAAATGCAGAATTTAATGGTGCTCAAAAAAAAAAGAAAAGAAATAGTTTTGTTAATTGTGCTGCAAGGCTTTTGTTCTGTAGGTCAATGCACACTGTAAGTGATCCAGTTCTTGAGCTTCCTTGAACTTGAAGGCAAATCCTATCATTCATGGCTATAGTTAGAGCTCTAGTTTTTATAGAATCATAATTTCCAACGGCCATCAGTTATCGAATAAGATTAGAATTAATACAAATATTTCAGTGATTTATTATTATTCATTTGTTTTGTTTTTGTTTTCTTTTTTCCAAAGATAGTTTATGCTTCAGTAAATTCGAAAGAACAGATTATGTTAAAGCAGTGGAAGGAAGGGGAAAAAAAAAAGTAACGCTGATGTAATTTGTCAAGGTGTATTTGCATAACAAAAAGAATATTCAATTTGGATAATTTTGCTTTTTGATGTATCTGATGCGTGAATATCTTTACTTTTTTTTTTATTTTGCTGTGTTATTTTGTAGTTTCAGAAACTGCAAGCTTTCCTTGTTGAACAATTCAATCAAACCTTCTGCAACAGATGGTCGAGATATTGCAAAGCTTTTGTTGTCACTGTTGACCAATTTATTGAGATTCCTTTTTTTCCTTTGTAGTATTGTTTTTGGAGAATTAAAATGAACTTTCAGGATTGTATTAATATATACAATTAATGAATATCTTAATATTTTGTTACTTCCCTTGATAAAAAATCCAACTAAAAAAATACAAAAGGCAACTAGATTCTTTGTTTCTATTTAACATCTTATTTTTTTTGGTTTTGTTTCTCACTTCTGACCATAATTGTTCTGTTTTGTTTTTGTAGATTTGGAGTCTGAATGTTTTCCTGCCATTCCCATGAACACAGCTTCCGGAAGTCATACAGAAATCTTTATCAAACAAGAACCTTTGTCAGCTCCCAGTTCACCACAGCCTGTAACATGCAGTTCACAACGGACACTAACATCTCAGAGCATTCTTAAACAACCACCTACTATTATCCTTGCATCCAGGCCAACCTGCCAGTCAAATTCAAACAGATGTCTTCTTTTATCCCCAAAGGTCAAAGTGGAACCAATGCACACAGGTCAGTCCCTCTTTAATTGTAGAACAATTTCCTATGTAACTATACTGAGGTTCAGTGAATTGTGTTAATCTCAAATAACCTATTGAATTTCCACTAATAGGGTTAAAGATTCACTTTGATGTTATCTTGTAATTTCTAAAATTATTAGAAAAATCATTAGTAACGTTAATAGCAAGTGGATACATCGTCACTTTGTGTTCCAAATTGGCAAATAGTTGCAAATTTTGTACCTTTGTTACAGTGTGATATATTTTTGTTGCAAGAAAAATCACAATTACTTAATTGGCTTCTTATTAGGAGGTAACAGTAAGAAGATATAAACTACTGAAATATGTTTGAAAAAACAAACTTCTTAGCTAATACCTTAATGTTGATTTTACGAGGGACATTATGAAATTTTTGAGATATTCAAAAATGAAAACACAAGAAATCATTTTGATTACATTATTTTTTCAAAATAATCACCATCATAATCATACACTTGTGCATTCTCGTAAACCATTTTGGAAAACACTCTTTCCACAAAACTGCTGTAAGCTCATTTTCATAGGCATCAACAGCTTCTTCAGGACTGGAGAATCTGCTTCTACCCATAGCAGTTCTTTACTGTTCCGAACAGAAAATAATTTTATGGAGCTTGGTCAGGACGGTAGAAAGAATAGGTCGTGATTTTCACCTCTCTTGATTCGAGGAACCAAATGGTGATGTTGGCAGAGTGCATGGACGTGTTGATGGAGGAGGATCTCTCGCAGTTCCGTCATTGGTCACGATTCTGGAGCTTCCAAAAAACTTTGGATAGGCACACTGCCCATAGTGTGTATACCACTGGGCAGTAATAGTCCTTTGTTCCTGCAGAGGAATGATTGCAATATGGCCACTTTTGAAGAAGAACGTTGCCACCATTTTCTTGTCAACACTTGGGGGCTGCTTCACTTTCGTCGGAGTGTCATCGGGAAAGATCCATACTGTCGACTGACGTTTGTTTTCAGGGTCAGACTGGTAAATCCAGGTTTCTTAACCAGTAGCAATGTCAGAAACCCATCTAGAGTTGCCTTTGTCAAATCTAACTAACATTTCTTGCACCATTTCAACAGGGATGCGCTTTTGTTCATCCATTAACCTGTGAGGCACCCATCGGGACGAAACCTTCCTGACGTGAAGATAATTGTGAGAATTTTTGACACTGCTGGCAACGATCCAATCTACAACATTGCCTCCGTTTCCTGAAATGTCTTTCGATTGTTTTCATGGACCATTGTTTCCAACGCTGCGATGTTTTGATTGGTCACTGCAGTTGCCAGATGCTCACTTTTCTTCTCATCTTTAAGTGAAGTTTGGCCTCTTTTAAAGTTCTTGAAACCACCAAAAAACTCTTGCATGGGTAGGAGCAAGATCCCCAAAGCTCAAGGTTTTGTATCTCTTTTAACCCACTTTTGAAATCGTAGAACATCATGGTGCGATAGTGCTCTGTCTCCAGCTCCATTGCTGTAACGGATAATCACTGCATGTGCAGTCTTTCTGGAGTGCGGTAAGGATGAGGTAAGGGCTAAGAGTGCGATAGGGGGAGGGGTGAGGCAACCATGATTCTTTATTAGCTGCCTCACAAAGGATGGCGCTACACCGTTCTGCATTTAATTCAGGTGGGCCAGCTTCCAGTTTTCCATATCTCAAAACTTTCGTAGCGACCCTCGTAAGCAACAGTGAAAGGTTTCTTTTAATGAATGCACTAACAGATAATTTCTGCTACAGCAAAATGGAATGTTTTTGATCTTTAAATATCTTTCAATGCAGTCTTTTCCAAGAATTAAGTTGAAGTATTTTAAAAAACTGAATTTAAATGTTTAATCGCTTTTTTACATCAAAGAGAAATGTCAAATTCTTTTTTTTTCTTTTGTTTTGCTAGGTTTCTCATTACCACCCACACCTCCATCAAGTACAAGTAGTGATTCTGAAGGAAGTTTGAGCCCTGTTCATTCCCATCAGCCTTCCAGTCCTTCCGTTGCAGCCAATTCCATGAGTGTCTCATCTACGAGCAGTAAAAGATCAGGATCCATTTCTCAAAGAAACCCCTCTTCCACTCCACTGATTAGTAGTCAACCGGTACTTATTGTTAAATAAAAATCCAGTGTTAATTATCAAAAGCTTTATAATGGAATTCGTAATTCGTGTAATTTACTTTTTAACAATGTCCTTTTACAGAAAGGAGCCACTGGTGTTCTTATTCTCACAGAAGAAGAAAAACGGACTTTATTAGCAGAAGGATATCCTATTCCATCAAGGTTGCCATTAACAAAGTCCGAAGAAAAATCGCTGAAAAAAATCAGAAGAAAAATAAAAAATAAGGTAATGCAAAATTCAACCACAAAGTAAAATGTAAAAAGTGAAAAAAAAAAAAAATAAAATCGTGCTCATATTTTTTTTCAAAGTTGAAACGTTAAGAAATAATTTCTTTTTAATATAAACATTTGGTATACTTTCTGTAACATATAATAATACTTTGTCTCGTTAATCAATTAATTGTAGCATTGCTTATTAATTAAACAGTTGAAGTTAATGTCTACATTGACTACAGGTAACACACATGACGTAATTATTAATAAGAAAAATTGTACTACCTTAAGAAAAATTGTACCATAATCTGTCGATTTCAAGTGGCATTATGGTAGTACAATTTTTCTTAGTTATAATAATTACTTCATTTCAAATTCATGGTTTTATTTTATATTAATAGATTTTCATTTTTAGCTTTTTAAGTAACATTATTTTCTTCTGTGTTTTTCAAACCATTTTATTTTAAATATGTTTATTCAGTAAACTAATTAAATACATATAAATTTTTTTTCCCAATGTTACATGTTATTATAAAGAAGACAGACATCAGAATTTTTACAATACAAAACAGAACTTTTGTGTAAGTCAGTCAGTTGAATAGTTACTCAAATGAATTTTGAAGATATTTTACAGATATCTGATTTTTTTTTTTTTATTTATTTCCTTTAATTTTTTACTATTTAAAAAATTTCATCTCTGAAATTAATTCTGAAAATTTCGGTTTTATATTGATTTCTGAAATATTTGTACAGAACTTCAATAATCTATTATCAAAATAATGAGGGGATTTGGATGACCTACATTAAAAATTGCCAACTAATTTATCAACAAAGGAAGACTAAAAATATGAATTAAACATCCTTAAAAAAGAGAAAGAGATGTAGATTTCTTTGCACAGTGAAAAAAAAAAAAGAAAGAAGACCAACAACCTTAATTCTTATATTCTTAATTATATAAGAATTAAACTCAAATGTCAATATTTATTTAAAAAAATTAAAAGAAAAAACAAAACAAAACAATAAAGGTAATAATACAAAAAATGTTGGCTCAATGGGCGAAGGCATATTTATTTGTCCGGTTGGCGATTTCCCTCCATTTATAAGTGATTACGGACGTTAAACTTGCTTTCTACAAAAAATGTTAGGAAACAAAAAAGAAATTGTTAATAATTGTTAAAAGAATTATTAGTTTTAGATGAAAGATTGGATGATATAAAAATATGTTCTTATCACAGCATAACAAACAGTTTTTAAAATTCACAAAAATCATTAAATTTTTATATATATTCACTTTGATGAAGAATCCTATCGTCCCGGCATGATCGAGTGGTCTAGACAGCGGTCTGCCCTGAGACCAATGTGTCGGAACCTAGGTTTGAATCCCGCCATCAGCATGGATGTAATTTTCTCATTCTATGTTTCGTCTGTTTCTGTGGGTGTAGTGTGAGCTGCCTCCTGTCGCTTACCCTGGGCAACGTTTCATTGGCTAAATGCTCACATTTCTCACTCTTTGTTAAGGCCAATAGTGTAAATACCAACAACATTGGAAAAAAAAAACAACAACTTTGAAGAACCTGTTTCTGTTGTCAGACATTCAGAAGATCTTTGATCCCTGCTGTGCATCCTCTTTCACCCTGCGGATGAAAGTTAGAGCAGCGCCAATGAAGTCTGCAAAAACATTCCATCAGTGATAAAAATAATAAAAAAAATACTAGAAACCCTTATAATTGGTTGAATTATAATTGTAATTCATTATTCTTCTCTTTTATAGATTTCAGCACAGGAAAGCAGAAGAAAGAAAAAGGAATACATGGATGCCTTAGAAAAAAAGTAAGCATTATTCAGGAAATTTTTTTTTCAAATCTTGTAAACAATTATATTCTAAATGATTTTATATTTTATAATCGATTCTTAATACTATCTGAAAAGGATTGAAAACTAATAATAATTTATATTATTAAACAAGCAACTCTAAACGATTAACATTACTAGATTTCGTTCAGCTTAACATAATTTCTCTAATCTATATGTCCTCAGACCTTTTACTGATATTAATTTTTTCTGATAACTACAAATTTATTTACATGTATTTAAATAGAAAGTTGTAGGTTTGCTTTATTTTATTTTTAATAATTTTTAGAATCTTCATACAAATAATTTAGAATATTTGGAGATTAAAGATATTTTGTAATTGTAATTATTTCTTTCCTTTGAAAAACGTGAAGTTGCTGTTAAAGTTTAGTTAAAATATCCATTAACATTTTAGAGATTCATTTATAAATGTATTTTTATCTAATTTATAAATGTATTTATTTCAGAGTTGAAGCCTTAAATAATGAAAATAGTGAATACAAAAAGAAGTTAGATTCTTTAGAAAACAGTAACAAGTGAGTAATTCTATCTTTTATTTCTTACATAACTCTTTTGTAATATTTCAATTACTTCAATTAATAATAAGAGAAACATTAGAAAAAAAAATATCATTTTTAGAATATGCTGAAATTTGATTTCAAGTTGAGCAAAGTTTAATTTCTTTATGATATAAATGTTCTACAGGTTTGATGTTATGATTTTTAATTAATTCAAATTCAGTAATGCCATAACTACAAAGTGACATGAATTGTTAGAAAAACCCTTTGTTTCTAAGCAAGCAAGTCTTATTGTGGTATTTTGTTCAACATTTTCAGTAGGAGATTAAGGGTCTTATTTATTTTACGGAGGATGCAGATCTTATCCCTTAAAAGCCTGTCACAATAGGGATTCTCTGATTATTTAAATTTTCATGTTCCTAAAGTAAATAAAAAAAGATTGGTAATCATTTGGTTAACATAACATAAACAACTTTTCTCCCTAATTGAACTCCTTGCTTTGCGTTTCGGCTAAATGGGGCAAGAATCCAAACGATGTGCTTTAAATCTTTTGTAGAACTTACTTTTTAAAATTGCAAGTTAAAAGTAAATAAATAGTATTTTGAATTCTCAAAACGGTATTTCATTCTTATTAATTGTACATTTTTCATGAATAGATCACTGTTGTGTCAGTTGCAAAAGCTGCAGACAATGTTGGGTGATGTGCCAAATAGATTATCAAGAAATATTTCTACACAGACTACAACTTCTGTCATGGTAAGTGTAAGAATTCATTGGTTCAAATACTTATTTAATGCACATTTGTATTAGAAAATGATATGAAATGTTCAAAGAAGTTCCTAATTCATTCAGGTAGATAGAAACATAGCGAGAAATGTCTCACTTGAAATACTGTTATATTTTATGAACATTGTTTTTATTTAAGATATTATTGCTTGATATAAACTGTACCAAAATGGGATGTTTATTCCATCATTACTTGTCACATAACTTCAAGTGTAGGTAATCATTGTTCATAAATGATACGACTTCGATAGTTACGATTACAGTATCAAATTACTAGCCATCTTTTACTGAACATACAATGTATGTGTGAATTGTATTGTTCATTTCCCTTTCTCCTCAACAACTGAAAAACTTGCATCCATATTGATCATATCCTGATCTTATATTCTGTACCTTTTGAAGTTTGTTCAGTTAATCATTGCTATTTTTTATGTATGAATGCTTTCTGTTACAGTTTCTTATCAGGCAAATGACACCATTTCCACTGAGCTACTGGGTATCACAGCATTTATAGCATATATGCGAAATATCACAAAAAAGTACAGGTATAATAGCCAGTGGCTAGTGAATATTCATCCCAAAACAAGAATAATTATCAGGCAGCTGTCTGCTAAAATTCCATCACTAAAATCATTGATTTTGATTTGTTTATAAGATTTACTTTGATTGGCCGATAATTGGCAAATAATGGCAAGTACAATCATTCCCATTACTTAACTCCTTCAGAAAGCAAACTTCTGAGATTTTTTTCTGAGAATTTTCTCCTTTTTGAAACTGTGAAATACAACACAATACAAATAACAAAGACTCAATAAAAAGAAATACAAGAAAAATCACTAAAATATTTTAACAAATTGTACAAACAATAATGCACAAACAAGACTTCATTTGATAAAATGTTGATTACGAATGGCCTAACAATCAGAACAATTATCCATATGTATGAATTATCACAGTTTCTACAGAGAATTTTATATCTTGACAGAGTTTTCTTCATTAAAACAAATTAAAATAAATGAACAATCATTGTAATATAGTTTGGATATACATTTTTTTTTTTTTTTGGATTTTATCTCACAATTGAAAAAAGAGGCAGAAAAGAATTGCTTTTCAATCCTAATTGTTGGTTTAGTTTTCTAATTTATAATTATTTTTTAATTATAAATTTTATTAAATTTAGAAAATTAATAAATTTATTTAATAAATTAATAAATTTTATTTATTATATTTTTGTTGTTGAATGAAAAAAAAAAAGAAAAAAAAAACAACTTCCCTCTTCTTTCTCCCCTTAAAAAAGAAAGTTTATATTAGAAATAATAATTTCTTTACTTACATTGGTATTAAAAGCAAGTTTGCAAAGTAATATCATGCTGTCACTACTTTCACAAATATTAAGAAAAAAAAACCAACTTTATATTTTTTTTTTCCTTTTGTTATTTTTGAAATTCAAAAGATGGGTTTAAGGTAACTTGCAATTTAAATGTATTCACTCGGGGGTAATGGTGGTGTGGGTTATATTTAGTGTGCTTCCAGTTAGGATTTTGCATTTAGCATGTATTGGCCTTAAAAAGGAAAAAAAAATAATAAAATACTTAGTTTTACTATAAGATTTGTTTTTATTTGGTGCTTATAAAATGTCCTTTGCTAAGTATATTCCTTTTACTGCACGGTGTTTTGGTGAACTGTTTCAATGCATGAGTTAATAATACTTTTAAAGTTTTTGTTTCATTTTTTCACAGCACATTTTAACTTTTCTATTTTGCTTGCATGGTTTTATTGCAATAAACAATATTAATATTGAAATTTGACAACTCTGAATATTATTAAATTGTGTATTTTATGAATATCTTATTTACTTATTACGATGGCAAATGAATTATTAAGACTAATTAGGCATTTGTCTAAAATTAATGATTATTTTAAAAGAGATGTTATATTTTATGGCCTTTAATATCTAAATAAAACAATCCCAGATTTTACTTTTTTAAGAATGAAGTAAAAGATGCAAATGTAGTGAACTCGTAAAGTTCACTAATATGACTTCCAGTTTTTAAGCAGCCTTTATTTGACTTGAAGTAGCTTAAATACAAATTAATTTAATTAGAATTAAATTGAGATATTGAAAAATGTAATTAATCAATCATACTACAAAATAATTTTAGTTCTCCTTGTTTTTGGGCAATCATTTATATCAAGAAATGTTATCAATTCATAAATTTTATTCCAGATGTTCAAAAATTAAGTCCGTTAAAGATTAACTTTCATTAACAAATGAAAATGAGTGACCCATGATTTCTAAAACCTTCTTTGATTTCTTTGTAAATCAATTACGGGATATTTCAGTTCAAATGCTTTAAAGTTTCCCAAAGCAAATATCATAATATTTTATGAAAAGTCTTGCATCTTTATAGATTAAATCCTTTCAGTTAGCTAGGTGATGAGCAGTTACATTGCAAAACATCTCTCTGACAAATTCCTTAAAGTTTGAAAAAAGAAAGACTGACTCTTAAATTAGAGAAATGCTTATAAACAGAGAATGAATTCTTAAGAAAAACCTTAATGGTGGTTGTTAATGAATTGCCATTGATTAGAAAATGAACTCAAACTTAAATAAACTCCGTTATAAAGTAGAATTCAAGTTAGTATCTTTAAACTTGAATTGTAAAATATAACGACCATGATCCGGTAGAAGTCTCAAAAAGGCCCCGTTTTAAATTTACTCACCAATACTCAAGCTGCGTTATACAATTTTTAAACTACTAAAGAAACAATACATCAAATATTTGTTACTTTCTGGAATCATTGTTACTTTGCAAAATTCCATTTTCAGTTATTTAATTTAACAGTATTTTATTTGCTATTAGATTAGAAATTTTAGTTTCTTATAATTACTAGCTTTTGCAGTTAATTAACACAGATTTGTATTTTCTTTTTCTTTCCCCCACCTTTCATTTTTGGAGTATAATTCACATCAACCCATATCTGCCTTGTGTTGAATGAATACTAAGAGAGCATGCATAGTATTCTGTATTTAACTATAATATTTTTAAATTCTATAATAATGTGCTTTATTTCCAGAATGAATTGCAAATTTTAAATGAACGCTGTAATGTTAAGTTTCTTATCCTTCCATTGCAATGTATCTGAACTAATGCATCGGAATGTTCTTCATAATCAGTCTTTACCCTATTTAATATTTTTTTTTCTTGTTCTCCTGGTTTTCAGTAAGTGAAAAGAAATGGTCTAGTTATGATTAGAAACTGTTTAAATAGATACAGTGGAAGAAGTGGATTATTTATTTCAAATTTATTTCTGTTTATTTTTTTTTTATATTTAATTAGATATAAAACAGGAATAAATTTAAAATAATTAATATTTTACATATTTTAAGAAGTTGAATAGGATATTTTGATGGTTATTACAATTGCTTTTATTCTGCAATTATTGAAACACATTACGAAAACTTCATTTTGGAAAATTTCTACAAATGAACACACACAGCAAACTACTAAGTTTACAGAAGAATAATAGAATAGTTTTCAGGATCCTTGGTGGATATGGGTTGTAAATTTATCATCAATAACTCTTCTCTACATCTTTAAGATGATATTTCTATACATTTACAGCCAAGGAGATTTAATCCCAAGTCGGGCAAGTCATGACTGGCGGCACAATGATGTGTCCACCACCCTTCTCCCCGGGTGAAATTAGTAGCGGTGATTACGGGTTGGTTTTTGTTTGATTTTTTTTTTAATTTGTGATTATAAATTATGGGTTTTAATCATCATTTTTTGGTATATATAAATATATAAATTCTTTTGGTGAAAAGTGGTGGTGGTATGCTTGAAAACTGCTCTATTTGTTTAAAGAAGTCCTGTTTTGTATCGTTTATTTATGAATGTAGAAAGTGGTAATTGTCTGTTCAGTTTCTTTCAGTTTTGAATTCATGTAGTCATGTATTATCATTATTTTTAATTACTGTTACTTAATTGTTTAATTCTTGTTTCAGTAATTTTCCCACTAATTTCTTTTTGTTTTAATAAATAGTGGGAACTTTTTTATTTTTTTTTTATTATTTTTGTACAAGAGAGAAAAAAGTAATGTTGGGGTCTTAAGGAGTGTTTGTAATGTAAATATGTTGTACTCCTTTTTTCACTCTTGTCCCCTCGCAAGCAAATTCAAGATGGATACTTCATTTCCAAAACTGGAATATTTTTATTTTTCCTAATATATTTGCTTTTTTCAGTTTAGATTTTCAATAATGAATTTATTCCCTACTAAAAACATTAATAACATTTACATCAAGGAGTAATCATCTCAATGGTTTATCTCAAATTAATTAGATACAATTATACACCAATTGTTTAGTGAAATCACAACAGATGGGGAAAAATAGTAGAGAAAACACTTTTTTTTTTTTTACTATTTTACTTATTAGGATTTGGTAATTGAATATAGTATCAAATGTAGACATACTGTATATGATGGCTGTGACTTTTTTTTAAAAAAACATTTTTTTTGCAATATTAAATAACAGTTAAATGGTTATTTATCTTTATTCTGAATCACTGAAACAATGGTGTTGTTTATGATACTGTTTCAGTGACGTTTAGACTAAAGGTAAATAGCCACTTAACTGTTTAGATCTTCTTATATTTCTTCCAAGCCTAAATGATGTAAGAAATGTAAAGGATTATATCCTTTGCTACTTTATTGTATCTTTCAGGCTCTGCTAATATTTCGCTGCTGTTTTCTCTTGAAAACTGAAAGTTTACGGCTGTTGTTTGAATTCCTGATTTTTCATTGGTGAAAGTGGATATTTTGATATTGCCAATGCTTCAAATCTATTGTTAATCTGAGATGCTGTTGTGCAAGTTTATTACAATTAGCAGTTCACTAGCATTTGTATTGCCAGTCTTGTTTATTATTACTCCAGCCTTATTAATCTGAAGATTGAAATAGTCACAGCATTGGAAGAGTGGGTGGGAATTTACAATCTTGCGAATTCAAAAATGATCACAGTTTTTAACAGCAGTACTTTGATGGTCTCCTGTTCTGTAACAGGTGTAATGTAGTTAACATTATCTCTCGTGTTAAGAAGCTTGTTAAGTTAGTTTTTTTTTTTTTTTATTGAAACTTTTTTATTTTTTATTTCTCAGCAAATTTATGCCACTATATCTTATTAATAATATTCTTTTTATAATAAATAAGTAATTATGAAAAATACTTTTTTTTACATTGAAATTTAGTGTGATTAAATAGTTGTAAATAACTAAATTATTTTTTTGTTTAAATGAAACAAATTTTAATCTTTTTTTTTTAACTCTTCAAGATCAAGATTTTTGTTTATAATTTATCAAAATTTAAAAAATGATATTGAAATTAAATAAAATTAGATTTCTGATAAAATGTTATTTTACATAATTGTAGTTCAATACTAAGCATTTAGTTGCTATTCATTACTTGCCAGTTTAAAATTTTTTACTGTAAATGATCTTTCAGGTATTGGTATTATGCTTTACTATGTTCCTTGGTTCTTGGGGTCCGTTTGGAAACTTTTTCATTTCTCCAGCCAAATGGTCACTACCTTTGCAACATTCCAGTTTGCAAGACCACAGAGCTTCTTTCCTATCAGATGTTCCGAAAGATCCCTACGTAACTCACAACAGTAAGTAAAAACGAAAATGAAATATTTGAACTCTTGTTCACTATATTATTAGTTAACTTTTTTGTTTTGCTGAATTAAAAAAAAAAAAATATGGTGTTTCATTTATGTTATTCTGATTAATTAGGTTATCGAAGAATGAAAATAAATTCCTTAGACTTTTTTTACCCACTGTAAAAGCAGATATTTATTTTGAGAATTGTTGGCTTTTATTAACAGTTCAGATATATCTCATTGATAGTTCGTATTTTTAACTAATGCTGTTGTATTCAAGCCATCACCCATTTTATACCAGTTTACTATAGGACACACTACGACAAAAATAATAATCATTATATATTATTTCTCAAAGGGTTTTTTTTGTCGGAACGCCATATTTCCTTTACTACTTCATCAAAATCAATGATTGAGGCATTATTTTGAAGTACGTTCCCCGCTAATGACGAAAAATAAACAAATTGTTTAAAATTAATGTTTTCCTTAAAAAACTTTATTTTTAAAAACTTTTTATAAAAATGTAGACACGCTTTAACAGAAGCGCCTTATTTTTCGAAAGCGAAAATATTGCTTTAGCGTTATAACCTTCAAATATTTCCTTTTTTTGAATAAAAATGCACTTTAAATGATATTTCATCGTTTCTTTAATAACAACAGATAAAAAAAAAAACAAAGATTTATATTTTAATAAAAATAAACGATTTATAACAATAGAAACATAAAAATTAGTCAACTTCTCATATATTATTTCTCAAATGTGTTTTTTTTATTTCCCTTAATACTTCATCGAAATCAATGATTGAGATATTTTCAAGATTACGTTCACCGCTAATGATGAAAAATAAACAGATTGTTTAAAATTAATGTTTTCGTTAAAAAAAATTATTTTAAAAATCTTTTTTGTAAAAATGTAGAAGGCAATCTATTGACAATCTGTTCATTTATTTATTTCCACATTACCATTCGGTGACTGATCAAGATACCATGCGAATTATTCGCACGGGTCAACTTTTTTATAAAACTTGAGAAGACGCCATCTATTGACAATGTGTTTAACTAACATGCACACAAGCTGTTGGATTTGTTTATTATTTCTCAAAGGTGGTTTTTTGTTGCGAATTATTCGCACGGGTCAACTAGTAATAATAATAATAATAATAAAGAAAGAAAGAAAAAAACGAGAATGAAAAGCATACTATAGATGTAATAAGTATGGATATATTTCTGAAATTAAAACAAAACTTTCATATTTTTTTTTCAAGGAAAAATGTTGTCAGGCATAGCATACAATTATAGAAAATAATAATCTTTACTTCATCAAAAACTCTTAAATGACAAATTTTCAAGGTGTATATGTTTTAATGTTCTTTTTAACAATAATTTTCAAATTCAGAAGACCACAGGAGCACAATAACACAATAATATTTAAGAAGTTAACACATTAAAAACTGCGTTACATTTCTGAAGTCCAGTCCAAATTCAGAAACGTTCTGTAGTTTTTTTTTAAAGGTTTTTAATGTGCTAACTTTTTAAATGTTATTGTATTATTGTGCTTCTTTGGTCTCCTGAATTTGTGTGTATGTTTTAAATGTTTTGACTAGAAAAAGAAATTTATATATACACTTCAAGCATTTGCCATTTTTACCTTTTAAGAGTTTTCGATAAGTAAAGATAATATTGTGAAATGAAATTTACTAAAATTCAAAGCCTGAGCTTTGGAAAATTTCTTTACATCTGAAGAATGAACTAAAAAATTAGAATATGTTACGTAAAATAACCAATTTACTCAAAAATCAAGCCATTTTTGCATGATTCTTGACTGTTTTCATGAGTAACTTTAATTTCAAAATGAGTTTGATTTATAAGTTTTTTTTTTTTTAAATGATTTGCATATATATACATATATAAAAATATATAAATATTTATAATATATTCACATTTTCAAAAAATACACACACACACACATGCACAATAATTAGAAAAAGCGTTATTGGTTGATAAGGCAATTCATGCACATATCATAATATAGAACTTTAAGTAATCAGTCTAGTTTAGTAGACTGGATAATGATTTGATAGTCCTAAATAATTAGGATTCACAATTAATTTTACTTCCAAAGAAAAACATAAACTTTTTAAAATGTTAATATTGGCATCTTTTATGCTTTATATTACAGTTAAGTTCTGACTGCCACAGTTTGTTTGGTAGGTGCTTTTAATTAATTCAAAACTTAGCAATTCACTTGAAGTCAAATAGTGAATAGATTGCAGTATTGTACTTACAAGGATACGACGCACCATGTCTGTTATGAAGTTTGATGCCTGTTAGAAAAATGAAAGTACGCATGAGATACTTCAGAAAATATGTATGGGTTTGGGGGCCAACTCTCCATGAATTTTGAGATATTTGATGTTGTTTTCATTGAATTTTGTGTAATAGGCTAAATGTTAGAAATGTGGCAGTTCTATTACTGTTGTTGGCAATAACTCAAAGCGATGGTCTCATGTGGTGAAGGTCTTGAGATCAAATCTGCTGCTTGTCTTTCATCATCATTAATTTTTAATTTTTTTTCTATCTTAATTGTTTTTCTTTTTCCTTATGTTAATGATATTATTTTAACTTTTTCTAGCTTACATTACTAATGTGATTAGAAATTTTAAATATCCCCTTTAATTCGAAGATAAAGTAAAATATTATTTTATTTTTATAACTTTATTATTTATCTAAATAACTAAATATCATTTACTTTCGTACTCTTCTTTTGCTTTCATCTTTCTTTTTTTTCTTCATCCTTTTGTTTTTCCTTATTTCATTATGTTAATGCATTTTATTTCTTACATTAAAAAGAAAAAAATAAAGGGATTATTTTTACAGATTTCTAATTGGTACTTTTTTTTTACTTCTATTAGTAATGAAAGCAGTAAAAAAAAAAATGCATTAACATAATTAAAAAGAATAAAGAAAAACTACTAAGAAATAAAAATAAGAAGAAATGAAGTGATATTAAAAATAAATGATAAAAATAAAGTAACATTTTAATTTGTCTTTTCATTAAAGAGGATAATATTTAGAATTTCTAGTTGCATTAGTAAAACGTAAACCCGAAAGAATAAAAATAATAAATAAAAAAAAAGTAAATTAAAAGAAGAAAAAAAATGAAACAAAATGAAGAAAGAGCAAGAAGAAACAAAAAATTGCAAGCATGCTGTGGATTCAATGGACATTCACCACATGAGATCTTTACATTATCATCTGAGCTATCACCAACAAAATTACTGAATTGCTGCCTCCATTGCAAACTATTACAGGAAATGGAATATTATAAACAATGTAAAATATCTCTAAATCCATTTACTATATATATATATATATATATTGTTGAAGTACAGTATACTTTCGATATCTCGAAGTCGAAGGGATGCTAAAAAAAAATTCGAGATAGTGAGTTTTTGAGATAACAAGGTCATAACCAAAATGTAAAAATTCACGTAAAAACACAACATACGGAATAATATTCTAAAAATTAAAGTCTTGATAGATGAGAATAAGTATAAATATGTAATGATGGTTGACAATAAGTCTAAATACAGCAATGATAATTTTAATTTTTAAAAGTAGTCGAAAATAATTACATTAAATTGAAAAGAATCGTCCCTGACCCCTCAGAGAGATAATGAAGGGTGTGAGAGATTCTTGGAAAAATACCTCTATTTGCTTCGACACAACTGAACGGCGATTTTTCCTGAAAAATTTTTTACTTCGAAAAATATTCGACATAACAAGGTTTTGAGTGAAATCTCTTCGACATAAGAATTAAAATTAACATTAAATGAATATGTGATATCAAGGGGAAAAATAATTTTTCAACATATCAAGGTTTTTGAGATATCGAAGTTCGAGATCGAGAATTATATTGTACTTTGTGTGTACTTTCATCTCCCAAAATGGCATCAAATTTCGTAATGTAAAGGGTGAGTTATCTCCTTGTTAGTTAACGTGTGAAAGCATAATTAAATGTATTTTTTAGTATAGTAATAATGTAATGTTTTTCCCTACTTTGCTTATTCTTAAACTTTCCCAAAGCTGGTGGTTGATAAATTCTTCCACTATTTTCGTACTTATAAAAAGTAATCATTTTTCTCATTTTACTTCTGAATCCCATATGAATGCCAAATTACATCTTTTGCAGAATTCTTTTCATTGATAAATGATTTTTTTTTATGAAATTAGACAGATGATTAAATTCTCCTGTTATGATTATATCTTCAAGTGATTCAATTAATAAAAGAAAGTTATGCTTTCGTTAAATTTATATTTCATGAAATGATTAAGTTCTAATAGTCTTTAGGTTATTAATAATTAATGTTTTATTTATTTATTTATTTATTTATTTATTTATTTATTATCTTTTTTAAACTACTGTCAATTTAGGAGAGACTTCTATAAATTTTCCTTTTTAAAAAAATGTTTCTTTTTCTTTATCACAGAACCTTCCCGTACCCTTCTTGGCGTTAAGGATGATCTGTTGGAAGGCATTGACCATAGCAAGATGGAAAATGGGAAAGATCCCAATGCAGACCACTCACTTGCTTCTGATATATCCCAAACCTTAAATCACCTGTTATTTATCTCTGATGACCATGTGCAGAGTAGTGTCCAATCATTTCCATTGCCACCAAATGAGGAAACCAAATGGATATCATCGGATAGGAAGAAATCGTCATCCTCATTGTCATCGACTTCACCCCTACACTCCCCTGACATGGTCACCAGTGTGAATGCAACCCACTTGGTTGCAGTAAATGCTTCTGAGAAGCAGGCACTTAAAGCCACAGCCTAAAGACAATGTTGAATCGGCTGACGAGTGACCAATGGCAACTGTTTATCATCATAAATCTCTTTTTAAGATAATCATCAAATCTTTTGGTGCAGATTTTGCATAACCATCACATAAACTTTTAATTATATATTAATATATATTCAAATATATATATTTTAAGCAACATAATAAATATTGTGAAAATATTTTTTTTTTTCTCTTTTATTGCTTTGGCTTTTCTAATCTATTATTATTATAATTATTGAAGAAGTAAGAGGTTTATACTCTTTCAGTGACGATAGAGTGATAATCTAGGCCTGAGCCATCATAGTTAGGTCAAGATGCTATTTACTTTATTTCAGAGTTTTTCTTTAAAAATGTAAAACACAAATCATGAATGAAAAACTCGATGTTTGTCATTTAAATTAGTGGAATTTTCGAGATCTCTTCCGTTGTACATAAAATATAACAAGAGTAAAATTATTGCTTGTTTTTTTCTTAATAGTTTTTTTTTTTTTTTTTTTCTTTTTTCATTTTAATTCAAAAATAAAAATATGGAATGAAATATTTGCTCATTAGCATTTAGGCCCAGTTCTGCATCACAAGAATTTGAATAATGAGAAAATATTGCACTTATTAAACAGCAGATACAAAGTTTAATATGTACATGCATTTGCATAAGTTTCTCTATATTTTTTGCACCATGTTGGTGGTTAAGGTTAAGTGTGAAAATATTTGAAACTTTTTCTATCCTTTATCATAATTATTTTCAGTGATTTTTCAATGAACTTTTTTAAGTTTACAAAGTCAAGTTATTTCCGAATGAAGATTATTAGTACTTTTTTTGTTGTTGTCTCAATTCAAATTAGACTAAGAATTGAATGAGCAAATCAAAATGCTTAGTTTTTAAAGCATTTCATGAATTTATACTTTTTTCTGGATTATTATTTTAATTTTCAAGGAGAATGTCAGATTTTATCTTCCAAGTTAGTAAAGTAAAAATGAAGTAAAAGTACACATTAATTGAAACAAAATGTTTATTTGTAGGTTAAGTAATAATGTTTGAATTAAAACTGTTGGATTTTACTTTTAACTTTTAGTCCATTGTTGAACTCAACTTAACCTACTGGAGAAAATCGCTCTTTTTTTTTTTCAATTTTTGTACAGTACTATTTCTTTTTTTTTTTTCTTTATTCACAAGTGAAATTTACATTGCCTCCTGCAAGCCTGTGAATGTCTGTAAGTCCTTTTTCGTTTGTGCAAATATTATATAATATATTCATATTTACATAAAAAAAATATATCACATATAATACATACATATATAAAAATATATGTATTCTGTAAATAGAAAGATGGGTCTTACGTATTGCAATTGGTTGATGATGATGTAATGCTTGTTGAGCTTACTAATCTAACTGTAACATATCATGTAAAGGGTTTAAAGAGATGGAAGAAGAAGATTACTGTTATAAATAAATTATTTTGACTAATTCTTTATTACAATGAATATATAATATTTATAATTAATATTTCCAAGCAGACTGGCCTTTTTCTTCGATTTTAGTGATTTGTTCGGCTTCGCCCTTTGAATTTTTATTATGAAGTTACACTAGGAGTCTGTCTCCAGACAACATATTTTCAGTATTCATATGATTATGAAGTAATTTTATTAAAAAATTCCATTTTACGGATTTTCAAAATTAGAATTTAAGTAACTGAATTTTGAAAGCTTTAAAAATTTTGTTGTTTATTTTGTTGATTATTTTCTAAACTCACAAAATTGACAAACATATCACTTTTCTGCTAGGTTCTCTCTTAAATAAACTATCAGTGAGAACCCAGCTAAGGGAAATGATTTTAACTAAAGTTTACTATTTTGGGGGGAAACAATAATTCTTTTTTTTTTTTGCTCCTTATATATATATTTATATATATATAAAAAAAAAAAAAATTAATAATTTTTTTCTCAAAAAAAAAAAAAAAAATCTTAAAACGTTGAAATTATAATTTTGAAGATTTTTCTTCAAATAAATGTCAAATTCCGGAGTATTTAAACAAGAAAGGAAACCAAAGTGTTTGTGTATTTAAGATAAGAGCTTAAACATTTGTTTTTACAAAAATGGAGAACAGGAAAGTTTCAAAGAATCCTAGTAACAACATAATTTATTTTTAATTTCAATACAGGTGAGGTGAAATAGTCAGTCTGTTGCTTTGTTTGCTATTCTTTTGAAATAGTTTACATAACTTGATATATAATTACTGAATTTTCTTCAATAGTTTTGTTGCTTGGAAACATTTTTCCCATCATTCCATTTTCCCAATGAATTTAAATATTGTTCTAAGGTGACAGGGATATTTTGTAAATATTTGAACTATGTGTAGTAATATCATTTCCAGACTGTTGATCCTTGTTCTTGCTACCAAATACAAATCAGGAATATTAGCATCATGTGAGGAGAAAATAAGAATTAGGCCAGCGTGAAATGTCTTAAATGGTTATCTTAATAAGGCTGGTTATTTTATATGTGTACATTACTTTTTTTTTGATCAGCAGAAATGATTCATAATATACATGGCTTTGATGCTGTAATTTCAGAAAATATATTTCTAAAAAACGTCATGTAATAATTTAATTTCTTGTTTTTAAATATTATAAATGAAAAAAATTCCAATAATTATATAAAAACTACCATTGTTCTTCAAACTTATGAAAATTATTTTGCAACTTTATTTTTAGAATTTATTCCATTTTCAAACCATTAGTGAAATGCCCTCATCACTTTTATATAATTTAAGCTATGGAGCTAATATTACATAAATTAAATTGAACCGTGATAAATTGAGTAACTGCAAGTCCCGAAAACCCTCAATTAAAAGTTTTATCATCATTTATTTAGTATTAAAAGAAACTCTAACCAAATTGAGATTTAAATTATTCGTTTATATTTAAATTTAAGTATATAATAATCATTCTCTCCTCCGAAGTTCTGGAAGACAGCTTGAAAATATTCATTTCTTCATAAGATTTTATAAAACCAACGTTCTTCCTCTAATGTGACTCCATTTTAACATTTTTCCTGTTTTTCTTCTTTGCATGTGATATATGGATACTATTCCTCCTCCTCACATTGACTGAAGTGCAATTTTTATTAACTGTTCAATCAAAATATTTATTCTAGTGAATGTTTGTTCTTCTTAATTCATTTGTAAAGAGTTATCTGGGAAGGAAGCTAGTTTATTAATATAAGGAAACTTTTTGTAAAAAAAAACAAAAACAAAAAAAAAACAATACATTACAACCGTCCTTACGTGTGTGGGTCAAACATCCTTGCCTCAAAGATTTGTGTAGCTTAATCTTGTACAAACTTGTATGTATTACAAAAACAAGCATCAATTCTTTAAAATCATATTTTTGTTATTTTTTGAAGTAAGCAAAGAATTTACATTCATTCTATACGTTTGTTTTATATTTCAGTTTTTATGCTGATTTGAGTGTATATTTTTATAAATAAATTATATATTAGAATTAATATGAATTCTAATAAAAAATCTTAATCGACAAATGAAAAGCAACTACAGTTGAGTAAAAATGATAATGATAGTGATAGCAATTTAAGTAAGTTTTGTAAATATTAATGTCATCAAAGAATATTAGCCCAAGATAAGAATAAAGTAACTTAGGATTTTTTGATTTTGTTGATGTGGTAAATATTAAGAGCCATGGATTTGGAAACAATGTTTATGAAAGAAGTTCAAACTTTTTTTTTTACTGTTTCAAATTTCTTTTAAAAATTAACCAAAATCTATTGGGGAAAGTTGTCTTGGCCATTTCACATAGCTCTGCAAAGAAAATAAAATGACATGTTCTGAAAGGCCAATAAAAAAAACAAAATAAAAAATTAAGAAAATATAATAATTGTAAATATGATTTATTGAATATAAATTTAAATTTATTTGCATACTTGCCAGATTTTATTGTAATATGTAAATACTGACTGAAGCTTGGGTATATTCTTGTTATTGTAAAGGTTATGACTTTTCTAGCCTTAAAATTAAAATTCTTGGTAAATTTAAGTTAATTACGATGCTTTAAAATAAGCTGAAAGAAAAAAAGTTATTTTGCTATGTGCTGAGATTATAATATTGAAATTATTAGTAAAATTAAAAGTAGAAACAAACCTTCACAACACTTTTTTTTTTTTAATGCACTGTACGGCAAATTGAATGTGTAAGATTTGTTTTCCACTAGTAATGTATTAACTTAGTAGATTTCCAGTGCTTGTCATGGTAATTTGTTGAGTTTCTGTTAAAATTAGCTATTACTTATTTTTACAACAGCATTACGAAAAAAAAGTTGGTCCTTTTGATTATTCATACACTTTGTGAAGAGGTTATTACTGCATTTCAGCACTGCAGTTGTTATCTGGATTTTAAAAACAAAAATTCATCATTCTAAGCAGCTCAGCACAAATGGGTTCCCATTTGAAACACTTAAAAAAAAAGTTTCATAAAAGTTTGCTCAACAAGAATTTGTCTTCATAAAAGTCCTTTGCTTACAGCCTTATTTTATTTTGTTTTTAATTTTTCACTCGGTAAATCATTCACATTATCATAAAACCCCAATGTATTGAAAACAGTCCTCAAAATTAAAAGATTTTGATATACTGTCCTAAAGCAAAAAATCATCGTATAGTTGAAATCATGTCTTTATTAAAAAAAATAAAAAGAAATAAATAAAAAAAAAGAAATTCAAGGATTTTATGTTGAAAATGCATGTTCTTTTATGTGGTTATTGATTGCCACAGTCAGCTAGTCATATTTTTAACGAGGCTCTTGTAATTGGATTGGAGCTTCCCAGTGGAGGTTTGTAACTGCCTAGTCAATTGAATATTGTCAAATGCATGTAAAATCAGCAGGGCCTTACGTACTTAGAGAAGGATCCACAGCAAGATTACTCTGAAAACTACATGAAGATAATAAATCATATAAACTATTTTTACATAACAATGTCTTATTTTCTGAGATAGCATTTACATCAACTATTCTTTTATTTGATTGCTCATAACATTTGTGTAAGTCACTTTTTTTTTTTTAATTATTTTATTGTCTGTTGTCTTGTAAAAATAATAAATAAATGCTGCAATGGCCTTATTTGTTTGAAGGAAGTGGCAGATCTGATCCTTATATCTGCAGTAATCCATGTATCATGTATTGGGAAATATAACACTTTTTCAAGCAGTTTTCAGTCTCTTGTTTCTTTTATAAATAATAAACATATACTACAGTGGAATTTGTGGTAAGCAAGGTATTCAAACAACTCAAAAATTTTTTTTTTGCCTTAGCTGAAATTCGTTGTAAAGAGATACCAAAGATAGTTTGATAGATTTCACTTTACATAAGATAAATCAGTAAGAAATAACTTTGCTGTAAAGAGTTATGAACAAAAAATGAAGATGAAATAATCCATATTAACTTTTCTGTGAACTACATTTTGCATAATCTGTTTTAATAATAATTTCTTCACTAAGGGACATTGATGTTAAAAGTGTGTGGAATTTGCATAATCTCACTGTTTCTACTGCCAAGTTGGTAGATATAAGGAAGACGGAACCTGATTTGCATCTTTCTGAGAAGACTGAAAAGCTGCGGTTCTTACCTTATCTAAACATGCGTTGCAAATTGAGTGTTAATATCAACATTGCAGTACTGCTAATGCCGCACTTTCAAAAATTCTGGCAGTTGAAGTGTTAGGAGAAAAGGTCCAATGACAATAACAAATTTTAGAAAGATGATTTTATGATTTGAAAATAGTGCATTTTTAGCGGTAAGGTCAGGATGAGGATACAAGCTGATTACTCTCACAAAATTGAAGGAGTTCTCATTATGTCATAGATAGTGAATAACATATAAGGGCCCAGCAGTGCACAGGCAATATCAAGACAACTGACCAAGCCACACAAGCTTACGGAAAATCTGCATCAAATGCTGAAGTTTTTCCCTACAAGATCTCTTGTACTCAAACTTTGCTTGATGAAGGAACCTGATTGCGGTTTGCCCGGACATTCTGAACTCGAATGAAGGCTGATTATATATGGCCTTTGAAAATGTGCCTTGTGAAGTGAGAGTTTGATCATCTGAATGGCAGCTTTAACAACAATTATTCCATTTGGACTGAGAATAAGCCTCATGTATTTCACCAGACCCCCTTACACTCATTATCATTCTCACGATTTTTTTTCTTTAGCAGCGAGCCCTACATCCTTGACTTTTTCACTAGCCATTTATTTTGTTTTTTCTTTCTACCTGAATATATCAGACAATCCTGCTTAATGTAATTCACTAGCCAATGATTCTCAATTGTTCCAAAATAATCTTAAAAGTGGTTGAAGTAGTAAGCAGCCTCATAGTATGAAATTGGAATCGCTTTTGAATATGATCAATCTGAATACCAATTTTTGTGGCAAAGTCCAAGCAAAGCCAAAAACCAAAATCAAAAGTCAACTCAGCATCTGCTTTGCATCACCTTTTGTACGAGCGTTTCAATCATGTTTTGCAAGACTTCCACTGAATATGAAGTTTTGTTTCCCAGCTTCTATTGCTTCCCAACTCCATTTTGTTTTGACTTAAATCTTAAGCTACGCGAACACCATGCAGTTTTTCAGAAACTTTAGTCGTCCGACTTCGAGTTGGCCAACTTTTGTCAAACCCCGAACACCATGCAACATGCAAATGAGTCGGCCGTGATAGAAGGAATCCCATAATGTAATGCGTTTTCCACAGCCGATGTGGAAAATCCGAAAATCTGATAAATTCTGCCACATACAATTACTGCATTTCAGTATAAACTTTATTTCTGCATGAAAGAAACTCGCAATACTCTGATAGTAATTGTTTACGCGGTTGTCTTCGAATCGAATCGGGAAATATCATTTTCGACGCCATATCTTCCATGGGCGTGACGTCACGACTGACGTGTTCCAACGCTGCCCTGTGATTGGGTAATTCCCAGCGACTTCGATGCAACTTTTCGAGTTGCAGGTGTACGAACAACTCGAGTCGGATGACAAAAGTTGCAGCCAAGTTGCATAAAAACGGGCTCAAGACTGTCTATATCAACTCGGGACATCAAAATCGGACGACTAAGTTGCTGAAAAATTGCATGGTGTTCGCGGGGCTTTAAAACTATTGATATGACACCTTCAGCTTGTGCCAATGAAGAGTAGAATGTGAAAAGAATGACTCAATCACATAAAAAAAAAGTCACAATCACTGCTTCAGCCAATTTGAGGGAAAGCCAAATGATTACTGTAGTTTACAAAAATAACTTTTGATGAAATATGCAAATTTTACATGAAAATTCATGAAATTCAAGAGCAAGGCAGAGTAGTGTAACAGCAATGAATACCATAAGTATACATATGGAATTGGAATTTTGCTTTTTTTTTTTTTTTTAACAAATTTGGTGCCCAATGCATTGCTAAAGAAATATATAATTTTCTTTGTAGCTGTATCACCTAATTAAACAATGATATATAGGATCTAATGTTGGACATTCAAATAATGGAAATTTTAAGTTTAGATATGTTTGGGTATTTAAAGTTGTAAGTTTTGAAGTTTCAAATAACAGTTCTATCTTAAAAAAGAAATCAAGGCTGCTGGCAAGCCACATAAATTACTAAGAAATTTTAACGTGCCTGTGATAAATTAATCAATAAACCAAAAAGGCACCAAAGTAAACAAAAGCTTTCGCCTCTGAGCTATGAAAAGTGGGAGTGTGGGGTGGCCTTTTTGTCCTCTTTACGGACTCGTCGGCCACACAAACCCACTGTCGAAAGCTCAGATTACTTGGTATCGCGATCTAAGCTTTCGATAGAGGGTTTGTGTGGCCGATGAGTCCATAAAGAGGACGAAACGGCCGTCCCACACTCCACTATTGATAGCTCTGAGGCAAATCTTTTGTTTACTTTGGTGCCTTTTTGATTTATTGATTAGTTTATCACAGGCACGTTAAAATTTCTTTGTAATTAAAAAAAAAATAATGTAATCAGTAAAGGTTTCAAAGAATTTAATTGTAAATTTTACACAACATTTAATTAAAAAAAAAACAAAGACAAATATATGCTTAAAAATTGTTGATTAGCACTGATTTCAAAGATTATTGCATCGTTCATTGATGTTCAATTTTTTTTGATATTTCAATGGCAACGCGTCACTTCCGATCACGTGATCCTTTGAGCCTTTGAAGAAATGTTTGGGAGCTATGTCGATGTCGTCTGCTTTGAAGGCAGCCATTTTTGTGTTGCCTTTGGCAGAAAATTTGTAGAATAAAATCTTACTGCATCTGAAGCATTGAAAAAAGACGTTCATTTGGGGGTAAGTTAAACAATTTTATTTTATGATGGAGTAGATAGGAGGCTTTCACTTTTCATAACAGCGGTTTTTCAACTAATTAATATGTATTGTGATACGATTATTTGTTTAATTATTAGCAAGTTGTTACTAATGAAAAGGCGTGAAAACGCACAGAAATGCAATTAAAATTTAATGACCTTCTTAGGTCATGAATTTAAATTGTTATTCATTCAATTAACATCATTATAACCAATTCTGAAAACCTGTTCACCCGTTTTTATTTTCAGTAACATAGTTTAATATTTTAAGTAGTGATAACAATAGTAACGGTATTAAAAATTATCTCTTTCTAATTTCTATGTTTGCATATCCCTTAAAACAATACTATCTGAGTTTATTAGCCAATTTTAAGAAATTAAGTCAAAAACTGCTTCAGAATTTCTTTATTTTATATCGAAAACACTTCATATCTTCGAGATAAACGAATTTTCGTTGATCTTTAATGAATACAGTATTAATTGTACAGCATCAGTTTTGCGGGAAAAACTAATAATATCGATGGAAAAAATTGAAATAACCATTATAATAGTTGAAAATACATTGTATAAATCATCTTTCAGTGGCGTACCTAGGATTAAGGATTTGGGGTGAGTGGGGCTGAGGAGTCCATTCAGATGTAGGAACAAGTAAAAACAAATTGTTTCAAAGACCACTTTCCAAAATAGTAAGACACATACTGTTCGTTTTGGTTTAGGAGAGCCTTCAGCGCTTTTGCGCATGCGTCAGGTCTCCTGCGATTTCTTCCAAATAGGGGCGAGGAAGATGGAATGTTTACTTTTTATAGTGTTAGTTTACTAGTAGCTGGGTTCTATTTGCGCTTTTCGGGAAAGAATTACGGAAAGAATAAATACTATTGCAAAAGTAACAGGTACTAAAAAAAAAAACAGATTTTAAGAACGTGCCCATCTCAGCGTATCACCCCTTTGCGGGGTAGAATCGTCTGTGTTGTCGTGGTTCTCGGATATCGAAACGGACTGTAGATGTCAATGGTTTAATAAAGGCTTTTTTTCGTTCTTTCTTTCTTTTTTTTTTTTTTTTCCTTTTTTTTTTTTTTTTTTTTTGGGGGGGGGCAAACCCCCTTCCCCCCCCCCCCCCCCAATCTCCATGGGTGCGCCACTGTCCTTTTTGCGAGATTTTTGTCTTTGAATATTCAAACATTCTATTTTTGCCAACCGAGATTACGAGACAACATTTTTGTCTTTTGAATAATACAGGTTTCATGTTTGCCATCTTTATGGAGGTTAATATAAAAGAATCTCAATAAGAAAAAAATAAAGCGTATCCAGTGTGGTGTAGATTAAGTTTTATGTTGACGCCCGGGATGAATAACGAAATCCCAATTTAATAAATAAGGGGCCCGATTGAAACAATACTATCCGAAAAATTGGGCCGTGCGGTTGACGTTGTCTCTATAACATCAGTCTTTCACCTCTGAGTACCGGGGTTCGGTTCTCATGTGGATTTCGTGATGGTGGACGATCCGCGCTGGGTAGGTTTTCTCGGGGTTCTCCCGTTTCCTCTGCACTTCTCCCACCATACTTTCTCAGTCTTTCTCTCCATCTGTCCTTATTTCCATGGGATAGTACAATAGACCTCCGGTCGCAGTGATTGGCTTTTCTGCCACCCACATTCACTACATAACATAACATCCGAAAAATTACAGAGAGCAATTTAAAATTTTGTCTTTCATCCATTTTACAGTCTCTGTGTCTCTCTCTCTCTCTCTCTCTCTCTCTCTCTCTCTCTATCTCAAACAACTACACTGCTGAATCTATGGAATATCAAGAATTGGAACCATTGAATTATTTATTGCATTCATGGTGGCGCACAATCTGATCGGAGGAGGAGGGTTCTTGTAAAAAAAGGAAAAACGGCAGTTTTCATATATACATAACATTCTTATGTGTAACAATATTGCTAATATATAAAATTTTTATTTTCAAAATATTAATGGTTAACGAATTATCCCATTTTTAATTCTAAAAAATGCCATTGTGTAATTTTATTAAGTAATCGAGGTTATACTAACCTCTTCTCTTTCCAACGATTTTATACTTCAACAATAAAATGGATTAATCAAGTTTCTATTTGTAAGTCATTCCTTTTTTATCTGTCTTATTAGCTCCATTCTTAAAAGCTATGTAATATTGAAATGTGCCTTTGAATAGACATTGGAGTACTTCATTACAATACTTAAGTCATTATAAATGGACTGCCACAAGTTTTATTGCCTAGGGAATAAGCACTTGTACAATATTAGAGAATACTTTACTTGCATTGTTTTCTGCATTGTATTGCGTACAAGGATCACTTAAAAAAATGAAGAAGATATAAAAAATATACTATTAAATAAATATTTGAAAATTATTAAATATTTATTAAATGGATGACAGAAATGGATATTACAGGAGCAATAGCTTAATTACAATTACAACAAAAAAAGTCACATACGAAAGTAATTATTATATTAAAAATGTCAATGAACTATTATCAACATATTGGCAAGCATGAAGATAATAATATGAAATTGATGGAAATGTTCTAAATTGAAACTTTTGTTCTGGAAGAACACGAAGTAAATGTCAAATGTTAGGTGACATTCATCAATAAGATGAGGATAGTATGATTCCAAAACAGAGACAGTACAGAAGAAAGAATATTCTATCCATTGCCGTTGTAACGAGCAGCCAGTCATTTCTAGCATTCATTTTATCTTCTTCCATTAAAGTTGGATCCGATTTGTCTAGAGCCAATTCCACGTTGCCTGATGTCAGAAGTTTGGCATCCACGGGAACCTGAAAATTCAACGATTAAAAAAAAAATTAATGAAAATTTTTTTTTTCAATATTTTTCAGTTAATTTATGGACTTTTATGAATTAAACGTTATAAACAATAAAATACAGAACTAAAATAAATAACCATTAATATATCGTAAACTTGGATTACTGTGTCCTTTAGAGTATCATTTTGACCAGCCATTTCTGATTAAATGGTGCTGGGATTACGACAGCAGCACAGATGGAATCACAGAATTCACTGCCCTGTCAAAAGTATCCGGACATCACTTGCCCAGCAGGCCCACATGATAGATGCAGTCAATAACATGTCGGGTCATTCTTGCAGCAAACCGCTGCAACACGTCATGGAAGACTGTCTTCAAATTGCTCACTCTGTTCTGGTGAGATATGTTGTCATTCGGCCTTCAAAAGCTCCAACAATTGATGGTAGTTGGTAGTAGATGGCTTGCACAGGCCTATGCGGCGCTCCAGAATATCCCACATCATTTCAATTGAGTTCAAATTGGGACTCTGGGCCGGCCAAGACAGCAGGTTAATGTCAGCCTCAGTGAACCACCTTTGTGTCATACGTGCAGCAGGGCATTGAACATTCTCCTGCTGGAAGAAACAATTGGTTACATTTCCATAGAACTCCGCCATCGCTCCAAACATGGTTAGCCAACACCCCCTGTTACCTAGAGACACTGACTCTCGTATTCACAGCACAGATGGGTCGCACACGTGTCTGAATAGATTCTATAGGCAGATCAGATACCATATGGTATTTGTTCAGACGGTATGGATGCTTGCCCACAACCACAATTCTTCACTGAGGGCACTGATAGTCTTGCTGATTTTATGCTAACCGTGAGGGCATTTTCAAACCCGCACACCTCCATCCGATAGATGGGGAGTACAGCAACTCTTTGCTACTCCACATCACTTTCGTCCACTGATCCAATGTATCTTTTCTTTACATCAGCGTGAACGATCCCAGGATTCTCTTCCGGTATGAAAGGCTTTCTCTTCCCAGACCTCCGAAGAACTCCATCGCATGAAGAGCTCGCTGCACTGTGCGTATTGTGCCACACTGGGAGGTGGAAGAAGATCCCTCCGGGTCCACTGATACAGCAGCTTTGATGTCCTGAAAAGAGGTCCTATGAGTCTTTGTTATATCCCGGGCAATGGTCTGTTTTGCCGCAGTCCGAAAGGTGTCTTTCACATAGTGCGAAATCGTAGTGCGACTGTTGTAACACCTTATTTCTCGCATTTCTGTACATTTATTATAAATAGTGAGTCATGGAGGCCCGGTGGTTATAATTACACTGACAGTACTCAGAGCGATGTAGAGAAGGATCTACTTGACGGATCACAACGAAAATTGGTGAATACCCCAATTAAGAACATGGAGAAGAGAATTTGCGAAAGAAAAAAATTGTTATTTTGAGTGCCACCAGGTAGCGTTGGTGCGCAAAAAAAAACACGTTAGGAATGCCAATTTCTCGTGACATTGCAGCCAAACACTAGTGATGTCTTCCTGTAATCGCTAGAAGTAATCATGGGTATCTGCAAGAAGGACCGAACTTTAATAGTGACACTCAGTTCTCAAAACGGCAGTAATGCTTTAAGTCAATGTCATCGTTTGAAAGAAATAAGGAAAGGTTCTTTGTCATTACAGAGACTGAAGTAAATGATAAAGAAATTCGAAGAAACACACGAGCTGGGTCTATCTCCGGGTAGAGGCCGGGGCCTGTTGCAGAAAGCAATGAGGCGATGTCTCACTTAATGTTGAGAAATCCAGTCACTTTTGCAGCTACGAGTAGTAGTTAGTGCCAGACAGGTATCCTGGCAACTGCAAGTTCTGTAGTCAGCTGTCCTTAAAATTCTGTGGTGCATCTTGAAATGGTATCTTGGCGAGGATTGCAGCTCGACGACATGTGGCCTTCGAAAATATTATGTACTGATGATGAGCATTTTTCCCTTCAAGGTGCAGTGAATTTGCACAACTGCCGAATTTGAATTCTAACGTGTCCGAATGCTGTGCTTTTTGAGCCCTTATGGTGCGATTTTACCGCAAACTTTATAATGAAAGCCCCATGCGTCGATCGATGAATGGACCACGCCACACAGATCCACCACAAAAATATTCCGGCGATAAGAACATAATTGCTTAGACTCCGTAATCTTTACGTAGGATAGGGCGTCACCCCATATTTCACTTACGGCTATGCAATTGTTGCTTATCACATTTGGTGAGGACAGAGTAATTTCTCGAGTATCTTCCAATGCTTGGCCACCACGATCCCCCGATCTCAACTCATGTAATTTTTTTTGTTATGGGATTATTTGAAAAGCCGTGTTTATCAAGGGGATGTTGAATCATTTGCTGAACTGAAGGCAAGAATAACAACATGTTGCAGCCATTCCCCGAGACATGCTTCAAGCAACTCTGGACCATATCATATTGCATTTCCAGACATTTTGCATTAGGAATGGTTCATCTATTGAGCATCTTTCTCATATTTCAATTAAATTTTATGTGTATTGAACTTGGTATTTCCAAATTTCTTTTTATGCATCAAAGCACCTGTTGATATTCAAAATAATAATTTTTTTTTTATTCACAAATTTTCTTCCCTATGTTCTTATTAAGGTACTACCAATTTCAAGTATGCAGAGTAGAGGCGATTAGATTCTTTTATACATGGCTCTGAGTATCAGTTTAATTATAACCAACCGGTATATCCATATGCTTTACAACTACATAGGCTTAAGGTACTTAAAAATTTGTTTAAACGTCGAATACAACCAAAACAAAAATCCTATTCCTACCTAAAACTAAAAATATTTAGCTGCATGTCTAAATATTGTTTAATGGAAACAGGCATAATGGAAATAATTTTTCAAATTATCAATTTCATAACGAGTTTTGAAAAATAGAAGGAAAACAAATAGAACCAAGAAAAAATGCGGATTATTCTGAGGAACGCCCGGGATTTTTATTTTATCTTTGGACCTTGATAGTTATTGGAATAACAATCATGGATTCAGCTTCAATTCGGTCCATTGGCAATAAGGACACCAAGGATTCGTGACTTCGGGATAAAGATAGATATCTCCTGCCTTCCAGGAAATAAACCCAGTTTCTAATTTACAGAGGAATGGATGCACTCTAGAAACAGTGTAGAGAAAAAAAAAACATCCACCCAGTGAAAACTCTTGAACCCGGCTCCTCCAGCCCGCTGCCTATCTCCTATACCACTAGACCCCCCACAGACTTTGATGTGGTAAACTTGTTTAAAATGTTTTGAGTTTACCTCGATGTTTTTTCTTCTTCTTTAGGTGCCTTCTCCCACAGGGAGGTTGGGGATCAACATGTACCACAGCTCTCTATCTCTTTGAGATAGTATGATTTTCTGTGCGTCAAGTCCAGTCCATTCACGCAGATCATCCATCCATCTTTTTTTTCTTCTCCCAACGCCTCTCTTTCCCTCAAGTATCAATTTAGATATTTCATAATTTAAGTCTCTCTGCATGTGCCCACAGTAAGCAAGTTTTCTTTGGTGTATAACCTTGTCAATAGCTCTCTGGTAGTTGGCCAGGTGAAGTACTCTTTCATTTGATGTCCTGCTAGTCCAACTTATCTTTAACATTCTTCTTAATGACCACATTTCAAATGCCTCCAATCTTTGTCTGATTCCCTTTCTGAGGGTCCAAGATTCACAGCCATATAAAAGGATGGGCCAAATATTATATTTCTACACTCTTTTCCTTAGCCCTATATTGAGTTTCTTTTGGCATAAAATTGACTTCATTTCATTGAATTTTAATTTTGCTTGTATAATTCTGTTTTTTATTTCTTTATCTTGATCATTTTCTGAATAAAAGTGTTTACCCAGATAGCAGAAGTTACCGACTTGTTCTAAAGCTCTCCCGTCGCACATAATGTTCATTTGGGTCTGGGTTTTTGTTGATGCACATTGTTTTGGTCTTCTTCGTTCACCTTAAGCCCCATTTCCTTGCTTCCATTGACTATTGCATTTATGAGGTTTTGGAGGTCTGTGGGAGATGTTGCTATCAGCACGGTGTCGTCAACATATCTTAAATTATTTATTGTTAGTCCGTTCATTTTAATTCCCTCCTTCCTCTCTTCAAGATCCTCTTGTGTCAGTATCTCATAGTATAGGTTATATAAGATTGGAGAGAGGACACAACCCTGTCGTACACCTTTCTTTATCTGTATCCAGTTAGAAATGTACATCTCCCACTTGAACTCTAGTCTTTTGGTTCCAGGAAGTCTCCTGTAGACATTTTCAGAAATCTGTGAGTGGTATACTACGTTGAGGAATTTTTTTGGAAAAACCACGACCAACTAAAAATGATTGAAACGTGTTTTAATAAGAAAGACAGGATAATACTTACTTTTGGTTTAATGTTTCCTAGACAGAGGAGTTTTCCCATCCATCCTAAAAGGATCTCCCTTAGAAACGATGGAGCTGTTGTGTTTCTATGGAAGCGGCTTAAGCGAATTGTAAACACAGAAAGAATCAGCGATAGACCAGCAAATATCATGGAATTACCGCAGATCAACACTGGAAAGAAAATGAACGTATAAATTCAGTAATTAAGGAATTTTATACCAAAAATCGCACTGCACCTGCAACAAAAGCTTCTGGATAAGTTATAATGGTCATGATACTACAACACTGTATATTAAACTCAGATAATAATTTAAATTTATCTATGTTTTCATCAGAAAGATATATTACTTCTAGATATATACTATAGCCTGTAACATATAGAAGACAAATGGGGACCACTACCTACAGAGCAGATTTCGGGTCCCCAGCGGACACAACACACAGAAGAAGACGAAAGAAACAACCATGCCACGACCGGGATTCGAACCCAGGTACGGGCGCATTGGACGCCACGGCTGGCCGCCGCCGAGACCGCACGACCACGGCAGCACGGCTCTAGATATATACTAGAGATTCTTTTCTAAGATCATACTAGAGATCTTTTCTAAGTTTTAAAAAAAAAATTTAAGTTTTAAAACATCAAAAAACAATAAAAATCGAAAAATTTGAAGAAAGTAAATCTTTTGGAAATTTTTTTTTTATGAAATTCTTATTATTTACTGAAGTTGTTTTAATATTAATCATATTTAAGCTCGTGCAATCATTAAGAAGACAAAAGGAATTAAAATCCTTTGTTTAATTCATTAAAAATGAAAGATACACTTTCGCGCTCTGAGCCATCACGGTTGGCAATCTGGAACGGCCGTTTCATCCTTGTTAGGTCTCATCAGCCAGATTTACCTTCAACAATTTAACCTCAGAAAAGAACGAAAGGTTACGGATCCCTCTCCCATTCCCAGAAGTGCGACACCAAAAAGCAAACGACAATAATAAATACATTGTAATCAATTCAGCTTTAAATCCTTGACTAGCAAACTGCTTGTTACGAGATTCATGATAAAAATAGATTATCGCAAGCAAAAAAAAAACAAACAAACTGTAAATCTGCTGTTACAGAAGATTTCCAATTGTAAGCTTGATGTCCTGTTAAATTTCTTTTGTCGAGTAAGATTTTTTTTTATAAAAGAGACAAAATTTTCTTACCAATTGATGGAACTTTGCTGCCATTGTTGGGTAATGTTGATGAAATGTGGTTGAGAAGTAACATTATAATAACGCAGTTGAATCCTCCTAAAGTTATTTTTTCTCCCGCTGTTGGTGGCAGCCAGAACAGAGACAAAGTCAACGCCATCGTCATGAAGGTTGGTACGAGAATAGAGAGCTTGTAATAAGGAGCCCTTCTTCGAAGATGAAGGAAGAACTGAATGGTTGGTTGAAAATAAGGACAACAGTCATCACGGATTACAGTTCGATTTGCGTTGGTGGAAACAAGCTCCCATTCATTGTGTTCATCAAACAAGCTGGTTGATAGATTCTAAAGTAAATAAATAAATAAATAAGGAAATAAATAAATAAATAAAAATCTTCAACTAATGTCAAGAAGCATTTTAAACAGCTAAAAGCCTTAGGCCTAGTTTTTGGTATGACACAGTGCATTGTCATTCGAACTCGGATCGGAATTAATAGTGAACTTAAAAGCAACTTCTTTTTATTTTTTTCGTTTTATTTATAAACTGAAAGCTTAACAGCTTTTATCGTAATATATAAATCGAAATTATAAGCCTATCAAGGAAACAGTCAATATAACGAAATATCAATAACAAAAATTATTAGAAAGGAAAATCTGATTAAGAAAATATAACGAAAAGAACTCTATTAAACAAAGCAGAATTTTATCAAGGAAATAAACAAAGAAACAAGATAATGTAATGGAAACGTATTCAATAATTTAATAGTTGTGATACTTCTATTTATATCGACTGGAAATTTAGAAGTTGAGAATTATTTCTCAGTGTATGTAATTGCTTAAGTAAGTTCTGACAGGGAAACTAAATTACAAAGGTAGGAGGTGTCTCGTTCCTCCTTTTCGCTTCCCCGACAGTTACATACCACTTTCTGTAGATCTTTAATTTGGTAATGTATTGTGTGTTGGGAGAATTATTTGGGTAGTCCCTTTCCTTAAGAAATCCCTGATGATTACGACATAACATTACATTTAATACAGGGTGTACCTGAAATGTGCTGCCAAACTTAAAGGTTGTATCCAATCATGCAAAACAACAATAAATGTTATATAAACATGGTTCTGGAAATGCTTTATTTCCAAGATATGAACGATGTGTGAGGTGTTGGCCGTACAGTCGCTCAGTTTCACAGAAAGTGCTCGAAATGTCCTTCACCGGCCGCAATGCACGCAACACAACCTCGTTCCATCGACTGCCGAACACAGTCGAAGATGCCAGGTGCACATTGAATTGTGCTGCACCCATCCACTATGCGATCATGCAGTGCGTGGACGTCAGGAACCGGTGTAGTGTACATCGATACACTAAGATAACCCATAAGAAAAAGTCCAGAGGGTTTAAATCAGGGGAATGAGCAGGCCATGTCACGATTACTGAGGAGCAATTTAATGACTACGATACAACGTAAGGCCAACACCTCTGTATCGTTTCATCGTTCGTATCTTGGAAATAACGCATTTCCAGACCCATGTTTATATGACATTTATTCGTTGTTTTGCATGATTGAATACAACCTTTAAGTTTGGCAGGGCATTTTAGGTACACCCTATATAATACGTATTTATTCTACAGCTTCTAAATTGGTTAACTTGCTTGTTTTAGATGAGTGGTGCTCAAATTTTGTATACTTGACCTTTCTCAGGTAGATCACCAAGTCATGAAATTACAATACAGTGAAACCTGCTAAGTTGACCACCCAGTGGTTCCACGTTTTCGTGATCAACTTAAACAGGTGGTCAACTTACCAAGGGTGCAATACTTACTTTTTGATTTTCATATTTTATCATCTACGTACTACTACTATACGTATACGTAGTATAGTACCATAAAATTATAAAAAATATGAAATCAAAATGACACAAAAAAGGAATAATATTGCTTATTAGGGTTAAACATTAATTATACATACGTGTTAATTATTGGATATTGTCATAGTCACTACTATATGTTCTACAGTAGTAAGTTGAACAGAAACAAGTTAATTTAATTATGAAACTCAATTTATTATTACAGTAATACATTTTGCATAGATATAATACACTTAGTGTACCTATTAAGGGTTTTGTATTAAGGGTTTTGTACTTCACACATACTATTCTAAAATTCTGGAAGTGCTCAACTTACAAAGGTTTTTGAGCTATGCTTTGTGACAAATTCTACCTAATTACCTGATCAACATACAAGTTAGACAGGTGATCAACTTACAAAGGGTTCACTCAATTGTTAAAGTAATTAAGCCATTCCGTTCCTGGTCAATTAGGTCAACTTATAAAGATGGTCAACTTGACAGGTTTCACTGTATGACGACATTTCCGCTGAAACTCTTGACTGAGTACAATGCGTGTAGAGGCTAATGTATGACGAGATTAAAAAGACTTAATAAAGGCAAAATAAGAATGAGAATAATAGTAAAAAATGTACATCGTCAATTTTGAATATATCTTTGTTGATATGGGACTCAAATCAATTGTGCTCTCATCAGCTAGACTCATCCATTCGTTAATATTTGGAAATTATCTATTGAAAGTTATAACGAACACTAAGTGAACATTGGCTGAAAGTTATGTGGGTTTCCCAACATTTTATAAGTGAAAATAAACTTACATTTTTCGTCTTGGAATGTGAGATAAACCCTAATGACAACTATTAGGAATCAGAGGATCAATTGTAGCAGAGCCTTGGAATTATACTCACCACTTTATCATCCGCTTTCTCGACGTCAAACAAAGTCAAATTGAGTTTCAAACCATCGTAGGACCAGGAACCAAATCTCAACGAACAAACATGTTCATCAAAAGGATATTTCCGTAGATCCATAGGACAGATACTGTGCAAAGTGACTGGAGGAACCCAGACCACGTGTCCAGAGGAATCGACCTGCGCCATTGTATGTCCATAATGATCAATATCAGAGGCTCGAGCGCTGGAAAAAAAATAAAAGAACTGCAATTAGAAGAGTACAAAGCAAACAGAAGCTATTAATAGAAGCGATTGTAAATAATTGTAAGAGCTCTAATATTTTATGCAAAGTTTTATGATCATCTCGCGCTTGTGTGTGTTCATACAGAAGGAATTTAAAATATAACACCTGGATCTTAAATATATACGCCAAATGAAATACGTAAATGCATCTGGTAAAAGTTCTTAGTTTCTCTTAAATTGAATGAATAATTTATTAAGATAAAATTGACATGATCGAATATCACATGGTAAGATTACACAACAGTTTAATTAAGTTGTTCCTTCCCATAGCTCCTTATCTTTACGTCTGATTAAAGCCAAAATCAATAAGAAACTTCCATATAAGAACCTAAGCCTATTATAAAAGTTTTAGCTTGTTAAGACGGATAGGTTTTGATATAAGTTATTTTGAACAAGGGATTGTCCCTAACTCTTATCTGTTGTTCGGAAATGGATCAATATTATTAAGAGTAAATTCTTAAATCCATTTCTAAAATTTAATTAGATATTTTATTACATTTTAAGGATAAGCTATTTTTGGCAGTTTTTTTTTTTGTCAATAACTCTTAAACCAAACCAATAACATCCTGTGGTAGAACAACTATACAAGAATAAAAAAAAGATTCATTAGTCTATTTGACAACTGAAAAGCTATGTACTGAAGCCAACTAAGAATAGCCTGATAATCAAGATACTGATAGTCTGAAGTCAATAATTATCATATTTATATTTATTAGAAATATGAAATTCCTGAAAAGAAATTGAGGAAATGAAGCAGGTTTTCTTTTTAATTTTTCTTTGCTTTTAATATCGAGTAAACAATAGAAGCGAGGACTTCGTTTATTTTTAGCCTACTTTCCCAGGAGAGTGAGGTAACACAAATCAATCAGTCTTTTTATGGATTTCTCCCTCCGTCCTTAATAATTTGTGAATGGGTCTTCTTAAAACTTGGTATGCAAATTTAAGAACAAGAGACGATCTTAACTTTTGTATTTTTTTTTTTTTTCTACGTGGATCCTTATCTAGAAATTAGTTCCAGAGACGACATAAAAAAAATTCCCTATGAAAAATATTAGAAGCGGAACAATGATTTCGAACAGTGCTTATCAATTCGTTTTAGTTAATCTACTAATGTGGGGCGCTTTGAAAAGATTAAAATTAATTGCACAACGACTTGCAGGGCAAGCCAAAACGTTGTATTTTAATCTTTTATAATATACTATTTTAATAATTATTCAAGTTTGTTGACTTTTTTTTTTTTTTTTTAATAGTCACAATTATATTTAGACAGCTATTATCATTTAAGCCTTTCACCTCCAAACGGGTCCTAGGGCTTACCCATCCCTCTGTAGAATGGGTACCGGGTTTCTTTCCCGGGAGTTAAAGGCGGGCGGGCGTCGGGCTGACCCCCCGACCTCAACTTCGTCCCGTTGATCACGAAACGCTGGGAGCCTGACCTCCCGCGCCCCAAAGGCCTGTCCAGGCCTGTAGAGGGATATTTTAACTTTTTTATTATCATTTATTTTCTTTGAAGATTTAAGGTCTCTGTGCTCTAGACACTAAACTACGGAGCTGGGATGTCGGTTCAATCCCCGGTGTACGTCAGGAATTTTCCCCAGATTATTGTCCATTGAACGGACCCTCTGGGTTCACCTGTAGCCCTCTGAAAAATCAGTACTGAGGTTCATTCCCGTGAGTGGAAGACTGGCGACCAATCAACCTCAACTATGATGGTCATCTTCGACTCTCCCATGGGTAACGCAAGCGTGGACAGGGAAATGCCTACTTATTAGATTGTAATTTAAACATAAAATTAAAATGATGTAAATTTTCACAATTAAAGAAAGATATAAAAAAGAAATTTAAAGGACAAATTTATGGAATGTAGGCCTCACGTTCTTTTTGAAATTGAATGTAGAATAATAGAGACAGCAATGGTAGATCTATTAAATATTTTCAGAGAGGACAATCAAAAGTTGAAAAGGAATAGAAGAATAAAAGATTATTATTAAATGTAAAAAGGATATATAAGAAAGAAAAGAAATTTACCGTGCTGTGATGATTAGTAAATAAGGAAAGGAAAACAAGATCAAAGTTTACTAACAAGATCTTGCCTTTCTGATTCTGTTAAGTGAAGGCGGGGATTGGGCTGATGAGTCCGTAGAAGGACGAAACGGCCGTTCCCAATTCCTTCCCATAATCTAATCAGAAAGGCAATTTCACCTTTTATTCAAGTGCTGAGTTTCCTTTCCTTATTAAAAAAGGATATTTAGTTTATGATTGTTTCTAATTAATTTCGATGAGTTGCCCCCCCCCCCCCAATTAACTTTAAATAAATTCTTTTCGGGAAATGTTTTTGCTTCTTTTTTTTCAGTGGAAACTAACAGATCTTAAATAAATAAATTCTTTATTTTAACACATGGATTACTTTGTTGAAATGAAACGTAATTTCAATCAGTCACCTGTTGTAAAGTGTTATATCTGGTTGCCAAATATTGTGGTCTGGAATCTGAATCAAATCAATTCCTCCATAATTTGCTGGATTCCAAGTCAGATTAGCATCAAACCAAGACTGTAAATAACGAAATGAAAATAACACAATAAAACTCTTGTAAATAAATGGAAAATAAGGAAATTTCAGTTCTAACAGCTGAAAAAACAAATATAGTATAAGCACGAACATGTAAGAAAAATATACTGTATGGTCTATCGAAATTTCTCTATATGTTGTAGCCTACTTGAAAAACTGCCAGATGTCTCTTTAGGAAAAGCAGAATTACTTACTTTTCTGCTTTTATAGATAATAAAAGATTGACCCTTCATCAACATTGTAGAAAATCAATATAGTATCGTTTATATTGCAAAAGTCCTAATATTTACTTTGAGGTCTTTAAGTGGATTGCTTTGAAAAACCCTTTTTTTTTTTTATTTTGGTCTAAATTATTTTTTATTTATTGGTTGAATTGTCTTTAATTTGAATTTATTTATAATTAGATACAATAAATATCAAGTTCTAAAAAATAAGATAATATTTTTTATTTGCTGTGTTATTATCATAGTCGGTTAAACTTGTATGAAAATTAATATCCACTTTTATTTTCAGTTCATTTTGATATTATTTAGACATAGTCCCATCAAAAAGGAAATTAAATCTACAAACTGAGAATTAAGCTTTTTACTAAGATTAAGGTTCCTGCAAGAATTAAAGTAAGAGAATTGAATTTAGTGGAAAAATCCTTTGAAAGTCTCTACAGTATGTATTTCTCTGCAGAATATTTGGATGGTGTTATGCATCATTTGACCAAGCGCCAAAATAGATTTTATTTTAGATTATTGCTCCATCTACTGGCGAAAGGTGTAAACTCTTTTAAAAAATTGTTCCTGCTTGCTATTTCAACGTAATTCTACGGAAAATGAATTTTGAATAAACTCCAATCGACTAATCGTAACGAATAAGATTTGCATGATGTTGTTACCTTTGAAGGATAGTATTAATTTTGATAATGATCAGGATTATCCTGTGAAAGTATATTAATTTTGATATATAACACTCTTTATTCCATAAAAAATAATATATAAGCTTTTGCGTCCACGCGAATATCTCAAAATCGAATTTTGGCGCTTCGTCAAATGATGCATTCAATTCTTAATTATAGTAAAGCCTTGTTCAAAATATTTAAGTTACAATCAAAGTCTACTTACAAATTTCATCCAAGCATTTAAGGTTAAAGTTTCAGACTTTTCATCCTAAATGAAAATCAGGAAACAAAACAGAGGATTCAGCAACTGATTAGAAAAAGAAGAAAAATGGATATGAAGAAGAAGAAGAAATTGTAAGGTTCGAATACCGGCCTGGGAAGTAAATAGCGTTTTACTTTTATATTCACCTTTAGAGGTAACTTAATTCAAAATCACTGCGAGTGATTCAACAAGAAAGCCTAAAATCTACCAATGAAATCTCAGCTTCCAAGGATAACCACTTTGATTTATGAGGATAATGTCGCTTTCTGCCAACTGACTTTTGATCCAGGGTTCATTCTATACAAAATTGAACTTCGAATGGTATGGATCTATCATTATAATTCCAGTTTGCTAGAATGCTTTTTTTTTGTTTTGTTTCAGTTGTAATTTTCACAGACGGAAGGACGGACGACCAAATGTATTTGTTTGGATTTCAAACTGTATTTTCTAATGTCCAATGTTTTTTTATTGTTCTCCGAAACATCTAGAAAGGTAGAGTGAAATATAAATCTTAAAGGTAAAACAAACTCATCTTTCCAAAGCTATACTTCCCAAGCCGATATATAAACAATATAAAATGTTAACTTAGTTTCTATAAAAATATAATTTTACATTAACTAGACTTTAAATTTATTTATTGAAGATCATAATTGAAACAAGACGAATTGCCTTGAATATTTCAAAAAACAATTGATAAATTATAATGAAACGTAATGAAATTAATACAGTAAAATATATTTTTTATATAAAATTTAAAATTCAGTCAGACCTCTATTTAACGAAGTCGCTAAATCCCGAAAAAAAGTTCGTTATATGGAAAATTCGTTAAATAGAGATTCACCTTTTAAAATTACTTTAAACTAAATAAAACAGATTTAAAATACATAACAATAATTATTATTAAAAAAAGTAGTAATTTTAATGACATAAAGCATACATTACCACATGCATACTTAAATTTTACTAGTAAAGTCTGTTAATTTTGTCTGATTCTTTTTTTTTTTTTTTTTTTTAAAGTATTTTCGCTCATAGTACGTCTCGCATCTTTGCAATGCACCAAAAACCCCTTCAGGCGTATTTTCTTCAAATTGTAATCCGCGTCGGATTGTTTCAAATGATTTTAGTATTTCATCGTACGGAGGTTTTTTTGATTTGTTCATCATGATTATCATCATCTATTTGCATCATCTTCATCTTCATCGCAATTCATTGATGTATTGTTTTTATTTTTCACACTGTCCAAAATATCCGATTCAGTTAGTGTTTCCGAGGTCTCAACTTCAAAATCAAGTGAAAGATAATCATCAATCAGCATATCATCGTTAATTTATTCTTTTTCCCTCAGCTGTATCCTCGAAAAAGTTCGTTAAATAGAAAAAATGCACTTCGCTATTTGGAGGTTATTTTACGAAGAAATTAGCAAAATGTTCTTGGTTCCAAAGAAAAGTTCGCAAAATAGAGAAATTCGCAAAATAGAGGTTCGTTAAATAGAGGTCCGACTGTATATAAACTAATCTCTAAAGAGATTACAAACATCACCTTACAAAAGACAGATTTATTATTCATTTTTAGCTTAAAGCATTCGATTAAGAATTTAGTTTAATTTCTTTCACAATTGAATCGCTTTTATTCCAGGTTTCAAAAGGTCCACTTGTATTATATTATTCCGAAATATTCTTTATAGATTAACTTTTAAAATAACAATATTACTCTAGGCTATTATTCTTAAATTGAAGTACGTGAGCTTGTTAATATCACGAGACACTTTTATTTCAATTGAAGTCTTACAGTTTCAATTGCATGAACTATCAGTGGAGGAATAAGTTATTAAATTATTTTATGCTGTTACTTTGATTCTTGGATAAAACTACTTTCAACATTTTCTCTTTGTTAATCTCTAGAAAAGTGAGATCTGATTTGTAACTGATATGCTATAAATGATATTTTTACAACATAGTAATATACTTCTGTATTTATTTGCAGTTAATAAATTGTTGATAACATTTTAGGATTAAAGAATTTCTCGGGTTTTCAGTCAAGTAAGAATTTTGGAGTGGTTCAATATATTAAGAGTTGCAATTTATTATATTACTACCAGAAATTGAAACTTATAAATGAGCCTTTGCGTTTAATTGCCTTTGATTTTTCTGTTTAGGAACAGTGATCAATTATGTACGTAAGAAAAATTTTCTATGGGTCTGAATTTTAAATCGTTATCATTTTAAGGAAAATCTTTAAATTTTCATAAAATTAAAATTAATTGCAAGTCATTTAAAATTAATTTTTTTTAAAGATTTTTTTTCCCTGTTAAGTTTAGGTGCGTTACAGGCTTTATGCAATCACTTTGTCAAAGTATTATCATGTTATCGAAAAATAGTTTATGTTATTTACATACAATCAGGGCAGGGGAAGAAGATAGCGGCTCTCATCAAAGCTCCTGTTTTTTTTTTTTTGTTTTTTTTTTTTTTTTTAATATATATATTTCTAATTCTAAATAGTATGAAGAATTCGAAAACTAGTTTTACAACATAAAATTTTCAATGCGAAAAAGTTCCATCCCATCTATCAAATACAAACGAAAAGTTAGAAAGATTAGCATAAATTATGAATGCAAAATTCTTTTATTACGTGTAGGTGTACACATAAAACCCACTCGAATGTTCCGTGGGGGTCAGAGAACGAGAATAATTTTACATTAGACTGTCCTGAACAATCTCACGAATGCGTCTGTGTCGCCATTTTCTGGCAAAAAAGCGATTTGGTGGAAGTGCTAGCGCAGACCAAAGCCCCAGACACTTCTAACCATGAATATTTGATCAGGCTGGTGAGAGATTTGAATCCCCTGAGTGCCATTGGATTAAATAATTATTTCCCAAAACTGGCTTGTAGGAGGAGGAGGAGGCGGAGTAATGGAGAACTAAAGTGTGGTTCCTGTCAAGACATTTCAGGAATTTCTTTGCTCTGCTAAACTGGAGAAAATATATACTTTTTTTTAACTTCAGGATACAGAAAAATGAAACCGGTTTTTATCCGCTCTAAGTTTTGTTGTTCCAGTTAAATCTCAATCCAAGAAATTGTTTCAGTACATTTCATAAAAAGGAATTTCTATTTGTGATTTACATAGCGTACCAATGGAATTGATTTATTCTTGAATTTAGTAATTGCTTTCTCAGTCTTTTTTTGTTATAACAACATTTAAGTATTGATAATAAGATTGCAATGACAATGCTTAAATTTTAGTGTTTAATTCTTGGATTTTTTATATTATTACAATATAAAAAATTATAATTATAAATATTATTAATATTATTCTAATAAGATATGATATAAAAGATGACTTTAAGTTTATGTTCTCCAATTCTGTTGTTAAAGTAATCAGTAACAATAATAAGTAACATAAATAACCTAGTTTCTGTAGAATCAATTCTGTTCTTTTTACGAAAGAAATGAACCAGATTATTTCACGCTTCCTCTCATCCTTTACTAATCCGAACTGTTCATTACTAGACACGTGAGTAGCTTCTGTTGTAAAAACATGTACGACAAACGGATTATCAGAAGAATGGCT
>JAFIDM010000004.1:13081388-13093746 GCA_023159025.1 Thereuonema tuberculata | reverse complement strand
AATCTTATAAATGGATTAATTGTTAATAAAACTATATAAGTTGATGCTGTTTTAAGAAAAGAGTTTTAAAATCAATTCTAAATTGTAAAAGATGATTATTTAAACAATTTAAAGAAAAAATGAATGTATAAGATGAACAGGAATACAAAATCAGCAAATGTTATTTTAACATGACAGCAATGGGTGGAGAGAGACACATGGATAAGAAAAAAAAATGGGTCAACATGTCTCATCCATGGGTGTGTACATATACAGGCGGGGGAGGGAGGGGTTGAAGTTTTGAATTTATCTAATTCACGTAATTCCTTGCTTAAACATGTACATAGGATACATCGGAAGCACAGTGGTGCCTCAAAGGATAAAATACACAATGAAAAACTCACCAATGAAACATTAGTGAGAAACAACGAGCGTGAAACAGCTGTTCCAGGATGTCACTTGTAAATAATTTGGTCTCACCCATTGTTATTTACATACATAGGATATTAAAAAAAAAAATAGAAATTTATTTCAATTATTATTTCAGTTAATTTACTCAATTTTACAGTGTAAAGCACACTGAGAAAACATTTTGCCTGAAAAATTTCTACAAGTGCCTATGGTCTCGTCCACATGTCTTTTTTCATCCATTGATGCCCTATGTCTTGTCCCGCCTTGAGAATGGTCTCTTGTATGAAACCAAAACAGTTTGTGGCATTTTTTTAAATATTATTCATTGGTTTTCTATTCTTCTCCACTTTTTCTTTCTTGTTTCATTTAAATTATTGCTTATTTGATAATAATTTAAATTTGCAAATATTCAGAAATTTTGAAATAATGATTTTTAGATGCATAATCTTAGACAAGACAGGTCTCATCTGCCAATAAAATTTCTTACAACCGTTTTTTAATATTTCGATACTTACATAGATATACTGATAACCTTTGTAGAGAATTCTTAACACTGACATGGATTCAAATACTCCTGTATCATAAATCTTCAAATTACACAAAAAATAATACTTTACTTCAAAAACTCATACCCGATATTTCGTCCTAATTTAACATTACGGACTTAATGTTAAATTAGGACGAAATATCGGGTATGAGTTTTTGAAGTAAAGTATTATTTCTTGTGTAACTGACATGGATGTTTTTTATTATAAGAAATAAGTACATGAATCTCGATAATGAAGACAGTACTGAAATTGCTCAACTATCCATAAGTAACCATAAAAGTACTGGGAACATTAAGTGCAAAAAGCTGTGAAAAATTCATAACATCAGTTATTATTCCAAATGTGATAGTCGTTTATACATTTGACTGACTTCAGACATTGCAGTTCATTACTGTCTAAGAAGTCTAAATTTTGGCTAGTAATAATAGCTACCATTATTTTATTTTATTTGTTTATTTATTTAAGATCTTTAACTTCTTTACTTTTTTTGTACGATGTATATATTCTATTAAATACAGGGTTATTCAAAATGATTGTCAGGGTTTAAAAAAATCATCACATATAGTACAAATGAGATACGAAGACGACACCTTATTTATTGTGTAAGAAAACTCAACAAGTTACAGACATTCAGTGGCAAGCAGTAGTTCTGTGGTTGCCTGCCAGGAGTCATGATTGCAAATGTCGGACAACAGTAGGGAGAAGGTGTTTTGCACTCTCGAATGTCATTACAGTCATTCCATTACCATTGTCCAACAGGAGTTTCGTACAAAAGTTAGAAAGGATCCTACCTCCGACAATTCCTTTCGCAGGAGGTATGCACAATTTGTGGAGAGAGGGTACCTGTGTAAGGGAAAATGGAATGAGTGTCCCTCCGTGTCTGAAGAGAAAGTGGACCAAATCAGAGCAGCCTTCCTTCGAGGTTCTATCAAATCAACTGTCAGAAGCAGCAGGCAACTCAATAACCTGCAACCTACGATGTGACGTGTGTTACAGAAGCGTCTACAAATCCATATCGCCTAATGCTGCTATGAGCATTAACACCTTATGACCACCACTGCAGGGAACTTTTCTGCACGGAACAGCAGCAATTGATGGAAGATGGTTTTTATGACAGGCTTGTTTTTAGTGACAAAGCAACGTTGCATTTGTGGGGAAAAGTTAATCGACACAATGTTAGAATTTGGGGGAAGGAAAATCCCCATTGTTTTGTTCAACATGAGCGTGCAACATCAATGTGTTATATGCTGTTTACAAATTTAGGATATATGGCCCTTTTTTTTTCATAGAACAAACAGTAACAGAAATGACTTACTTTGATGTGGTCACTGAATGTCTCCTATCCCAGCTGAGTGATGAGAGTGCTGATTTCTTACTATGAGAGGATGGTGCACCACCCCATTTCCATCAGGATTTCAGGGTAGTTTTAATCCAGCACCTACCACAGCACTGGATTGGGCACGGCACCAACGGTGATGAGAACTTCCTAACGTGGCCACCCCATTCAACGGACTTCACACCATGTGATTTTTTTTTCCCTCTGGGGCTACGTAAAGGATATAAGTCTTTGCTCCCCTCTAGCTGCGACCATCCTGGAACTAAAGGTGCATATCGAGACCGTCATTGGAAACATCACCACTGATATGCTGGAGCGTATGTGTGGTCGGAACTGGACTATCGTGTCGATGTCTGCAGACTGACACATGGGGCCCATATTGAGCATTTATAATGCATGTCTGTAACTTGTTGAGTTTTCTTACATAATAAACAAGATGTCGTTTTCGTACCTCATTTGTACAACATGTGACGATTTTTTTAAAATCCCGACAAACATTTTGAATAACCCTGTATTGTATGTCTCAGATGCCTATAATCACTTTTATTCCAGTCACAAATATTTACATAATAATTGCATGACTGTATTAGTTGATTTTTGTTTTACAAATTATCTTTACCAGATAAACTATTCTTCTTTTATGAACTGATTAAAGATTGCAAAGACATAGTAAAGTAAACAGGGTCACATTTCATAAAACATTCAAATAATACTGTACAATCAACTTAAGATAGCAAAAAACAAAAAAATACGAAATTATTATAATCAAACAAAATCTACAGTCTTTAGTTAATGAACTCAGATATCTTGAATAAGTCAAATGTATGAAGAGATATTACATTTGTATTACTAAATAAGTTTGAAAAGTTTTGACAATTCACTTACATAATGTCGATGAATGCATTTCTTCTACTTGGAGTTTACTTTAATATTTCATTTGGATCACTAAGAGATACATTCATTTCATGATAGTAACTGCTGTCAAATATAAATATATAAGTGACAATGGTGCACCAAGTGCAAATCCAAAAATGGGAAAGAATCTAAGATTTTGGACCAATTTTTCGGTTCGTAAAGTTCAACACTTTGTTTGTAAACCCTCTCCCCATCTGAAATGGACACAGTATTTGTTTTGTTTTTTTGGTTGAAGGGTTATCCTCCCATTCCAAATCCTACACCTATTATAAGTGCTGTCGAAATATTAAACAGAAGTTGCTTTAAATTTTTAGGCAAAATATGCACTTATTTTATTATGCTGATGCTCCTTCATCGATTTAAAAATAAACTGTGGTTTATTAATTAATTTATAAAAAAAAAAAAAAAAATGAGAAAAGTGTATTTTATTTTTATTTGTTCAAAATGTTCACAGCCATTCAGTCAATGTAAATTGAAATTGTTATGAAAAGTATTATATATTTTTTCTCTTTAGGAAAAATCAAAATGAGTAATTTTTATATACATTGTATATAATAAATATGTGAGTTTACATTCAAACTTCAACAATAACAAATGACTGTTGCCTTGGGTAACAAAGAGTATATACAATTAGGCAGTTTAGGCAACTAATACATCTATTATTAATATTTTCTTTGGTCTGGGTATAAAAATTTTGTAAAGTTTACCTGAAATAAAGATAACAATTTTCAAGCATAAAAATGCTGAATCTGGAAGTAAAAATCAATGAAATTGTGGTACAATTTTAAGCACTTTCACAAAGTCAATCATTTTCCTTTCTTGCTTTCGGTGCAGATATCTAGTATTTCGCCACCTATAAAAAAAAAGAAAGAAAGAAAGAAAAAAAGAAAAGGAAAAGAAAAAATAATATTTCAAAGAAAACAAATTTTAATATTTATGATTCTTAATAATAAAAAAGTAATAAAAAAAATTCTTACATTGAATATCATAATCTTCAAATCTACAAAGGATTACTCTGAATGTGGGCCTAAAATAAAAATATTTTACTGTAATAAATGCAAAATTCAAATGGGAATTTAAAGTAACATCTTTTATCTTAACAAATAATTATATTTAGACCTCATAAAATTAAACATATTAATTACTTTTGAAAACTATCTAACTTATGATATACCTATTAAAAAAATGCATTAATCAAAATTTTTTTAAAGAAAAACAACCTATATGCTTCCTAAAAGATAATTATTCAGTAGATAGTCTGTTTCTCATCTTTCAATATAAAGTGCAGTTTCAAATTTTCTGAAATATATGTTCCTTATTCCTTCTCTAATTAAGTATAAGAAAAGTAATTATTAAAAAGTATAATGAAAGCAATTTTCCAAAATTTTAAGTTCAATGATTTACGGGCAAAGGATTTTGTAAAATTTGCCTCAACTTTATTTAATAGTAATTTAATAATGATTAATGAGTATATACACTGAAACCACTATATACAAACTTCTACACAACAAACAATTCCAATTAAAGAACAGAAAGAGTCAAAGAGTAGTAGGTGAACTCAAGAGATATGTACTCATAGGTGGATCAAAGTGGGGGAGGGGATATAGCCCCCCACCTCTTCAGTTGAGAATATAGATTAGATTATGTCCAAAGGCTGCTGCCTGATAGACATTAATATTGCCATGATGACGATTTCAATAGCTTATTTCCTTAGCAAATTTGCTAATAAAAAGATTGCGACTTGCATGCACATCAGACTCACAGGTACAGTCAGCCCTTCAGAAAAGTTAGCCCCCCCCCCCCCAAATCCTGGATCTGCCTGTGTATGTACTAAAAAAATCCAGGAAATGACATATATTCCTACCAAGACATATGTATGCATGTCCTCGTCACGACTTCTGGACAACTTTTTGTTTTTTTGCCTATGGACAAAACTTCAGTTCTGCAAGGATAAAAGAGCCTGTTTCCAATGCTCAAAAACTGGGATATGCTAGCTAAAGGAGACAACTCCAACAGAAACATAAGGATTGCTTGGGGTTGACTGTTGAGGTCAACGACCACACAACATAAAAACTTAATATAATGAAATCTAATGAAGCTAATGTCTGACTGACTTAAGATAAATTGCAGCATTTTTGTGACTTGAAACTTGGAGCAAGAAATGTGCTATCTCTCTACTATCCCGGGGCCTTAAAAAATATCTGGAATGGCAAAGAGATTATTGAAAAGAGGAATCATATTACATTCTAGAGGTCAAAATAAAAGACATATACTTGGATGAGGGTTCAATATAAATATGAGAATAAAACTTCTTATAATGGATTTTAAAACAAAATTACCACAAATGTATAGACAATGTATTAGAGGGTGTTTCTATAATGATAGAATGAAATCTATGCATGCACCTAACAAAACAAAAAAAATGATGAAGAGAAAGATTATTTTTATGATGATCTTAGATAAGTGTCCCAAAAGAAAGATAAAAATTGTTGTTAGTGACCTGAAAAGTAGAAACAGGTAAAGAGTTGTTGTTGTTGTTGGTTGGTGTTTTATGGCGCAAAAGCAGCTGCGGCTAAGCTGCGCCAAAAACAGGTAAAGAGAATATTGGAAAGTTAGCTTACATGCTACATCTAATGACAAATGTATTGAACTGATCAATTTTGTCTCCTCAAGAAATATGGTTATTGGCACACAATATTTGATCCTAGAAACATACGTAAATGGCCTCGATATCTCCTGATAATATTCCTTTAATCAAATTGATCACCTTATTACAAATGCTAGACACAATTTCTAATGTTATAGAATGATGTCAGAACATAGAGGGGAGCAAATACTGATTCGGATCACTATTTAGTCATACCTAGGATTAGAAGTCAAATTTATAATTCTAGGAAAAAGTTTTGGAACTCATGAGAGAAAGTATAACTGCAGTAGCAGAAGTGAAAGTTAAATACAGTATCCACCAAAACAAATAGTACTGAAATGGCTGCGAAACTGGATATGTGCACCAAGTAATCAGGGCTTCATTTATTTGCTAGTTCGCACAGTCATATTGTAGATGCAGTGCTGAGTGTAGTGTTGCAGCAATGGTTCTCACAACAGAGGAAAAAAGTGTTTATTGTTGAGTATTATTTCCATTCATATGGACTTGGAAGTGGAAATGAATATCATGAGAAGTTTGACAAGCCACCGCCAAGTAACACGGTTATGTTACAAGTGGTTAACAAGTTTCACCGTACAGGAATTGTTCTCACACAACAAAAGAGCTGAACAGCTCGGCCAGTAATGGTGACAAACAATGAGAATCATGGACAGCTCCTGAACCAGGAGTTATAGTCTCTGCAGAGAAGTCTCAGGCAAACATCTTTGAAAATGGGTATCAGTCTGACGTCTGTATGTGGATTGTTCAAAGGATTGGGTGCATTTCTGCATTGAATACAGATTGGATAGCATTTGAATGCCGTTGTTAGTCACGCCAGAGTTGTGTGTTGTGGTTCAGTGGTCACTGTGACAGAAGGATTCAATGTTCTTGTCTAACATACGGTTAATGACAAATGCTACATTCATCTTGATGGCTACGTCAATAGACAGACTACTCATTTCCTTGGTTTTAAACAGCCAGACATTATCAGATAGAAACTCCTTCATTCTGCATGTATAATGATATGGTGTGCCATATCTGCTAACAGGGTAACAGGCCCGTATTTTGTGGAAAGTGATGATGGACATCCTCTGGCAGTTAACTGGGACTGGTATAGGGACCTCATTATCACACCATTTCTGAGAGATCTGCTAAGATTCTGTCGTGCAAGAAATATCACAAGCCATTTTCAATGGTTCCAACAGGATGGAGACAGAAAATGGCTAACCACTGAGGAAAAAAAATGCAAGCTTCATTAACAGCAATGTGGTGAGAAGTCATTTTGACGTGTATAAAGCATTAAAGTTATTGTCTTCTACAGTTTCTTTTATCTTGCCAATTGTCTTATTTCTAAATATTATTTATTTAAATGCTATTTATGTAAAATAATTAAGAAGTAGCCATAATTCTTTATACAACTCGTTGTTTGATTAAATACAACCTTTAAGTTTGGCAGCACATTCAGGTATACCCTCTATATCCTGTCACCAACATTTTTAGTGTTTTGTGATATAGGCATCTCCAGGTTTTCTTCCTTTTTTTTTTTTTTTTAATCTCCTCTTTTCTTCCTTAATCTTCCTTCTTCAGTCATGAAGATGTAATGCAACAATTAGAGGGTTTGTTATATTTTTTTTTCTTCTCCCTTTAGGTGGTCAAATACTTTTTATGGTAGCCGGAGTGCTGCCAAAGGATTTGTATTCCACATTTTACTCTTGTTTTTAGTCATTGAGGGGTCACTGTCTCCATTGTGAATTCCCAATTCTTTCCCTCGAGTCTTGCATTGGCTGATTAGTTCCGGCTGAGGACAGCCCAACAACCTCGAAACGGCCGACCCAGAGCATCAGCTCGACTCAAAAAGGTATTCTTATTTGAATTAACAATTATAACAGTTTTGATAAAGACCAGCAAGGGCATCAATGGAATCCTTTATTTGAAGGAACATTTAAAATACAATTGCAAACATAAGAACATTGCATCATTTCTTTAAAACCTTCTTTTTTTTAAAAAAAAAACAAAAAAAAAACAAAAAAAAAACAATCAATATAATAATAATAAATAAAGGATTTCTTATTTCTCCCATTTTTATCAAATCCTATAATTTATCAAAAACCTTCAGTCATTACCTTCTCCCATTGTTACAGTGATTACTTCAGTATCATTGCATCCCAGGGATTGGGAAGAATCAGTCTGAACAATCTGTACTTGGGTTGGTGTATCAGTTGTTGTAATCCCCTCTTCTCCAGTGGTATTCGCCTCTTCTGAGGATAGAGTAAGAGTAGCAAGCTGGGGGACTCCTTGCAACTGAAAAAAAAAATAAAATATCAGAAGTTAAATATTTACTTGCAAATAAAGGTAAGATAAAATAATCAACCGATGAATAATGAGCCAAATTATCAGCAGATGCCTCAAGATCTCATTATTATCTAGATAGGTAGATACCCCAAAGCAGAACATCAAGCGACGGCACAGCATTGTTGCAGAACGAAAATGAGGGCTGCTGAAAGATATTGTATAGAATGAATGTTTTTTGGCGGGAGCATAAATGAAAATTTCGTCTATGCCCTGTTAACGCCCACACCCGCAGAAAGTTTTTCGTCTTAGCATCAATCATTGCAGAAAGATAAAAAAACATTCTGCCTTGGGGGGTAGATAGATAGATGGATGGATTGATGATAATGATTGCTGTTATTATTATTATTATTATTATTATTTAGATATTTATGAAATTTAGTATTGTAAATCTAGTAAAATATTACTAAGTAAATGTCTACAATTTTTCTCTTTATCCTTCTTTTGAGGTTGTTTTTTTTTCCACTTCTTTCATAAATAAATAATGTCCAGAAGTTTAAAAAAATTACAAAATACAAATTTTAAACTATAATTTCAATCCTGTGCAAAAATGTAATCATGAAATCTTCCTTAATTAAGAAAGTAAAATAAATTTATGGAAAAAATAATAATAATAATTAAAAGAAATCATTTGCCTGCTCTTAAGTGAATTTGTTACTAAGTGTTCTAGAAAAGAACATCCACTTATTAATAAATATCAATAAATGTGACCCTTGCTCCCTGACTGTTTCAGCAGTCGCAAATTAAATGGTCATTGGATAAGTCTCAATTTGGAAGTAAGTGATGCTATCATATGGCAGCTCAAGAAACCAAAAATAAATTCAAATAAAATAAGGCAATAATTTCAAGTGTCTGAATTACATCAATGTTTAATAAATTCACATACAGTGAGCCTACAGCAGGCAGATGAATTCTTTACTTCATTGGTTTCTTAAATAAATTAAATCTACTGAGCTAATATAGAGATCTTTGCTGTCACTAGTAACTAACTCAGAACGATTGTCAAAAAGTTTGAAGCAATAGATTTTACAATGAAGAAGAGATTCCAAGATCTTGAAAATGCTGTGTACAGGATGGGTCATAAATCGTGATCAAATATTTTAGATCGTGAACTACAAAATAATGAAATGCAAAAATCAATCCAAAAGCTTTATGAAACTTGAGAAGATACCTTAAGTAACAACAATATTAACAATAATATTGTCCATACCGGTGTCATTGCAGCCCTTAGATGCCTAAATTTCTCAGTGTATTAACCATCATTTTGCATGCAGATAGATGGATTCCATATGTGTCTGCTTGCCCGCCAGAGCATTTCAGAAGTGAGTGTCATGAAGGCTTGGTGAATCTCTCTTTGTGAATTTTCAACAGAGTTCATCTGAATCCCAAGAAGCTGTTTCTTGATGTAGGGCTACAACCGGGTGTCACAAGTTGTCAGGTAAGGATTTCACAGAGTCCAGTTGAGAGGAGCACCTTGTCCAAACACACTGAAAACTGGGAGCTCAGCCTTTTCAATTCTCAAATGGGGGTTCAGTAATGCCCTCCCGTCCTGCTGAAGGAGAATGGTATTAAAAAGACCACCTCATTCCAGGAGCAGACAGTGCGACAACATGTTGAGGTATGATGCACCTGTCTCAGACATATGGAAGACAAATGGCCCGATTTCACTGGTAACTTCAGTCCATATCTTAACATGATGGGGATGTTGAATTTCTTCAGAGTAATGAGGATTATTTTTGGCTCAGAAATAAAAATTCCGAGAACGGGAGCTGCGATACATTGCCAATTCATCTATCATCATAACTTTACGAATGAGCCGCTAAGGTGGCAAAAAACAGTCAGTAAGGTTCCACATGTCTCAAGCTGCTCATTCACATCATGATCGCTTAATTCATTTATAAAACTGGGTTGATATGCATTCTAACCTGCCTTACTTATCACCAACGTCTAGAGGTTCTTGGAATCCACATTTCCACCGATTGCTTCCTTGTCAATTTTTTTGGTGAACGAAGAAATGATTCATCTAAATGGGTTTCTCAACCTTTTTTTACCCATGGACCCCTTTTCCCTTCTTTTTTTTTTTTTGGTGGACCCCCCCCATAGCTAAAAAGTAAAGGGATTATATTAATAATCAACGAAATAGTAAATGATTATGCTTTAATTTGAATGAAAACTAATTTAATACAAATAAATTATTCTACAGTGATAAATAATACATATTCTACACACTGGCAAATAATTCATAATAAACCATTTTAAAATAAGATCCCTGTGGACTCCGAAGAATATTACATGGACCCCCAGGGTTGAGAACCCCTGATCTAAACGATCACTGATATTTTCATTGACATATTTTTTGGGTCTTCCACTAACTTTTGCATTCAGGACAGTACCACTTGAGAAAATATTTCCCTCCAGTTCACACAGGTTATCCTTACTTGGAGCTGGTTTATTAAAACAACGAAAGAAGTTTTCTCTGATTTATTCACATGTTTTCCAATTCACCCTTTTTTTCATGAACAACAAGACACTCCTCAATTGTGAATCAGCATGTCTCCATCGTAACTTAAACAACAAGCCAATATCAGCAGCAGAATATACTTTTCCTAGCCAGCATAGAAGCAACAATGACTTGACAAGCACACACCTCAATGACACTGATTTGACTGAATTACATTCTTCCAGAAACAGGACGAACTATTATGACATAATACAACTGAATAGTTCGTTTACACTTGCAACAAAAATAACTTTTTGCAGCATATTATCCAATCATGACTTTTAGCCCATCTTATACTTATGTTTTATCATTAATACTGTATATTCTGCATTTAAGAATAAAAAAAATTGCATTTTAAAATTCAACAATATTCTATTCATGTCAGTTTACTCAGTGAAAATTACAGTAGGGAGTCACTTAATGAGACTAAAAAAGATTTCATTTTATTGATTAAAAATTTAAAGGAAACTGTAGACAAAATTAAATATCATTTCAGATTTAAAAATTCATAAATACTTTGACAACAGTTAGGATGAATTAGAATGAATGCTGGCTGTTAAATATGGTTAGATAACACAATAACCAAGGAAGAAAAAAAAAGCTAGAATGATAAACAAAATTATACTTTTAGATGGTTACTAATTTGTTTGATTTACTAAGATAATGTAAGAATGCTAAATGAACATCTATAAAAATGAAAGTGAAGATTAGTTATTTGTGTGTATTTACTAATCATAGTAACAATAAATTCAATGTTTTGTTCACTCTAGCTATATCATACAAAAATGACTCCACAAGCCCTTTCATAGTATTTAAAATAATTTATTTAAACACTAAAGGAGCGAATTTTAGGGAACATATTTTACGTCATTCCCTTCTTCAAGTTCCTTATTTGCTTGAAGAAGAGAATGACGTAAAATATGTTCCCAAAAATTCTCTGCTTTAGTATTTAAATAAATTATTTTAAATACAGTCGGACCTCTATTTAACGAAGTCGCTAAATCCCGAAAAAAAGTTCGTTATATGGAAAATTCGTTAAATAGAGATTCACCTTTTAAAATTATTTTAAACTACATAAAACAGATTTAAAGTATATAAACATTAAATATTATTAAAAAAGTAATAATTTTAATGACAAAGCACACATTACGACATGCGTACTTAAATTTTACTAATAAAGTCTGTTAATTTTGTCTGAGTTTTTTTTTTTTTTTTTGAAAAAGTGTTTTTGCTCATAGTACGTCTCGCATCTTTGCAATGCACCAGAAATCCTTTCAGGTGTATTTTCTTCAAATTTGTAATCCCCGTCGGATTGTTTCAAATGATTTTAGCATTTCATCATACGAAGGCTTTTTGATTTCTTCATCATGATCATTTCCATTTTCATCATCTTCATCGCAATTCATTGCTGTATTGTTTTTATTTTTCACACTGTCCAAAATATCCGATTCAGTTAGTGTTTCCGAACTTCAAAATCAAGTGAAAGATAATCATCAATCAGTATATCATCGTTAATTTCTTCTTTTTCCCTCAGCTGTATCCATTTTCCTTCCATTTCCTCTAAGGAAATATCGTCTTCGTCCTCCATACTTGCCGAATTATCATTGTTGACAAAGAATCCAGCTTTGGTTGAAATGCAAAGAATGACAGTGATTGGCGCCCTTTAAAAATATTTC
>JAFIDM010000004.1:13055060-13066012 GCA_023159025.1 Thereuonema tuberculata | reverse complement strand
TTGTACAGAATTCTCGTTGATGTTGGCTCTATGGGCGAAGGCATATTTATTGTCCGGTTGGCGATTTCTCTCCAGTAAGAAAATAAAGATAAAATAAAATAATTGTTTAAAATGGCAGAACATACATTATAATGTAAATAAAACATGTTAAAAGCATTTTTGTGTTGTTTTTTGTCCTTTTTCATCCTATTTCGGATTATCCGCGGTTGCAGCGCCACCCAATTCCGCAGATAATCGGGAGTTTACTGTATATGCAATATTTCCATTTACAATATCTGCACTGCAACAATCACGAACACAACAATTATATCTACATATTTCAATTTTCATGGTTCTAGTTTTATCTGTAAACATTACTAGCTTCCTAAAAGTTCCAATTACTTCTTTTTCAGTATTTTTTTTTTCCTTGCAACTTTGTTGCAACTGTTAAAAATGGCATAAGAAATTAGAAATCAAGCTGAAGAACTTCTACACCAGAAACTGATATCAATCTCTTCAATATACTATTATAATGAGTCATAAAAGTGATTAAATTTATGAACTTATTGTCTTGTCTACTGGAATTTTCACCAACAATTTGGAACTATCTCAAATTCATGAATACAGTTAACTACATATTCTATCCATCTACAAATTTTATTTGCTAGAATCTATATAATGTTTCTCTATAATTGAAAACTTATTTCAAACACTCTTCTGTGCAAATTTTGTTGTAGGGAGATTTCTAATTTCTTGTGATACTTCTAACAATTTATGGATTTTAACTGTAACAATCTGTGTATTTTGTTGTCTGCCTTATAATTTTATTAAGTCATCCTGAAATTGGCTCCAATTCCTTATAAACTTATAAATAATAGCAACAGCCTTTTACCTTAATTGTTTTCTAATAGCATAAACTCTATTTTCTCCATTCTGCACCATTTCTCGTATTCTTTCTGCAATCTTTGGATGCATTCGGCTATTCTGAATGTTATGCTCATTGTCTGCTTTTGCAGAACTTAGAAAGTCTGCCTCTTTGCTTAATGTCAGATTATTAACAGTGGTTGATGGTGTTGTAATTATAGATGGCACAGTAGTAGTAGTCAGGGTGGTGGTCGTTGTGGTAGTAGTTGTCTCTGTAGAGGGTTTACTAAGCAACTTAGCAGAATCATGAAATTCATGGGCTGCAATTGTTGGAAGCTGAACATACCATCTGAAAATAAAATTATAACAACAAAAACAATAATAAATATCTGTACTTAGTAGTAATCTTAATATAAAAGTTTTGGCTAAAAAAGAAAACTATAAAGAAAGAATGCAATTATTGCCTAGATAGTGTTATTTTACACGAAGGAAAAGATAATGATGATGATGATGATGTTTGCTCCAATTTTAAGAATCAATACAGCTGAAATATCAAAACTGAGAAGAAGAAGAAAAAAATAAAAGCATCCATCTGATCTACTTTTCTTTATGATTAACAATGAGGCAAAGAAGTCTATGTATCTCAAATTTTTCTACATTATTTGTCAAATTAGTTAACAAATTGAATGAAAAAAAAAAATTTAGGAAATGCACTAATTAAAAATTGTTACTGTGCTTTTAAACATTTGTGATGAAATTAAAAATTAAATCTTTGATTTACATGTTGAATGTCTCAATGCAGTACTTCAGAAAATATGACAAAAATTAGAAGGCAGTGAATATTGTATGGCTTCTATTCATCATACTATAGAAAATAATAATTTAATAATTTTCTTCCTCGTCAACTAGTTGTCCGTGTTCTGTGATTTATGACTGAAATGTATCCGATTCCTTGTATCCAATGAGGTAATTTGGCAAATTGCTTGTAACTTGGGATGCAATACTGGGAATTTGCTGTGTGTCGTTTCTTAACATGAGTCGTCAGTAGGAAAAGTATTTATATTTATGACCTACATGTGCCAACTAGAAAGAGTGGGTGAAGAAAGAATAATGCTGAAACTGATCAGGAAGAGAAAAAGAAACTGGTTGGGTCACTGGCTGAGAAGAAACTCCCTAATGAAGGATGCACTGGAAGGAATGGTGAACGGTAAAAAGAGGCAGAAGAAGATTTAAGATGATCGACAACATTATGGTAAATGGATCTTATGTGGAGACGAAGAGGAAGGCAGAAAATAGGAAAGATTGGAGAATGCTGGGTTTGCAGTGAAGGACCTGCCCTTGGCAGAGAACTATGTATGTATGTATGTATGTGCCAACTGTTTCTGAAGCTTCAGACACTGAATAGAGATAGCTGACGGTCACGATAATCAAAAATAGTTATTCTAAAATGGTTTATTATAAAATGTACCTCAATTAGTCAAGCTGATTTACAAGGATGTTGATATACACTAGTTACATGTTCCTTCCTCAATTAGAAATAAGATAAAAATGGGTAAATCAATTTCAAAATCAGTTTCATATATCTTTCATACTGACAGCCACTTAGTTTAATAATATGCAATAATACATACATAAAACTATTAATACAATGATTATTTATATCATTATTTTTTTGAAGGAATATTTTGCTAATAATAATAGTAGTAAGTAATTGGGACAATGTCAGCAGTCTAAACTAGGAAAATAAAAAACAAACAAACACACAAATGTAAATTTGAAAATAAAATATTAAACATTCTTAGCGTCATGACCAAAAACAAATGAAGTATCATTATTTGAAAAAGTGATATGTTCATTTCCCCACCATCCCCACTTGAATTGTTATTTAAACAAAGAAATGATTCAAAGAAAAATTAATGGCAATAATTTAAAATCAGTTTAATTTCATAGTAAGAATGAAGAAAATAAAATATTAAATATGTGGAAATGTAAAAATACATTGAATGTAACTACTTTAATCAGCATTTAAGTGGGACTTTTATAGAATAAAAATAAGGGTCTTCACAGTACTTACCGTTCTTCACCATGTCCCTCAAATCCTTGTGTCTTGAGATCCTGAAAAGCTCTATCCATAGCAGCACGAAGACTTTTTCTGTCAGTATGCAAATCAACAGTGAAAAGAGGAAACTTTTTCACTTTCTTGATGTAAATCCTAAAATTATAACACCAGAAGTTATTAAAACAATTACGGATTGAAACTATTTAACACACACTGCACAAAAACTACAAATACTGATGTGCAGAATGAAACGTAGAAATAATAATGAAAAGGAAAAAAGAAAGCAAAATAGTAAATAATAGAGACTAAGATAAAATTTAACTATGATGATTCATCAAAAGTAAAAGGCAAAGGTCTGATGAAGAAGAATGTAAGACAGAAGAAGAGAATATGACAAATAGGCTGTAAAAGCAATTCTGAAAAATACATTCACTTCAAAATATAATGCACCTACAAAATGAATAATCAAAGATAAACTGAAAGTGAAGTAGATAGTAAACAATCAGAAAATGAAGGTTTTGATTACAAAATAGATGATCCATGGCCCAGGAGACAGGAATAACTTTATCAAGGTTCATACAAATTTTAGAAGAAAAAATCCAAGAAGTCCAAGAAATTTCTAAGGAGTTCGGTCAAAATTGCTAGATATTGTATATATGCAATATCCAAAAAATGTAACATGTTTAATTCAACAGAGATCATCATTTGATGAATTTAAAGACAAAATGTGATAAAGAATAGTAATCTTCTAGTTTGTTTTTTCTACAGATATATATAATACGCATTTTAATGACCGTAATAAGTAGAATTATTTTTCCTAAACTAACAAAAAAAATTTTTCTTCTTTATTGTAGTCTAACTTAAAATTATTAGAAAGACCGTGTTCCCACAGCTGCCAAGTGCCAACCTTCTAGATTTTTTAATACCACTATTTTTGAAGAGTTATCTTTGTCATGTTTAATCGCAGAATTCTTGCAATTAAATAAAAGCAAATATTCTAAATTAGTAGTACTAAAAAATCTGGAGGGTTGGCAGTTCTGTAGTATAAAACTCTATGTTCTATGTTTGTGCATATCGCCGACTTTATCAAGAACTAAATTTTAAAAGTAGAGTTAGAATAATATGATGATGATTAGCAATAATAAAAGATGTGTGCTTATCTATATCATTCTTTAAATTAGAATAAATAAAATAAGGAAGCTACACAAACTAAATAAATAGTTTTTTTTTTGTTTTTTTAAAGGATGATTTAAGGAGTTTCTAAGGAGTATTTGGCTTTTCCAAGTAGTTTTAAGCACCTTGGAAAATGTTTTTCATTTTTAAGGAATTTCTAAGGATTCTAAGGAGGCCTGCGCACTCTGTTTATAAATGAAGCAATAATGTATACAGCACACTTGTTGCAACTATACTCTTCAGCTCTGCATTACATGCTGAATGTTTTTATTTTTCCACAAACAAAACTTATGTTCCATAGTTTATAAAGTTGATAAATAACTGATGAATGAATGAAATGTATACGCCGATGCACTGATTAAAAAAATAATATATACATTTTAAAAAGTAGAACTAATAGTTTCGATTCTCATAGGAATCTTCCTCAAGTTACTTGAAATTAAAAAATGCACCTGGTTTATAAAACCTTAGAAATGAAAAAATGATGGATAAATCACGTGGGTGGTTTGCCCACCCTCATGCCATTGTTCGTCGAAAGAGGGTGGGCAAAAATAAAAATTATATTTGCTTCTATTGTGTTTTTTCTCTTTTATTTTTTTATGAATTAAATATTTTTCCATATTTTTAACAGAAAGGGTATCATTGTAACATGTTGGATCACTTAAAATAAAAAAGGATTCCTTACATTTTCTAAGAAAACGATTCCCTTCTTTGCAAATGATTTTTACTTCTTTAACATTAATTTGATGTTGATGTTTGTTTACATGTGTAACTGTTGTATAATTTAGGTCTTTGTTTTTTAAAACATATTCATGCTGGTAAATACGACTGGCTAGCTTTTGTCGTGTTTCGCCAAAATACCTGCATTGTTGGTTGCTGCAAGGGATGGCATAAACTACATTTTGGGTAGATAACATTGTTTTGGGGGGTGGGCGATTAATTTTTTTATCTTTAAAAAAATTATTTATGGTTTTTTCAGTTGGAGATGTACAAACAATTTGCAATGGACGTAATACATGATTGAGAGCCTTTTGTAAGGGTGGATAGAATGGAATGGAAACATATTTAAATTTAGATTTATGATTGGGTCGGTCGCTATTATAATGATTATATATTGCCTTGGCGATGTGTTTGTTAATAAATGATTTAGGATAATCATTTTGGATAAAAATATTATATATCAATTTAATTTCATTGCTAAATGCGCTGTAGTTACTGGAGATACGAAAAGCTCTATCAACAGCCATGTTTAGATTATTGATCTTAAAGGAGGTGGGACTGTAAGAATTATAATTGAGGGTTATATTTTGGTTGGTAGGCTTGCAATAAACGGATGTTTCAAATCCGAATACCGTGCGTTGTATAAAAATATCCAAGAAAGCGATGGAATTATTACTACTATTTTCTTTTTCTAACTGGAACTTAATATTAGGGTGGATATTAGAAACATGTTTCAAAATATTACTTTCATCTTCTGGATCACAATAGAAGATGAGATCATCGACGTATCTAAGATATATATCGACTGAAATTTTGAGCTGATCATATATTAAAAATGTGGAATCCTCAATATATATCATAGCGATCTCAGCCAAAACAGCAGATGCCGCGAGCCCCATTAAAGAGCCCTTGGGTTTGTTGGTATATTTGATTATTAAAAATGAAAATTTGCATTTTGAAGAGAACTTCTATATAATGTAATAGATCCATTAAATTTTATATTGATAAATAACTGATCAACAATAATGTGGGGAAAGAAACGAAACAAAACAGACCACTAACTGGAATATGGTAAATATATTTGCAATAAAATAAAACAAAATAGCAAATAACAAAACAAAATAAATAAAATAAATAACAAAACAAAATAGGAGAAAAACAATCATGACAAGTTATTCCACGTGGTCCATAGTCGGCCAAATTCGAAGAAAGAAGAAAACAAAATAGCAAAGAACTGTTTCATTTTCACAAAGGAGAAGCACAAGACTTATGTATTTTGATGGACATTATCATAAATAATCTCCATAGTAACTTTTGAGATATTGCTACACTTGTTAAAACCTTTTTTTTTGCTTTTGTTACTGATATATTGACAGCAAATTTCGACATGACCTGTATATTGACAACCCCTTCCTCTCCTGTTACAAATGATTTATTTTCTCAAAGTTCTCAGGTACAAATGATTATAAACAGTATTTGTTTATAATTATTCATTATTATTATTTACTATCAAGTAATTTCAAAAATTCAAGTTCTTAAAAAATATTTATTTATACATTCTTAAAATACTGTTTCAGAGATAATCAATGATTATTTTCCTTTAATTAAATAAAACTGCACAAACCTTGCTGGACATGTTTGCACAAATTCTGATCTTGAAACTGCCTCTCCCTGTTTCTTCACACTATTACCTTTGCGACGAGGTCCATACTGGCATTCCATTACCACTGCTCGACTACCTACAGATATATGCAAAAACTCATGATAAATACTATATATTGTACAATTTAGTGGCATTTAAATACAGCTCGACATGTTTCCAGTTATTTATAACTCAAGCATACAGTCGGACCCCGATTTAACGAATTCATCAGGACCGAAAATTTTATTCGTTAAATCGGGGTTTAGTCGTAATATCGGGGTCCAAAATAAAAAATTTCTGCACTTATGGAACAGCTCTAATAAGCAACTACACAAAAATATCCGTAATTAGAAATTGTACACTTTTTATTCAGCAGCTAATAATACAGCGAATAATAACGCACTAGTTAATTTGAAATTTTAAAGTATGTACTGACTCTTGATTCCTGACTTGAAAAAATTCTTTTTCGACTTTATGGAGAGAAGAAAATACAGCGTCATTTATATCCTGCTGCATTAGGTATGTTTAGGTATGTTTAACCAAACTAACAAAAATTTTTTTTTTATTCGGCTGTTGAAATAATTCGTTAATTCGGGGTTTTTTTATTCGTTAAATAGGGGTTTTTGCCTTCATTTTAATCAGGGAAAAAGAAAAATTCGTTAAATCGTGAAATTCGTTAAATAGGGGTTCGTTAAATCGGGGTCCGACTGTATTTCACTAATTCATTACATAAGATTAAAAATCTATTTTTTCCAGACGCTGTAAGTTCTCTCTTCAACTAAAAATTATGAAAAACTTAAAAGGAAAAGCAAAAATCAATGATCTCGATCAAGTCAATTATTAAATACACATATTAAATACTCAAGATTAGAACTCTACATATCTTTAACATTAAAGTATTTCATTTTTGACTTAAGTAATAACAGCACTTGATAGCTTTTTCTCACTTATCTGAACATAACTTTTTACATTAGTTTACATAAATAAAAACTATGCTCTATGTTTTATTTATAAACCCTGACCTGTATTAATAAATGGAATCCCATCAAAAGGGACATACTGTGATTTCCACATAAGTCTAGTGGATTGTCGCTGGGCACTTGGGGATTGCCTGGTTCCCCAAAGAGACTGCGTTTGTTGCTTATGAAAAGTAAGTATCAGGTCTAATTCACCTTCACTAGCAACCCATCCACGGTATGAATCTCCAATGGCCTATGAAAAATGTAAGAAAAAACATATAAAAACAAGGAAATTTGATAGTACATATGCATTTGAAAGTGATAATTAATATTAAACCTCTATTTTTTTATTACATCTGATTAACTTTTGATGAAATTTAACTAAAATTTTAAATTCTAAGATGTGTGACATCTATTTCAAAACCTTCTTTAGAAGCTAATAAGTAGTTGCTTCTAATATTCATTAGAAATGTTAAAGGATCTTTTACATTACTCAAGAATGCATATAGCACATGGATTTAATGAATGTATGAAATAATATTGAAGTTCAAAACTTCTTATATCTGAAATTTGAGTAAAGATTCATCTTCATTCCTATTTTGACCAACATTTAATGTCTCAGTGTGTTCAAATTAAAAGAATTCATGACAATCAAGTAATTAATAATTTTTTGGAATCCTTGCTGAAGTAGAATATAAATCCATCGAAGCAGTTTTTAAGTAATAATATTAACTAAGGTTAATATTTTTCTTTATTACACTCAAATAACCAAACATTACTAAAATTTCAAATAAATATTAGTAATAATAATATAAATATTATTACTAATTTACAAATAAATGGGTGAGACCAAATTATTTACAAGTGACATCCTGGAACAGCTGTTTCAACAACGACAGATTTTGCGCTGGTACTCCTACAAGATCTGGAATGTTTAGAAATTACTGACTTCTGACAGAGGAGCACAAGAAACATTTGCCTAACAGTTTATTGCTTGAACTGAACCGGAAGCCGTCTGGTCTTGAAACATGTTGTGGAGTGACGAAGCTCACTTCCACTTGTACTGTGATGTGAATATGCACAAACTGCAGAATTTGGGCAGCTGCTAACCCACAGGTCTTGCAACAATTGCCACTTCATTCACCAAAAGTGACCATTTGGAGTGGTTTCACATTCACATTCATCGTCAGACCTTTCTTTTTCAAAGAGCTTGGTCCTGAGGGTCCCATCACTTGCAGAGTTAAGCATCTTTGTTAGCCAATCAGGTGATTCCCACACTTCAACAGTGTCAATGTCTGGATGAAATGGTTTTCATGCAGGATGGTGCCCCACCTCACATCTCTACCTTTGTTAAGCAGTTGCTTTGGGCTACTTTTACCAACGACAGAATTATAAGCTGCCATTTTCATACAATATGGCCAGCATATTTGCTAGATATTAACCTCTTCGACTTTTGGTCGTAGGCATCTCAAAGTCTTTGTCTATTGTGAACGCCTAGCCAACTTAGCGGATCTGAAGAGCAGCATTACATGCCATATTCCCAACAATATGAGGGACACTTACGTGCTGTGGTTGAGCATTTGATGTTGCAATTTCAGTACATTTCCGATAAGGGAGAAACCATTTCGAACATGTCCTTGTGTAGCATTCAACGAATCATATGTATCCACTACAGTATTGCAGCACCATATAATGCCCTAGCAACCACCTTCGGAAGTAAACAATTTTTTTGTGCCAAACAAAATTTCATTGCCATGGACATTCTCACGTGAAATATGAAGTTGTTCTGCTGTTTGGTTCTCCAATTACAGTCTTTTGAAATGTGAACTTTAATTATCAACACTTTGAACAATGCTACCAATAATATCACAATGTGAAGCTTTAAGAATGGACAGATAGAGATTTCATACAAAGATATATTAGGACTAATTCTCCAGTATCAAAAGAAATTTGTTAATGTGGCAAGGCAACTGTTTATGGTACCAAAAATATCACACAGTACATGAATGAATGGTTATAGGAAGAGGAAATTTGAAATTAATTATCACCAAGAGTGATGATAATCTCTGTATTTTTATATAGGGCATCTTTGATTAAACCTTTGAAAGAGCAAATTTGGTAAAATGGAAAACAATGATTATAAAAGATAATTCCAACTGAAACAGCTGCACAATTATAGCAGTAAAAATGATAATCCAAATTATAATTTTAATAAATAAATAGGGAATTAAGGGATTAGGAATTTGGTAACAAAATAAGAAGATTAAAATATGATACATTCAGGTGTAGTAAACCTGTGAAAAAGCTTATTTCCCAAGAAGATTAATTTGTAAATGCAGACAGCATCAAGCCTTATAAAAAATAAATAAAATAAAATAAAATCAATAAAAGAAAGTTATATCTATATAAAGTTTTAAAGGTAAAGGAGTGAGGGAGATTAAGCCTCAGGACAATTATAGTGCTCCCAGGAGGAGCTGTGGGCACCAGATGGCATCATGGCAGAATCAATCCTCATTTTCCAGATCACAAAGTATGAGGTGTGTCTAAAAAGCGGTGAATGTTCGAATATCTCGCATGCAAAAACTGCAGCAAGGTCGAGCATGCGCATGGACAGCCAGGGACATGTCCAGATGCGTCTCCTAGTGTGGAGTAAGCAGAGCCAGAAGTGTGGTGGCATCACACAGCAATCTTCATGGATGATGACTCGCACAGTGTCTTTGCTAATGCCCACTTCTTCTGCTCTCATTCACAGAGTCAGTCACCGTTGTCTTGCTAGCATGCTTCGCAAATGCTTGATCCATGAAGATTTGTTCAAGATTTGTGCCACACATCCTGACAAGACGATCAAAAAGCAAAACATTTGGAAGCTTGTGGAGATTTTATTACCACATGTGACCAGGATCCGTCCTTTCTGGGTTCCACTGTCACAAGGATGAGACTGGATATTACCAGTTTGATCTCGAATCGAAGAGGCAATTAATGGAGTGGCGTTCAAAAGCATTTCAACCAGTCATAAGCACATTTTCTGGTCACAGCGTCCTTCCCATACACATTGATCAACATTTTGTGCGTCTCTGTTGTCGTTTTTCCCAATTTGAAGCAGAACTTAATGTTGTGAGATTGGTCCATTGCTGTGTGACACCACCTCTCTAACAGACTGCGTTCGAATGATTGCTGTTCCACCACACTTCTGGCTACGCTTACTCCATGCATCTAGACATGTCCCTGGCTGTCCGTGCGCATGCTCGACCTTGCCGCAGTTTTTGAATGCGAGATATTCGAACATTCACCAAGCTTTTTAGACACTCCTCGTATAGCCGCATTCAAGCAAGAAGTTCAGTTTTTGCTGCAGGCTAATTAGCCATCGGATGCAGTGAACTCTAGTGTGAAAGAAAGGCACTTGGGAACATGAACACACAGTTGGCTTTACTTCCAATTTTAGATTCTGTTACCATTCATTGGTGGCAGGACATGTCTACTTGCCCATTTTTCAATGACTGCTGGCAACTATTTTACGTCTTGGAAATGCCGAATTGTATATTCCATTCTTTAATGC
>JAFIDM010000004.1:12997882-13050060 GCA_023159025.1 Thereuonema tuberculata | reverse complement strand
ATTTCGTTCATTATAAGCCGTGTTCACTATAGCGGGGTTTGACTGTATATGATTGTGAAGAAGTTAATTAAAAAAAATATATAGATAAAATATTTATATCTGAGGAGAGCTAAAAGTTTTACCTGTTTGTTCTCCATCCAAACCTTCTGGTGGTGCTGCCAAAATGACAATACTATCCAAAGACTGAATACCTTCAGCATTAAAGATCTGAGCAGTCCCATCGGGCGCCTGCAGAATCTGAACAGGGTTTCCCATAGAATTTGATGATACTAAAGACTGTAGTATAATGGGATTCTGAATTTGAACTATGGAAAAAAAAATATTATTAGTAGTAGTAACAGTAGTAATGGCATTGGTAAAAGAAATTTTAACTTGTAAATGACTTAGTTACTTAATTACTTCAATGGAATTTAAATAACTGAAACAAAATGTAATCCACAATTTCTTTTCTTAAATCTCACAGAAATATTATCAAATTTGAGTTTTATATAAAATGTTTCTCTATTTACAAGAAAATTTGCACAACTGTAATTTTATGGCTTAAATGATTTAATGCTTTCGATAATTAAGTTACACAACTAGTAATTATACATTTGTGAAAATCTTGCTTGAATCATTATAAACTGATCAAGTTATTTAATATCCACTGGAAAGAGTTGATGATTAGAAAGTGTATCTTTTATATACTGAGCGATCGCTAGCGGGGATTAATTGATTGGCATTTTTATTCTTTACTTAGGTTTTGATGTTTTTTTTAATTGGAGGGCCATTGTGATGTCTACTTTTGTTCTTTTTATATGTTTCCCGAGTTCACTGAGCTGCAAGATACTGGGCGGATCCAACTGACAAAGGTCAGGAAACCAGAAATGGTCCATCTTGGATTCCCGGTATCACAATTTCAAAAAAGCAGATCAGTGAACTTTTAGTCTTATACGTTTTTAAAATTTCTTTCTTATGTTTTTGTTGTGCACACGTTAAATTTATGCAAAGCGAATATTTTGTTACTACATCACTTATATTCTCCTTTGGACAGTATATTTTGACATTTCTCCACTTAAAAGAGTTATTATATTATGACATTTCTCCACTTAAAAGAGTTATTCAAACACTCTAAAGATTTCTTTTTTAACATTAGTAAGCCTTCATTTTTTTTCTTCTCTATAATAAACACCTGACAATAAAATTCCGTTTCAACTTAAGAGTAGGGATGGATGGGATTGGATTTTTAGGTCGGGACGGGACGGGATTTTTTTTTCCCTCCTGAAAATCGGGACGGGATTGTCCTTCCTTCAGTAAATGGGAAAGAGTTGTTCGGGTTTTGAAACTTGATATGGATGACAATAATAATAACAAACAAAAACATTTTTATGTCTGTCGCTAGTCGAAATCACGAAGGCCGTCGTCTGTTGTTTATTGGTTTCGCCGGTCGATCGCTAACGCTATGACGAAAACACTTTGTTGTTGATGTAATATTGGGAGGTAGAAGGAAAATAAATAGTCCAGAGTATTTCTCAATGATTTATTGTAGTTTTCAGTTGCCAGGATTAATAATCCCAGCATTATTAAGCCTTTTGTTGAATTTAAATAAATCGCGAAATCCCGTCCCGAAGAAATCCCGAAGTAAAGCAAATCCCGCCCGATAAACGGGATTATAATTTTCCCGAAAATTTCCCGAAATATCGGGTCCCGTTCATCCCTACTTAAGAGTTGAACTTTTCTCACTTGCGACACTGAAATGAAACAAATTTAGAATTCTGAAATCTTGAGATGTGATGGGTTGATGCTACGAATAAATTTTTATACGAAGATTCACCAATGTTCAAACCAATAGTAATGATTCACCAACAGTAAATTCTGTACAGCATGAATGAGAAGGCTTAAGTGCGTTGGTGAATTAATGATAATAAACTGAAAAATAAAGGCACTGTTTCGTGTAGGGTGGTTTAGCCGTAGTGATGGGCATTTTGCTTGCCAATGATATGATTATAGGCATTAAGTTGGATCGCGTGAAAAGATTCGGCGAGGAGGCGATGGGATAGTTTATTGTGGTGAGAGAGGGATTTGGCATGTGAAGTTAGGGGTGTGTCCAGTTTCATTGAAATGTGTTACTGTGTACGAACATGTGGGTTCTTTGATGGTGAAGGCATGTTTGTGTTCCTTGATGCGTGTGGAAAGGGGACAGCATGTTTGTCCCATTTATCCAGTGAGACATTGTTTACATGGGATCCAATATACAGTGTTTGGGGGATTATTTTGTTGTGAGTGATGTGTAAGTTCGGGGATCTGAAGGTGGGGCATGTTGATATTGGGCAAGATAAGTACAACTATTTTCAACTTAAAAATGAAAAATTAGTTCATTCATTTGCAGAAGCTGCTTATTTCCATTGCATTACTTTCATTTTGGGCTTTTTCTTATTGAATAAGAAATAACTTGGAAAGTTTTAATAATCCACATGCATGATAAATCAAAAGATTTTATTTTATATATTTTAAAGTCTTTCATTCTCAAACCTTTGATATTCTACAACTACTAAGGCACATCATGTAATTTGTGTGGAATTATTTTCAATTTGTTATTTGAACTCTGTATCATCTTGTCTTGTTAAACATTTGAGAATTAATGTCTCGAAGGTGAAACTTATAATTGGAATTACAAAGTCAGATCTGTCCTATCATTTTCTTCATTGATTTCAAATAAAAGGAAAGATTTCTGAATTGTTCACAATCATAATGTATCCTATTAATCAGCACCTGGCTCTGAAGGGGCTTCGTCACTTGTGTCTTCTGTAATATCATCATCTTCATTCAATACAGAAGTATTGGTTGATTCAGTTTGCACACTCATCTCATCTCACCTTTAGTATCTAATAAAAATGTAAACAAAAAATTAATCTAGTTACAATATCTTAAAAACCTTAAATATTTAGGTTAAAAAATTATGTTTATAAATTATTTGCAAAATTATTCTTATAAAGGCATATTTATTTAAAATGTAATCAAGTTCAAAATCAGAATTGATTAAAAAAAATGTATAAATTATCTGAAATGACATAAATTTTACAAATTATTATATCTTAAATAAGAGATTAGCCAGAAAAAATTGAAATTTGGAAATTATTAGCATGCAATAGGGTAGGCTAAGCTAATGACAGAATTTATTAATCTTTCTTTAACATGTGGAATGAACTATCTAAGAACACAATTGACACGCACAATTTACGCAAATTAAATTCCTTTTGTGCTTTGCGAGTTGCAGGTCAAGGAAGTATTGTATTTTCTCGTTTTATTAATTTTTATTTTGTATTTCTTTGGGGAGTGATCCCGCTCTTGGGAGCAAGAGCCAGGATAGCTAAAGTTTCGCACCTTCTGAGCATGTTATCGGTGGAGTTTGGCTGGCTGATGAGCACATAACAAGTGCGAAACGGTCCGTCCCAGTCTCTTCACGATGACAGCTCGGGGTGCGAATCCTTTGCGTAAATTGTGCGTGTCAATTGTGTTCTTAGATAGCTAATGACAGAATCTTTTTAAAATGAAGACAATGGCAAAAAATTAGCTACAATTAGCATTCTAAAGAACAGTATCAAGGCTGACTAAACAAAGTAGAGACAATGAAATGGAAAAAGTATAACGCAGCTAGGTTTGAGTTGAATTCACAACAGTATTCAGAAAATATACTGAAAGTACAAGCATTATTGCCAAAAACACAGTAATAATATATTAGCTAATTTATCAATTTCCAATGCGATGGCAAGGGTTTTTTGTAGTGAAGTAGCTTATTCTTTACTACCTATCAAGCCAAAAAAATTAAAATATAAATAATAGAAATGACACTTGATCACATTTGTCCAGTTAACTACTATTAACTATATGTTTTCATTGATAAGAATAATGGCTTCATTGAAAATGACCTTCAACCAAGATTAAAAATATACATCTCTTCGTGAACGATGTAGTAAATTTTTAACTTCCATGTTATTATTAATCTCTCTCTTCCTACCGTAATTCCTAAGTCCTTCTTGACAAATCATTACTGCTGTTAAATGAATTTTCTCACTAATATTTCATTAGTGAGTTTTTAGTTTATTTTTGCTTTTGAGGCACTGCTGTGATTCCGACAATTTTTCACGAGTGTTTGTGTAATTCCCCCTTCATAAAATTATCTATTGCAGCAAAGCTAATTAGCATTAAAATTTTTTCTTAAAAAAAGTTTTTTTTTTTCTTTTCTTTTTAATAACCCAAAATTTTTATTACGTAGCTTAGAAGTTTAAAATTTCATATTTATTATCACAAGTAAGACATGATATTATTATCACTTTTAAAACCACACAAATTGACTTAAGATAAGGTTCCAAATTCCCTCTTGAACAAAACATCAAGATTAATTATTTGGCTTAAAAGAAACTATGCCAAGATGAGTTTCTACGGTCTTGAGATCCTAACAAGATTCCTTTCTCCAAAACTGTTCTTCTTCATAATATTAGTTTTTTATTTTTTTTATCAGATATTTTAAACCATTACTACTTTGAGGTAGTATACGTGACCACTGCTAATGCTTCCTGCCTAAATTTGTTTTTGTTTTTTCCTTGGCAGATACTATCATCATCTCTGAAAACTTCTTTTTTTTTATGAGAGAGAATGATTAAATTGGATAAATTTTAATTTTGTATGGATATAATTATATAATTATTTCATTACTGATATTTTCTTCATGCAGATCTGGACATAACAAGTGGCCAAATCCTTTCTCTGCATATGATTTTGAACTAATTTGAGATTTACTGTGTTTGTCTGGGGATTACGTTTGTTTCATACCTGTTTTGGAAATATCAAATTTTAAGTTTTATTTATCCCACAATGCTTTACTTTCGCTTTTTATTTCATATGCAAAACCACTATTTTTCCTGATTTTAAAATTTAGGAAGCTAATAGCTGAAAGAACCAAATACTCTATCCAAGCAAGTTGACAGAAAGCTGATAGGCAAAATATAATTTACTTTATGTTTTCAAAGGAATTGAACGTTTATTTTAACGTTCAGAGAATGAAGATGATTCTGATAAATTTTGCTGGTACTAACGAGACGTAAATAATGACGTAGTAGATATATTAGATATTTTCATTTCTGTTTGACTGCAGTAGCTGATTAAGAGATGTATTTGAAAAGAAAAAAAAAATGTTGAAGTGTAAGCATGTTTGTTGAAAGACATATAGGAGCGAATAATAGTGAGGCTTTCAGAAAAACAATTGTGAATGCTTGAACTGACAGATCATCTAAAAAGAAAAAGTCATTCTTTGTTACTAAAATTTTGTGTTTCATTTCCATTTTAAGAGATTAAAATAACATACAACATTATAAACTGGCGTCAACGAAATGGGAGTTTCCTTGGTTTCTGAACATTTAAATTAAATGGAGATATGCTGTCGCCATTTTTATTTAATGGTGCGGTAGCTATGCAAAATAAAGTTTGAGATAAATTAATCATTTTCCAAGTTAAAAGGCAACTTATTATCAATGTATCATTTAGAAATCACTTGAAATAACAGTGTATCATCACAAGAACATGTGAAACACCCGAAAGCGAAGGCGTTTTCTGAAAACGAGTCACCAACCTCGTAATGAAGTCCATGCATCTGCCAAACACTTGCACGCTGAAGGGACATTCGTAAATAAGACAAAATATTTTATTAACTCTAAAATAAAATAAGCAAAATAGTTATAAAATTGCCTAAAATTATTTAAAAATGAGAAATTGAATCTTATCTGCGTACAAGTTCGAAATGTGTGTTATAATAAAAGAAAAAAATGTTTACATTGATTGTTTCCTAATTTTACTTCGGTTCTCGATCACGTTTTCCGGTTTGATATTCTCATGTTACTCTTGAAAGAAAACTTCAATCGTTCCAAGAATATCTATATGTTTCTGTTTTGTTTTTAAATTAAAAAGATAAAACTTTCATAATAAAATTTAAGAATTTTAAATTTTATCAATTTCTTAGTAGACTTTATTTGTTCGTTTTCTTCTGTGACCATTTAAGTTTTGAGAACGAGACCTAACATATGATCAAAGCGCATACAAATGAGATATCAACATGGCAAGTCACGCCACCGTCTCCTGATGCCCTCTGGGTGACTGCCTCGGGTAATACAAATTTCATTACGTTCAAGGACCACGATTTTACCAGTCGTCTAAGTTTTAGAGCGTGCAGATGCCTTACGATCAGGGAAAGGTAAGAGAATCATCCTTTTACTGTTTACTTCATTAGTATTCATACGAAGGTGGCTGCATTCTCTTGTAACCTACGAAGTTTACGCTCTACAGTATCTGTGTATTCTCCATCCTATATTTAAGTATTTGTTTATATTTTTCATTCATTCATTCATTCTACATTTAGAGTAGGGGATTCATTCTACAATAATTTAAGATCTAAGATCATCTAAGAACTTATCCCTCACTAGGACAGCGTTTAAAACCTTCCAGTTGTTTTTGAGTGTAGTGTTATTTTTTCAATTCTGTAAATATAGTTTTAAAGTCATTTGACACCTTAAAGGTCATTACATTAATGGAATATTTAGGAATTAACTCGATTTTTAGTTAACTGTTTATTGCTGTGGCGCAGCCGGGGTAGAGGGGTTACGATGAGAAAGAGACACCCCCGAAAATGAATTGATTTGCAAACAGAACGCTTAATGTTTTTCTAAAACTTACTCATTCTAATTTTTAATCAGATCTCGGGTATTTATAGAATAGCAGACCTTGTGTAATTGTAATGTCTTTAATTTTACTTCATATTTTTTTATTTGACCCTTAAGAATGAAAGCCTGGTTGTTACTGGTACATCGTCATGTTTTAAAATTTTAAACAAATCCCGGTTATCACCTGATCCACAATGATATTTTGTTCTTTATCATTGTTTTTTTGTATACGCCTAGCAGATGTTATTGAGACCTACTTACATGCACAGAAGATTGGCATTTAATTGATTGTGCTATTCCTACAACGAAGACACTTCTATTAAATACAAAATGTCTTAGCTAATGTGTAGTATCGTACGTTCAATCGCATTCAGTGATCGAAAATGAGATGTTGATCTTAAATTCTGCTTTTTTAAAAGGCCTTGCACATTGCTTTAACATCTTTTTGATTAGAGAAAGCAGGCAATTGTAATTCTCGTGATATTTCATAGTTTCTGAATTAGTATAACATATCCTATGATTGTATTTTATGGAATCGCAATAGTTCAGATTTTTATTTTATTGGTCAAGTCTATTATGAAAACAAACAATTAATTTTTCTGATTTTGATTATTTTAAAATTAATTAAGCATTAAAATTAATAAAGCAGGTTAGGTAATTGATAATTATTATAAAATATGAAGTTTTAAGTAATTAATTAAGGTAGGAATATTTTTAGGACAAAAATAAAACTCTGGGAAAATTGAATAAGCAAATGATTATTTAATTTTAAGATTTTTTTTTTCTTTTAATACAAAAACCAAAATTATATATAAAAAAAAAAACATTTTCATTATCAAATATTAAATTTAATTAATATTATTTCAGTTTTCGATATAATAATAGCTTAACAAGATTTCAAAATTATAACTATTGTTATTAAAAAAAACAAAAAAAACTGAATTAATATTTGTTATTTAATGTCCTGCAATAAAATTAATCGCAAATTGTAGAATTTTTAATCGTGTTTTTGTAATGCGTTGTTTATTTATTTTTTATTTTTTTATTTATTTTTTATTTTTTTAATTATAGATATTATGTCTTAATTAGAATTTGCTTAATTATTTTAAATCTATTTATTTATTTATCCTTTATTTATTATTTAAGCAAATCTTTGTCTATTTGGAAAATATTAAATTTTTCTGATGTTTCATTAGTAATAACAACATCTAATTAATTCCAAAGCAATTTTCTAAAAAAAAAAAAAAACAAACAGATTTTTAACATCTATTTATATTTTTAAAATTTAAAGTAACCTCAAATTCAAATTAACTTCTTCTCAACCTTATGTCAGATTTATTGAAATCCTGAAAAAGTTGTCTCTCAAAGTCAAGCATTTATTCTCATCTAAAAAAAATGCTAAAAGCCTTGCTTCGAAATATTAATTGATATTTCTTATTTATGTCATTTGTCAGAAATTGTACTGAAATCAGTTTCATTAATAGAGATCTTATAAAAGAGTCAAAGAAAAACGAAATTGAAAGGATTTCCACAAGACGTGTTTCAGCCATGCCTGGGAATCAGATGGATGTGCAAATACAGTGTTACGTTCCATTAGTAATCAGAAAAGCGTTACCCAAGTCTCAATTAGATTAGCAAAAAGAGAAACAAAAAAAAAATCCCTGAAGTTGGTTAAAAAGACACTTGAAAAATCGTTTATTTTTTGCAGGACTTTCTGGCAGCATTTATTGAAATTCTTATTTGGGTCATTCATCAACAGATATTAGATGCTAAGGCCTAATTTTTGACATTACTGTATTGATCTTTCTACAAGATAAATCGGCTGATCCATTAACTAATTCTTAATAAGTAAAGTATAGGAATTAGTATATATTTCATTCCTCATTAATCACCATATTAATTTTTTTTCTTTTTTTTTTTTCTTCTGTACCATTTACATTAATAGCTGTTTTTTCTTTTAGTATAGGAATGCCACTGATATTTTTAAGGAGATTTTAATATAAAATGTAATTTACCTAATTTTAATATTTACTATAGACCTATCAAAACTTAAAAGGTGACATTCCTGTAAATTTTAGAATTTCAGGGAAATTTCTGGAAATTTTGCAAAACATGCACCGACCCAACTGAAGTTACTAAGTCCCACCAATGATTAACGGATGAAAGACTAAATATGGATTCAATAATTACAAATGTAGCGATGTCCTTTATTTTAATTATGATAATTCACACAGTAAGCCGATGGTTCAAAGAAATTACAACCAGAAAGTATGTTACAAAGAAGTAAGTAACTTATAAAATAAGTTAAAAAAATACTGCATGAGTAGCTGTAGTTATTCTGTAACATCTTTATTGGATATATTTTATTATATAAACTTTTAAAGTTGAATGGAAAAGGGATTTGACCTCAGTGAATTTTAGATGTATTGCTTTTACGTTGTTTTAGTTTTTATTTTGCGTTTAATTTGTACAATTTTCTTAATTCATTAAATATTTGGAAAAATTTCTTAACTATTACACTTATACTTAGGTAAACATATAATGAATAAATAAATGACTATATAAAATTTAATTTCTAATAATAAAGTATTGAAATATTTTTATTAAATATTATAAAAATAATAAGCCGCATAAAGAGTGGAGTAATGAAACTAGAAAGTTCGACAATATTTTTTTTTTTTTTTTAAAATTAAAATTGATTTGGAAAAAAAAAAAAATGAGAAATAGGCATATTAAATTAATGGCAGAAGAAATTAAAAACAGCGTCTGAGTCCTGCTTCATAGTTTATCTTTTTGATGAAACCACAGGGAAAAAAATGTGTAAAACGAATACCGGTAAATAAAAAAGAAGCAACAACAGCTTATATATATATATTAAAAAAAAATTATGAAATTTCAGACATATTTTAAATAACTGAAATTTATAACAAAATTAATTAGTTTCTAATGTTTTAAGAAAACGTTCGGCATTTGTTGCTTAACGAACAATGTCAAATATAATTTTCCGAAAACCTGACACGTGCCTACATGTTGTACTCGTAAATGTGACGCATTTGACTTTCACAACTTATATTACGTAATTTACTTCGTTATTGTTAATTTGGAAATTTTGAAAAAATACGCCTCTAACGTCATTTTTTTTCCCATCAAATCTTTTTGATATTGCAGATGGTTTTGCATCGTATGATTTAACGTAATCTCAACATACTTGTGCTTTATTTCAAAAACTCCAAAGCAAAAAAAAAAAAAAATTAAAAAAGAAAATCATATTACAACAAATATTATTGATTCACTTTGGTTTTAGGTATTAAAACATCTTTAAAAAAAGCCTTCCTGTATTTTTTTATAATATTGTTTTGATTTTGTAATTTTGGACCAGGAAGCGGAGTTTTGAAATTTGTGGAGCAATTTCAAAACAGTGCAATACTTAATTCAATGCAAAACTGCATTGGGTAAATTTTGACGTGTTGGGTCAAAATAGTTGTATCTCACTGAGAATGTCAAGTATCAACATATTTGAATTATTCATACTGTTGCCCAATGGATTTTTATTAAGATAAATATGATTTTTGATGAGGAAAAAAAAATTCTGATTAAATTTTTGAAAATTAAAAGAGAGCTGAGAGTTAAGTCGAAGATCTTGGAGTAAGACCTACAGTTTTAAGTCGTCATGAAAATTGAAGGATTCTTGAATACTAGGTATGTTTATTATTATCATTTAATATCCACTTTTAAACGAACGACATGTTTTTAAAACAAATAATTTAAAAAAAAAAAATGTATAATAGTATCACATAAAGGTTGTCAGAGCTTTTATTTCTTAAAAAATGTGTCTCGCTTTGGTGGGACCAAATTATTTCCAGGGAGGATTTTCCACGAAATCCTCTTTTTGAGAACTTTTGGAAGCAAACGTAGACAAGGACAATGGAAAAGGAAAAAAAGAAAGTAAGATCTCGAAATAAGAAATTTCATGATAAGTAATTAAGAAAATGAAATTTAATATTTCAGAAGGCGCTTTTTTTTTTTTTTGTTAGTGTTTATTGAAAATCGGTAAATTTACTCCAACTTTCTCTTGAAAACTATGTTCTATATATTTGAGCTTCGAAGCTAGATTCCAAAATGCTGATTTTTTCGGTTTAAGAAGACTTAAGCGCATTTCACATGGCTCCGAAAATCGGACGGTCGGATCCACAAATCGGACGTATTCTATTTCACATGGCCACGAAACTCTCTCCGACGTCGTCTACACGAACGATTTGAATGTTAAAATGTTGTCGCAGACACGTCGAATACAACATGAAAGTGATCTAGGGAAGACCCCTTCGATAAAAATCTTTAAAAATAAGCATTTCCTTTGATTTTTATCAACAGAGATACTGTAATAATCGTGTTATTTTATTTATTAATTTATTTTTCAAACTTGATTTATGATAAAATTGAGTACAAGTATTAAGAGCATTTATTATGGAATACTTTGACTCGTCATTCAATTGGTCTTCCTTCTTTCTAATAGTGAAATACTCCAATTATTATAGAATTCCCTGATAAACCAATTTAAAAAATTTTATTATTAATAAGTTGGCACCACTAAATATTTTCAGTGAAGAGATTTCATTCATTCTTTATTAGTTTTAAAAATAATCATTACATTTTGCTTCCTGTTAATCTTTATTTCTTAGGCAAGTAATTCATATAGTCTACAGGGTGTACCTGAAATGTGCTGCCAAAGTTAAAGGTTGTATTAATCATTTAAAACAACGAGTAAATGCCATATAAACATGGGTCTGGAAATGTTTTATTTCCAAGACATGAACGATGCAACAATAAGAGGTGTTGGCCGTACAGTAGCTCAGTTTCACAGAAAGTGCTCGAAATGTCCTCCACCGGCCGCACTGCTCTCAACACAACGTCGTTCCATCGACTGCCGAACACGGTCGAAGATGCCAGATGCACGTCGAATTGTGTTGCACCCATCCACTATGCGATCATGCAGTGCGTGGGCGTCAGGAACCGGTGTGGTGCACACTAATGCCTTAAGATAACCCCATACGAAAAAATCCAGAGGGTTTAAATCAGGGGAACGAGCAGGCCATGTCAAGATTACTGAGGAGCAATTTAATGACTGATACGACGTAAAGGCAAACACCTCTGTATCGTTTCATCGTTCACATCTCGGAAATAAGCATTTCCAGACCCATGTTTACATGACTTTTATTCGTTGTTTTGCATGATTGAATACAACCTTTAAGTTTGGCAGCACATTTCAGGTACACCCCGTATATTGACGCATAAGTTATTGAAATATAAGTTATATTTCATTTATCTATTTTTTGAACAGATTTCCTCTTTAGAATCTTACGCGATTAATTTATAAAAACAACTAAAATTACATTTGGTATGAAGCGATGTAAAGTATTATACATTGTTTACTCAAAGCGTTATGATCGTTTTCCTAATAGTTTGTAGTCCCTTTTCCTGACACTGTGGCGCTGGGTTCCGGTCAAGGAAGGAAGATTTGAAGATCTTGCAATTGACCATAATACAGATTGTAATTAGGCCACTGCTTCTAGAAAGAACATTCGTAATCGGCGAACCACTTGAAAGCCAACATCATATATAATCCATACTAAGAGCCCGGGCGTTGGCAAAAAAAAACAAAAAAAAAAAAACCAACATAATCTTGCTGAAGCTTGACTATGCCATCTTAGGAATGTATGATTGTTTCACCGTAGTAGGTAATTTGTAGCATTCAGAATATCGTTTCTTGACTTAGAGGTTCAGAGATATCTCCCTTACCAAAATGCTACCTGCTGAACCTTGACATTGGGGTGATTCATCAGAAAAGCCAGCTTTTTTTTTTTCCCAATCTTCTTTTGTCAAGCGATGTCTTCATAGACTTAGTCGCCGATGGCTAACTTAGATGATGCTTACGGTTTGTGGTCTAAAAATCATCGCCATTAATCCCAGGCTGTATTTCATGTTTCTTTTTTTATTTGTAGGTTTGTATAAGACAAACGTCGAAGAGGCTCAATTATTTCATTTTTTGCTTCGACCCTTGATTAAACTTTAATCATGCTACAAACAACCTGCAATATTTGGATATTATTTGTCCTTCAACTTACCCTCTGCAATCATATCTTTTTAGAAATCTGTCAGATCGTTTCCCTGTCCACGTCCATCAAATGGACAGAACCTATCTCATCTTTACTATCATATAATGCAACAAACTTCTAGGGCATATAGGGGTGTGAAAATGGAACACTTTTTGATAAGGAACATGGGTCTGAAAACGTACCGATTCCCTTGTACACCCCCCTTTTTATTCATTTCAATATTTTGAACGGTTCTGCATGTTTTACTTAAGACAGGACAGTAGAAATGAGTTCGACATGACTGTCTATGAAATGGTTCGTAGGTCTATTCACATATTTAAAGAAAACTTTCTGTATTTTTAAAAAAGGCTTGTTTGTAACACTCTTAAAAATCTTTGATAATTTGCATTTGCTTTGTATGTTTCAACACGAGAACTTAATGACTTTTCTGAGAAAAAGAAAACAAGCAAAACACAAAATACCTGCGTACCAATAGTTTTTTGATAATTTATTTTCACTAAATCTTATCAAATTAGTAATAGATAGTATTTTTCTAGAATAGAACAGATCCCTGGAACTGTTTCTTTTTCTAATGCTTAAACATGTTTTTACACTTTGTGTAATATTTAACATGCGTGAAATTGTTTTAAGTTAAAAAATTTTCAGCCACTGCACTTGATTAAAAAAATAATAATATATATATACAATTTTAAAAAAGCCCCCTCTAGCTGCGTCCAAATTGCAGACTGGACATCGGAGATATCCCTCTGATATCCAATCTTCAATTTGGACGCAGCTAGTGGGGTGCTTTTTTAAACTGTAGCCTAAATATATATATATATATATTTTTTTCATTTTTTAATCAAGTGGTTGAAATTATTTTTAACTTAATATCTTTACACTATTTCAGAAAATCAACTCTAGAATAGTTTCTGTTTTTGCTATCCGCCTAAAGATGCCTGCATGTAAGGAAAGGTACATATAAACCTTTACCTTTCGTTTCGCCCAAGGACAGTCTATTAGTAATACTTTCAAGTCACACAATAAGTTTAGTAGAAAAAAAAGTCAGAAAACACGCGGTGCATAGCAAAATGGAGGCTTGTTTCAGGCTTTTAGCTTATTTTAATTGATCGAAGTGAAAGAGAAGGTTATTGTAGCTTTTAAAGTGTCCCACTATTGGGCAAAGCCCTCCTCTGCGAAATGCACCAGCGCGTGATTCGATGGAGGGTTTCGTGGTCTAGTTCTTCCGGCTGAGGAGTGCCTCTGGGAGAATGTGTGGAAGGTGGACAAATAGGGAAGAAATACGGAAGAGGACGAGAACTCTCTCTCCGAGGTATCTCAACTGCAGCGGAACAGCAAGAGAAATAAAATTCACTTCTGACCAAGGATTCGAACTCAGACCCAAGCTACTACTTGATTGTAGACTAAATTACAGTGCTGTGACAGGATCCTTAGAGAAAGTGCTACTTTCAAACATCTCATAATCCGTTGAATTACTTGCGAACCGCCCTGAAAATTCATCTGGCCCATTAATAAAAGAAGGCCCAAATTCCCCATCCAGTATTTTCTCATAAATAGGACATCGGTCCTTGAAGTAAAATGATGAAAGAACTTTTTTTTCCCGAAATTCTGGCTGAAATGATATCCCATTCATGTACATTATGAGCAGTGCCGTATTATTGTACTTTTGAGCACTGTTTTTAGGAGGGAAAGCATCGCACGGAGATATAACAATATATTTTATGTCGTTTAAATCACATAAACCCCCTTATGTTTTAAAAGTTCTTTTAATTGAAGGGGAAAAAATGTCACCAACACAAAAGAATAACATTTCGTTGAAAATGAGCTTAATTACATAAGTGAGCTCCAATAACATCGAGAGCAAGCGACAGTGAAAATTTAACACAACATCTTAAGAATCAAATACATTTAATGCCCCTACAATTCAGGTCTTTCTATTTTGCTGAGGTTGCGGGGCCTAGTAAAGATAATTGGCAAAACTGAAGTTTCAGATAAAGTTAAAAAACTCCCCCTCCCCCTCCATATATTTTTTTAAACGTATTCATTCCGATACATGATTTGATTGGACAAAGATTAACTCGCATCAATCAAAAGCATCTGTCTTCAGTCAATGTAAGCTGGCCAATGTAAACTGTCTTCGTAGTCGTAATGAGCTAACAACCGGAATATAATTTATTGATATGGAAATTATTGCTGCATTTATATGAGACTAATTTTATTCAATTTTGCAATTTTTAAGCAATAGCTTAATCAAAAGAAAAAATAAATAATATACAGTCGGACCTCTAATTAACGAACCTCTATTTTGCGAACTTTTCTTTGGAACCAAGAATATTTTGCTAATTTCTTCGTAAAATAACCTCCAAATAGCGAAGTGCATTTTCTATTTAACGAATTTTTTCGTGGTATCTATTTTTTTTCTCCTTGAAATGTTTTTATTATTAATATTCCCTTAGAGGAAATGAATGAAATGTGGATACAGCTGAGGGAAAAAGAAGAAATTAACGATGATGTGCTGATTGATGATTATCTTTCACTTGATTTTGAAGTTGAAACCTCGGAAACGCTAACTGAATCGGATATTTTGGACAGTGTGAAAAATAAAAACATACAACTAAGAATTGCGATGATGATGAAAATGGAAATGATTATGATGCAGAAAACAAAAAAACCTTCGTATGATGAAATGTTAAAATCATTTGAAACAATCCGACGCGGATTACAATTTGAAGAAAATACGCCTGAAGGGGTTTTTGGTGCATTGCAAAGATGCGAGACGTACTATGAGCGAAAACACTTTTTCAAAGAAAAAAACTCAGACAAAATTAACAGACTTTATTAGTAAAATTTAAGTACGCTTGTGGTAATGTATGCTTTATGTCATTAAAATCATTACTTTTTTTAAAATTATTTAATAATAAAAGATGAATCTCGATTTAACGAATTTTCCATATAACGAACTTTTTGGGGGGATTTAGCGACTTCGTTAAATAGAGGTCCGACTGTAATTCATCCTCCTTTTGAAGATTTGATCCGTAGGTTGAGAAGGCTATTATATAGGGAATTTATAGTTTAAGAGCATAAAGAAATGACGCGCAAATGAAAAATATCTGAGCTTTCATCGGTGAGAGTTTGGGACGGCCGTTTCGTCCTTTTTGTGACTCGTCAGCCAGACCCACTCACCAGATGAAATGCTCAGATAGTACAAAAGTGAAAAGAGAAACCACTTCCGCACCAGGTCCAAAAAGAAATATGTGGTCCCCTCTAAAAGAAAGCACTTTAAAAAAAAAAAAAAAACCCAAAACAGGCAAAATTTGAAATCTTGGCCGCGAAACCGTCCGGCACAAAGGAATTTGAATATAAAGAACCAAGATTGATTTCTACCCTGGTTTAATATAAACAAAAGATTTAACGCTACAGAAATTAATATAGAAGCATAAAGTATATGAAAAATTACAAAGCTTTCTTTTGATTTAAGATGTAGATATGTTATGATAACTATCAAATCATTTTAGAAATGGGAAACGCTTTGATCTTTAAATACTAACAGCAAGAGCCTCCAGTATTCGAGAGATGACATCCAGCTGATTCGGTTCGTTTTGGCTCTTCTTCAAAAATAGCAACAAGCCTTTGACAGCAAATCAATTGGTAATAAATTAAAAAATAATCTTAATGAACAGAACAACAATAGGATAAAAAAGATCAACAACCAAGTGTATTTATTTTATTCTTTATATTTAAACTAAGGACTGTGTATTTCTAAGGATTCTGTGGTTTTAATTCAACCTAACCAAATATATATATTCATTTGCCTTAACCTTTTATTCTCGATAAGCCTGCCTTTATAGAGGCTAATTTTAACCTTGAACTATTGCAAAATATCTCGGTGTAATCGAAAATTAAGGACTGAGGAAGGGATTTATCAAGAGGCAAAAAAAAAATAAAAAATAACTATTGAATCAAATTTTCTTTTAATTATGCTGTAGCATTAGTTATTCGGTTTTATCATTTCTACTTCCTTCGCTAGTTCTTAGATAGAAGCTGAGATTTTTATGAACTTAAACTACGTCTTTTCGTTTTGTTTTACCTTCGTTTTTGTAGCATTGTAAATATAAGCTTTTTAGCTTCAGTCTTATATTTTTTTTATATATATTATATATATTATTAGGCTTACAATGTTTTATTGAAAAGTTAAACTAATTATATATTAATTTTGTATATACACTGTCCGGCCACTTTATTAGGTACACTTATCTAGTAGTGTGTTGGGCCTCCTTTAGCCCTCAAAACAGCCTGAATTCGTCGAGGCATGGATTCGATAAGATGCTGAAAACGATGTTGGTGTATTGTGTACCATGCAGACATGAGTGTGTTACGCAATTCCTGAAGATTTGATGGAGGTGTAGGCCTGGAGCGAACAGCCTGTTCCAGCTCATCCCATAAATTTTCAATCGGGCTGAGATCCGGGGACTAAGCAGGCTACTGCAGCAAGGAAAAGTCATCGTCATGTTCCTCAAACCATCCCATATAGTGATGTGGGCTTTGTGCACCGGCGCATTATCCTGCTGGAAGTAGCCATCTGCATGAGGATAAACTTTAACATGTACGGTCAGCTACGTTGTTTAGGTACGCTCTAGCATCCTGACGTGCCTCGAGAGATATCAATGGGCCCAACGTGTGCCAGGAAAACATCCCCCACACCATAACACTGCCCCCACCGGCTTGAAGAGTTGTTGTGAGACACAGCATTTGTACGCACAACAGGGGTGTATCTAATGGCCGGAAGGTGTATATTTATATATATACCCATAGAAATACTGTAAAACAGTTTAATTTATCTTTAATTGATTTTCTTCATTTCTTCTTTTACCATTTTCAAAGATAAATTAGCTGAACGATCCAAAGAGATTTTTTTTTTCTAGTTAAAACCAAGCTTTTTATTATTATTATTATTTCTTGTTATTATTATTTTTTTAAACGAGAACAGAATTTTAATTTTATCTTACTAACTTTTTGTTACTTTAACTTCATAGGAGGACAGTGACTAAATTTTATATTTTCCGTCTATCTCGCTATCATGTTCGTTTTTTTTCCCTTTAAAAATGATGAGATAACTTTAGGGCGGCTTTACACAGGGTGGAAAACTGATGGAATCGTGCAGATTCTATTTTGAAAAAATAAATAAATAAATAAATAAATAAATAAATAAAACAAAGATAACACTAATGTCTTCAAAGTCTCCCGAACTATAATTCAAGAAATTAATGATTTTTTTGTTTGCATGTGATTCGTTAAACAAAGACAAAGACTGATGGACAATTGACTGAGTCATCTGTGTTTTCTCCTCCACTTCCAATAAATGAAGATTCAGTAACTTTTACTTTCGCAATAAGAAGTTTGTCCTTCGAGAAGAAACTTTTTTTATTTTCTAAATATTTACTATTCAATGAATTACAATACTTCAAAATATAATATTAATTGTCTAAAATGGGCTTTTTCCGCATTGCCGAAATTTGCCCTATCTCGCAAAGGTTTCTGGATGAAACGTTTTAAACAAAGTTTGATTTGTTAAAATTGAACGAGAGCATGTTATGTCTTCTGATGCAATAAGTAAAAACGTCTTTCGCAATGTATCTTTTTGAAAGATGTCTTTAGGAAAGTGAGAAACTATAAGCCATCTCACTAGGAAAGAATCTGAAGGTCTGTGGTGACAAAGCGACAGTCGTTTTATCTTGCCAGCCTTTTTTTCTCTACTCTTATAAACCCGGTGTTTAGGCTTTGATATTCCTTCGCGAATAATGATTATCGTCCGCCTCTTTCTGCCAATTTAAAACTTCTCCGTACTTCACAATAGACTTAAACCGCGAGATCATTTGATCATAGCTCAGTATTGTACTTTACTACAGTTGATTTCATGGCCATTGTCAACTCTAATAAAGCAGCTCGAAGCATTCCTTCTATTATTGCAACTAAATAGTAAAATTTGTATATCTCTACTGTATTCGTTATTATAGTGATTTAATCAAGGTATTTTAATGTTGGGAAACTAACACTGAAATATAGTACGTTTTTGCTAATCTCTTACACATCTTTTCCTTACTTTTATGGTACCGTAGCTTTAATGTTATCGAATAGGAGAGTTTTGACGCCCTATCTCAGTTTCAGGCTTTGTAGATAGTAAAAGTGAATCTAGATTCTTGATAACGTTATAGTTTTTAAGCTGGTAGAATGAAATTTCTATGAATATAAACATTTTATTTATGATGGCTTATTCAGGTAGATCGTAAACGAACAGTGAAGGTTGTTTGGCCTTGGAATATTACATACACACTGAATTTCTGAGCTGTGAAGGCCAGATAAATCGAATTCGTGATTCACTGTGAGGGATTTTCATGATAATAAATACTTAATATATATTTAAAGTCTATGCTGTTTTTAAGTGAGTTAAGACAGAAATCAATGTAACAAAGAAAGCACTAATCAAAAGATATGAACGTTTAAATAAAAAATAAAAAAATGAAAATTGCGACGACTAAGATAAAAATGAAACTTTAGAAGTGCATTAATATCATATCTGACTTAGAAGAAATACTTTTAGGTGAAAAAACAAGTAACGAGAACTGTGGATACTTGTACCGACCATTGATGTAAAGACATTTATTTGAAACGGAAAAAAAAACCCCCACTAAATGAATGAAATGATATAGAAACACTGTTGGGAAAATTTACAAGAGCCAGCAAGATCTAAATTAAAATCCTCATCACTTTAGTCAAACTATATCTACAACTTTTATTTCAATATTGCATGTAAATTCGCATATAGTTAAGTTATATAGGGTTTCACTATTATTAGTATTTATAATATAATTACAGCGTTTAAGCTTAGAAAGAATTCAGCAAAGAATCAAGACTAAAATAAAAATATTTCAATGAGCAGTTAAATGTAGCACTAGGCGAGAGATTATTGCAATGTAAAAAGAAAAAAATCTGGGTAATTTTAGGAGGGAAAAAAATGAAAATGCGAAGTACTATTTTCATTAAAGAATAGAGATAAACAAAAACAAAAAATGAAAACCTCTGTAACATCAAAGACAAGATAAGTTCTTACATCAAGGAAAGAAAATAATGTTTTATTATGACAAGCGTACAGGACAATCCAGAAATATAAGGTGATCATAATTAAAGTTCACATTTCGAAAGGCTGTAACTGGGAACTAATCGGGGGAACAACTTCATATTTGACATGAGGACGTATGCGGTGATGGAATTTCGTTTGGCGCAAAAATAAATGTCAGTTCCAAAAGTGGCCGCTAGGGCGATACATGGCACTGTAATACCGTAGTGCATAATGGAAATGACCAATAACCGCAATGACACGTGATTCGAAGCTGCTCTAAAAAGCAGGCAGCTGAGGAATGCGTCATTTCATTGCATAATGTCACTGTTACCGAAGAATCGCGCACTTCTCGTGAAGCTCTTTATTACAATAACAGCCGTGCCTTAACAGCATTGCGGAAGTTTAGGACATTGAAGGGACTAAAAACGGACCCTGTGACTGCAAATGGTGTACGGCGAATGCTCCGGAAATTGGAAGAGACAGGTTCCTTAGAGATCAAGCTTGGCATTGGACGGAAGCCCGTTGCAAGCAGTCATTGAAGGAAGTAGCATTACACGAAGAAAGGATGTCAAATGTTGTGTCAAACAGCAGCGCATGAAGTGTTTCACGATCGTTAGACATGCCCGGAAGCACAAAGTTAGAAGATAAATTCTATACTGATAGACTAGCCTTAGAAGATTTCCAATGTTCATCAATTGCTTAATCCTGACTAAGGTATACATTTGCCGTTCAGTTCCTTGCTCGGTCTGACCTGGACGACGATGGAACATTTTGTGGACTGATGAAGCTCACTTCTATCTGCTTAGTGGTGTGAATACGCACAACTGCAGAACTTGGGCAACTGCAAATCGTGCGACAGATTTCTCTTCATTCTCCAAAGATCATAGTTTGGTTTGCTTACAGCGGCTTTCATCATCGGACGTTTCTTTTTCAAAGAGCAAGTCTTGCAGGTGTCTCTATCTGCACTGTTAATAACCAGCGAGATGCATCTTTTAGTTAACCAGGTGATTCCAACACTTTTACAGCGTCAGTGTCAGGTTCAACACTTTTCATATATGAGGTACCCCATCTCATACAGCCACCCTTGTCAAAGTTTGCATTAGAATCATTTTACAGAAGTCATCAGCCTCCAATTCCGTACCATGTGGTCAGTAATACTCCAGGTTAACTTCCGTGACTTTTAATTGTAGGGGATATCTCAAAGACACTGCCTATCATGGAGACCCAGCCAACTTAGTGGACCTCAAGACTAGCATTACTCACCATATCCACAACATTCGAGTGATACTCTACGTTCTGTGGTTCAGCATGCGATTTTGCGGTTTGCTGATAATGGATGACACCCTATCGAACATGTTTTTGTATAGCACAACATACTGTGTGTAGTAACTACGTTATTACATTAAATGTCATGTATCGCTTTGCGGCTACTTTCTAAACATACGCTTATTTTTGCACCAAAAAAAAAATCCATTATTGCAGACATCTTCATGTCAAATATGAAGTCGTTCTGCTGACTAGTTCTCCATTTATTTAGCTTTTCGAAATGTGAACTTTAATTATGAACACCTTGTATATGAAAATGTGAATGCAGCTTGAGAACATTAAAAGGACATTTCGTGTATACTAAATACATGTTCAGATTTATAACGAATTTTACTTAATGCATTGGTATTTACATATCATCTAATCTTGAGATTATAAATCTTGCTCATTAGAAATGTATAGCATAGTAAAATTAGCAATTGTGTGATTGTATGATCTTATTCGGATATAGAGATATGGCAGGAAATGATACAGGATTTTCTTTCGTGGACGGTCAAGTTAGGAAGATGAGCCAAAACAACCAAGCGAAAATAAATAAAAACGTCGATCATCAAAGTTTTGGATTGGGGAGGAGACACGGTTCTCTCAACTAGCCATCCAATCAAAAAGAAAAAAAAAAGAAAAATAGGGCCTGCTCTACATATTTCGAAATTTCCCTCGGCTCTCCAACTAGATACGCTTATAAGATTGAATATAGATTATGAAATGAGGACATAGTAAGTATATGTTAAGAAGTTTTCACTACAAATTTGTAGATATATATAAAGCAAGCCCTTAAAGAAAAAAAATGGCAGATGACACGCGTAATAGAACTAGAAAGAAATTTAGAAACTAGCAGAGGTTTAACCAATATTTATGGCATGAAAATAAAGACATGATAAAACTATATATATATATATCCGGAGGCAGAATGTTTTTTTATCTTTCTGCAACGATTGATGCTAAGACGAAAATTTTCTGCGGGTGCGGGCGTTTTTCTCGTTTATGTCCCGCAAAAAACGTTCATTCTATACCAGGGGTGAGCAGGCTTTTGTAAGGTAAGGGCTACCTCAAGTATACTCCAAGTGGCGCGGTCAGCTTAAGACTATCGACAACCAAAAAAAAAAACCGAATATACGATATCTTTCTGCAGCTCTCATTTTCGTTCTGCGACAATGTCGCGCCGTCGCTTGATATTCTGCTTCTGGGTATATATATATATATATACACCCGTAAAATTTCGTAAGATTTTTGAATATTAGAATTTTCGAATAACAATAGGATTAAGATAATATAATTTCAGCTCATACTGAAAACATTGGGTTAATATTGGGTTAGAAACGAATGGAACTACGATTATGGTAATGAAAAATCAAAATAAGTAGACTAAGAAATATATGTACAATACAAACCAATTGTACAAGATAATGCTTTGAATTAAAACAAAAGGAATAGAAGGCAGGTTAATGCCAAAACAGTAAATATAGAAAGTTACCAAATCTGGTTTTGGCTAAAACTGTAGCCACTGTAGCTAGGAAACTAAAATATCTGTGAAAGATATCAGTGAAACTGAAGAGTAAAGACAAATAAAGTTTTCTAAACAGTATTGAAAAGTTTTGACAGACATTAGCATTTCGTCACAAATCAACAGGAGTTATAAAGTGAATTTCATAATTTAAGAAAAACATTCCGATTTTTATTTTTGTAATAAAGAAGTATTTGAGTAACCAATTTGAAGAAAAAAGAAATAACGAAACAGAAGTTGCGTTTTATAAATAAATAATTGTATTTCTTAATTTTAAATAAATTGTGTCAGAGCAAAAAGATATCGAATACAAAGAATGAAATTTTAAAAAGAATAGCACAATAAAAAAAAGCTTGTGAGTCTATGAACACAGTAAAAATTAGAAAATACTTGTTACATATTTTTTTTATATTTCGTAAAGGCATAAAGTAAATTACTGTGTTTGTATTCTATAGTTGAATACAAGCTTTAAGATGACAAATTAAACATAACTATAATCAAGGTTAACGAGCGAATAATGTGAGTGATTAAAAATATATACAACTGCACAAAGATTAATTAGAGATGGATGTAAGAAACGGTGTTCTTTTTGGTTTTACTTACAGTTTATCTTCATAGCTGGATTTGATAATGGTAACAGTTGAAATGACAACAATACGAAACCAAGCATAAACAAAACGAATAATATATTTTTTTTTTAAAAATATAACAAAATATAACTAAAGAAAAAGATAAACTACTAGACAAAATAATATCCCTAAGAGATTGCATTAGTGTAATTATGTACTTAAGTATTACAAAACAAAAAATTGGGAAAAAAAAATAACCGAGAAATTAAAAATTAAGAGGAAAAGGAGAAGTGACTTTTTTTTCTTAAAAGTAATAAATAAATAAATGTGTGTTCATTGAAAGAGCTTCGAAATTATTAATATTTTCCACATATATTTAATAATATGTGTTGATTCAGTTTTTTATTTTAATGATAGACTATTAGATTATAAAACAACTAATAACAGGATAATTTTGACGTCAAAATTAGCATTTAACAAAAAACTGATGTTTTGTCTGTATCAAATAGATCTAAATTTCATGTAACCATTCTTATTACCAGGGACGAAACGAAGTTCATTAATTGGTGAAATGATAGATATTTCAGATGCTTACTTTGGGAAGGAGATTGGAAAGGTTTCGACACACCTCTTAAAATGATTGTCTTTTTAAGTTTCACTTAAATATGAAGTACACTACAACCTCGTTTATCCGGACTAACTGGGACCAAAGACAATCCGGAAAATCGAAAATCCGGGTAATACTGGTAAAAAGCAAAACAAATTCTTAAATAAGTAGACTTACCGTTTATTACGATAAAAAAACGATGTTTTGTAACAAAATTACTCTAGTAAAGCTTTCTTAAACTCAACAAAAACATTTTATTAACATAATTTATTGAACAATCTATGCAGGAACTGTACATTTAATCAAAATAAAAAGCGAATGTTTGGCGTACTTATAGTTATGTTCTTGTTATCATAGTTAAAATTATTATCTTTGTGAACATTAAATAATAATAAAAAAAAATGTCTACAAATCTGATCTGGATTATCCGGAGATACGGATCAACGAGAGTCGGATAAACGAGGTTGTAGTGTACTATATACATTAAACAGTTGGGCACCAAAGCAAAGAAATTTTAGACATAAAAAACAGAGCAAGAGATGGGAAATTAGGACAATCATATAAAGTGATAAAGAGCTGACAAAATTCAAGTAAACTAAATATTTCATTTAATTTGTCTCATTTTCCTTTTCTAAATCTTCATAATAATTTTATTTCGACATTTTTTTTAATAACTGAATATTATTATTCGGTTATTAAAAAAATGTCGAAATAAAATTATTATGAAGATTTAGAAAAGGAAAATGAGACAAATTAAATGAAATATTTAATCATTGATGTCCTTATCAATTTAGAATACGGTCTTTTCACATACATGCTATCAACTGAAAATCGCCGTTTCGTAAAACCTAAAGTTATTATATATAAATCAGTTAAAGGAACGAAAGAATATAATTTGATTGTAATGAGAATGACATCGTACTGGTCATCACAACTTACTAATATTGTAATTCATCAAAAGATATAAAGTTATTAGACCAATGGTTAAAGAATTGAATGTTATTTAAGCAAAGATTGGTAGCTTTTACCTAACCTAAGAATCAGCTAATAGAAACATGTGAGGCAAACAAGCATTTTTAAACGACTAAGTATATTTATTATTATTATCATCTGACCTTACTATAGATGGGGTTCATTCCGGAACAAAACATATCAACTGAAAAAAATATATAAAAACATAAAGAAATGACACTGAGGATTTCATCTGGTGAGTGGGTTTGGCTGACGATTCCACAAAAAGGACGAAACGGCCGTCCCAAACTCTCACCGATGAAAGCTCAGATATTTTTCATTTCTTTATGCTTTTGTATTAATTTCTGGCACATTAAATCTTTTGTTTATGAAAAAATATATTTTACTAAGAAAGCAAATACATAATTAGAAGAAAATATCTTCAGAAACTTCGTCTTACAAATGCTAGAATTATACATTACCGTAACAAAAGCGGAGGGAGCAATGTTATTTTTTATTTCTATTTTTTTTTTTTTTTTAAGTTATGCCAGTAATTTACTGTTATCATTATTAGACACTTGTAAAATGGCAGGACAGCATTGATTTGTGATTGCGTGAAGCGATTTAAGAATAGCGAATCGGAAATCGCTTGACAGCAACTCTAAACTATATGTCAGTTTATTTCAGATATAACCATACATACAAATAAGAAGATAGAGAAGCTTCCATCGTGCGACGGAGCGAAAGAGGTTGTCTCTCATTTTCATTCCGATTGAGCTCAAGTCTCAACGAGTCCGCTCTCAAATTTCGCGCCGTTTTTATTGTTCGAAAAATACTTACTGTCTCATAGTAACCAAAACTACCACAGGAAGTTACACATTTGGTCTAAGTTTTGTAGCACTCCTTAATTAGGTAACTTTACTGTTTATTACTTTTGAAGAGAGTAATTAACGAATTTTACCCACTCTTGGTGAAGACAATAAACCGTGTAATGGAATGACAGCAACATGTGTAACTTGAAAAATCGTTTTTTTTGTTTTTTTTTCCTTTTTTGGAAATAGCAATAAAATATTTACTAATATTTAGAAAGAAAAATAAATTTATAATAAAAAAAAAAATCACTGTTAAAAGAAGAGAGTTCAATGCGGAAAAGAAAAAGTGAAAGATATTGTAAAAGATAATGAATTATATTTTTTGTAAGAATTTTTAAAATTTTAAAAAATAGAACAAATTACGTAAAACAAGGGAGGAAGGTGATATAGTCGCTGAACCCCAGACAGATGTGGAATTAGTAAATAGTATTTTTTTGAAATACGAGTATTGAAAGTGGACTGAATTATTTGTTTTCAGTCTGTTTTTCCGTACTTATTGCCTAATAATCACGCAATGTGGTATTTTGTTAAGAGAATTACTTCCTTTTATGTTTTCACACTGGATTGTGTGTTAATAAAGTTATTGTTTTTAATTTCTATTTTTTCAATGTAAAACAAACCATTCTTTTCTTGTCTTTATTTCTTTACTCATTGAGTGGTTAGTGGACGAGATTTAACTAAATTTTCAATTCTTTAAATGGTTTATGGAAAAAAAAATATGATGGGAAGAAATTGCAGTATGGTCTGGCCGTTAATAGTCTATTGTCCCGAATATGACGCAAATTCTCTGAGGTCCTGAGAAGCTTCCGACTCCCTTAGGTCATGGACTATTTGCTTTCGTATTCAATCAGATCATCACGCACCGAACTGCAAAGCTGTAATTGTGATTTGGAGATAGTCTCTCGTAAGTTACTTAGGAAGTACTTTCAATGATCTTATAAGCTATTGTTTTAGGAGTAAGACTCACAACTCCGTTTTTTTTTTCATTGCTTTGTTGAGTTGGCAGCATTCTCGCGCCATTGCGAAAGACACCTTTGAGATTCTGTAGTACAATAGACGAATGTTTTGTCTTTTAAGATGAACCTATCCAATTTTCAGTTCCAATTCCAAACAAACCTTAATATCCAGAATAATTGAAGGTCTCCGGAAAACAATATGTTTCGACACAGTATTGAGAAAATGTAATCTTGAACTTTTCAGACAGAAAAAAAATAATGTTAATTTTCTATTTTTCTTAAACATCTTAATCCTTTAATTTTTCGTATTCCTCTGTTCTCATTTCTCTTTGAACGTGATTTATTGGAAAGAACTGTTTCTTAATATAAGGGAATCCTCGATCTTTTGAATAGAAGATGCAAGAAAAGTTTTAGTAGTGTTTCAATATAGATGCAATTGCAAAATGAATACAGGAACACGGGAACTTTGTTAGTTTACTTAGGTTCTAATTGGATTAAAGATTTCTGAGGGGGATTTTTTTTTTCTAATTTTGAAAGTTTGTACCTGCTATTTTAAAACATCTTCTGCTTTAATTAAATATAGAATATTATTTGTTTAAATTCGAGAGCAGTAAGATGTTGTTTGACTCAGTTATTTGAAATTATTGAATTGTTTCCTATTATTTATTTATTTTTCCAAATTCAAACTTGTAGTTGATGTAATACTGCGCAGATTGATAGGGTAATAATACGCATGCGCAGAATTACCTATTACAGTTAAAACATTTTTAAACTACTAAGGCATGGAAAAATATTAGTAAGGAGAGGGTTGATGCATGAGGATAGAGAAAATGTGGACAGTAATGAGGCCTGCCGGACAGCGAAGAGAGCGGTAAAAGGAACTAAGAGAGGTTGAGTCCAGAGAGAAGGTCCTTTGGCTGATCCCCCATCCCCTTATTGATATTTATGGTTTGATCTCTTAACTTTAAATTACGTCAATGGTTTCGTAGATGTTTCTATCAAGAAAGATGCAGGACTGACAAATAATTCCTACTTTCTCCCATTCTAAGATATGTGGTTATAAACAATTATGGGAAACCAGGGCGATGGAGTCTGTATATGAATTTTGTTGCTAATTAACAAATATTTCTTACAACAGTATTACATTGTTTTGTTTTATGTGTCCAAAAAGATAAAGCTGTTGATTGTTCTGATATAAATATTTATGACGTGAGGATAAATTGGCCGTATCTTCAGTGAAACAGCGATATGGTCTTTGTATTGCCATTTTTCAAATTCCACATCACTGTCCGGCATTATATATATATTTATGTATAGTGCAACTTGGATAATTCGAAGCTGAAGGGACCACTACAAAACTTCGAATTATCCAAGACTTCGAATTAAACAAGTTACCTCTTTTAACTTTAATTTCAGGTCCACTGAATGCTTGAAGAGATTATTCTGTCAATATGTTATGTGGTTATGTAGTGAAGGTGGGTGGCAGAGAAGCCGAGCACTGCGACTGGAGGTCTATTGTACTATCCCACGGAAATAAGGACAGATGGAGAGAAAGACTGAGTAAGTATGGTGGGAGAAGTGCAGGGGAAACGGGAGAACCCCGAGAAAACCTGCCCAGCGCGGATCGTCCACCATCACCGAACCCGGTACTCAGAGGTGGGAGGCCGATGTCATAGCGACAACGCCAACCGCGCGGCTTATTCAGTCAATAAGTAAATATTTATTCAGAAAGATCATGGTATGAAAGACTTAAACACTATATGTATGTAAACAAAATAAGATTTATATTACATAAGCTACAGTACATATTATATTCAATACAGAAAATTATAGTTTTTCAAAAAAATTTGCAATGTCTGATTGTTTTGTAGAATTCAGTCGCTTAAGGTTAGCAAAATCATCAAGCATGTTTAGTGAACGGAAAACAGCTTCACTTACGTTGGTTTGTCCTTCAATGTACCGACGAAATTCGGCGCTATCCCGTTCTCGTTGGCGATTTGGCATTTCTTCTTCACACCCTTTTCCACCCCGCGAATGACGGCGATCTTTTCAGCGAACGTTAAATTCTTGTACACGCGTGGTTTAATGGAAGATATAGTGACACTGACAGCAGGAAGCTTGAATGACGTCTGAAGCGTCACGTGTCGAACGGTGGCGGGAAGGAGATTTCAGTTGTCACGTGTCGAATTTCTTAACGATGAAACGCCAAGTCGTTATGGTTCGAATTTTTTTATTAAAAACTTCAAATTAAGGAAGTTGAATTATCCACGATTTTTTAACATTGATTGAATAAGAAATTCAAGGGATTAAGAGAAATCTTCGAATTCACCACGATTTCGAATTAAAGACGTTCGAATTATCCAAGTTGCACTATATATATATAATATCAAGAATTTGTTATTCAAAAGAATATATTAGAGACAGTCAATGGAAACCCGACCTACACCTGTGGATCTAAAAATTCACTATAGTAATTTAGACACTTATAATTATAGACACTTAGAGACCAGACACTCGATTTCTGTTTAATAAAGGATTCTAGTTGCGTCTTGAATTGAATGTTGAACAATTCCCCGTCCGACTGGAATTTCCGCCCTTTCAGTGCTTTTTTTTCCAGAGGTTTAAAAAAATATGAAAATCACATGGTGAGAGATCTGAATTGTACGCAGGTGTTCAAGCGAAATTTCCGCAATGTGCTCATTGTGATGTAGAAGCGATACGTTGTAATGTAACGACGGCTAGTAAAGATACCTAGCAATATGTACTATCTTGTACTATCCCAACCTTAATCGCCCAAAAATCCATGGCTTTAGCAAATGCCAGTAATGGATTACTTGAGTTATCGTGAAACAGGATTCGTGAGAAAATAGAATGCTTGTTTTTGATTGTATGGTGCAACTTCACCAAATTTATCTTGTTTTTATTGATCGGAAGTCAATGAGAAGAGATCCATGTTCATAATTCCAAGTTCACCAAACAGGTCCTTATGCGTGCCTGCTTTTTGATCAGCACTAAGGAAGATTGATATTGTATCCAAAGGTGCAGAAATTTCCCTGTACAAGAGATGCTTATGCAATATGAATAAACGGATACCAATCTCATTTGCAATATAATCCTCGGCAATGCATCTGTTGACTGACTGAATAAGGTGATTCACCTTCTCCATACTTGCATTAGCGATGGCAACGTTCGCTTTCTTCGGACGATTATTTTTCAAGATGTTTCGTCCTGAATCGCCGACTCCATTCCTTTACCGCTGGTTTTCTTACCCATACACACAGCAACCATTTACTGATTGATATCTGCTGGTGAAGTCTTCTCTGCTATTAGAAACGGATTAAAACTCGGGTTACTCCTGATGCGTCCATTATCACAGCAGTTCAGAATATGTCGTCGTTGCTAAGGTATCAGCGACTATCAGAACTAACTGAGCATTCTGACAACTGCAAGCATCTGTTCATGATGATTTAATAACTATGTATGTAGATTACGAGCTATCCAACAACAACCGCTGACCAACTTTCATTTGACTCTCCCTACTACATTGTAATAAGTGTTATAACGGAATATTACAATACGAAATTTGTAACCAAGAGTATATCCTGTTAAATACAAACAAATGTAAAGAAAATCAAAGTATAGATGGGCGCTAACTATCGAATAATCACATAAGATTAAAATATAGTTGTTGTTACGGAAAGAAAAAGATGCTGAACAATAATAAACTTGCATGTTTTCTATGTAATTAGGATTTACTTATATTGACAGTCGCGCTATAAGGAAATTTGTCCAGTTTCTTCAATAGATTGCTGACATTAAGTGACTTGCATATACCAGTAATATTACAAGTTTTTAATATTAATATCTTGGGTTATTGTGATTCTCGCGATTTACTGACACTGTGTTTTTTAGCGGAATTATTTTGTTCTTATCTCTCTACTTATTTATCCAAAATCAACAGGGGTCTCCCCTTTTGTCACCTAAACCTGAAACTTTGTCTTTCTAGATATAGTTCTTCAGTTATTTTGATCATGGCCGGACGAACACGAGTTTGCATTCAATTTGCATTCAAAAACTTTCTGTTCATTTTTTTTTTTCTTTCTCCCTTTCATTAAACAAAGTTACAACGTTAGATCAAATCTATAATATCCCTCTGGTAGCAATACGGGTATAAAAATCAATTTGTCGAAATAACAATCAGTGATAAAGAGCTCACGAATAAGCCCATATGACAATTTTTGCACGGTAAATGAATAACTCTGTTACATTACAATTCGTTTTAAAGGTTTACGAAATATTCAGTGCCCTATGGTGAAAACTTAGCCATCGCACAAATCGTGACGTTTTTCTCCCATCCTGTATAACGGATGACGTCATCGACTGTTGAAGCGTTCGCTAACCAGAATAGATTTACGAAAATACTATGGTAGAAGTTGGCTCATTGACAACCGCTTGAATTTCCGTAATGACATTTCCATTAAGGCTTTGGTGCTTTTGCAACAGCAGGTGGCGAAATTACTTCGTTATCATTACATGACAGTGGAATTGCAGCTAAGTCTAGATACAGGTTTCAGTTCACTATTTTCTTTCATTACAGCGATGCAGAGCAGGGGTTAAGGTTTAGAATACAAAGGAATGATTTGAACATTCAAAAGGAAAGAAAGAAAACCCAACTGAGAAGTGTCCGAATCACAGTATGTTTGAGATCATATAAGCGTGAATTTTTCAAGTGTGTATGAATTCGTAATGGTTTTATTTTAATTATTTTTTTATTTTAATTAATCAGCATTTTAATTTAGTTTTAGTTAAAAAAAAGAAAAGGAGAAAGTTAATAAAACCCTTTTATCTTCAAAACCCTCCTGGTCTTTGGGGTTGTGATGGTTTTAACCTATTATTTCATTTCCTTTATCTTTATTTATGAGTGAGTTTATTTTGTTTAATGAGTTTGCTTTTAGATGGTTTTCTGTATTGTTGCATATTCAACCTTTTATGCTATAAGTCTTATTACACTTTGTAGAATTTTGAATGAAACAGAAATACAGTAATACTTTGTAGAACACGGTTAATTGGCTTAGAAAACTCCCCTGCTTTGGAAAACTGATCAAAACTTTATTATAATGGATTATGCGTTAACGACGATTAATTATTGGCTTCAGGAAATGACAAGTAATGAAACATATCATGTTCGTAACTACGATCCGTCAAAGACTGTTTAAATTTCACTTTTGTATGATGAAGTGGCTACTCCATGTTCTTTTACTGTCGTTTCGTTAATACCGTTATCACGTGCTTTTTTTTCTGCAGATGATGCACCATCTTCGTGAAGCTTTATAATTTCAAGTTTTGGTCTTGTTGGCACTTCCTATTTCCACTCATTATTAATGATGGAATGTCTGAACAGTAGAACTACAGTGGCGCTGTCATGCAAGGGCATCTCCGTTGCACTTCTGTTGTTCTTCTGCAACTCTTGTCACAAAACAGAAGTCGATAGGAGGTTTTTTTTTTTTTTTTTTTTTTCAAATAGGAAGGATGAGGGGGTATTCCATATTTGGAACATAGCTAACAATTGCAACTGCTTTTGGTTTTCGGATGTTTTAATATTTATAAATCGCGTTATAGCAAAACAGGTGCTGATTAAAACAGCGTTATACACGGTATTATTGTATTTATATACAGTTTTTGTTTTACACGAGTTTGTTTTTGTTTTGCCGAATTTCTTGGCAGCTGTGAACCTTCCTGAACCTTAGCGAGAGTAATGATACGTTTTTTTTCATACTCGCAGCTATGGTCTTAATTTCGGAATTCCACAATTCTTGTGCTCGGAAAATCTTTTTGTAATTGATTCACTATTCAGCTTAAAGTAATCTGTGTAAAAAAGAAGCTGAAATAACATATCAACCGAAATTACCAGCACTAAGACTCGTAGTGAAGTGAAATTTGGACAGCAAGTTCTTCAAAGGATGAGCTCGTCATTTATTGTAAAAAATAGTTGTAAAATTTATGTCTCGATGGTAGTGGCAATAACTTACGTTATTTGCATAATGTTTACTGGGCTCTAAAAAAGCAAAGCAGTCTCTTCCAAAATCATAGATGTTTGGCTGCACTACAGGAGCAATCCCAACAACGTTGCAGGAAAAGACGCTGTTACTGAATCTGCACCATCTGAGAATTCCGGCATCAGAAAAGCATAAACCTATGACTTGTTTTTGTGCAAAAATGATTTTGAGATTTTAAGCGATAGGATATATTGGTGTTAAACCAGGTAGAGGTCGGAAGGAGCGGATTCTCTCGTATTGAAGATGTGGCTATGGTTGTCGTGGATTTATCAAGTCAATCTCCATAGTGTGCCAGCTGTTGCCCGTGAAGTGGACATGCCGTATTCCACTGTAAGACTAGTGTAGTGTATTATCCTTACAAAATGCGCATGTAAAGCTTGGTGCACGTATTCGTGTCACATTCGCACTTCAATTCCTGGCCCGAATGACAGTAGATATATAAAACTCGCTCTAGAGCCCTCTAAGCAAAGGTACTTTAACATCTCTGTAATGTAATGTAATGTGGTGAGCGTGGGCGGCTTGACAGCTAAGCACCGCGACCTGAAAGATCTATTGTGCTATCCCACGGAAACAAGGACAGGCGGAGAGAAAGACTGAGAAAGGATGGTGTGAGAAATGCAGGGGAAACGGGAGAACCCCGGGAAAACCTACCCAGCGTGGATCGCCACCATCAACGAAACCCACATGAGAACCGAATTTCGGTACTCAGAGGTGAGAGGCCAGTGTCTTAGCGATATCGCCAACCGCGCGGCCTTAACATCCCTGTACTTTTCTCTCCAATAATAAAATCACCACGGCAATCAGAAGTAGTATTCTTTCGTATAAGCATTGTTCAAAAAAGAATGAAATATTTTTTTTTTAATTTCAAAAATGTACTTATATGTTTGTATAATATACTAGCAAAAATATCCATGCTTCAGTGATTACAAAAAAAGTTGTCCTGATGTGAATGACGCAGAAATTATAATTTTGTGATCACTTTTGAAACTTTTCAGAGCACGTGGTAGTTACAAATTATGTTATAGACCTGCTATCGTCACTTCTCTCCGAAAGCCTTGCATGCGTACCATAAAAAAAAAAAAAAAAAAAATATCTTTATCTCTTCAAAAAAGCAAATTACATCAAGTAAACGAAAAACTGAAACTTAGAATTAAGAACACTCATGTCAAATTTCATCTTTGCAACTCAAGCGGTTTTGAGATAAACATACCCTGCAGGAAAGTTTCCCTCCTTTCCCGTTTACACCCCTTAGGAGAAGAAATATCCATAACTTCGGAATTCAAACCCAGATCCTTGTGGATCACCATCGAGTTGCCTATGAATAAGATCACTTCACCATGCGGCTTAATATCTTATTATAGATGAACAGGCGAAGCGAACAGGGACAGTGATTTTATTTTTAACGAATTTTAAAGACCTGTCAGGGATTAAGAAAGTAGAGACTTTTGTGAACAATGTGAACAACGTTAAGGCGCAGTCGGATCATCGTTTCGTTTTTAACTTTCGGAAGAAATCGGGTTCAGTTTCCCTTTGTTTTGGTAAGCAAAAATAAAAGTTCAAACCCTACTAGAAATTATCCATATTGTAATTAAAATTATCACGCCTTTATTTTTGCCAAAGGGTGGATAGTGCAGGAGATAATAAAGTCGGGGCTCGCCCTCTTTTAGCTTAGGATTAAAAAGTTTATACCCATTTAATCCTGAATAAACCCTGGAACCCTTCTGGAGGAGAAAATATGCAGAGAATCCTGTTTCTTGTGATCCTGTGATCAAATTTTTATGACGCTTGGTCAAGTAGAATATCCCGTCGTAGGCGAACTCAGGATTTAAAATAGAAGAGTTAGAATTGTCGTACAACCAAAAAAAAAATCCCGATCTTTTCCGAATGGGTGTACAAACAAAGCGATGAGCTTTCCAACCAAAAAAAAAAAAAAGCCCTAAAATCATAGCTTTTCTTTATTTTCGGATGCAATGGAGGATGTTTACTATCCCTACATACATCCCTCTCCCGGATACGCCAATGTATTTCACATTCAAATATCACGTGAACAGATAGCGCGTCTCTATACGTATAAAACATGAGAGGCGGCAGATATTTTCGCATCAGTATGAAATTGGGGAAAAGCTGGTGATTTAACGCGGGATAATCGTGGGCAGAATGGTGGAGATTTGGGACCTCTGGAATCAACTGCGGTCGACCAAGCGTCGTGGATCCTTGAATGGTATCTCGCCAACATCTTGTATGACCGTCGAACAAATAATGAGGAATATAGCCGGAGGATCACGTCTCTCAAAAAAAAAAATAGTGTACTGTGCCTCTATAGTGCTGCACCTCTATAATGTGCTGCAGGTCGTTGTGGGCAAACGCTAGTATTCATATTGACTGGCGCCCATTGGCAAAAGCGCCTTGTGTTTGCACAGTATCGCCATCGTTGGACTGTGGAAGATTGGGGTAATGTTGCCATCTCTGATGAGTCATGGTTCCCGCTACACTAGATGAATGGACAGTGTAGGATCATACGGATCTTCACAATACGCTTTGTCCTGATATCACAACCCCATGCAGACAGGCCAGCGTTGTTATGGTCTAAGGATGTTCACTTGGAAGTTTTGGACCTCAAATACGGTTCCCTTGGTGCAACTGAATTTTGTCTATTGCTGTAGATCAAGTGCATCTATTTCGAGGAAGCAACGTTGTGTTCCACTGCACCAAATCATAACGCTCGGGTTGTGTGCCAATGGTTCGTCGGACACAAAGATGAATTCCAGATTATGAACTGACCTTCTTGTTTATCTGATTTGAATTTCATTGAGCATCTTTGGCATCATATGGATTAAGAATTCGCTGTTTGGATGCATCAGCTGTGGGAGGCATTGTCGACAAATTGGTATACCGTACCTCCAGCTAATTTCCGGAATTTCATGCGTCTTAGTTTCAATGTATAGCTGCTGTATTACCCGCTATTAGGTTGATAGCCATTATAATTTGATCACTCGGCATATTTATAGTACATTGAAAATACTTTCCGTAAGTTATACTGTACATTTAACTTCAATTTGAACACGAATCCCTTCTTTCTTAAATAAATGAATTTCTGTAAATTCATTGGTATGGCACTATAATTATATTGCTTCAATAGGATATAAAATTTGCATTGAGTCAAAAATGAAAAACATTCTAAATTTAACCTTCAGGCACACTTAAAAAGCCTGCTATCTGAAATAAAATTCTTACTTACATTATTATTCAGTCCATAATCATACACACAAAAAAGCGAATTTCTAGGACCTGTAAAGATGAATGGAAAAGCCCCGATCAAAGTAGTTTTTGAAATTGCTTGTGTTTCTACAGAGCGTTCGTATTTTATTAAATGAAGAAAGTATCCAGATATCACTTACGAACAGAAGGAAGTATTTATTTATTTATTCGCTGAAGAGATTTTATTTAATTTTTTAAAAAGGTAAAGCCATTCCCCAAAACTGTGCAAATGCTTGCAAGCATCTGCTTGGCAAGACTGGTAGAAGAAATTATTATTATTATTAGAAAAATTATAGAAAGTATAATAATAAGAAAGGGTCAAAATTTGAATAGAAATGAAGGATTGGATGTTGATAGCAGTTTTGTAAAACTAGTGGGAGATTTAGTGAATTTGTGTTTTTTATTGCCAAAAAAATTTAAGATGTAAAGTAATAGACTATTACGTTTTAATATTATTGGGTTGTTTGTGTCAATAATGATTTGACAATTAAGATTGTTAAATTTTAACTATATTTCATGTTGTAAGTATATTCATGCACATGTTAATGATTTGTTGCCGTCGGAAATTGTTTAGTTTGAAAGAGACTTGTAAAAGGAAGGAAGATTTTTCTTTCCGAAAATTTGCTGAATTTTAATGTATTCAATAAATGTATTTTATTTAATATATCTTATTGGTGTAAGGATGTGGTTATTTTTAAGAAGAAATTATTGTTTTCGCCTTTGTTTAATGTTATTTTTTTAATTCATGTGCACCTATCAAAGTAGTCGATTTGTTTTTTGTGTTGGTATTTCCTTTGTTCATAATTATTTACGTGACTCGTCATAAAATCATTTGTGAAAATGCTATCGTACTCCATCAAAGAATCACATTCTCTAAAGATTTCTTACTTGTTAACATCTTCATAACCCCGATGGTCTTAGGACAGAACAACCATTATTTCTATTGCGTCAATTCGTATAAAACAAAGAAAATTCAGAACAAATGTTTGAGTTTTCTTTCCCAAAAAGTGAAAGAAGAAAAGAAACTAAAAATGCTGTTATATCTAGAATCTTGTTCAATATACTTGACTGAGAATGCGAAGTCTTCGTGTTCCATTTTGTTTTGTTTCTCCATTTGTCTGTTTATTTGCTCATGTTAAAAATTGCTGGGCGGATTTCCCTACAATTTATTTAGTTTAATTTTATAGTTCAACTTAAAAGTAGGAGCTCGTTTATTTTGTTTCCTCTCGGAATGGACATCCCTCTCCCCCTGCACTGATTGCTCACTATGCGATGGATAACTGAGAATATATATCTAGTAATGTATTTAGAATATAACTTATAACATATGTTAGAATCTTATTCATCATAATTAGATTCTGAAAACTTTAGCCAGATGAGTCCAAATGCAAACCCGTTATGTAGCACTATCGTCTTTGTAACTTGAGGACATCGTATAATGTCACATCCGTATTGTAATTCAAAGGGCTTTCTGACAGTGTGTTGATTTTTACCTACAGGGACCGCTATTCGAAATATAATCCTTACTTACATTGTATTATACAGTCCACGTCTACTATACACACACAAGGCCAAGTTCGAGAAGCTGTATAGATGTACAGAAAAGTTTTGGATTCTCCCAGCAGAGTCTATCGAAAAATCGTGAATTGTGGGCGAGTCATCTAAACTATCACATGGGTCCTGTCATTTAATCTAGAACTACTATCCGGATGCATATACGAAAGCGTGTTTACCAAAAATCTAAGGTTGAAGTGAAATCTATCTTCTAAGTATTGTTTAGACCCACATTTCACTATGCAGTACATTTGAGAAAGCGTTTTTTGAGGTTTTAAAGTTTTGTGCGATAAAACTAACACAATTCGTTTTAATTTCTACTTCAATTCGTGTTTAGTTACAGCGCCCTGACAGCCAAGGAATTTTATTAATTAATATATAAGTAATTCTAAATAAACACAATTATGTTGCTACGACGAAGATGAAATACCTCTGAAAATGTAACCTGCAGAAAACTTAAATCTGGCTGAAATGTTTACACACACAATGAGAAAAGAGAGAATGGAAAAACATTATCAATGGCCACTCCCTTTTACGTACATGAAACCACTTAGTAGAAATAATAAGTTAACATGGAGAAATTGTTGTTGCGAAGATAGGTTGTGTCCGAGCTCAATTATTGGAAATTCAACGTTGAATGTGTAACAACAGAATGTCTTTCTAACGGTTTTCATTCGTTCATGTACTCGTATTAGTTTTAAAAAGATGTATCGTTTGTGGGGTAGCCATTTCTATCTTGTCACGAAAGGGTCAGAAACAGTTTTCATCTTTAGGTAAGGATATATATGTACAAAACATATACAAGAGATTTTAGAAACTGTTTTTTTTATAATAGCTTTATTTTATGTATTATCCATCATCAAACTGAAATCTACCTTCAATTCATCACCATCATTTTCAACCATTCTCATCCATTGCAGGATTAAGTCTCTTTTTTCGGTCGAAAGCTGGATAATAATCTCTTGAAGTTTCTCCTTTCATCCTTAAAAACTTTATTTGAGATAAGCAAATGTCGAAAGTTTTTTTACTCCTTATATCTCTATATAAAGATAAAAAATAGTTAAAATGGAAATAATTAAAAGCAATGATTATGTAGGCTATATAAAAGTTTTAAGAAGTAAAAAGTGATTTGCTGTGTTTCTGATAGCGAGTTCTATCAAGTTACAAATGAAAATGCCGACAAGAATGCAAATAGACGTATGAAATACATTGTTGTCCAACTGGGTAGTTTTCTGGGAATATTTTTATTACTTTCGCGTGTCTTGTTTTATTATGTAACTATAAACTGGCATTGTTGCCGGTTTTGGGTCGAAACTAGAGTAAGTTAATTTAGAAAATTAACGTAACTTTAACATTTCAATTTAGTTTTCTTCTTTATCTGTTGACAGTTTGTGTCCAAAATGTCATTTGATCCTTTATCAAATCTCAAGGATTAGAGGCCGGATTCTTGCCAAGATTATATAAAAGATTGTTTGCGCATTTTTTTTTAAAACGTGGTTTATCAAATAAGCTGGATTAAGCTGGCTTGAATTGAACTGCTGTAAACATTACGCAATGAGATATAAACTATTCAGAATTTGAATTAATTACATAAATTTAATATATTTTCTATTTACAAAAGGAAAATAACACGGAAAATTATCGTAGTTTGATAATTTATCGTTACTTAAAAAAAAAAAAAAGCACAAAAGGAAGAAGGCGGGAATTACTGAGCTTATGTTTTACGAAATCACTAGTTATTCTTGTATTTCCTGAATTACGTGACTTAAATAATCTTTTGTAGTTTCTCTTTCCATCCTTATAATCTCTATATAAATTTGTTATTTTATTTGTTTTTGTTTCTTAGCTAACTAGTCTAAGAATTAACAATCATTAAGAATTAAAGCCTTGTTATTTAAGCTAATTTTAACAGCATTATTTATTAAATATTGCCCATTAAATATTATCTTGCTTTAGCTTTCATTCGGGAGAATTATTTTTACCTTATTTATCATATATTGACGGCGAATAGTCAGCCCACTAGAGTTAATTTAGCAGATTTTATTTCCGTATTTTGTAATAGAAATGTTTTCTTCGAATTTAGCTATAGAAGCGATTGGATGATTCAGTCTGATTGTTATTTTGGGAAAAATGCGTAACTTATTTTCAAGACTGGAACATCAAATGTAAATATATATTAAAAAAAAAATAAAAAAAAAAAATAAACAAAAATTAAACTTTTCTTTAACATAATGCTGTGTATTAATGTTGAACATAAAATATAAACAACACACTTTTAAAGTGTGTTCTCTACAATTAAAAAAAGAAAAGTTTGATTTAAACATAAACTATAAACGCCAACACACTTTTAATATGTTTGTGTTTTCGTTTATTATTTTATGTTTAAATCAAACTTTTCTTTTTTAATTTTAGAGAAATTTTCGTTTTCTAGATTTCCAGTTAATTTAAAAATGTTTTAAATAAATAATAAATAAAACGATTCAAAGTAAATATCTATGAGATACTAAAAACATGAAAAGAAGATTCTTGCATACGAAGAAGCTCCAGTTTAGGACACCTCGTCCCTCCACTCCTGTAAGAAGTTGTCTTTCTGTTATCACGAAATTTATATCAAATATTATGAAATAAATGAATGTGTTAATTAGCAAGTAGCCCGTAGCGTGTTTAAAAGATAAAAACGTGAATTTTAATGAATGAATGAAATTTGTTGAAATTTTTATAAAAACTTAAGATAATCGTTATGAATTGTTGTTAATATATGCTTAACTTTTTACTTTTGTGTCGTATTATAAATGAAATGATGTATCCTCTTCTTTGAAAGTACTTGAAGTACTTTCACACTATCAACCTCTTAGACAATATAAAATCACACAAACTTGATAAAATAGATTTTTTTTTTTAATATATTTATTACTAAAATCCTATTTTCTCAAGTTTGTGTGATTTTATATTGTCTGTGAGCATTTTACCTCTTGCAGTGGAAAATTTATTAGAGTATCAACCTCTTTTTCATATCAATCAAAAAAGGATGTTGCTTTTTCACTGCAAAATTAATTTTTAATTCCTCTAGTGTGCGATAGTTGCGTTCCTGGAAAAAAAAAAAAAAAAACACACTATAAATATTTAAAAATAACTGCTCTTATGGAAAAAACAAAAAATGTCCAATTTGTTTTTTTTTTTAAACCAGACCCAAAAATGACAAACTTTACATGAAAATACTGAGAAGGCAGTGTTTATAAATAGAATAAATAAAATAAATAAATATTATATTTTACCTTGTAAAAAAAAAAATTGAAGTTTCAGCATTTTTTTTTTCTAGTCAAAATGAATAACAAGTACTTTTGCTTTAATTGTAAGCAATGCTAATTCCAATTTCTTCACATTTTGGCTATCAATCATATGCTTAGGAATCTTTCCCTCTATTCAATTTCTTTTGGCCGTAATCTTATTGACATCAATGAAGTTTTCACTGTTCCAGCCATTGCAGATGTTTAATTTTATCAGAGTTGCTGCAGATTCTAATAATTTTGATTCCCTTAATCTAGTTAATTTCACAAGTTCTTTCGTTTTGAACAAAATGCCATGTTATATCAAGTTTCTATTCAATAGTTAGTATTTTCTTTTTCACTCATTCTACTTAGGAATGATTGAGGCTGAATAATGACTTTTAAATGAAATAATTGGTAAACAATTGTCATTAAAACCGTACCACCACAACAGTGTAAACACTCGCAGTCAACTAATGACAGTAGGTTCATGCATGGGTGTAGTTTCCTTAGGTCAGATAGAGTCGGCCTGGACCATCTCTGCTCATTTGGATAGACAGAATCATCTATGGTTAAATGAGAATTTGTGTAATATTGTGTTAAAAGGTCTTTATTTATCAACTTTGTTTGAACAGTCCTGCAGTGTGCATGCTCCTTTTGTCAATTGTACAGATGGACATTATACTATGGATTAAAAAAGAAAACTATGGAGTGACCGTTTACATAGATCACAACCTGTTTCATTACTTGAATTAGTTTTTTCTTAGTTTAGCAGGCATTTCTATCTCTCTCTTTCTCTCTCTATATATATTTAGAGAGAATTAAAGTTATCTGAATATACAAATTAGCAGATCATGCCCATTATCACAGAGATGACACTGTGTTGCGTTATGGCTAAACATATTGGATTCATTGGAAGATTGTTGTTCAGCAAAAAAGTTACAGTTGTGACGAGTGCAACATCAGTGGATAACGTATCTGCAATGTGATTTGTCCGAACAAACAGCTTGGAGAGCAATAGGATGACTGGAATCTGACATTACAGACCACAGTGGTGGCAGCATTTGGAACATTCCAAAGTTCCATAAACCAACTGTGGAACTATTTCCAAGAGGCCAGGACAATGGTGCTCTGTTCTCTCCTCGCGTGAGTTGTAGTTCAGACTCCAGCCAGAAATTCCTCTTTGGCAGGAACGAGGAACATGGGAGAATGGTATCGTTAGGCATTAGTGTTGGCAGACGCACAGAGCTAGACATCATACAAAATGGATCCCTGATGACTGTAAGATATTGGGATGAGATTCTGCAACCTGCAGTTGTACCCTACACAGAAGAAGGGAGAAAATTTTGTTTTCATGATAATGCCTGGTAATGCATGCTCCCACCTTGCAGAGATAGTGAACAACAGGCTTCAGGATGCAGGGATTGAGCACATAGATTAGACTGCATGCCATTGAACATACTTAGGATGCCCTTGGAAGAAGTATTGCACAGCACCAACGTCCTCCCAAGATGTCTCATCAGAAAGAGACATGGCCTTCAGCTAGGAATGGCACAGAATCCCATATGAACTGCAAGACAATCTGGTCTTCGCTGTCAAAGTGTATTAGTAGTTTCAGTTAACCAAACATCCTACTGAAGAGGTGATAGATCAATGCAATTTATCACCAACCTACCATTGCATTATCAATCTCTTGATAATGAGCATGCTCTGCTAATTTGTATATTCCAATCACTTTAATTCTTCTTACATATACTTACATTGTTCATTAATGAAACTGAAAAATGGTGATGTTCATTGTCCACCTTCCTATTATTCTCACAGTATTCCCTAATTGTTTTGATCAATATCTTTCTATTTATATATATGTATTTATATATCTATATAGAAAGAGAGAGAGAGATACACGCAGATAAGTAAGTTTTGGATTTCTTGCTTTTGATCTGACATTAAACATAAAAAAAACTAGTTTCAATCATATTCATAATAAGGTAGAACCCATGCCTGTTTTTCACAAGTTTTATTAAAATATTTCAAGATTTAAATAAATGGTTTGGCAAGCTCTCATGTTATATGTTATTATTAGAGCCTGGATTTTCCTAAAATTCTTAAAAATATGCATGCACTTACAAACTTATTCAAAACATGATGAAATCAATTCACCATCCAATAAAAAAAAAAAAAACCTTCCTACCGTGTAATCCCTACCAAAAAAATTTTTTTGGCTTTCTAAATTAGATCTAACAATAGTATGTACAAAAAATACGTTCTTACTTATTTATGCTAAAATATGCTCTAAAAATCAAAAATTCAAATGCACATTTATGTGCAATAAAAACCTTATTACTTTCATCAGATTAAACTGGAAATATGTTGATATACATTAAAAAATTGAAGTAGAGATGACATGTCATGAAGATCCAAGCCCTAGTTATTACACTTCAAAATGCAATAAACTTGCAATTATAACAAAATTAACACTCACAACAGAGAATACTCTAATGCAGTCAGGAATACTCATTATTTCTGTGGACAGGTTGCATTGCATTGTCTGACCAAGGGCTAAGCCCTCAATTCTAATTAAACTTTAAATTGAAGTTCTAAGTATCACAGATGTGTAATTATTTTGAATAGAAAAATATGATGTAAATTTTGGGCAGGAATTGTTAGCTGACTACTTAACTGGTAAATATACAGAACCTTTACATTGTGAGTGAACTGAAAGTGTTAACAACATGTAAGTTACTTTATAGTGTTACTTTATTGTTACTTTTAAACAAAATTTTTCAGCCTGCTCAAAACCATATGAAGCCTTTACATTCTGCTCCATGCATTTTGATAAAAGTTTAGATTATTATCACGATGTAAGATAATTTAAAATGTAATAAATGCTTTATATTATATGTTTCATGCATTACTGAAGCCTTATTATTCCAATTTATTTATTTATTTATTTATTTATTTTATTTTCAGTATGAATGATGTACAATCTAATTCAGGAGGAGATGAGATTAGGGATCACTTAATGAACAATGCCTCCAATCACATGAACTCTGAGCCTTTGAGTTTAAAAGGGAGTGAAACATCTTCCATTGGCAGACAAGATTCCCAGAGCAGGTAAATACGTTTCCAGAAAATCTCAGATGAAATATATGTCGCTGCCATTTAACTTCATTTCAAGCTACTATTACAGTATTTCCATTAGGAACCAGTTATTTGGGCGGATTTTTATTATCTTGGTTTTCATTGTAACACTTGCTTTCGTTAAGAGATTTTTCCATGGAATTAGTTCTTCTCCTTCAGTTTTGAAATTATTATTGTCCGTATCCCAATAAGAAAGGGGAACAATTTAAAGTATACTTAAAACAATAAGAATGGAATGAATCCTTTGAAAAATTATTAAAATCTTTCTTGTGCAATTTTAGCAGCAGAAGAAGTCAGTAAATTATTACCGATTTAAGTTAAGACCCTACTGTTTTGCTGATGGAATATTTATACTTAAATATAAATTCTTAAAAAACGTAAATTTAGAAAATTAAATCAAGATTTTTTTTTTTTTTTTTTTTGTAATGTTAGCTGATTACTTAAACTCTGTAAATTAGAATTAATCGAAACAAGGTACTGGTAATAAGTACATTTACTGATTCAGTTGAAAATTTCACCAATTCTTATTCTTAGTTAAACAGCTTATTGATTTTTTTTTTCTTTTCCTCATGAATATCAAAACTTTATATATTTGAAGATTTCCAGTCCTTTTCATTATTGGAAAGGAAAAAAAAAAAAATAAAGAAAATGCAGAAAATACTTTGTAATGTTAAAAATAAAATAAAATATTAACCAACATTTCTTTTTATTTATCTTTTTCATAATTTCTTCACATCGTTAAAAAAATTGTTAAGATTAAAATTAATTTTTTCAGTTTACCAGAACCTCAGCCGCAAGAAAATGGCACTCTCAATGATGATGAAGAGGACGAAGAAGATGACACTATTGAAGAACCAAGGGCAACCCCCATTTTAGAAATTCAGAATTCTCAAACATGGAGGGATCGTAGAAGGCGTTTGAGGTATTTGTAATTAATTACTCGTATTTCAAAAATTAACTTAAGATACTGGCTATTTCGTTATTAAAAGAAGATTTAATTATAGATACTATAATAAATAAAAATGCAGTTACTAAGACTTAGAAAATATGCTTTATACAGTGATGTACTAATTTAAAATGTAGCTTTTTGTAATATATTATATTGCCCTTACTGCCTTAGACTTAATAAAAGACGTATCCCAGAGGGCAAATCAATATTCTGAATTATTTCAAAGTATTTCAAAGCCTTGTATAATATAAATAAATTTGAAGTATCATCTGAAAATCTATTTACATATAAGTAAATTAAATGGCTTTTTTCCAACTTATGTTAAATAATAATTTAGAGAAAGGATGAAGTTATCATACACTCAAAGATAACAATTGCCATACAGTCAAAGATATCATCCACTTGGAATGACTTACTGATGTATCTGACAGAAATTGTTTGACTATTGTGGAACTTTTAGATAAAACAGACAAAAAAGCAGTTATTTTTATTCTAGTTTGAGATTTCATTCTTTCTTTTTTCTATTTTAATATTAAAATATACACGTAACGGGATGATTCCAGATTGCTATATCTTTCTTTATTTATTATTTTATTTAATCCAAATAAATCTTTACACCCTAGATTAAGAAAATAAAAGAAACATATAGATTCTTGGACATAAATATTTTAATACATAAAGAAAACACTTAAATCGACTGAATACATATATTTTAATGAAAATGAAATTTCTAATGAGGCAATTTTCACTGATACTACAAGACAGTTGTTTTGCATTTAATAATAATTATCCAGTGTCTTTGCACACTGTTAACTGATAGGAGGGAGTTTGGATGGAAACTTAACATTGAGTTTCTTTTTCTGTACTAGATCTTTTCATGGGGTGGACAGAAGATAATATCAAGCACTAAACTAATAAACTATTAAGTTTTGAAATTTATAAAAAATACAAGTAGGTTAGATTTCTTCTTAAATACACATATAAGACACACACACACAAATCAAAAAATCTACAAGGTGGAAATTTAATTCAGTACTTACTAAATAAAATTAATTTCTGTATATATATATATATAAAGTAATAAATCTAATAACTGATTCCCAAATTAATAACCTCTACACTTTACCATATTAATTGTGTTGGTGTGTAAAAGAATGGAAGGAAATGACTGTTGGCTTTCCTAAATGTACCCAGACTTAACCTTTTCATTATATGCATGGGTGGGCCTGGTAGCCGAGTGGTTAAGGGCGCTTGGCTGCGGGTTGGAGGTGGGGGGTTCGGTTCCCGGCCTCGGCGGAGGGCGGGAATTTTTCCACGCTTCTTTCTCCTCCAAACGGGTCCTAGGGTCTACCCAGCCCTCTGTAGAATGGGTACCGGGTTTCTTTCCCGGGAAGTTAAGGCGGGCGGGCGTCGGGCTGACTCGTTGGTCTCGAAACGCTGGGAGCCTTACCTCCCGCACTCCCGTGGGCCTATATGGCCTGTTTATGGGATTGCTTAACTTTTTTTTTTTTTTATTATTGTGTTAAAAAAAAAATGTCACCGTATCGATATATGGATGATAAACATTAGAAGTCAGCTGCTAAGAATCTTTCATTTCATTAATAATAATTTACAACTTCAAAAATAAATCAATGAAATTTGACAAACATTGCAAATGGCGTGGAATGAACTGTATGAAGTGTCTATTTTCTCATCACTCTGAACACAAACTAGGATGAAGGTTTGAATCCCCTGGAAGAAATGAACTTTCTAATCAACTGTAAAGTAGCAGCTCCAAAAACAGTAAATCTCTCTTTTTCTCATTGACTGCTACTTTACGTATAATGGTGTATCTGTGCAAAGAAGGGGAGGCAAGTAATTGGTTTAGAGCAGAATGGAAGGAGAGGTTGAGGACGTTCAAAACCTTCATGATATAATTTTCATTCTCTATTCTATTATTGTAATTGGCTAGTTTTGCTGAAATGGCAACCAGATGCCTATTCTTTCATAATATTTACACTGCATTTTGCTATCTGCTGGATGTTAATACTTTGCTTATACAGAGTGATACAGAAGAATGTGACAAAGACCATTTCTGAAATATTCAGGGTTTAAAAACATTTTTGTTTCTAGCACTGTGCTCTGCATTTACATTACAAAGATATACAATGACTACTATTTTTGTTATTGTCCTTATATCTAGATATATGAGCAGGCCCATAGCCCGATTTTCTTTAGGAGAAGGGGGTCATTCCTACAAAAAGTGCCATGCGGTGGTCGTCCATAGTAAGAATAACAATACTCCTCATCCTTCCGTGGACATTGTAATAGCTGAAAATTTTACATTGATATGACTAGTTCCATTGATTTTAACTCTTGAGAGAGATTTTTCTTTGTTTAGATTTTGGGAGGGGTTCCCCCCTTCCCCCTGGCTACCTGCCTGTATCTATGTAATCATAAAATACATTGTTGAAATCTATTGTGTGCATCTGATTGATACAATAACAGTTTTTGTAAGTGTTAATCAAGAGTTACAAGGTTGTCTGTAATAACTTGAATATGTTCACACTTTTTTTTTTTTTTTCAATTGGAATTGATTTCTTTACATTTAGCTTTAAGACATTTTACATTTTATTGCTACTAGTGTTGGGTAGATAAGGTGAGAAACGCACAAATTTTTCATAACTTAACCTCGTTTTCTACTGTTTATACTGTTTTTGTTAAAAACAAATTACACAGGCTTTCTCATATCTTTTATCAATTGCTTCAGAAGATTACCACACCTATCACAGTATAAAGGGAATTGCATAGAGATAAATTTTTGTTTCATTTCTCAGAAGTTCCATCAGATATCATAAGAAGATAATCCAAGCTTGCAGACTACAGGAAGTAATTTAGATTATTCTGTTGTTTTCTGTCTGTATTTTCTGAGAACTATTGCTACCACTTGATCTTGCTACTAAATCACAGGACTTAAATTTGATAAAATTTTATTGTTTAAATTTAAATTTCCTGTCCAACAGTTGGTCTTCTTAAATAAATCATATGAGAAATGGCATTATTGAATATGAAAACAGTTTTCTATTACTGAAGAACTGATACTAATTTCTGGCCTGAAATTTAATACTTTGCTCTTAATTCATTACTTAAAATGTCACTTCACAAAAAAGTATTACATGAAAGGATTAGATCAAAACAAGTAGCAGACGTTACACGATGTAGGTTATTTCTGTTAGTGTTCAGGCATATGAAGACAAAAAGGAAAAACAAAAATAACAATGAACTTATTTTCTAATGAGCTGTAAACAAGATTGTTTAGAATAGTATTTTCTAATGTCTTAGAATAGTATTTGATTATTAGAATATGGAGGCAGATAACAACATAGAGCTCATCACGTTTTCTAGAAAGTAATTTGCATTAACCTTTGCATTGCTGGCCACTCTATGCATGATGAGCAATAACCGGCAACTACCTTGAACCCTTTAGAGAACTTTCCTCTGTATTGCTTGATGAAATTTGATCATCCTTTTGAACCCCTTTGATAGTAAAAAATTGCTCTTGGCTTGTTAGCGTCACTGATGTACACCCATGCCTCATCTAAGGATACAACCATTTGTCACCGGCAAGGTACTTCTTGTAAAGTTTACGGCTGTTCGTGAAATGTTCAAAGATATTTAATTCTAATCTGATAGTTAAACACTGAACTGAAGTATCAGTCATGTCAATGGAATGCCTTTCAGACAATTGCAAAATTGAATCCACTTAAAAGTTCAGTCTGACTTCATTCTTTACTTTCTTTCAATTCTGGAAACCATTGTTTATGAAGGTCAGCCCAGTTCTGTTATGGAGCAAGAGGTTATTGGTGTACACTTTTTTAATACCTTATAAAAATCAGCATCTATAGTCTCACTATGGTGTTGCTGTCCGAGAATCTATATTAGATGTCCAATTAAGAAATCAGTCCAATGCAGCATGACTTGTCTTCAACTAACTGAAAGATCATAACACACATCTTTGTCTTTTTCCATCTTCAGAATAAGGAAAAAATAAAGCTTGCTTATGTTTTGAAGTTTTATTTATAGAAGGATTTATTTCTTTTATTTTAAATTTCATTGCTGTTATTATGAATGGAGCCAGTTGAAATTATAGATTGAGCAAATGTTGATTGCAGCATTACTTTGTGAAAACAACATTGAAAACAACATTGCTCTGTTCTCCTAGGATTTCTTTTGCAAAGCTCAAATAAAAAAGGTTGCAAGTTTTATTGTGTTTCATCCCAAGGAATACATTCAGATAATTTTGAATAAGAAAGTTTGTAATAAATTATAACAACCCTGTGATACACAATAGGCATAACAAAGAGAATTGATGTTTCACACACATACACACAATCTCAGTAAATTTCAACTATGCAGTAAACTGAGTTTTTTTTTTTTTAATGAGTCGCCACTTTATTAGAGACACCTCCTAACGAGTTGATCCTCCTCTAGCTTTGATTACAGCTGTAATTCTTCTAGGAATAGATTCTATAGGTGTTGGGACTGTTCCGCAGGATTATTGATCCATTCTGACAGAAGAGCAGACCTTAGTTGGTTCACATTGGATGGTGAGGTTTCTAGGCTTTGAATGGATCTTTTCACCTCATCCCACAAATGTTTGATGGGGTTGAGATCAGGTGACTAAGCTGGCCAATGAAGCAAGTGGAAATCAGAGTCATCGTTACTGAACCAATTGGAGACCAATAGAGTACGGTGACAGGGCGCATTGTCCTGTTGAAAGTGGCTGTCTGTGTCGGAAAAACTGTAGCCATAAACATGTACACCTTTTCAGTAACAATGTTAAGGTAGCCCGTGGCATTAAGATATGTTTCCAGAAATATTAGGGGACCAAGTGTGTCCCTGGAGAACATTCTCCAGACTATTATTCCACCACCACCTGCTTGTAGAGTTGTCACTGCAAGACAGGACTATGGATTTGTGCTGCCTGCTCTATATTCTTATCCTTCCATCAGCATAGTGGAGAAGGAACTGAGACTCATCAGATCAAGTGACCTTTTTTCACTCTTTAAGTGTCCAATTGCAATGCTCCTAGGCCTACAGCAGATGTGTTTTCTTGCTTTTCTGTGATAACAAAGGCACCCTTGCTTGTCTCCTGCTATTGAAACCAATCGGGGATAAGGTCAGTCGTATTGTGTATTCGAATATGCATTTTGGTGCAACTATGTTGTGCTTGCAATCTATGGTGCTGCTGTCCTTGTGTTGCCACAGTTGATTTGTGCTAGTTGCCTGATACCTCTTTCATCGACAAGCCTTTTCGATCCACAGTTGCGCTTATTGTTTGAAGTTGTTTGGCTTAACTACCATTCTCTGAACACCTGCGAGTACTGTCGAGAAAGTCGAGGATCTTCACCGTTTCTGAAATACTGGAACTGGCTCTTGCCCACACAATCATGCCTAGTTCAAATTTATTTAAATCTTTTGTCTTACCCATGTTCTCTTGATACTGAGCATGCCTTTTATATGGTACTTGTTGCTGTTATGTCACTGTGCATCACCACCGATTCGTCCAAGTAAGAGTGAAGGGTATCTAATAAAGTGGCCACTCAGCCACTTTATATATATGTACGTACATATGTATATAAAAAAATTAAAAGCTATTGCTTACTCTTATATAACAAAGTAATTAATCAAGATTTCATTAAACCATCTAATTAAAGTTTGTATCAAGAAAAATGTTGAAAAATTACATTTTTTTAAAGTTTTTTTTTTTAAAATAAAGACTTAAAAGATTTCTTAACAAAACAGAAAGAAAGCATTAAAATTTCAAGAAGAATCATCAAAGAATATTTTGTTTTAAATTTAGAGGGATTGTTTTGTATTAAGACTACTGTGTTTTAAAATACAGGGAAATTTAAGTTTCCATTTAGAATTCCATGGTGGTGCCACAGCTACCAATGTTTATTGTTGAACATATTTTTTCTGAATTTTGTTTGCCTCCATCAGAATAACATTACAATACTATATTCCCACAATATTGACAAATATTTTAAAACTTAACTGGGGGGGAAAAAATGTCGCCAATGATTACATAGACAGCTAACAAATTAAATATTATTGACTGAGAGTTCAAAATCTTACTTTCAACTTGAACATTTTCCTTCTTGGCAGGCATGTAACCAGGGAGGGGACTCGAGGTGCTGAAGCCCCTACCGATATCTAAACAAAAGGAAAATCTATTTCAGAGTTGAAATCAAAGAAGCTAGTCATATCAATGTAAAATTGTCGCCTATTACAATATCCACAAGAAAATGGAGTGATGCTGTTCTTACTATGGCCGACCACCATATGGCACTTTTTCTAGGAATGAGCCTCCCCCCCCCCATTCCTAGAAAGAAAATTCTGGCAACGGGCCTGCTTCTTGGTCTATTTTAAAGTTTGTCATGGGACTATTTTCCTTAAAATTGAGAATAATGTTATTTATGAGCCAATTTAAAATATAACTCCATATTCACCCTTTTATCCTCAAAAATTATCCTTCCCAGTGCCAAGTTTTCAGTTACTGTGCAATGGATAACCGACTATATACCTAGTTTCATCATGTAGAGCAGTGGTATTCAAGCTAGGTACATGTTTCACCAAGGGTATAAGAAATCGTCTAAGGGATTACATGGGGGGGGGGGATCCTTGATTTTACTAAAACAATTTTTACTTATCCAGGTGCTGCAATTCAGGTGTACCTTTGGACATTTAATAATTTTTATATGATAGTAAATAAATTAATTTGTGTAAAATTAAAACATTGTTTAATTATTAAAAAAAATATTAAACTTATGTATCAAATGTTAATATTAGGTTGGATTTAAATTACATAATTTATTTTAGATGTTTGCCCTATACCCCAGAATTTTATGTATGTGTAGGTAAATTGAATATTTGTTATTAATGCACCAATAACCTTGGGGTACATAATTACAAGATAAATAATATCTGATGGTACACAAACAAAAAAAAAAAAAGATTGAATTATTCCATAAATCTCTCTAATTCTCTTTCTTGTGTACATAATTATTAAACTTACACTCACCTCCTCAACTCAAAAGATTGAATATCACTAATCCAGAGTGATATCTAGAGGAGAACTCTTGTCCAGAATTCAGTTTGTAATGGGGATGTTTAAGGTCTCTGGGTCGAGGCTGGAAAAGTCACGTGATGTGTGTGTGTCACTTCTAAAAACATGGCTAAGATTACCAAAGCACCTCTGTATA
>JAFIDM010000004.1:12975376-12997782 GCA_023159025.1 Thereuonema tuberculata | reverse complement strand
TTTGGTAATCTTAGCCATGTTTTTAGAAGTGACATACACACATCATGTGACTTTTCCAGCCTCGACCCAGAGACCTTAAACATCCCTATATACTATGTACTTGGGAATTTTCATTTATATTTACAGTTAAATAAATTGTGTAATATTACAAACATTTTTATTAAAGTATATTATTTTTCCTATAAATAAAGAATAGTAAATAAAGTAAATTACATCCTTGAACCAACTTTATTCTATGAAAAGGGAAGAAAATCTATAAAAATGCACAAATTCGTTAGAATTGTTTGCATGAGCCATCATCGATAGCAATCTGGGACAGCTGTTTTGTCTTTATTAGGACTCATCAGCCAGATTTAGCTTCGATGATTGAGCGGGAATACCTATGATCCCGTCCTCTGCTCTCGAAAGTGCGACCCGGTTGAAAGCAAACAACAAAAGAAAAAACGCTGTAATCAGTACTGGAAAATTACCTCGGCTAGCTTTGCACTGAGCTCGAAGGGCATTTAACCTCGAGCTTGGCACAAAGCTGGCCGAGGTAATTTTCCTGTACTGATTACAGCGTTTTTTTCTTTTGTTGTTTGCTTTCAACCGGTCCCACTTCCAAGAGCGGAGGGCGGGATCAAAGATATTCACACATTCGGAGCTCAATCATTGAAGCTAAATCTGGCTGATGAGTCCTAATAAGGATGAAACAGCTGCCCCAGATTGCTATCGATGATGCCTCAATGCTTGAAAGGCAAACAATTCTAACGAATTTGTGCATTTTTATAGATTTTCTTCCCTTTTCGTATTAATGCACGTTAAACCTTCTTCAACTTTGTTCTAGCTACTAGAAGCATCCACAATGATATAAGAAAGCAGAAAAACTATATATGGATGGCGTTATGCATCATTTGACCAAGTGCCAAAATTAGATTTTGAGATATTCGCATAAACGCAAAAGCTTATGTATTACTTTACATTTTTTATGGAATGAAAAGAGTTATATATCAAAATGAAGATACTTTCACAGGATAATTCTGATCATTATCAAAATTAATAATATCCTTCAAAGGTCGTTAGCCACATGATGAAAATCTTATTCAATGATTAGTCGATTGGCATTTATTCGAAATTAATTTTTCGCAGAATTATGTTGATATAGCAAGCAGGAACAATTTTCTAATAAAGCGTTTACACCTTTCGCTAGTAGATGGAGCAATAATCTAAAAAAAATCTATTTTGGCGCTTGGTCAAATGATGCATAACACCATCCAATAAAATAGGCATAACAAAAAAACGAAATATTTTATTTAGATCTATGATGTTTTTATGATTTTTTTTTGGTTGGGCAAAGCGATTTTATTTTGTTTATTTATTTATTGGCACTTATTTTATCTTTACATAATTACAAAAAAAAAAATCTTATTTTAAAAATTTTCGAATAGGATGCTCTTAAATATGTACTGGAAGTTATATTCTTTCTTTTTTTTTTCTGTTTTATTGATGCCAGATTCCTCTATTTGCTCTTTTGGCCAGCACAAATGTGGTCCAAGATTTGAAATCCACTTTTCATACTGTATTTATTTTCTTTATATTTAGGGTAGTTACCTAATTTTCCAATTCTTTAAGGGAGCGCTGTCCCCTCCCTCAATATTTTACTTTTATCTTTTCGTTTTTGATTGGACGACTTCCGAATTTGCCCCCCCCCCCCCCAAATAAATCCTATTACGCTTCTGTTCCGGTTTTTCTTAATTCGTCTATCTGTCACAAACCTTGCACAAACCGTCCTGAGATTTTATTAAACTTGAAACAGATAATCTAGGACCCAATTAGAGTCAGACATTCTTGAAATTAAAAAATTGCATCAATTAATATTAATTACGACAGCAGCTGTTTTTCCTTATTTACTCCAATGAGCCGGTACGGGACTTAAAAGCAATTTAATGGATAGATTTATTCAAAATGAAAGGAAACATTATTGCAACCGGGAGTTTGACTTTAGAATAGTAACACGCAAATTTGAAAATTACTTATTTGCAACTGTCTAATATTTTTTGTCTATTTGTCTTTCTCAGATCAAGAATTTACCTCCATTTGTCATTCGTATAGTATCTCTCCATAATTGTTTTCCTGTTTCTCCCGTTTTTTGCCCCCTTCATTTAAGAGGATCTGATGATAGAAGAGAAGGTCCAAATATGAGCTACCACTTTTATTTTATGAATTTCACCAAGAAAAAATTAAGTTAATTAAATTGTACCTGTTTACTTAATATCGAAAAAGAGTCTACTTTATGATAAAAGGTTGAAATAAACAAACAAACAAACAAAAAAAACCAACGGAAATTGCTTCAATTTTTTTTTTCTTTAAGTTACAGAAATCTGGTTTTTAAAATTGTGGTCCAAATATGGGCTACCAACAAAAATTTAATGTAATACTCGATTTTTTTTTTTTTTTTTTTTTTTTTACAAAAATGTGAAAAAAATGCTGAAACAATTAAATTACATGTTAATTGTCTATTTCCAAAGTCGCAAATATAAACGTCCTTTTCAGCACCTGCACAATCACTATGGGCCCACATAAAACATTGAATGCATTTGACCCTAAGTTCCCTCCCCTTATGGAATTTCTAGATCCTTATCATCTTCAGATAGATTGAGTTTTTAGACTTTCTTTTAGCCTAGCAACGCACTTGCTTGCGTTTTCCTTTCGAATAATGTTTTGGAGTATTTCTAGGCATTCTGAAAAGAAGAAATCGTAGATCAAATTGTTTTGTTTTTTTTTTGCTCCAAATAAATAAAAAGGTCTACATATAATATTAGCCCTTTTAAGTCTAATTATGCTAGTCCATATTTAGACCTTCTTAGGTAGCCTGTATTTAGACCATTTGGTAAGAAACATTAAGATCAGTTCCCGCCATTATCACGTGGTTCTATGCAATAAACAAAGTATGCTAGAACAAGTTTAGAATGCCAGTAATGTCATGCATTTTGCAAATCCAGCTTTTGATTCAATTGAATTTGATTAAGAAAATAACAAAACATAGCTGTGAAATGTTTCAGTGTCATGAAATAGGTTGATTGATACTTATCACTACACTACTTGTGAATAACTTGACGGTAGGCGACCAACTGTTCCACTCATTTCTCTTTGTTGCTCAGACACTTTTTTTTTTACTTTATTTCCACTGCGCGGCAGTACCTCCCATACCCGAATTCTTCAACCAGCCCATATTTAGACCCTAGCCTATATTTGGACCTCCCCCTCTATTAAAACATTATTCAGAATAGCCAGAAGCGGCTCAAGATAAATATTATGACGATTATTTATAGATATACCATAGTTTTATTTATTGTATTCTAGTTTATTCTATTTTACTGATCTGATCAATCATTATTTAATTTACTGTACATTTTAAATTTGTTTCGTTAAACTGCCAAATCTGTTTGTTTATTTTTGAATTCCTAACGGTTGGTGGCTATCCCATAATTGTCTTTAATTTAAATACCTCGGTTAAAACCCGTTACAATCACATGTCTTTTAAATCCTCCAATAAATTGTTAAAGGCCACCAACCAATCACAAATCGGCAAAACTCCGAACGGCGGTCCCAAATTATATAAACCTTTTTAATGACAGATAACAGTATGACTATGAAGGGTAACACATAGCCGGAGTTATTACACATCAAATCATATAGTTTTCGCTCAACATATTTACAAAAAAAAAAATATGTATTGTCCGAATATGTGCGACTTATGACTAAAGCGTTATTACTCTTGGTGCTTGCGGTTTACCAGCCATGGCACGTTTAAAATGATTTTTAAGCAACAATACACAATGTTTCATTAATAACAAGACAAATGTTTCATTAATAACAACGTAGGGACCGCGTTCGGAGGTTATCATAATTTGGGACCGCCGTTCGGAGTTTTGCCCACAAATCTTTGACATAGTCTATAAAAATCCTTGCTCTCCCTGAAATAAACAGATCGAGTTAGTTAGAGTTTTGATCCAGCCCAGTTGTCTACTACTCAGTTTACTATTATTTTTACGAACCAGGCCAGATAACACCATATTACTTCGCCGGGCGAGGTGGCTTTTTGGAACTCTCCTCCGATTTTATGTATATTTTTGTACGATTTGTATATGAAATCTTATTTAAAATATACCGCTTCTGTTTCCGTAATGGATTCACTCCAGTTCGTGTTTTCATAGTTGTATTTCTGCTATAATTGTCTGGATTTTTAATTCTTTTCTTAAGTCGCAATGCCCGATTTTCATAACTATCACTTTACATTTACTTTACAAAATTTAACGAAACACTACATTTATCAATATTATACAATATATCCATTTATTCAGTGTAATACATGAACACAGTGTGAAACAGTTCCTTTGTTTTTATGCAGCAGTATTTGATTACCATCTAAATATTTGTTTTATTCAGCAATATTATAAACAAAAATCAAAATTATAAAAGGAAAAAATGGACCACTTGAGGATAGGCGGGGCTTCGTAGTTCCAAAATATCCCACCAGTCTACTTTTTGGCTTGTGGGATAAACAAAGCCATGTGCTTCGTTTTAACCCTAGTAGATATAAAGGCTGAACTAAAAGATTTGATTTGGAATCAACGATTGTAAGCCTTCCAAAATTTTCAGATTGGATGTAGTGTTGACTATCGCCTATTGAAGAAGACGACAGCAATATATTTTCAAAGAAGGATATAATTTAATGGACCACTTGAGGATAGGCGGGCTTCGTAGTTACAACATATCCCACCAGGCTACTGCTTCGCATGTGGGATAAACAAAGCCATGTGCTTTGTTTTAATCGGTGTAGATGTAGAGGAAATATTATATTAAAGAAGGATATTTCTAGCGTTTTTACAGAATTATTACAATAAGGATCTGCATAGTACTGAATCATCCATCTTGAAATATCAGAAATCGACGATTTTTTAAGTAATTCACACAAAGTTATTTGTTTGTGTATCCCACAAGCTCTCGCCAAATGTGCTTACACGTCTTACGTGACGTCGATAGGGGCGTAAACCTCAAGTGGTCCATTACAAATATATAACATAATGTATATATCCCATTGGGGCCCATTCCTTTGGAAAACTGGAGGTAAGGCTCCAACGTTTCAGTGACCCGGAACTGATACGAGGTCATGTGGTCAGCCCAACGCTCGCCCGCCTGTCCCTATGTATATATTTCTAACACAAAATTATTTTACACTTAGACCTCAGTTTGGCCACCGCCCGGGTTGCCCGGTTCTGAAGCCTCCCCTGAGAATAGCTGCTGCCCTGAATAGAGAATTTTTCACTGAGAATCCCCTCGAAATTTTTAGAGTAACATGAAAAATTTTAGTTTTAGAGATTGGCTCAGGGAATATAAAAACATTGCCCCTTTTCCAGTATTAATTAGGTACAAGCGATTATTGCAGTGAAGGTTTTGATAAATCAATGAAAATAACACTATTAGAATAAAATCAAACGTTGGTATCTGATATATAAACTACTGTATAAAACTATAAAAAAATAAATAAAAAATAATAGCTATTTTTTTTTTTTTTTAATAAAAGCGTTTATCTCTTGTCCCTGAAAGGCCATTAAAATGTTTCTACATTTAAAAAAGCTGCAAAAAATTGCGTGCTTTTAAAATGAAATAATAATAATAAAAGCTTCAATAAAATTGAGATGGCCACCATCAATTCATCTATTACCCAAATTCAAAGTTGATTGAATTTTTATTACTTTTGTTCCATTTTGGTCTCATTTTAACTCTTTTTTTTTTTTTTTTCATTTATTTTTCCATTTTATTTTTATTACAGAAATTATTACAAGCAATTACAACTATAACATGTTTAATTCTAATAAGTAATTTACTTTTCTTATAGGATAATAATAAGTACTGAAGAAAATTTGATAACATAATTTTAAAATGTCAAGTCTTTTATAATTTCTCAAAATATTATTCCTTACTTATAAACAGACTCTTTTTAATTTCTTTTTCTAATAACCTAAATCTTTATTAAAAAGACAAAAGCTGAAAGTCAAACCATACACTTCAGAGAATCAAAAAAGTATATTTTTTAATGTCGGTTAGTACAGCCATTAAATAAAAAAAGATGGAGAAGCGGTGAATTTCACTTTGTGTTCTATGTTCTTATAATGAACATTATCTAATAGTTTAAATTCAGTAAAAATATTACATTTTAAAAACAATACGATCATAAATCACGATATCAGAAAAGAAGCAAACCAAATAAACGATACAAAATACGGAGAAATGTTTTCTTTTCGAAATGATTAGATTTCGACATTTCCTGTCCAATAAATTTTCAAAATATAGGATTTGACGAAAAACGGGAAATAGTTTTTTGTCGAAATACAGGTCATTCTTTCGTACAACGTTTGGAGGTAAGACTTAAATTTATTGCCCGCAATAGGAAAATTAAAGACTATTTTATAATTAAGATTGTAAATTTATAATTCAAAATATTATTCACAATATTTAAAAAAAAAAAAAAAAAAAACAATTTTAAATTGGTTGTAAGTAACTCGGGACGTCTTCTGATAAATTTAAAGGGGTTTGTGAAGGGATTTTTGTTTTGTTTTTATAAATATAATTTTAGTATTAGTTTGTATGCGTTTGGATCCTTGCTTAAGATATATATTAAAATAGAAAATAAGTCATTGAATATAAAAATTAATTGAATTTATCTCCGTTCCTTTCAGAGAATCTTACAGGTAATTGCCTTTTTTTTTATGTTTTTGTTATGTATAACTTAGACTGAAGTAGATTTAATTATTATACGTGCGATATTAATAGCAACTCTAGTTTTAAGTCTGATAATTTGCTTGTAGATCAATGTTACTAGATTAAAACATAGGCTTAAAAGACGTAGCTACAATCTCTGGTCCGCTGGCAATTGGGTAGCTTTAGCTGATAAATAAGTTTAAACACCAAAATAGCGGTTCACATTTATAACATTTTTCTGTTAGGAAAAGCCCTTGGGCGATATTTTTATTTATTAACTTTTTATCATTTTTTGACATATTTTTATCATAATTTTTAGTTTTTGCGTTGAAAATAATTTTATTTTAAAGTTGTTTTAAAAGGCTCAAAAAAAAAATTGTTGGTCGGGAGAGAGTGTGTGTTTGTGAATGTGGTGGAGAGGGTGAGAAAAAGCTAATTTTTTTTTTTTTCCTAGCCAACAACGAAAATATTCTTCTTCTCCAGATGAGCGTGTTGTTATTTTATATTATTTTACATAATAAATTCGTCTTTCATTGTAGGATTATGTATACATTAAGCAACGTATCTATTGCAAGTGAATTTCTATTCCCGTTCAGTTTTCGAGTGCACAATCAGCCGCCCACGCCGTTAGTCATTTGTCAGGTGTTAGTTTAGGTTTTTGTCGAAAGATGGAGCTTGAGTATGCAACCTGTCTTCTTCCTGTTAACATTTGCGACCGAGAAATTATTTATTAGACATATTAGAATTTTGTAATTTAAACTATGGATTATAAAACCTGCCTACCGAGGATGCTCTCGTTTCACTGTAACAGGTATCTGAATCATCATTGCACTAGTTTTGTGACAACAGGATGATTTGTTGTGACCCCCCTCCCTCTAAGCCTTTCTCCGTTTGAAACTCTCTTATGTTTATTTCAGAAACCAAATACAATATAAAATTTAAATTTCTAATTGTATATTCCCCCTAAAGGATTAGAACCCCACTTTTATCTTTAAATTTATCGTATTTGAATGTGTCAGTTTATTTGCTTGTAAAGCAATAATCTGTCATGCCGTAGTCAAATTCTGAGTTTCGTTTAGGAAGTAATTTATTTCTATTTATAATACGTCAATATATTAATTTCATCAATTTTAATTTTATATTAATTTTAGATATATAATAGGCATTACAAAAAATTGTAACTTTTTGCAGATAGAACCAATGTTTCGTCCAGAAAACCTAAAACAAACGTCGTGGATTAAAGAATTAAGTAAGAATTATACGCTCGAAAATGAATATGAAACTAAAATATTTTAATGTAAAAACAATAACAGAACGATTTATAAAGGACAGAGAATCAAAGCTTGAATAATGTAAGTACAACACAGTGACTTGGTTCCTAAGTTTAGAAAATAATTTATGTGTAATTTATTATTATTACCTACATTTCTGACAGTACAGCCTAGATTGCTGTTTTTATTTTTAAGCAACATTTTCGATTTAAGGTGAGAAATTGGGATCTTGCATGGTTGTTTTTTTTTTTTTTCCGTAGACTCGTCTCTACAACCTACCCCTCCCAAACTGATTTTATTTTATGTATTTATTTTCTTTTCAGTTGAAAGTTTCTCTATTTAAGTACATCGGTTTGTTTGTTTGTTTTCTCCCTCGGACCTCGTGTCACTTAAAAAAAAATAAAAATAATCTTAGGTGAGTGCTGTCGAGGACGATTTACACTGGCCCAATTCTAGATTTTGCCAAACACTACAACTACCGTATTTTTTTTTTTTTTTTTGCGTGTACGTTTGTGATAAGAAAGGTTCCGTAAAAACGATGGGAAGTTAGACCCTAAATAAATTGATGTCTTCATGAGCCTGCCTTGTAGATATTTAGGCCAGTTAAGGTCATTCCTCCCACTCTTAAAAGTTGCGTTGGTTCCCTAGAAAGCACTCATTCACGAATCTCGTTGCAATGTTGTGACGTTCGATCTTTTGCTCGCGAAGCTACGGAAACCCACGGATTTCGGTAGTGTCCTTAGGTCCTATTGAATCATGCCTTACAAGAAAAAACTGAGGTAAGTTTGCCCAAACGTGTTTTTGTTTTGCTAATCAGTGCCAAGCTGTACTAGAGCAGAAAATCTGCTTCGCTGTCCTTGACCCTGAATTGACTGTAGGAACAGACTTAGTAAAATCTAGAATTAAAAATCTTTATTTAACAATGATTAGTAAAATACGCTTTTACAAAAAAAAAAAAATCGTTCTCCGCAATTTTCATACATTGTTGACTTCTTTTAAAGATCATTTGAATGCAATCGACGGATGAAGATTCGAGTTGCCCTACTACCAAATTTTATTCACGAAACTTCATAAAAAAAAAAAAAAAAAAAAATAAATTGCAACACGCATAAATAAAAGGGAAAAAATTTAGGTTAATAAACCTAATAATAATAGCAATGAAATTCTTGCGATTTAGTTTCTCGAAATATTTTAGCATATATTTTTAATGCTGAATTTTTCAAAAATCAGGGAATTTATTACTTTATGTTGTTAAAATGTTAATTAAAAAGTAATAAATTACCTTACATCTTTGTGTCTTCTGTAGTTATAAATGAACGTAAGAATGAAACTAGGGAAATATATTTAACTTCAAAATGTTAATCAAGGTTGAAAAATGTACATAACTTCATATTAGTTTCTCAGAGAACTCTAACATAAAAGCCAATTTAAAAAAAAAAAAAAAAACTGTAAAGTTGTTTTTTGTTTTTTTGTTTTGTTTTATTTTTCCTGTTCATACACCCTTCATTCTTTGGGAAGTGATTTTCTAAGTAATCATAAAATGTGAGAAAAAAAAAATCAGGAAACATTTTTCGGTGGGAAAGGAAGTAACAAAGACCCAGCTAAGAGGGGAAGGGAGGACCAAAGAAAAAGAAAGAGAGAGAAAAAAAAATCTGGAATGTCTTGGGACTCTTCAAGAAGTGACCCACAGAAGAGGAAGTGTGTTCATTTCTTTTGTGGGGATTTTTTTTTTCTTTTCCTTTTTTTTTTTTTTTTTTTTTTTCCCCTACTTAAATTATTATTTTTAAATTGGTAAGTGTTCGTTGACCTTTTAATGAAGCAAATTATTTCTCCAATTAAAATTCAAGAAACATGCCATTTAGTGGTACTTTTTCTTTTTTCCTAAGGTGGTATCAAATTATCTGATTATAAATTATTACAATAATTACTTTACTATTAATTCATTTCTTTATAGATTGCTCCTCTAGTAATATTCATTCATAGTTTCTATAGTCAATTCATTCTCTCTTCATTTATTAATTTCTGCTAATTACCAGATAAACATATGAAGAATTTATTTCTTTAAAAGCTGTTTAAGGAATGAAACAATATTCAATGAATACCCCCCCCCCCCCCAAAAAAAAAAATCTAAGATTTAATGATTTTAATTACTAATAGTTTTGAAATATATATCTTTTGCCAAGCAATAAGAGTTACGTAAGCTTACAATCGATACAATATGTATTCTTTTATAAATCTTCATTTGAGCATAAGTTACTTAAAGACATCCAATTCATAATGAACAATATTTCATGTACTTGGAAATATATTTCAAAATTGTCTTTCTGTTTAAACCTCAAAAATAAAATATCGGAAGGAAAAAAAAGTTGTAGTTTATTGCCAGATTTTTATTACTGGAAGAATGAAGCCTTCAAGCAAATAGACTTCAGATCTTAGCTGTGAAAAGTGACATAGATAGATAGATAGATAGATAGATAGATAGATATAAGAGAGCATCATTATGATTTGATTGAGGCTTTTAAGAGCTATCTAAAACAGAATTTAGGTGAATGTTCAGTGTTGACTTGGAGAAAACTTTTTTTTTTTTTTTTTATCTTTGGTTCCCCAATCTCACTGCAACATTTCTAAGAAGTTAATGCTGAAGGTATCCCAAGTTATGTAGATTAAATCCCAAATTACATGTCTGTAATTTTCCATCATGGATTTCACCTATTTTCATCTATTCCTAAGAAGTGTCATACAAAAGAAAAAGAACTATTGTAGAAAATAGAATTTCATCAAGGTGAAACTTCTCCCAGTTTTTGAATCCTTTCTTATCTACTGTTTTCTAGAAGGATGCACATCTTTCCAATCAGAAATAAGAATTATCACTGTCTATTTTGAGACAGCCTCATTGAAAAATTTTGTGACGGTGAAATCAAATTATATCTTTTAAAATGCTGAAAGATCTGTGGATATCCCTAGTATAAAATCTATTTGAATTAAATGAAAACTGTTATCTTCAGTCACTTTAAAGAACCAGAAGCCTAGCACATAAACTTCATGTGAATTAACAATTCCTTAAAATATCATACTTACCATTTCCATTGATTCAGGACCTCCTTAATTTTACTACTTGGTCATACATAATTAGATTCCAACTCTTGTTCAATTTCCTTTTCTTCGAAACTTCTCACTTAACAACGCAAAAGAAGTTACTGATTGAATATATTTTTACTACCTGAAGTTATCCACTAATATCTTTTGTATCAGCAATCATCTACATAAATATCAACAATCTCAATTATCTACTTAATAAACTATTAAATATAGAATTTTTTTACAATTGACATAAACTGTAGAATATGGTGAAATGTTAATCCATGCAATATATTGGACTTCTTCTGAATTCTTTCTACCCATTCACGAGAGCTGCATTCATGTGTTTGAATATATTTCTTTCTGTGTCCTGATCATAATCTGCTTTTGTTAATTGGTGGATTGTGAGTCAGATGTTTTCTCTTTATAAAGTTTAAATGGATAAGTGTTCCTCTTTGGGTCAATTCCATCATATTTCAGTATAACAGTCCTTAAATCATCCACACTTCAGAAACGGGGCCTTGCCTTTTGCCCAATAATACCTCCACCACAGGTCTCCCTTTTCGCTAAGCACAAGGTGTTTAGTGATGAAACTACAGTATTTCTGACTATAGATTATGCACAGGTCTTGGATGTTATAGCTATGTGCTGCTGGACAAGATCCAGCACTTGCAGAAACTATTTATGAACTGACCCAAGAGAGTTATTTATCAGATTTCAGTGATGATGTATTTAAGATGTTAAAAGTTAAATAATAAAGGTAATTTTTTAAACTTAAATTTATAGAATTTAAGTGGATATTGCTTTACAATATTAAATGGAAGTTTGGTGTGTTTCAACATTGATCTTCTTTTGCACTAAGGATTTTTCAGTAAAAAAAAAAGAAGTTGTTTGTGCATATATAGATATACATACACTTTTTTAATATATAATGTAATACAGAGAGTGAGTGAGTGGGAGTGGTAGGTGTTTACAGCACTGACAGAAAGGTTCACTAAGAAGTTTCTATTATCATTGATTATTATTAAAGAAGAAACTATTGTCGCTTGTTGTGGTATCGGATCATGTGAATATTTCTTGGTTGTTTTTTTTTTTTTTTCCTTTTAAACTTAGGTTTCCCATACCTGTTTTGAAGTGCTATTAAAAGAATGATTTGTTTTGATTAAAATGAATAGATTATATCAGATTTCCTGTTGAATCCAGCTCTAGCTTCCAATGATTTGTTTTTCCTCAAGTAATTGGCTTATGATAATGAGATGGTTCTCAGGTTTAATCTAAATTTATCTTAATCTTTGATATTAATGTTTATTAGCTGTTAATTAATAAAAACAGTGTGTAATTAACAGTTATTTGTTAAAGCGTAATTTAGAAGACTTGATTCTAGATTGGTAAAGTAACACATCATGCTTTATTTGCATTTATGTACTTGTCTTAACTAACCCAAATGTTCCATGAGATTTTCAGATGCTTTTAATAGATTCAAAACTTGAACAATTTTTTTAGAACATAATGTAATCTGATGTTAAAGTATTTAAACGCCCACATCCTAAATAAATAGTCTTGACTTCTAGATTTCAATGATTTGAAACTATTTTTCAGGTGGGGAAAAAAAAGGGGGGAAATTAGTATTGTGGAGCACCAACCAGAAAGCATGATAGAATTGAATTACCATGATTTATTTTAAGTTTTTACCACAGATAATCAATGTGTTAAGACAAATAGGGTTCGTATATTTTTTTATCTGTTAAGTTTCATTCACGGCTTCCCAAATAAAAAAGTTTTTAGTTACTTTAAGTTATTGCTTAATTACATGGTAGTAGTAGTTTTTCAACATTATTTTCTGCTTTTGTAGGCATTGTTTTTCTCATCCTCTGGGGTTATTCCATTTTGGGGTCAGCCTTTGACCTTTTTTCTATTTTTCCTTTCAATTGGCTAAATCTGCTGGTAGGTTCCTGTTCCACATAAAGTCCATAGTATAGTTTTATGATCTAGATTTCTTGTAAAAGACTGACATCTCTAATATTACATATAACAGAACTTTCTGTGTTGGAGGCTTAAATATTGTCATTCAAATCAGAAACCGAATATCATTTTACATTGTATACAGTCAGAGCTCTCGTTTTATAAGTTATGATTTGTTAAGTTTTAAGGTTAAGTAACTGTATATTAATTATATTTATAATGTTTGATTGTGATAACACTGAAAGCACACAAAAACCGAAATGAAAAGATTGCATAAATTCAAATATATGGGGTTTTGGTTTGATCAGCTCAATTCTTGTTTAAGCAGTTTTAATTTTCTAAGATACTGCATTTAATTGTAAATATTTACAAATTCTTTCACACTGTTATGGTTAGATCAGGTTTTTTGTTGTTGTTTTTTTTTTCTCCTATGTTATTTCTGCTTTAACAAGTTGTTGAATATTATTTCCTTTTCTTTTCCTTTTAGTAGGAATTACAAACTTTCCTTAAACAATTACATTTCATTGCATAATGAATAATATGTCAAAATAAATTACTTTATTTTTACTCAAAATGCATTACTTACAAATTATTCTGTCTATTTATTTCAAATTTTAATTAGTTTTTCAGAAAGTTAATTAACATTGATACAGTTATGTACTTTCTTGCTGAGTGTTATTTTGTAAATAGCATATCTCTCTCTTCCTCATACTTGAAATTGTTCCTATATCATGACAGTTTTAAGAACTTTACCAATATTTTTTTGCTTTTGGTTGCATCACTTACATTTTGGTGAAACATGACAAAAATTCATAATATGTATATATAATTAGAGGTCAATTTCTTTAAGTAATATCTATTTACGCATTCGTGTTCTATGTTGCAACCAAGGTGCCACAATGAATATTTCATGAGATTCAATCACATGTAAGTTACATGATAATGATTTCATAACCAACTTCTGATTTTTATCATATGTTTGTCAATGAGCTGCTCAAACACGATCAATTTTCAAGAGTTTGGAGATTTTTTTTTTTTTAAGCTTAGAGCTGTAACTTTAATAAACAGTTTGAAGAGATCATATCTGTAACATTAAAAATTCAAAATTAAAGTATTAATTAACAATTAATCATTGTTATTAGATTGATGAATGGACGAGATTTACCAACAGAGAGGAAGAAATTAGGGGATTAAATGTCACATGAGATTGTGATTTTGATTCTTTTTTTCTTCTTTTACAATCTAAAAAGAAATCTTGATATTTAAAAACTTAATAAATGTGTAATATTAACAATTTATTATAAATTTAATATTAAATATTTTGTTTGATTTTTAAAAATCAGAAACTGAATACATAAGGACTTTATATATTCATGTAATCTGAACTTGATTATTTGATAAAAAAAATATAATTTAAAATATTCAGGAAATGCTAATAATTTCTGTGCCTTGAGATTGCTTTTGCTTTAATTTGGTTCCAGTGATGTATTCTCAATTTGGTAACTTCTGACCTTCAGCTATCTATAGGATGTATTGTTAGCATCACTTCGCTGCCATTTGGCAGTTGCTGTCTGATGTTATGTAAATTTATTTTTGCTTATTATAACCACAAGTCTTATACGTTTGGCAGTAATTTAGTATCCAAATTAAGCAAATAAAAGGGAAAAAAATATAGAGAGAATTAAACTCTAGCTTTATTTAATGTATTTTCTGTTATTTCAACAAGGTTAAGTTCTTTAAATAGAAAAGGAAATTTATAATTAGATTATTATTATTTATTTTTTTTTAGTAAAAATTGAAATTTAAACTTTTTTCTGTGGTTCAAAGCAACAGAGATTTCCTTTTTAGGAAACTTAAGATTAAGAAAAACGTGTTTGTTGAACAATAGAAAAAAAAATCAAAGATATCAATAACTTTTTGTATTGAGGCAGAATTAATAATATATTGAAAATTGAAGTTACTATTAAGTACTGGGAAACCTGATCTGCTTTATCTGTATTCTGCCTATTATATAATTTGTTTAATGTCACATTGAGAATTGGATCCTCCCCGGGCTTCCTAATTGATTAAAATGCTTTGGATTTTGTCCTTCCTTGAATTCTGGACTACATTTACTGATTAGTTTCATTTATCCTCGCCACATAGCCCTTTCACAAATAGAGCAAAAATAAATTAATTGATTTTTTTTAAAAATACATTTATTTAGATTTTGAACTGAAAATTATGGTAGAACCCCTCCTACCGTTCCTTTTAAGGTTAATAATTTTAGTCCTAAGAATTAAAATTTTAACCAACAAATCTATATTATGTTTTACTAAAGAAAGGCTTCAAACCAAATTGGGTCTTTGGAAAGAAAGGGGAAAAAAAAACTCGAAACATTTTTTTTATTAACATATTGATGGAAGAATCATCTGTTTTCAGGTTAATTATATCTTGTTTGTTATCTTTCAATGTTTGAAACGATGTGATTTGTTGAAAATCACTGAAAATTCTGTAATCTTACAACATCCTTTTTTTTTTTTTAATTAAACTGTTTTAACGTGCAGGTAAAAAACTAATTAGACATAGGCCATAATGCACCTTTACACGTAACTATTAACAATTAAAATTAAAATAAAGTGATCAGTATTCGAACTTTGAAACGCTGCCTTGTTTTAATTTTAATTGTTATTATTAATTATTAATTTATTAACAAAAAATACAATGCAGTCCTACTAGGTTGTTAAAAAAACAACCTGTGATGTAGGTGTTGAGATTACAATAAATAGAAGTTAATATATTAAATGTGTAAAGGTACATTACTGTTTAATTATCCTTTTTTTTTCTATAAAAAAAGTAAATCTATAATATTATCATCAACATCAAATTTTAATGTCTTCATTTTCCATTATTTTTACAAAACATAGAGTTACATAGCACTTTGTTACAGAGAAAGTTAAATAAAGTTCTTAGCTTTCAAATGTCAAAGGACTTTCTAAAATAAATTATTATTATTATTATTAAGCCTTTTCTTTCCTAATTATTTTTCTTTAATAAAGATGTTAAAAGATTTCACTTCTGATCTACAAAGCAACAGACAGAAAAAAAGTGGTTTTTTTTTTTTCCTTATTAATTATGAACAGAAAGGAGTTTATTAAATGAGTAAAGAAACAAAAAAAATAGAAACTTATTACACTAGATAATAATGGAGGTATCAGGTTTTTAATAATAGTTATTTATTATTTCATATATTGAAACCTAGATTTTGATTTTTAACATTGTTGTTTTAAGTCAATAAGAAAACCAATTCTTAACAAGAAAAAAATATGGAAAAACATTCAGTTTAAAAATTTTAATTTCATACTGATTTAATTTTATCCCTGAGTATATTTAACATACTTGTTTTGAATGATTGTTAGAAATTGAAACTGATAAAATATCACGCATCTAAAAATAATATCATGTGAAGAAAGTTTGTTGATGGGTTTTTTTTTTCCTCCAAGGGGAAAAAAAAGTATCTAATCTTAATGACGGTAATCATTCCCTGAAATTGAACAGCATGTATTTGTAGCATAATTTCAAAGCATATTTTGCCCATATGATTACAATTTCGCTTTTTTTCCATCCAAATGGTTTTCACGATATTCGGTTTCATTGATAATTGTCTAAATATTAAGTATTTTTTTAGTCAAATGATTATATAGGTCAATGCCAAACACTGATATTAACTCATCTGAAATATTTTGAAGTAAAAAAAAAAATAATTACAATTATTACCTCATAATTTTTGTAAAAGAAAATCAGTTTCAGAAAATTAAGACTTAAACTATCCCTTTAGGGGAATTTCAATAATTTTCACTTTAAAGCTCAAGTGCTAATACTTAAATGAAATTTAAGGGTTTAAGGGAAATGAAATATGGGTTGTGGTTTTTTTGTTTTGTTTCTTAAATATACATTGAACTATTTTACATTTTTATCAAATAGTTAAAATGATTTTAACATAAACAATTATGATATTGAATATACAATATTGTTTAAAATGAATATTTCAGGTGTCCTTTTTTTTTCTTTTTTTGCCTCTTCACTGACGCAGTGTCATTCATCTTCTTCTTTTTTTTTTTCTTTTAATTTTGCAAAGAATATTCATGATGTTGTTTCTTCAATTATTGCTTAAGCCTTGAAAAAGTTTTTTGTTAAATTTGTTATCATATTACTTGATCAGGAGTATGCCATTCTTACAACAAGAGTAGCGTAACTTGTACGTTTATCGTATGTATATCATATTTATCATTTGTGTACATGTTTGTATCATTAACTACCTTTAAGAATATCATTATTAACAAATATTAACGCATACCAGGCAGAGATCATAAAAAACCTAATAATATAACATTCCTAATTAACATTTCTTGCCAGAGTCAAGTCCCAAATATAGAAAAATGAACTGATCTATTTTCTTGACAAGTCCAAATATAGATTAACATTATTTAAATATTATTGATTGCACATTTTCATTATTACAAATTCACTTTATCGTTATTTATAAGCAGAATAAATTCACATCCACAGATCTGTTTGAAATGACTAGGAATTTTGACATACTTTTTCTCATCAGAATGAAGTGTAGATTGACTGATTGATTATCACGACAGAGAAACCTTCCTGTTCCATCTTCTACTTGATCTGCTTTTGCTGAATACATAGTATTATCCTAAGATTTTTTTTTCTGAAGTTTTTCTGTACAAAAGAATATTTCGTTATATATAATATTACTCCCCCATTTTCATTGAAGTCTAATTCTCCATCTTTCGGTAACATCTGTTTACACAGCATCAGGCAGAAGAATTTGAAATATTCTTTTATTTTTCTAAATTCCTTTAAAGTTTTGTAATATATCTTTAGGAAATATATCTTTTATTTATCCTATGTAATGGTGTTTTTTTTTTTTTTATAAATACATACATACATACATACAAGATAAACCGAATTATGTGATCCTCCTCAATTCGTTCTTCAACTAAAAAGTTTCCATGATGGAATAAGTAGAACACATACATGTAGTTTGGCTCATTTAATTTATTTTTAGATGTTTGATTACACATTACCAACAACTGATTAACAAATTCATAGTTATTCTCCTCCATTTTCCATTGCGTCTGTTTTTATACTTTTTAGTCAACATCACTATTTGCAAATCTTTAGGTAGAATCTTGATCTGTAAAACTGATCATCCAAATTGAAAATCTCGAACTTCATCTTCACCTTTTCTTATTATCTGACAGCAGTAGCAACAAAAGTGAATGATTTTGAATCTTTTAGGAAAATACAACTATTTTAATTATCCTAGTTCATAACTTCCTTTGCAGTTTACTAGATTTGTATTCCGCCTTTTGCAAAGTTAAAAAAATAATGTTTGACATTGTAAAATTTAACTTATTTTAACCTGAAATTTGGGAATTTCCAGAATTCTTGAGTTGGGTCGATTATAGAAAAGACAGTACAGTTGTCATTGATTTATGAACTATCAGAAATATGAACTTTTTCTTAAGAAGTGTTTAATTATTGCTTGTATAATAATCATTTATTCAAAGCAGATCATGCACCAAACTTCATCCCAGATCAATAAGTAGAGAGTAAGCACTGCCTAGTCAGTTGAATGGAATCTGTTTACCCCTGTGATCACTTAGGATGTATTGTACGTCTTCCCCAAATGATTGAGATTTGATCTCGGGTATTAGTGAATTTTGATATATTAACTGTCAATTATAAACCAACTTTCATTCGCATTTAAGTTTGTAAATCGGAGTATTACTGACTAAGGAGAAAAAAATGTGATGAGTATTGTTCTCATATTGTTACAATTACAGAAGAAATCAAAGGATAAAAAAAAGCAAGTGCTGTTGAGTATATTATAATAGCAGAAATTTATTTTGCATGGCAAACAAAACATGGTATGTAAAGAATGTATGAAAGTAAATTACTGTGTTGTGGAAATTTATTTCACTTGTTGGTTTTCTAGGCCCAGCATGTCAACAGGGACGTTGCTGTATCAGCGGCGTCATGGAGATCAGAAAGATTTTACAGTGGCAACACCGGAAGAATTTGTACGGAAATTCAATGGAACTTTAGTAATCAATAAGGTAATAGTTCCAAAAATATTATTTGTAAATTTGATGTTTAAAGTGTAATTTTATATCCTTAATTCTTAGTTTTTAAACCTTTACTAAGTAATCTTAAATACTCTATTTAGGTTTTGATTGCTAACAATGGCATTGCTGCAGTGAAATGTATGCGCTCCATTCGACGGTGGGCGTACGAGATGTTCAAAAATGATAAAGCTATTAGATTTGTTGTTATGGTTACACCAGAAGATCTGAAAGCAAATGCAGGTATTTTATAAGTTTATTTAGCTAACAAAAAAATATTTTTATTATAAGAGAAGCTTCAATTTTACATTGTATCTTTATAACACAATAAAACAACACTTGGTCTCTTCAAAATTTGTATACAAAAAAACAAAACAAAAATTGGGGATTATTATCAAAGCTCTTAAAATACCAAGATATTTTTCTTTACATATTTCAATCAGATGTAGTATTCATTAGACATTCATATTTTACATTATTTTTAAGCAGTGCACATTTTTATAATGAATCTGCGACATAATATACTTTTATTTTAATACATATTGAATTGTGTGCAAAGAAAATCTTTACATCATGCATAACAATTAGAAAAAAAAATCTAGTTCTAGCTTTCTTTGATATTTATATTTGTATATGTTTATTTTACTTTTTGCCAGTTTTAACAAAATATTGATTTATATTTAGCCCCTGATTTTTATTTTTATAATCTGAATTATGAATAAATGAAGATCGCTCATTTTTTTATACATTTTCATAGTTAACTCAATTGCTCATCAGCGTTTTCTTGTGAAGTTTTCTATTATTGTTTGCTGTTATAAAATTCTTTTTTGTTAGAGTGTAATTGTAGACTTAAAATAAAAACCGGGCTAAGTGCCACAACAATCGATTTCCATTTTATTGCTAAAATATGGGCTATGTATCTATGCCAGTGCGGTAAAAGCTAGGCTAAGTGATATTCAGTCTGCAAGTAGTTCATACTTTAGCTACAAGAAATCGCCTGGGTCTAAAAACTGTGATAAAGACAATGTTTTTTTCTGTTTTTTCTCAGAACTTAGATTTTGGCGCTTAGTACGGTTTTTGTTTTCAGTCTACAATTGTCATTTGTGTAGGATTGGGGAGGAAAAAAAAAGTATTGAATGTGACTTTCAAAATGAGTTTTGATATTAATTGCCATAATTTCAATATTGAAATAATAACTGGTCTCATGTGAGAATAGACTCCATATTAATCTCGCAGCATTTTTTTTAAACTTTCAATCTGACTTCTTGTACGATTTCAGCAGGAATCTTGAGAAATGCCTCTGATCTAAATATCTTCTAAGCCTTTTCTTGCCTGAACATTCTTAAATAGTTAGAAGTCTTTCTTAGGAATTTACTTAGCATTTTTTTTTTTTTTTAATTGGTTTACTTGATAAGGGCAGTGCATATTGTTATGCTAAAAATGTTGTTGGCAAGAAATTCAGAGGCACTTATTTGTGGATAAAATCTCATCAATTACGACAAAAGATATTTCCTGTTCATCTTTGAATAAGCTCTAATACGGCTTCTATGATAGTAAACTCCTGCCTGTTTGTTTGAACTTTTCTGTCTGCTCCTCCACTCATTTTGAAATACTTCAGGAAAAATTCTTAGATTTATTTGTTTTTGTTTTAAAAAGAGCAACTTACGTGTAATGGACTGATACTGGGTTATTAAAAAAAATTGCCACATGTAGTACACTTGAAAAAGAAATACAATTTTCTTTTTATTGTGTAAGTAAACTCATTTTTTAATGTGCAATATAAATGCTCAATATGTCTTTTGTTACTCTGCAGACACAATAGTCCATCTCTTGCCACACAAGAGATGTGTGATGGTTTGAATGGTGGTTCTGATATACTCCTTCGGTTCCGAGATAGCTTTGGGTAGAGGAAGACAAAAAACATGATTCTTCACTTAGCTCCGTAAAAAGAAATCACATAGGGCCAAGTCTGGAGAATGAGGTGGCCAGGACAGTAGTTTCTGATAAACATTGATCCCACACTCAACCTATTGCTACAGAAAGTGCTGGTTTAAAAATGCCCCGACTTCCCAGTAGAAATGAGATGGGTTCCATCTTGTGGCAGGATGAAATCAGCACTGTCCTCATGCAGCTGAGGTAGCAGTCATTCAATGATCATATCCAGATAAGTCACTCTTGTTACTGACTCTTCGATGAAGAAGAATAAGCTGTACATCTTCATTTTGGAAACTGCACACACCACATTCACTTTGGGAGAATTACAGTCATGTTCACATAATGGGGATTTTCTGTCCCCCAATATTTGAAGATTGTGTCTATTCACTTTTTCACACAAATGAAACATTGCTTCATCACTGAAAATTGCAGGTGTTAAGACTTTTGAAGCACCTTTAGGCAGTATGGCTTCATCCTTAGTCACTTCTGTAATACACTCCATACTGTCATTGATGGTATGCCAAATTCCAGGCCAGTTCTTGGGCTCCTTTGCAAGGTTTCGTATAATCTCAAGTGAAATAATTGAAGGAAGATTTTTTTTTCATGGAAGGTTCATGTTGATTCAGCAGTTGCTGAGTGAGTTAATGTAATATTATTTTTAATATAAGAATAAAATTCCACTACTTTGGTGAACATCCCTTCAAATAAATGCATCCCCGAAAGCTTAAAATTAACTTCATCAAAAAAACAAATCATATGGGATTACTCTCTTTATTTATTTAAAAGTGTAAGGCTAAGAAGAATCCAAATAACCAAGGTACTGATATGTTTCTCACTAGTAAGTAATAAATAAATCTGTATTTTTCTTTTATTAGAATACATTAAAATGGCAGATCACTATGTTCCTGTAGCTGGAGGCTCGAACAATAACAATTATGCCAATGTGGAATTAATTTTAGATATTGCCAAAAGAATGCAGGTTCAGGTAAGGTTATTCTTTTATTTGACTTTTTTTAAGGTGACCTTTCATAATGTTAAACTACTAAAGTGAGAGCAATTCACATAAAGGTACTTTTACCATTATTCAACAATAATAAAGCTTCTAATTTTAATAGTTCTTAATCTGTAAGAACTTAATTAAAACATGCTAATGGTAATCATGTGTGGATCCTTTTTATCAAAATAAATTTGATAGTTTTTCCTAATAAATGCAAAAGAAGGAGAAGGCTTAACATGTCTTGATGAAATAAAGTAAAGAAAATAGGATAAAAAGTAAATGAAGTAATGGCCT
>JAFIDM010000004.1:12944710-12971591 GCA_023159025.1 Thereuonema tuberculata | reverse complement strand
GGTGGACTGTATGCCAGGCGACCAAAGTTAAGCATTCCGTTAACTACTGAACATCGCAGAACCCGCAGAAGGTGGGCTGAAATGCATCTTCCTTGGACCCGTGAAGAGTGGTCCACGGTTCTCTTCAGTGACGAGTCAAGATTCAACCTGCAGCCTGACATTTGTCATGCCCTGATCTGGCGTGAATGTGGAATACGGGAGAATCATGGTGTGGGCAGGCATCAGCATTGGTGGTCGTACTGGTCTCCATGTTGTTAGAAATGGAATGGTGAATGCTGTAAGATATCTAGATGAAATTCTACAGCCTATAGTGGTACCCTATGCTAGAGCAGTTGGTGCCAACTTTCTTTTTATGGATGATAATGCATGCCTCCCCCTCCCCCCTCACCGTGCGCACCTCGTCAACAACAGGCTGCAAGAGATTGGAATTGAGTGCATGGACTGGCCTTCACATTCTCCAGACCTGAGTCCCATCGAACACGCTTGAGATGCACTAAGAAGACATGTTGCCAGTCACCAATCACCTCTCATAATACTTCCTCAGCTGGAAGTTGCCCTGGTGCGCAGATGGACACGAATCCCACAGGAACTGCTGGACAATTTGATCCTCTTCATGCCTCATCGCTGTCAGTATGTTTTAGCAGTCTCAGGTGATCATACACCCTATTGAACAGTCAATGTGCGACACATTTTTCACATTTAGCATGTGAATGTTAATCCTCATCCATATGTCACATCTTGCTCAATCCTGATAAATGGATTCTGCACCTCATTTACATATTCAGACAACTTCCATTTTCATGTCATTTGCTTCTCTGATAATGTTCTTTAATAAATAAACTCAAATGCTTCTGTTTTTTTTTTTTTTTGTATTATATTCATTTTACAATATCCCCTAAATTTTGTGAGCAGTGTATTAAAAATTGTTCATCTATTTTTTTAATATCTTTATGTATTAAAATTAAAGAATCAAATGAATCTGATTCTGAATGAGATTCTAATATTCTTTAGATAGAATAGTGTAAGTTGACAATTCCACTTCAATTTTCTATGAAATTCACTGTAAACCTTCACAAAAATTTAAAACTTTAGTCTTAACAGTTCTTTCTGAACAATTTCTGAAAATTATAATATTATAAAAAAGAAAAGAAATTTAATGTGCTGTGAGTATGAGTAAATAAAGCAAAAGGAAACATAGCACTTGAATAAAAGGAGAAATTGCCTTTCTGATTAGATTATGGGAAGGAATTAGAAACAGCAGTTTCATCCTTCTACGGACTCATCAGCCCAATCCTTGCCTTCCCTTAACTAAATCAGAAAGGCAAAATCTTGTTAGTAAAAGTCCCCGCCGACTCGGCCGTGACTCTACCAACAACAAAAGGCAAGAAAATAAATTGCTGGTGTCGAGAAAGTGCTGCGTTTCCTTTGCTTTATTTATTTATAATATAATAATTGACTGTTTTTCAATCTATTGGCCTTCATTCATACACAAGCAAGAAGATTGTTTGTTTTCATAACCACATCCTTCAATAATTTTTATTTCATTGCCTTTTCTTTTTGGGATTTCCTGCTTCCATGATTGCAGTTTTATTGAAGACAAGGACTGTCACAAATTTTAAGGAGGCTAGCAGCTTCGACTAAAAGAAATCAAATTTCTGTTTAAGCTCCTTTTCTATCTTTAGAACAACCAGTTCTAGTGACTTGCAGTTGCCATGTGAAAAACTAACAAAATTACAATCAATATGCTTGAGCATTTATTGTAATTTATAATTTAAACTTGAAAATATTTTTAAACTTTGATTGCATTAAGGGTTTTGTCCCCTTCTCTGTTAACTGTGAATAAACATTTTCTTCTAAATCCTGTTAAACCATGGAGCATTTTTTTTTTTTTTTACTTTTAACCATAAACAGTGACTCCTTTTGAGGAAGTAATTGTTTCTTGATTATTTTAATTTGTGATTCTGTTTTAGATAACATTTTTTTTAAACTGATAATTAAAAATTTTGATTTTATTTTCAAAAAATAGCCTTATATTTTCTTCATTTTTCAGATTGCAATGGGTATACCTTTACATCGGATAAAAGATATCCGATTGTTATATGGTGAATCCCCTTGGTCTGATACATTAATTGATTTTGACACTCCAAAAAACAAACCACGACCTTGGGGTCATGTGATTGCTGCTCGAATTACTAGTGAAAATCCTGATGAAGGTAAGCATTTATGATTATTTCATGTAAATAGCTCTACTGTAACTTGTTATTTATTCAGTATTCTGGACTTCTAAGTTTCCCAATCTTTGTATGGTGCAAAGTAGGAGTTCGTACCATTGTTGCTATAAGGCTGTGACCAGTAATTGTTTTTCATTTTACAATAAATCATTCACCTATGATATTTAAATTAGGTTTAGTTTCATGCTGTTATAGCATTTAGTCCATTATAATCCTTTAAGAGGAGTTGAGGTCGGGGTTGGAAAGTATCGCAGTAGTAACGCTATTACTAGTAACAGTTACTTCTAAAGCAGGGCATATTACTTCTTACTGAAGAATTGACGATGGCACCAATCACAGAATGTTGCATCGTGTGCACTCCTGACTGTCGTTTGCAACCTTTTTTGTGCAACTTAATTGCAATGAGTTGCACAGCAAAAGCTGCATCGTGTGCTTTATGGTAATGATGGATAATGCCGTTAGCTTTTTAATAGAGTGAAAGTTCTCAGTTACTTTTATTGGTAACAGAATATGAAATCATATTATTTTTTGGCCATACGTTCACACAAACTACTAAAAAGATTGTCAAAGACAGTTTAAAAAAGGGAAGGTGTCATTAAAAGAAAGTAACTGTAACTTGGTTACTTTTTAAAAGTAGCTTGCCCATCCCTACTTGAATTGCTCATACCTTCCTTTGGCATTTTTCTCGAGTTGCTTGTAAAAACAGAAAAAGATAAAAGTGAAAAGCAGTAGTTACATCAGTTATATGAGATTCTGCTAAGTTTATTTTTCTGTGGTGGCACCTAAATTCCAGTTCAAGTACCTTGACATCTATAAAATCTTATAATAATCCCCATTGTTGATGCTTTTTATATTTGAGTATCCATCATAGTTCAAAATTTACAATTACAAGAAATACCTTGTGTATGGCTAAGATCTAGGATCTTCTAAGAATATTTAACAATCTGCTCTGAATATGCACCTATTTGATACAATCCCCTACTCAAATAATTCGAATGCTGCTACATAGTCTTTATGAGAATCTTTGCTACTTGACTTACCAGTAATGTTAATTCTTTAAGGGGCAGCTATGAAAATTGTCTTAAAGATCTTGATCTATTTGATGTAATCTACTAAATATAATTATGATTATTATCTTTAAGACAGACAAGTGACCCGAGGGGAGTCCTTTGGGGGCTTAGAAAAAACCATTTTTTCTCACACCCTGGACTTTCAAGTTTTGTTTTTTTTTTCTTTCTTTCTTAGATATTCAGTCGCTTTATATTGATAAATAAAATTACAATTTTGAATTTGTTGCAAATGGAAGTTATTGAATTGAAGTTTATCTTTCCCCTTCTCTCCCTTTCCTGTTTAAAACTGCGATTGTCCCTAATAGTACACCTTCATGCAATCATTAAATATAGTAAGTAAAATTAAAAAAGGAAAAAAGGTGAAATATGCAAATAATTCTTCAAAGTAAGCCAATTAAATATATTGTAAATTGAACTTGAGGAGAAAATAGTTATTAATTATTAATATAATTGTATTAATATCTTTAATTCTCTTCATTTTAGGATTTAAGCCCAGTTCAGGTACAGTGCAGGAATTAAACTTTCGCAGTAATAAAAATGTTTGGGGCTACTTCAGTGTAGCTGCTTCTGGTGGCTTGCACGAGTTTGCCGATTCTCAATTCGGTCATTGCTTCTCCTGGGGAGAAGATCGAGAAGATGCTCGCGAGTAAGTAATAGTAAATTTCTTTTTACTTGCTACAATTAAATTCACATACATTTAATTTTATCTTTTATTTGCTTTAAACAATACAAAATAATAAATAAAATAAAATGAAAAGTAATACAAAAGCCCAATAAATTTCTATGAGAAATATCTGAAGTGAAAAATCTAAATTTTTGCTCAAAATAAGGAGTGATCAATTTGTTGGAAGTAAAAAGTGTGTAGCCCCTAAAATTGTTTTCAAAATATAAAGGCAGTTCAGTATATAAAGGCCTTAAAGAATAAGAAATTAAATTAAAATCATACAAACAGTTCTATGTTTATTTTTATCAGTTCTGTGTGATTTTGTGTCATTCATTTTCTCATTTTAAAAAGGGGATGATGATAATAGTATTTTTGCACTTTTTTTTTTACCTTTAATTTTATAATTTCACTTTTTATTTGTTGCTTTACAGAAACTTAGTTATAGCTTTAAAAGAGCTTTCTATTCGTGGTGATTTTCGAACAACTGTAGAGTATCTTATCACTTTGTTGGAAACAGATTCATTCCAACAAAATACCATCGACACTGGATGGTTAGATCTTCTAATTGCTGATAGAATCCAGGTAAGATTTTTCTGATTTCATTAAATGACAAGATATCTCTTTAAATACTTCGTATCCATAAGATAGAATTTCTTAGGTCTAGTTTTAATAAGACAAAACTTGTAATTGAAACAGTTAATGAAATAAAGAATTTAATTTTTTTTCTTTATTTATTTCTGTCCTTCCTACCTTTCTCCTTTTTTTTTTTTTTCCATGAATATTTTTTTAAATTTGATTATGATGTACATCACCAGCATGTAATAAATTAGAACATAAAGCAAACATAATAAATTAGAAGAAAGAACTTTTTTCATGAATAACGTGCAATATGAATGTTAGAAAAACATGAAACAGATTGAGAAGATATGATATTGTGGGTCAGTGTTGGAATAACACTGTGATTGGTTATCAAAGACTCTTCTTATTCATGAAATCATCATAAATTATAAGATTAAAGGTGATGCCATTGAAGAACTATCTTTTGATTAAATCAGACAAGTCTGATCAGGATAAATACACAGTCACTAGGTGTATTATCAGAAATCCTAACATCTTACTTTGTCTGATTCAGAAGGTAATTGTCCCAAGAATAATCTTCAGCTGTTGAGAATACATTGGCCTGTATGGAAGATCATTCGTTAATAAGACTTTATCATAACTCTGATGCTACCTATTTGTGGCATGAGCTGGTTTTGTTTGTAGTTTTGTGCTAACATTTTGTTATACAGTTTGTAATTTTATAAAATTTTAAATGAAAATGTTGTAAACTTTATTGAACACACTTTTCCGTAATCTTTTACAATTATTTAATAACTAATATTGATAATGTAATTATCGAATAACATTAAACACATGCATATATATATATAAGTTTAATCGTAAACAGAAGATTATAATATAATATCTGGTCCAGTATGTCCTGTTAGTTCATCGTAGTGGTTGAATATGTTACTTAAAGAACCCTGAATAAAATCACAATTTTTTATTTCAGGAATTTCTAAAGTTCAGTAATAATGGTGATAGATAAAAATATTAAGAGAATACCAGTGATCCTTTCTATCAATTTGACAAAAAAATAATCATTAAAATATAAATTTGATTTTATTAAATATAGGCAGACAAACCTGATATAATGCTGAGCGTAATTTGTGGAGCATTACAAGTAGCTGATCAGGCCATTGTGAATGTCTTTCAGAATTTCCAGAGCACTTTAGAAAGGTAAACTTTTGATGTAGTTTTGATAAATATATATGTAACAGTTTATGCATCTTTTGTTTTTAAAAGAAGCTTTTTAAATATAAAATTAATAAAAAAAAAAAATGTTTAGGCTTTTTTAATTGGAAGCCATGCATTATATTTTTGAAGTACTTCATTTTTACTGTCATCTCATAAAAAGATATTAATTTTGTGATATACAGTGCATATCATCTCCTTGTTAGTTGTGGCTGTAGTTGATTGAGGATTCAAATTCTGATCAATTATAGTTTTTTATTTTTGATGAAAGACTACCAAGGGCATGTTCTATCTAATTTGGTAAACATTGAGAAAGCAAAAAGAAATGTAAATAATTAGAAACTAATTGTTACTTTAGTGATTATTAACTGAAAGAGACTTTTCAGTTCATGAATACTGACAGAAGAAATTTGTGGCCAATTTCTTCCCCTAAATCTTCATTTATCATTTTGTTGTTCTTTTAGGGGTCAAATCCTTCCTGCTAATACTTTGTTTAATGCAGTCGATGTAGAGCTTATTCATGATGAGGTGAAATATAAAGTACAGGTAATTAATTAATTCTTTTTTTTTCTTTAACAAAATATTTCATAAGTTTAGCATGAGACATATCTGTAATTTTATTTAAAGTTCATTTTAACTAAAGAAAAATAAAAACCATCAGAACATACATGATAGCATCATGACAAGTACATTCAGAGTTTAATGTGAGGAAATTAAGCAGATAAAATTAATTATTAATGCTTTTTGATATATTTTTTTTTTCCTCTAATGAATAGGTGTGTAAAACTGGTCCTAATAACTATTTCATTATCATGAATGGCTCATGGAAAGAACTTGAAGTTCATCGACTTAGTGATGGAGGGCTTCTTCTGTCAATCGATGGTAGCAGCTACACCACGTATATGAAAGAAGAAGTGGATAGGTATCGCATAGTAATTGGAAACCAGACATGTGTTTTTGAAAAAGATAATGATCCCACAATTCTCAGGTAATTGACTTTCTGTACATTTGTTAAAATGCTATCTTATGATTATCCTTTACTATATTTAATTCAAGTATACTTCAAGACCAAGTATCCTGCTATAAAATTTGATTGGTCAGGCATCTAAAGTTATATTCCAGCGAAGATGTTCACTTTCTAAGATGATGTCATGCGAGTCATGTCCTGCCATATAACCTGTCTGCCTCCAATAATGTAAAATAACTTTCTGTACTTAATACTTTTGACTGAATCTCAGAAAACATTTACCATCAGTATGTTACTCAATTTACTCCAAAAACAGAGTGTTACAATTATAGTTTCTTTTTAAAAAAAGGAATAGTGTTACAATTCATTATTAGAAAAATAATTATTAGAAAAAGTAATTGTTACTAGTGATGTTACTTCCAATCCCTGTCAAAACCAGTCTTGTTTTCAGAAAAATAAGCATTGATTTACTTTACAGGCTTTGTGGAATAATTGTATAAAATGTGTAACTTGTATAAGAATTTGAAGAAATTAAAATAAATATAAATTTAATAATAAAAAATATGTTATCTATTTAATTAAAATACTTAATCATTAGAACAGTATAAAGAAAGTAAAGAAATTCCTTTTATACAGACTTCATTAAGCATTGATGAAGACAGTAAACTTATTTAGATTATAAAATTTTTTTGATAGAAGACTTTTTAATGTTTATTCTTATATACAAATTACTTAACAGGTCGCCTTCTGCGGGAAAGTTACTAGGATTTTTAATTGAAGATGGTGGTCATGTGTTTGCTGGTCAAGCATATGCTGAAATTGAAGTCATGAAAATGGTTATGACACTGACTGTTACAGAGAGCGGCTGGTAAGTTCACTCATTCGTTATATTTTGAATTCAACATTAATTGAAAAATATTGATTTATTATTTATTTAATATTTTAATATTTGGAATAAACTTTCTACTCTTAATCTTTTTTTGTTTTAGTGTTCATTTTATTAAGCGTGCTGGTGCTGTTTTAGAAGCTGGGAATATAATAGCTAAATTAGATGTTGATGATCCTAATAGAATTCAACAGGTAAAGGAATTTGGTTTTTTATTGGAATTGGAAATTTAACGGAATCTCTTATTTCGTAACTTTCCCCCTCTTTACGTTTCTTCACATGGGATTTTAATTTTTGTTATTTTATGATTCAGGCAAAGTTGTTCACAGGTCAGTTCCCTCCAACCGAATATCCTCCTGTTCATGGTGATAAACTAAATCAGATCTTCCAAACTTGCAGATCGACATTAGAATACATGCTACAAGGTAATTAAAACTTAAGCTGAAATTTTATTTTTAACAAATGATCAGGTATTTGCAAATATATATTTATATAAAATCATTATTATAATGATTTTATATATAGGGCTATTCAAAATTCCTTGTCTCATTTCAAGAGGCTTGGCAGCTCGGCAGCAAAAAAAAGATATGTTTGCCTCATGAGATATCAAATGAAAGACAAACTCACCAAACTTTTTTTCAAACAAAGTGGTATATCCTAGTTTTATTGGCTGCTGCTGGGGTGCAGGTGTAACCAAAATGGCAGTCTTGCAACGTGAAAAGGCATTTTGTGTCTTGGAATATGCGAAAACGAGTTCAGTGGTGACTGTGCAGCAAAGATTTAGAAGTGAGTTCAGAAAGGAGGCACCACCCCCTTTTTTTGTCCCAGAGATGCGAGCAAGGAATTATAAATAATCCTGTGTATAAAATCAGAAATTTACTTTAGTTTTTTTTCATTACTGTAGAATATGAAAGTCTCTTTCATGAAAAAGTTGAAGTAGTTGCCTCAGACCTTACAATAGGATTGTTATCAGTAGATTTACAGCATGTAAATGCTTCAGTTGTAGTTTTGTGAAGTTCTGGAATGACAACTTATTTTTCTCTTCTTTAATTGCAATAACGAAAATTTTGAATTTGTTTTTCTATCAGTCAGAAATGTTAGAGAAAGTTCAAAGTTAGAGACAGAAGGACATGTAATATCTGCAAACAACATAAAATGCAAGCTGTAGATTCAAATGAACTTAATTAACTTTCAAGATTAATTTTTCAATTTATTATCATTATTGTTAATGTTATTTTTATTTGTTTTAGGGTACTGCCTACCTGACCCTTACTTTATGCCAAAACTGAAAGAGACTGTTAATCAGTTTATGAAAAATCTTAGAGATCCTAATCTTCCATTACTGGAATTACAGGTATTATTATTATTATTATTATTAATATTATGTAAAAGTTTCAAACCATGGTTTCCCCAGCAAAGACAATATGGCGGGTCAAGGACCAAAGCACATATTGCCAAGTGTAAAAAAGTGTGGAAGAATGATTAGGGATGTGTGGTTGTGTCCATAAATTTCCTAACTATGCGTGTTGGGTTCAGTATCCCAGCCTTCTGGAGTTGTGCAAAAGTGTTTTTGTGAAGTCCTAGTGTGCTGAGGCTGTGGTGCAATGTGTGAGGCACGAGACCAGTGCCGGACAGGACAATGGGTACAACACGTACTCGGTCCTGCCTCCACTGCTTCTGGAGCTCGTGTGCTAGATCATTGTATTTACTGATCTTGTCTGCATGAGTTTTCTGCATGTTATTGCTGATAGGCACTGCAATATCAATGAGATAGGTCTGTTTGTTGGCCTTATCAAAAAGTGTGATGTATGGTTTTGTCTGTGTGAATGGGGCGGTCCCAGTACAGTTTGTATGAGGGTGACTCTAATACGCTTTGCGGTAAATACTTGTAGTATGGGACCGTGTTCTTAATAAGTGAGAGTTTGTGTGCTAGTTGTTGATGAACGATGGACGATACCTGATTGTGTCGGTGGAGATAGTCTGATTGGGAGAGAAGGGGGCACATGACATCTGTCATGTGTTTGCGTCGTGTAGAATGTGTTTCTTGTAGTTACATGTGGTGATGACTTGGTCCTGTATCATGATCATGAACCCATCGGTCTTCCCAAACAGCTCACCACTTGTCAGCCATCTGTTCGATGCTTCCATGTCGACTTAAGGCTGGCTGAGTTTGTGGTGATGTCTGCCATGGAGTTCCTTATGAGCCCATGATTCACACAGCTGTTGTGTGTGGGTTTCAGCAGTGGTGAGGAGAGAAGGGTTTGCGAGGTCCAGGAGTGTGAGGTGTGTGGGGGCCTTGACAATGGCTGAGTGGAGTGAGGAGTGTTGTGCTCTTTGGTGGAAGTGTTACCTAGGTGTGTGTACTTGCTTTGCATGTAGGGTGATGAGGTTGATGAGTCCTCGACCCCTCTCCTTTCGGGGAAGTCATCCTTTCCGTGGCGGACTTGGGATAGTGCATGTTGTGTTTCGTGAATGTAGTGCGTGTTGTGCATTGTAGTGCTTAGAGTTCAGTGTTTGTCCATATAATTATGCCGAACGAATATGTTAGTATAGGGACGGCAAAAATGTTGATGGCTTTAATTTTATTTCTTGCGTTGAGTTGTGTTTTGAGGATGTTGTGAACGCGAGAACGGTATGTTTTCTTGAGTGCGTTTCTGATGTTTGTGTTGTCAGTGACACGCACTTGCTAGAAGCCCAGGTACTTGTAGGTCTCTCCCTCTTCCATGGATTGGATGGCCAACCCATGGTCCAGTTCAAAACCCTCCAAATTTGAAGTCTTCCCGTATGTTATATGGATTGCAGCATTTGTCGATTCCAAATTTCATCCCAATGTCTTTGGTGAACTGTGTTGTGACTTGTAGTAAATTAGTAAGTTGTGCATTGCTTGTGTTTAATATCATCCATGTAGAGTAAGTGTGTGATTTTGTACGGTGTCAAGAGTGCCTGAGATAAGCCTATAATCGTGTTTTGTGTTGTCTAGCATGTGGCTTAATGGATTCAAGGCGAGGCAGAACCAAAGAGGTTTCTTACTGATTTTCTTATTGTGTAGAAACTCTTACTGTTGAATGAATAACTGAAAATAAAAGAATCTGTTCTGAATATAAAATTATTTCCTGTCACTTACCCATGTAAGAATAATTAGGCTCATTATCTTATTTTTATCGTCGATTATTATAAAAGAAAGTGATAGAATTTGACAATATGGACAAGTATTTTTTTTTTTTAACTTTGGAAACAAATGAAAGAGAGATGTTGAATCAAATTACAGCTATCTTTTCTTAGCACCCTCTATATCTAATCTATTATCTGCATTTTTGTTTTTTGCTCATTTTTATATAAAAAAAAAATAATTATTTATCTTTGAATTATTATTTCAGGAAATCATATCGTCCATATCAGGTCGCATTCCTGCTTCCGTGGAAAAGAAAATTCGTAAACTGATGGCATTGTATGCCAGTAACATCACTTCAGTACTTGCTCAATTTCCTAGCCAACAGGTAGAAATAATACTTTTAATTATTTGTTTATACATATTTATAAATATGTATGTACGTGTGTGTGCGTATGCATTAATTAATATATATTTTCAATGATATAAAATGAAATATTAGAACATTCTGGTTTCTGACAGAAAGAATGACATCCTTTTATAAATTCAATGTCTACAAATGGAAGCAAGTTAGATAAAATAGCTGCTGCCTTTTCCTGTAATATTGGTTATGCTTTTAATATATAATTGAAAAATAAATAAATTAATTAAAATAAACTTTAAACTTCAAGTAGAATGTTTCCTGAAGTAAACTTTGATTACATCAGGAGGAGGAAGGGGAACTATTATTAACAGTGTATTCTCTATTGTTAAATAGTGTGAAGCAAACATTAACATGAATATTACTGAAGGAATTATAACAGCTTCATTGTTTCATTAATTTTAAATCTTAAAATGTTATTTTTTTTGTCTTTCTTTTAGATAGCTAGTGTAATTGATAGCCATGCTGCCACACTTCAGAAGCGGACTGACAGGGACGTATTTTTTATGACAACTCAGGGCATTGTACAGCTCGTCCAGAGGTTTGTGAATAGTTTACATTCAGTTTTAGGATAATTTTCATTAAAAGGGAGAAGGAAGGAGGCTTTTATGATTGATAGATAATTAATCAGAAAAAAGTGGATGATTTCAAATGATGATTGAATTCCATTGTGCAATGACTGTTTTTTTAATAAATTCCTGAAGATTAGGCAGCGCATTGTAATCATATAATTAAATTTTAACAAACGATGTTGTTGTTGATATTTGCATGTAATCTTTCCATTTAAGGTATCGTAATGGCATTCGAGGTCGAATGAAAGCAGTAGTTCATGAACTGCTGAAACAGTATCTTTCAGTTGAAATGCGATTTCAGCTTGGTAAGTTTTTTTATAATAAAGCATTTCTGTAAATAAACTGATCATTTCACTACATAATTTATTCCTAAAACTCCTATCTTTCATGTTTTCCCAGTTTAGAATTATTATATATTAAGTTCAAATTTTTATGGTTTGCTGAAATTTTCATTATGCAATCAATTTCTTTGTTTTCTATGGCCCTTTAATTATAAAACGTCATAAATATAATATTATAAGGAAATGGAAATCCTTAATTTCTTTTGCACCATCAGTTATTAAATTAGTAATCAAAATAATTCTTAAAAAAAATACAGGTTTTCTTTATTTTCATTATTTTAGGTCATTATGACAAGTGTGTATCACAGTTACGAGAGCTTTACAAAGATGATATGGCCACTGTAGTGGCTAATATATTTTCTTACTCTCAAGTCCATAAAAAGAATGCTGTCGTCATTCAACTTATTGTAAGCATCATTGTTTCTCTAATTATTAATTTTAATAAATTTAAAATAAGAAAACTACATTATTGTGGTTTACAAACAAAACAAAAACAATAATAATTCTTTGTTTGGAATATTATTTTTCCTAAAAAGTTACTTTTGCTATAAGATTGTTTGAAAAGGAATCACAATAAATAGATTCTGAAATATATTAGTAAATCGGTTATTATTACTGAAATCTTTATAACTTGCTATATATAGATAGTGTATATATTATTTTTTTATGGTATGTGAAGATTGTCATTTGTTTATTACTTAATTTAAATTTTTTATCTTGTTCATTTGCAAAGGCATTTTTGCAAAGAGAAAAACAAAATTTGATGCAGATTTAACTACATCACAAAATTTGCATGTTAAAGGGTGCTGATGTTAAATGAATCAACATAATTAAGAACAAGTATTTTGTTTTTAAAAATAACGTTCATATATTTCCGTCTAGAAAATAGTTTTATAACTGATTTCAAAATATCAACTTCTTTAAACTTCAACTTTCAGGATCATCTCTGTGGCCATGAACCCGGTGTCACTGATGAATTGGCATCAATTTTAAATGACCTTACAACTTTAAATAAAGTAGAGAATTCTAAAGTAGCCCTGAGGGCACGACAGGTAAGAAGTTGCTTAATGTGTTTTGACATTATATGTGTGAAGCTGTTTTTCTTCATTTACATAAGTTTCAACATATTGATCACAACTTTCAGCATGAAATAAATTTTAGCTTTAATACTGTAAATAGAAAAGGTTTTCATTATATTTTGCAAATTCTGAGACTTAAGAAATATTATTTATATTAATCAACATTTTTGTTTTAGGTTCTTATTGCTGCTCATCAACCTGCCTACGAACTTAGACACAATCAAATGGAATCAATATTTTTATCTGCTATTGATATGTATGGGCATGACTTTTGTCCAGAAAATCTCCAGGTAGATATCAATTAGAGTTTAATTTCAAAATAGAACTAAATCATAATTTTGTTTACAGAAGGTTGCGTGAAAAACAGGCACATCTTACAAAATTGCAAGAAATTGAGTTGATGTAAAAAAAATGAATATTAGCACATCTTATTATTTATTCATTAAATCACTGTAGCTGAATATAACTTTTCTGGCTTTAAAATAGGAGTTTTAGAACAGAAAAGTGGAAAACAGATCCATCCTGCATTCTATCTGATCTTGACTGATGATTTAGTAAGAGTTGTAACCAGTATGTGAAATGTTTACTGATTAAGTAGAAAGTGATCAAAATGGCAGAGAATGGAATATGGATGAAATTAATCCTTTAAATGAAAGTGTTTTCCTGGATTCATTCGTCATTTCAAAGCAAAAGGCAGATTTGTGGAAAGACAATTCTAGGACAAAATATTGTAATAGTCGGCAAGGATATCTGAATAGAAAGATAATACTGTTTACACCAAACAATGAATTGAGTTCGACTGCCATAAATGAGATGTGCTTTTAATGTTATTTTTATTCCTATAATTGTTCTACAATTAAAATGTTGCCGATGAATATTCATGTGAAGAAAGTGATAAATTTCAGAAGTTTTAAAAAAAGAATGAATTCTGTTCTGTATTAAAATTTAAAGTACTAATAACATTATTAGTATAATAATAACCATAAATAGTAAGAAAAAAATGAATTAAAATTTTAAGATAAATTAATAAGAATAATTTCTCAAGTCATCTTAAATTTAAACTGATATTTTTTTACTAATTTTAGCCTGGGTTTACTCTTATTGTACATTATTCTTTTCAAAAATTTCATAATTACTGATGATATAAATTTATTTGTACATTAAAAATTCCATCTTTTGATATATTTATTACTGGTGATATTTCGCAGAAACAGTATCTTTCCGCTTTTTCAAACCTTTTTAAAACAACAAAGAGTAATATCACCAGTAATAAATATAATATATCAAAAGATGAAGTTTTTAATCTAATTTTTAGGAGTATAAGATATGAAGTATGTTCATTTGTACATTAATCTGCCTGTAATTCGAAGTTTTATTTATTATTTAACAGCTATGATTAAAGAAATTGTTTTAGAAAAAAAGAATATTATTTAAAGTACAGTGGATATTTGCAGAGTTAGCTTTTCTTAATATAAAAAAGGAAGAAAAAATTGCATGTTTTTTGTGTGGGTTTTTTTTTTTCTTTTTAACATTCTAATAAAAATTTTCAAAAACTCTGCTTTGTGGGATGTGCTTGTTTTCCATTCAGCCTTTCAGTTGACATTTATTCCTAATTAAAGAGGAAAGGTTTGTTTTCATTAAAATTATATTGTTTTCTTGATGTTTAGTGAAGAAACATCAATGTAGGTTATTTCTTGCAGATTATAAATGTTAAAAAAAAAAAGATATTTTTTTTAATGAAAATTTTTACAGCTGTTTATAATGCTTTGATCATGATTGTATTTATTATAGGGGGTATAGAAAGTGATAAAATTCATTTATGTTATAGGAAAAAAACCCCAGTTTTTTTTAACTATTAAAAGTTGTAGGTTGATACAAGTTTATTAATTTTATCAAATTTAACTTACATTTTGACTTAACCTTACATTTTTTTGTAAAAAATTGAAATATTTTTCTTTTTACCTTTTAGAAACTCATAATGTCCGAAACATCCATTTTTGATGTATTGCATGATTTCTTTTATCACACAAATGTGGTTGTGAGAAGGGCAGCTTTAGAAGTGAGTATAAAATGAATAAGATATTTTTCAATATTTAGTCAGTAATGGGGTTAATTTAGAATAATGCTCTTAATTAAAGTTAGGACCACAGGGAAGGAGAACTTGTTTTATTTGGGTTAAAAAAGTAGCAAGCTTTTTCATATCTGACAGTCACAACATTACATAAATTAACTGAACATATAATATATAAAAAACTTTTACATTTCTCTTATTCTCTTTTTCCATGCTGTTTATCTATAGACAGCAGCAGTAAAATGGCAGAGAAGAAAATAAAAAAAATAACATTATTTATATGTAACATTTTACAAGAATATATACTTTGTAAAAAAAAAATGTCTTTTTTAAAAGAGTATATATTTAAAGTTGTTTTTATAAAATATGAAAACTAACTTGAAGTAAACTACTTAACTTTTAATTAGAGATTTCAAAACTCATAATTTCCTCTGCCAATCTCACTACAGTTCATCGCTGTATTTAATCAGATCATTTAATATTGATCTGTATTTGGTAAATGTTAAAACTGATTTTTTTTTTTTTTTTAATTATCGTTAATTCTGTAGGTATATGTGAGGCGTGCATACATTTCCTATGAGTTAACATGTTTGCAGCATATTGAACTACCACGAATGTTGTGTGTTGTTCAGTTTCAATTCTTATTGCCTTCGTCTCATCCAAACCGGTAAGTGTTACTGTGACAGTTCCATTGCATGTTTTTGGTGTTAGATTTTCAGTGTAGGGTGATCATTCTATTTTGATACCACTAGATAGTTGTTTTCTTTTATACTGTTTAATTTTCAAAGCATGATTTTAAACATTTGCACGTATTCTTTTATGGTGAATGGTTGGCTAGTTTGGCATGGCTATATGGCAAATGGCTGTTTTAATTTAATGGTTTGAAAAATTTGTTGTTGTTTTTAAAGTAATATGTCTTGGCTTAGCTTAGTTCAGCTTTAGAATGGAAATAACATTTTTAGGATTCTCTTCAATTTACAAACTTGTGGTAGTGATTAAATTTTGTTTAATGAGTCCCCCTAGGATTCCTCACAACAAGGCAGCGTCATCCAATGTCCTCGGTCTTGATGAGATTCAGGCTCTGGATCCAAGTTGCAGTTTAGACAGTTGCCAAAGGATGGGAGCAATGGCTGCTTTTGCAAAATTTGATGACTTTGTCAGGTAACGATTATTTTATGCTTCATTTTATTGTTGAATATTTTTTTATTGACCTTTATGTTAATGTTATTTATGTTGAAGTTAACTTGATATGTTGCATATGAGATTCAAAATATTACTACAATCTGCTTAACTCTGCTGTAACTTCATTGGTTATTCCTTATTTGTAATTGTTAATCAGTTAAAGAAAAGAATCATCTGTTGCATCTCTTTATAGTTCTGTTCCCTTGATTTTTGTTTGTAGGCTGACATGAAGAGTCACATTAATATTTTATTCTTGAGGCTTTTTGCCATACTTTTATGAAAACATGATCCTTTCGAAACACAAGCATTTTGTGTATATTCAGTATCACATTCTGTTCTATTTATTGAAGCTGGAATGTTTTGCAATAGAACAAATCTCCTCTTTTTCCATGGATTAGTATTTGATGATATCAGTGTAGCCTTGATATGACGTTTCCTTTTTACATCTGAAAGACATAAAAGATATCTTAGTCAAAAACTGTGCATAAGAACAAATTTTTGTAAATAGGTAGCTCATTGTTTAGTATTGAACTTCCTGTGATTTGCAGCAGATATAAGGAATATCTTTATGCTTTGCAATCCAACAAATGTTCCAATCAGCATTTCTCAGGCAGCACTTTATATCGTAGGAAAATATCCAATTTTATTGGGTTTTGCAGATGATTGACTGCTTTTCAGCCAGACTTTTTGAGATTGGGGTAGTCTTGCCCTTGATCAGTTTCACTAAGTTACTGTCTCCTAAGTTACTGTAAAAATAATAAAATATTCGTAATTAAACAACATCGGTCACTGTAAAGCTTTTGATCAATAACCTAATAACACTTTGAGGTAAAAATAAAGTCCAATAATTATTTCCAAAAACAATATTTATTAAATTTGTGTTCAGGACACAGTTAGGTACAAAGAATAGTTGATTGATCCATATGAACCTTTTGATCCTGCCAGCAACTTAAATCTGATCATTATTGTTGTACATAGCAAAAACAGAGAAGAGTGAGAGAGAGAGAGACCATTGACAAGTGCATAAATATTAGAATTTTACATTTATTGAAAATTTTAATGTTTTATTTTTATAATCAGCAATTTCATAATTGTTAAATTAAGTCAAAAGCATATAATTTTGTATGAAGTATTTTGTTTCTTCTTTCAGATAATAATTGTTGACTACCTGTACTAATTCTTTGTTTATTTTTTTTTTTTAATAGCTATTTTCAAGATATTATTGAATTGTTCAGTGATTCTGCTCCCCCTAGTCCAAAACTTAACGATGGTGAACTGAGCCCTCGTGATAGGCGTAGTAGTTCAACTAGCTTTACTGAAGATTCAGTGCCAAAGGTAAATATCTTTAAGAAAAATTTTCAAAATCACTTTGAGAAAGTTGAGTTATTTATTTCATTTGTTCCTTCAATACCAAAAATTAATGTTTTGTTCCCTACTGTTACGTCACATTTACTTAAAATCAAAACATTTTGTTGAGCATGAATGGTGTAACAAATTTATAGAAATTATCGAGATATCACCACTGTGATGTAATTCATGGTTTTTATGTATTTTTCCATAAACAAACAATGCGTAAAGAAAGAAAAATAAACTAAGATCATGGGTGAAATTGGATGGGATTTATCAATTAGAATGTACAACTTGTAAAAAAAAAAAAAAAAAAATTGGAATGTTTAAACAGCTACTGTTTAAACGGGAAACAACATCAATTAATCACTTCAGCAATGAAAAATCATTTAATTAATAATAAAGATCATATTTGCAATTGGGAAGAAGTCCAATTGCAAATAATAACAACTATAAATAAAAATACACTCTTCCACACATGACATTAGTATTTAAATATTTATTAAAATACTAAATCTAAGAGACAAATTTTCAGGAAGTATGCATCTTTCTTTTTTCAAGTCAATAATAGAAATAAAGTCACAAACAATTTAAGAATAAGTATGGCAGCAAATTAAATAAAAACATGGACTATCAACAAATTTGATTGTTGTTACAATTTACTTTACATCTCAAACAATTTAAGAATGAGTTAGGTAGCAAATAAAATAAAATAAAAACGTGGACTATCACGTGGACTAACTCATTCTTAAATTGTTTGAGATGTAAAGTAAATTGTAACAACAATCAAATTTGTTGATAGTCCATGTTTTTATTTAATTTGCTGCCATACTTATTCTTAAATTGTTTGTGACTTTATTATTGACTTGAAAAAAGGAAGATGCATACTTCCTGAAAATTTGTCTCTTACATTTAGTATTTTAATAAATATTTAAATACTAATGTCATGTGTGAAAGAGTGTATTTTTATCTAACGTTTTCGAAATGGAAAGGAAGAAGATTGTTGAAGAGTTTGGAATAACAACTATAGACCAAGAATCAAAGAAGCTTTGTTAACTTTGTTGACTTTGCCCTTAGTTAACTTAGATGCTGATTACAACAGCATTCTTGGAATTTCAGAGAACTTCTTTGCTGAGATCCAGGACTTTACACCCAAGAAGGTTCTTTTTCTTTTTTGTACAACAGAAGATGTTAAAACAAAGAGTAAAGATATTACGCCATAATCACTAATAGATAAACATCCAAATCGTATTTAGAATTTCTAGAATAGACTGAATAGTATCTTTGTTTCCACTTTGAGATGGTTAAAATTAAGCAAGGGCCAGCATTTATTGTGATAGGACAATTTGTAGCAAGGTAGTACAGACTTAGACTTATTGCATTCATGTTTCTCTCTCGCAACCCACCATCTTCTGAAGTTAGGAAGTAGATGAAATAATAACATAAAGAGGAGTTTTTCATGGTTTTCTTTAATTTCTATAATGTTAATAACTCTGTAAATCACAGTGAGAAACCATCATAGTTACATGCATAGTGAAAGATATTCTACTAAAATTATGCTGCAAAAAATACCTTTTGTAGTTTCAACACTTACTAGTTCAAACTTAATCCTTACATTCAGTTGATTACTTACAAGGATAATATTGTTTATTTCAAATTTGGGAATTTTTTTTATTAGGAAACTTAAGAAATAAAGATTTTAAAAGAGCTTACTTGATTTCCATGTACATATATTCATACTTTCTCGGAACAGTTTAATATGAATAGTGTTTTCAAATGGTGATAAAATTGAATTAAATATTACAATATATTAGCAAAGAGAAAGGGATAATTAGCAAATTTTACTTTGAAATTTTAAAACCTTTGGTTCCCACTCCATTCTCAAATAACAGTTCATAACAGAAATGTTTGACCTGTGCCATCAATTATTATGCTTCAGAAATCAAGTTTTGATCTTCTTTTTCCTAGTTTATTCTGATATTTTTTTTTAAAAATATAATAAAAAAAATGCATTCATAAAATACTTTTAGTAAACAACTCATTTGGTTACATATGGAAATAAAGAGAAATCATGCAAAACTTTCTCCAACTGATTTGATGATTTCTCACTGAAAATTTAAGCTCTATATGGTTTACTTAGCATGTTTACACACATATGATTGATTGGCTACTAACAGTTGTATAAAAGTAATACTAATGAGATGATATAGTAGTATAGTTTGAAGAAACTTTCCCATTGTAATAAATTAGAATATTTTTATCCCACTACACTCAAAATTCCTTTGTGCATAATTTTGTAACTTCCTCAAAGTATAGTATACTTATGTATGTTTACTATTTTAAAATGTTAATACCATGAATTTTTAAAATTGACATTGAGAAGAATTGATCAGATTTATAAGCATTAAACCACTTGGAACATCGTAAGTACTATAATGTTTACATCTGATTCTTATTTTACTTTCAGTTATCTCAGTCAATGAATAAAGATTTCACTAAATATCAGGTATCCTGATGTTTAAAAAGTTTAAAGAAGCATTGCAAATTATACAGTCTGAATTGCATGATAACATTTAATTAAAATTTATCAGAGAAGATTAAATTTATAATATGTTCTAAATATTTCACTGTATATTTTTTTTATATGCACTGTTGTATACAAAACATCATTCTTTCAAATAACTCATTGCTATTGATCATATCTGTACGTACTGCAATGACCACAATTGGAACTACTATTTTATGGAAACATTAATGTGTGAACACTAAAAGATAAAAAGTAAACACTAAAAACGCACTAGTTTCGGGATCCTTAGCAGATATCCCTTTGTCAGCACAAATGGAGAAATTTAAAAGAATACAAACTTAAAAATAATATTAAACTCAGGGCATAGCGAGGGGAGGGCAAGGGGGTCTATGATGCCACGGGCGCCTTTCGCAGAGGGGCGCCAAACGGTCCCCAGGACCTTGTTTGGTGTTATGGTTTTCGGGGGGTGGGGGGTGCCAAAAAGTTTTGTGCCCTGGGCGCCGGTTATGCTTGCTACGCCACTGATTAAACTAATCACCTATTGAAATCATAAGTAATGTTTGGGATAAAATAAAGAGTAAAAAACAAACAACCCCAATTTCACGAATGTTACTATGGTTGTATTTGAAAATTAGCAAATATCAAACTTATTTTTTTTGTTGTTTTTATAATTATGATTTCATTTATTAATCATTAAAAAAATGTTTCAGATTACTGAACCAATTCATATCCTGAATATTGCTGTTCGAATGGATGAATATGAAGATGATACATTCCTTAGTGCTAAATTTCAGCAGTTCTGTATGGAAAATAAAGATGTCTTAAGTGAAAAGGGAATGAGACGTGTTACTTTTGTCGTTCTCAGCAGGGTAAATCTTTTTTATTGTTTTTTACTGAAATTGCTTTGTATCTGTTAATTTCTTTAAAGTTTTAATTATTTTTTTTAAATTTAACCTGAAATTTTTCTTATATATTTCAGCAACATTTTCCAAAATTTTTCACTTATCGATCACGTGATAATTTTGAAGAAGATCGTATTTATCGTCACTTAGAACCAGCACTAGCTTTCCAGCTAGAGATAAACAGAATGCGCAACTACGATTTGGAAGCACTCCCTACCCAAAATCAAAAAATGCATCTGTATCTTGGCAAAGCTAAAGTAAGTATAATGTCATTGTATTGGATTGTAATTGTATTCTGTGAGGCTTTAAATAACTTTTCAGGAAAACTGGTGGTATCTAGAAAAAAAAAAATGCCTTAGTTATGTTACAAGTTTTGAATAGGCTGAAGTACTATTTTGATTCTTTGTTTAAGGAACATATGATCTTGAGAAGCTGTGGAAATAATATTTGTGCATATTATTATCACTGTCTTTAAATAAGTATTATAATACCTTAACTTAATGTTTGTTTGACCAAGTTTTATGTGTTTTTCGTAGTAATCTTTTTCAGCATTTAAGATTTGCAGGAGTTCTAATTTAATAAATTTTATATTTAATATTCCTTGCATATTAATACTAAACATTTTGAAATAATTGAAATTGTTAAAATTAAACAGTTTTGCTTTAAATTTACAATCAAAATAAGTGATTTGTTACCATTTCAGTTTTATAATGAATGAGCTATAATGTTGCTAAAGGAGGCCTTTGTAATTGGTTTGATTTGTGTTTCAAAAGTGTTAATGCAAATCCTCAAGAATGAAAATGTGAGTAGCAGTCATGCTGATAATGGTTATTTACGTTCTGCACTACAATTAAATCAGTTATGTTTGCTAATAAGTACTTGAATCTGATCTGTTTCACCAGTGGCTAATTCTAGCTGATGAGTGATAGTATGCTTCAAGCAACACTGTCCTGGGGTCCTTTTAAAAGAAACGACAGTTTCAGATTTCATTCGAGAAAAATGATTTTTTTTTTATATATATATAGTTAAATTGTTGTTCTGCCCTGCACATTGACTTGAAATTAGCATTGTCTGATATCTTTTTTGTGTGTTTTACTTTATAGGTAGCTAAAGGCCAAGAAGTAACAGATTATCGATTTTTCATTCGTTCCATAATTCGTCATTCTGATTTGATTACCAAAGAAGCTTCTTTTGAATATCTTCAAAATGAAGGAGAGCGTCTTCTTTTGGAATCTATGGATGAATTGGAAATCGCTTTCTCACATCCTTATGTAAGTTATGAAATTCTTATGCATTTAAACATTTTAATATTATTGAGAAATTTGTATTTATTTGCTAAATGTCTTCACAGAGTTCAGTGATCTTAAAGATTCACAAAAATCGATGTTTACTTAACCAGTAAACAGAAGTTTACCGAGTGATTTTATTTACTTATTTGCTTCTCATTGGAATGTTTTTCATCGTTGATGTACTTAATAACAATTGCAGTAGTTTTTCTCTTATACATACTAAGGAAATAATAAACAAAATCTCAAATTGTTTGCCTCTGTCATCTCTAGAAGTCTTATTTGGATTGTCATTTGAATAACTTCCTTAACAACAACATCAGTTTTTTTTTTAAATTCTGTGAATCTTTACATTAAGCTGGAATGTAATAATATCCACATGCCTACAGTCAGTAAGAAATTGCTAGGCCATTTGAGGAATACAAATGTTACTTCCATTTTAGATGCTATTTCAAGATTGTGTATTTCTAAGTTTATTCAAAGAAAATACCGATTTCATAAATATGATTTATTTTAAGAAAGATTGGCATCATAAATATATTTACTGTTTGCATCGTCTTGTCATGATTGTTTGCTGTCTTTCCTTGGAAGCATTTACATCTACTTAAGAATGGATCTGCAATATATACATGGATTGGTTGCAGGTGTTCTTGCAAGCTTCAGAACTTCTCAATGGAGTATAGGTTTTAGATGCCTTTGAGTAAATAAGTTCCCTTGCTTCCTTCTTCTTGGAGGAAGACTGGTGAAATTAAATAAATCAGGCAGTAGTTGGAAAATACTCTTCAAATATATCAGTTAAAAATAAAGTTTAACATGCATAATATTAACTAAAAAAACAAAAAACAGAAATGCAAAGACTAAAAATAAAGAATTGCACTCTTAGCTATCATGGACGGAAAATTGGAACGGCCGTTTCTGCCTTATTAGGCATCTTCAGCCAATTTTACCCTCCATGGTAAGCCTAGAGTATCTGTTAGTCATTCTGTTTTTATTTTCAACAATTTACTCAAATGGATGAGTGACTGAAAATAGAAGCAGAATAAACTGACAAAGTTAACTAACAAATTTCACAAGTTAACATAACGTACAAAAGGCACAAAACATTAGGTCAGAAACAGCATATGTAGTAAAGACGTAGTAGGTATAAAGATAATATAGTTGAAGTCTTCTTTGTTGTTGCTCCAAATAAAGAGAAGCTAATAACCAAAAGCTGTCATTGAATAACTTAAAATATAATTTCTTTTTGAATTATCCCAACTTATATTTTGAAGAACTGGTGGAGCATAGATCCTACCTACTGCTTCAGTTTGTTTCACATTCAGCTGAGTTTAATCTTGAATATTTGCTAAAAATAAAAGTTTACTTTTCCATAAGAGCTTTGTTTTAAGTGTTGGTTTGGATATTAGAAAAAATAACCCTATATTTGATGTGTTTATAACTTATTTTAATTTCCTTTAAAAGGAACAATTAGTAAGTATGATTATTTTTTTCTTTGGATTTAATTATGGATTTATGGACTAACATTTGTTTTTTGTTTTCTTTCCTACTTGTGCCTTAACTGTTAATTAATTGTTTTGTTGTTGTTATTTTAGTCCAAGCGAACTGACTGCAACCACATATTTCTAAATTTTGTGCCTAATGTTATTATGGATCCAACAAAGGTAATTTCAGTTTGCTTCATATAAGAAAATGTCTTTCAGTAAAATTACTTAATTCATAATTTATTTATTTTTTATTTTGTTTTGTATTTTAATCCTTAATTAATATTGTCTTCAGATTGAAGAAAGTGTGAGAGCAATGGTAATGAGGTATGGAATGAGACTCTGGAAATTGCGGGTCACCCAGGCAGAACTGAAAATGACAATACGGTAACTATGTATTTTGTTGTAATTTCAATCTATTCACATAAGTATTATCAGACATATAGATATATTATAAAGATTTATTTTCATAATTATGGCAATTTGTGCCAACAACAGGTGCACAGAAACAACAGTTCCATTTATTGCCAATTAACAGAATTTCCTTCATTTTTTTTTACATACTGTAATTTTCTTCATTTTTTTCCCCCCCAAAAAATGTTATTCTATCCTGAACAAACAATCTGTTCATATTTTTCCTTTTGCATGCATTTTGTGGTTACTGTATTTCAGATAACACAGATGTAATGGCCTACACAGTATGAGGATTTGTTTGTATTGAACGATGATTACAATATTTGCGTTGTATAACTAGTGAAATTGAAATTATTGGCAATATGCTGTTTTGGTGTTTTATGAATGAGTCGCTGGTAAACGTTAAACTATTTTAAGCTGATTGGAAATATCGTGTGTGAATAGAGAAAGGGCAGATCCAAAGCAATATCCCATTTTTACTTGGCATTATCCGAAAGAATTGGGAGACTGTCTGAACATACCGTTAGTAGCGAAGATTGGGCCAAGTAGCTTTAGTGGTATGGTACTTGATTTAAGACTGGAGGACCTGGGTTTGATTCATTGTGCTGGATTTTTCCTTGGTTCTTTCCCCTCCAGATAGAGGTCCTAGGTTTCATCCAACCCTATATAAAATGGGACCAGTTTTTTTGTTTTGTTTTGTTTTGCTTTTTTTTCCTCGGATGTTAAAGACAAGCGTGTGTCAGATGATCACTCAACCCAACTTACAGTTCTCGCGGCGAGAAATGATCCTCCCAGAATGCAACGCAGATGATAGATTTATCTTTCCTGGCCTGTTGGTCACATTCAAATGTAAAACAAAATGGCGGTCGTTGGATTCACATTCAACATTTCGACTAGGAAAAGGTCTCAAAAAACAAGTAGGGAAATTATTCTTAACGTTGCTCGTCGATTTCAAGAAGATGTATGTGAGATTTTTGATATTTCCTATTTTTGATAATTGAGATTGATATTTTCTGCGGAGCTTTCGGCATTGATACTGGAGAAATTAGTCAATGATAATGTGTTTGCGGGTTCAACTCTCACCGTGACGATAATAATCCCATTAGTTTACGATTGTTGGAATCCTTACTGCGTGACCTTAAGGGCTGTCGTGGGCCTGTTGTAAGATTCTGCAACTGAAAGTTGTCAATGTAAGTCTGCTTCCGATATCACAGCTGTGAAAGCAAAACAACAACTAGATTCTTTTTTTTATGTCTGTGAATAAGGGTGCTTGTAATAGAATTGTATTCAAAACCGCATTTTTTAAGAAAACAAATTTTAAGCTAGCCAGTAGTTCAAAGCATTAAATTTAGCTTTTAAGCCCTTTTTTTTTTATCATATTCTGAGTGAATTTAACCCTGTATGCAATTAATTACATATAATACAAATCTTATCAGTCTAATATAAAACTTCATCCTTTCAATGTAACTTTTCTTTCTATTAAAACCAAACTCTGGGTTTAAACTCTTGTTGAAAGTCATTGAAACTTTTTGTCTTTTAATTTCACTAACTAGTAGACCATTTTAAACCATCTCATCCATGATATATTTTAGATTTTGATTGCTTATTATTATAAAATATTTTAATTGTTTTTTTTGCAAAAGGTCTAAGATCTTGTATTATTTTATTTTGTGCAGAATGACTCCCACGGGCAAGCCTATTGCAATTAGATTATTCTTGGCCAACGAGAGTGGTTACTATCTTGATATAAGTTTGTACAAGGAAGTAACAGATCCTAAAACAGGAGTGGTACGATCTTTTTATTTTATCTATATTTTCAATGATTGTTAAATTTAATGAAAATATACCTTACTGTTTGCATTTCTTAAGTATTTCTATTCAAAAGGAAATTTATCTTCCCAAAAGATATTAAATATTCTTTTTAAATTAATTTTTCTACTGAGTAGTAGCAAATTCTTCTACTGAATTCATGTTTTAATTTAATTTAAAAAATAAGTTATTTGCAGATTTTGTTACTACAAAAATCTATAAATACACACTTAAAAAATTTTCGATGAAAAACTCTTGAAATTTGAGATGCACATTTTATTTTATTTGGGATGATTTTATATTGTGATTGCAAATAATGAAAAAGAAGATTGCTATGATTAATAAGAAAAAAAAAAGTAAATATTGTTGTTTTACTTTTTAAATATCATTGCTGAAGAAGTTACTAGGTTAAAAAAAAAATTACTTAGTAAATTGATAAATAACATCTTAAACACACACATAACTATATATATATATAAATAATTCACTATTAATTTCTACAGCTATCCGTCTGTCATTGTCGAGTGAGGCAGAAAAAATAAATACATAAAATATATAAATCTCTCCTATACAGACACCAATAATCTGAGAGGAATATCTCTCCTATCGACAGCATATAAGATATTTGCAAGGGCACTTCAAAATAGATTGGAGCTTCAACTGGAAAATCAGATAGGGGAATATCAAGGCGGCTTCAGGAAAGGGAGATCGTGTGTAGAACAAATTCT
>JAFIDM010000004.1:12922886-12944310 GCA_023159025.1 Thereuonema tuberculata | reverse complement strand
AGCTATTTCACGTGGTCCTCAGACGGCCAAATTCGAAGAAAGAAGAAGATAAATCTCTCCTGAATTTAAATGTAATCTGATTGCAACCAATAGTGATGGACTGCGAGACTCCGCCTATGATGGACGATAATCAATCACCATTGAGAAACTCTTAAAGGAATTGTATGTATTTATTTTTTTACCTCACTCGATAATGACAGACGGATAACTGTCAAAATTAATAGTGCATTTATTTTTTTTCTTTTATATAGTTATGTGTGTACGTTCAATCTTCTGAATAAAGTAAATGATAAAACAAAATCTTAATCTTCTAAAACATCTTTAAATAACACGATATTTCGAAAATATAAGCTATTTTCTTCTTCAAGTGAAAAATAAAAGAGAAGAACTTTTTTTTTTCTTTCTCATAAAACATGAGTCATGTTTATTTTATATGTTTTATGAGAAAGAACAAAAAAGTTCTTCTCTTTTGTTTTTCACCTGAAGAAGAAAATAGTTTATATTTTCAAAATATTGTGTTATTTAAAGATGTTTTAGAAGATTAAGTTGTTTTTTTTTTTATATAGTTACGTGTGTTTTTAAGACGTTATTTATCTATTCTTATTTCCACACGTTAAATATCTTATACTTAGTAAATTGTTAATGTTTTTAAAATCCTGTTTTCAGATCAAATTTGAGGCTTGGGGGTCAAAGCAAGGGCTTTTGCATGGTCTCCCTATCAGCAGTCCTTATATGACCAAGGATTACTTACAACAGAAAAGATTTCAGGCACAATCAAATGGAACCACTTACGTTTACGATTTTCCAGAAATGTTTCGACAGGTATTTTGAACTAATTTAACAATTTGTCAATAATACTTTACCTTCATTCAAATTCTGTAAGATCAAATTTAACATTAATTACAGAAAACCTCCATTTATTCCTTAGCATAAATTTTAATGCAGAGATAATGATTACATTTTTGAAAGCTTTGAAAATCTAGATTATTATAAAAAAATGATTAAATGATATTTTTAGATTTTTGTTTCTTGCTCATCACATTACATTTGATTGAGTGACAACTAAATTTATTCTTCTGTTAAATTTTCTCCAGGCATTAACAAGATTATGGGAGGAATACGTGGCAAGACGTCCTCACCTATCAGTTCCTGCGCAAGTTATGTCTCATGTGGAATTAGTGTTAGATCCTCACGGTCGACTGTTAGAACAGAAAAGACTTCCTGGAGAGAATGATGTAAGTTATCGGTTGCAGTGATCATTTTTATTTTATATTTTTACAAAGTCGTATCCAAGTGAAATGTGCAGGCATTGCTAACAAATAATTGACAATGTATGAGTGGCTATAGTTTAGCATTTGCAGAATTTTCATTTACAGCAATTATCAATTTGAAGCAGTTTAATTGGGAAACATTAATTAAAGATTAATTTGCATAACTGGATCAAATTCACAGAAAATAATATTTGCTAATGACAGCATTAAATAAATGTCAGTAATGAAAACTAGTTCAATTTTGTATGAAATGTAAATTGAAAATGGAAGGTCTACTGGACAAATTGCCCTTGATGAAACAAAAAAGAAACTAGGAACTTGATTGTCAGGCATTGTATTTAATTAAATATGGATGTGTTTTTAATAAACTCTTAATTAAAAAAAAATTTCCAAACCTTTCAACGTTACAGTGAGAGTAAATTTCATCCATCTTTGTCTGTAATTTTTAAATTACAGTTTTCCTAAGAAAAAAAAAATTGTACCTGTATATCTTTATTATTTGTTGAATATTTCATGGTTTGGCTCAATTTCACATCTATATTGTAAAAAACAAAAAAAAAAAAAAAAACAAGCTTCACATTTTGAACCTTACTTCACTTTTTGTCACAGGTTTAAAATTTGCCAAACAGCGTGTAAATGCTCACAAACACCCAAATATATATAAAAAAAAAACTAATTAAAATTTTCTATCTTCTGTTATTGTAAATAGGTAGCTTATATCTGTGATCTCAAACTCATTTCATTTCAAAAGCTATACTGAGATGTTTCTAACTGACTGTGGACATTAATATAGTGTGGGAGATTTATTGCAAGCCATGACTTGACAAAACAAAATTAGCAAACTACATAACTGATAAAAAAAAAAGAATGCATAACACTTGTTTTTATAAATTGAAACAATTCAATAAATATTTTGAAAATATAAAAAATATTACATAAAGTAAATAATATATTCTGAACGCCCCATCTACAAACAGTGGAATATTCAACCAAATTATTGAATAGTATTTAAACGGAGGCAAAATTCGCAGCTTAATATCTGAGGAAGTCCAAAAATTTGGACGAAACATTACATGACTGAAGTATTTTTAATGTGCTAGTTTCTAAATTAAAATTATAAATTGACATATAATCGTAATGAATCGATTATGAAATTTTATGGAGATGCATGCAAAGTATTTCAGTTTTTCAATTCAGTAAATAATAATAATAAGCCACATTATTTTATTTTTATTTTTTTCTGATTGCATTTATCATTTTTATTAAACTTCACAATATTTTTTATGCTGAACAGTACAAACTTTCAAAATAACAGGCTGCAAAACTGATTACTTACAAAGTTGAGGTCAGTTGTAAAAAGCTCCTTCGCAGGTACAAGGCCATCGTCAACACGATTAGTTTAGATATTCAACAACAATATTAATAATAATAATTAAAAAAATAGGATTTCTGAGATCAAAAGTTTCAGTGGGTTATAATCTCAAGATAAAATTTTACCAAAACTTAAGAAGGCTTAGCATTTGGTAATTAAACAACTAAAATATGCATTCAAAATTTGGCAATGAAATAATCTCCAAATTATTCAGCCAAGTAAAGTGTTTATGCTAGCCATATTCAAGCAGAAGTGAACCATCTCAAGCAGTACCATCTAGCGAGGTATGTGGAAAATCTCCTTGCGAATTTACAAGGAAGCAGCAAAATGGTTGACACAGAAAGCAAATTATCTGACATTTATAGATAAGTAAACAGTGTAAAAGGATGGAGAGATGTTGAGGTGTAAAAGCTTGCTGAAACAAATGATCCTTCAATTTTTTCTGAAATATGGAAGCTTATTTTGTTTGTATCGTTGAAGTTAAAATATATTACTAACGGTGGATTGCAACATCTGTTACAATTTCATATCTGGCCATGCACACATCTTAAACTGAAGAGAGCCAAAGTAAATGACAGCGTACAAAATGCACTTCCTTATTGATAAAACAGAAGCCATGAAGTATATCATCCAGTAGTTTATGAGCACATGTTGATAAAAGTGTCCCTAAACTTCACTGCTTGTATTTTATCAACAATTAAAAACAAAATATGATTTATACATTTTCTTTTATTTGACAGTTTCCTTGCTTTGCTATATAAGTAACATTGTTCAAAAGAGTACAATTTTTGTCCACAAGGCTAATGTAAAATATTTGAAATACAGAATTAACAATCAGTGGTTGCGATCTACTTCAATCGCACATTTTTACATTCTGACCAAAACATCAAGCATCGTGAAGGAAGCATCCCATTTGAATGAAACTTTGTAAGTGCCATTTGGATGAAGAGAATTAGAATTAATTCAAATTTTGGTGAAAAAAAAAAACATTTTTTTTTAATATATTATATATAATAATTAAAATAGCAGCATCATTTTTACACTATTAGTGTGTTGAGCTGCCTCTGGCTTCTATGTGAATGCATAGAATTTATACGACGTGGCATGGAGGGAAACAAAGTCCATGTTGTTTCCTGCAGATCATGCCAAGCTTGCTGCAGCTGCTGCTCCAAATGCTAGATGTTCGTTGATAAATGCAGTTAATGTTCTAAAATTTCCTAGATGTGCTTGATGGGATACAAGTCTAAGGACCTGGTTGGTCAACAAAGTGTTTAAATTTCTTAAAGGCCCTGCTGGGAAATGTATGCATTGTGCTGACTTTTGTTTTATCCTTTTGGGAAATTGCTCTTGGCAGATGTGACAAGAAGGGGAAAACAATGGGTTGTAGGATCTTCAACACATATTGCTGTGCATTTAAAGTTCTTCGTTACACTACGAGGGGGAATCTGCTGTCATAAGAAATGACTCCCCATGCCCTTACATCAGCTTTAATAGCTGTGGGGCTCTCAACAATATTGTCAGGTTTTGACAGTTCTCTTCCGTAACAGGATGTGATGCTCATGTGCTGCAAGGCAAAAGCAGGTCTTGTCACTGAACACAATGTAAGACTTTTCAAGAGCAGACAATGCCTCTTGGGCATGTTACCACTCTAGACAGAGCCTCCAGTGCTGGGTTGTTAAAGGCAGGCCTTGTAAGGGGTGATAGGAATGAAGGCCAGTGTCCTCTTTGTCTAGCAATGATGATACTGATTGCTGAGTTCTGGATGGTGGAGAGTGAAGCTGTCAGCATTTAGGGCTTGTCTCACAACAAAGTATTGTCTCTAGCAGTGGTACTGTTGGGCAGATCAGAGCCTTGGCGACATGAATGAGTTTCATTGATTCAGCACCTTCCCACAGAAGCATTGCTACAATGAAGATAGCAAACAATTTGTATGCATGATCAGCTGACTTCTTGTAGTCCCATGATGTGGCGTCTCTCGAAGTCCTGCATTTGCTCATAAGAGATTCAAGCACATCATCAAGATTGATGGTAAACTGATATGAATGAAACAGTTCCATGAAGCAGAATGTATCTAGTAAGATTCTAAGGGATTTTTGTTTATGGACCATAAGAAGGGCAGTCAAGGAATGACAGTGACATTTCTTGACAACTGAACTTTTATTTTCATATCTAATAATGATTACAGGGGTTCTTACAGGACACTGTACTCTCAATAGACACTTACATTTACTTGGCATATGCCAAAGTACCTTACATAGGAAATGTGGAATGGATCAGGAACTCCTGAACACATTTTATGTTTTTGTTCAGCTTTGGCTAGAACAGATGGGAGATCTTTCGTAAGATTCGTCTTCCTAACAATATCTCCACTTTCAAGATTAAGGTCATCTTATCCTTCTGTAAATCTACTGGACTTTTCATTACCACTGAATCTCAACATACCATTGAAATGATATCATTGTTGTAGTCAATGTTTTATGAGGGGACACAATGGACCCAATTATGTGGTCTGAGTGACTAACGGCAATTAGCCGACCCTCTTTCTATCCTTATCCTTCATATCTAATGGGAAGGAAGTTGCAGTTTCGTTCAAATTAGACTTTCTTTTTGGTGCTTTGATTTTTTTTATTATTATATTTACAGTGTTATTAAACATGATTGTGTTAATGTGTAATCTCTTTTTTTTTATTTTTTTTATAGATTGGTATGGTTGCTTGGCGAATGACTTTCTTTACACCTGAATATCCAAAAGGAAGAGATGTAATTGTCATTAGCAATGATATTACTCATTTAATTGGATCCTTTAGTCCTCCAGAAGATAATCTGTTTCTGGTAAGATTTATTTTTCATTTTAAATGAAAACCAAAAAAAATATTAATTTCCTTTATTCCAGAGTGAAGAAGCCTGAAATCCTTATACAATCACTTGATAGTTGCAGTGCTTGCAACATTTTATCTATTTATATATCCAACATTGTCCATGATGATTAATTACAATTCTAATTCCTTGAGTTTCTAGACTTTCCAAAGGCTCTATTAGTAATAGTGTTAGTTTCATAAATTCTTACATTTAACCATACATTTTTCAATGAAACTTCTTGGTTGTCTGGGTGACACTGAGTCTTGAAGAAAAAATTCCTTGTTTCAAGACAGTGTCAGCCAGACAGCCAAGAAGTTTCTTTGGAGAATGTCAGTGAAAGCACCAACATCTCAAGATAAAGATAAAGGTAACAAACGGAAAAGCAAGGAAAAAAAATGTGTCCTCAGCTTGCCTCGAACTCGGGTCGCCAGCTCTATGATCGAGCGCTCTACAGCGGCACCACAGCCGCTTCTCTTCCTGTCTGTTATTTTCTTCTCCCATATTTTCTTTTTGCCTCCCAGGGCCAAGCTGGGGCAACTCTGGAGTGAATGACACCCCAGGTCATATTTAGTGTTGCCTCCTCCCTCTTTCTCACTCACTCTCTTCCAATAAGAGATGGGCTGGGTCGTGAGTCTCCCATGTAAGTTATCACTTACTAATTACTTCTTGAGTCATGTAAGATTGAATGCTTCTCTTGTCAACCAATGTGATTGCCTATACTTGAAGAACCATGAGAATTCTTCTTCCATACATAGCCTCCATCGGTCCTAAACCCTCACTCGCGTCATTCACTTACAAAAAAGGAAAAAATGATCGTATACAATTCACTTGATAGATGCTCTTTTTTTTTTTCTTTCCATCTTACTGGTAGTTGCAATATGCTGCTTTGACCTCTGCTTCTTGATAAACTCCTCTTCAAGAAAGTGGCATAGAATTAGATACCATCATTGATAAACTTGAGGCACTTAGTAGTGCTTTTGCCGTCAACTGCAGCTCTGTTCCCCTTTGTTTGATCTGTTGGAATTCAGATAATATTGTGTTGAATCTATTCTTTGAGGTTTTCCTTATTCTAACAGAGGTATATACAATATCCCTTGTAATTGGAGGAATTATTGGTTGTTTTTATATAATTAATATGTATTTAACTTGTAAGCAGAGCTGCGATTTAAAAATAGACTGACAAATACTTTACATAACTCAGAATTTAATTAATCCAGAGTTCAAAGGATTAAACAATAACAAGCAACCATAAATTAAATTGACCACATAAATAATATGGCTTACTTAAATGAATCAATTACAAATCAACAGTTTAATATTTTAAATATTTAACACCTTTAAATATTATAAACATTTTTTTGATCTAACATTTTAAGTCTTCAATTAATTTACTAATAAATACAACTAGCATTTGAAACAATAACATTATCTGAATATTAACACGTCTAACTTTTACAATAACATTCTTAATATTTATTAAAATGTAATAATTTATCATTAAGTAATTCTTTGACGGTTACTATCACAGAGATTTGCCTGCTAGATAAATAGTAATACAATATTAGACTTCGGGTTATTTCAGTTTAAGTCACTTCTTAAGTTCGAGTCGTCGGTCTCTCGGTAAAGTAATACGCAAATCCTTTCCTACCTTTAGGAAGTACTCAATGACGGGAATTCGGGGGGTTCCAATACCTCTCGCTTACGAGTGGACTCGTCCGCAACCTAGCAATATGTAAACACTTCGACGCACCTAAAATGCTTTTATTTAAAGGAATGATTAAAGTAAATAAAAAGCTTTATCAATCCTAATTAACTCCGGCGGCGTCTGCACGATATCAATGGACTGGCTCGGCTCATTTAATTTTGCCTTCTTGCCTTCGCTCGTCCAGTCACCCATGTGACTATTTCGAGAGACTTCTAACTTCACGCCTCTAATTTTCCGCACAACCGCAAGATGACAGAAAATGCCGTTCCATCATCGTAAATCCATCGTGATGGCTCATGTCCAGTCTGCTGTGACAACTGCACACAATTTGATTTTCGCTGTATTTTATATTAACGGGTTAGCAGTGCCATCTGACGGCAAATGTCGGCAATAGTAGCGTCGTTTATATAATTCCAAAAAATACAGGGAAAAAAATATACAAAACTTTTGATTCAAATTCCTACAGTTTTGAAAATCTGCAAAGTACTATCTGTGGTTCCAATGGGATAGACTAAGAAATGCTATCACCTGTACTATTGGATGTGCCCAGTGATTTAACATTTTCAGTTTCAAAGACAATGTCCACTCACCTAGAACTAATCTTTCCCAACCTCAGATTCGGAAATGTAATAACTACCCTGTCTGTCAGAGCATAAATTCTTTGATTTCCTTTTTTGATAAAATACAGCAATTATTGATAAAATGTCAGTATGGCTATTAATTTACAGTACTGAACTGTCGATATCGCCCATTTGACAATTGTGATGCTTGAATTTTAAAATCAACAAGAGAAAAAAAAACAAAAACAAATCTGTGTGTATTGTCTATATAAAAAAACAAAACATGTTCCATATGTCCTCCATTGCATTTGATACATGGTTCATAGTATTCCTCCATGTTTCCAGCCATATTACAGAAAAATGGCTGCTGCATTTTCATCATCATCTGAAACCTTCTCAAAAATTTACTTGAGAATTTCTATCTCTTCTTTATGGTACTCTGTGTCAATTCCTTCAAATCCGTGTAGCCTTTTGTTTGTTTTACCCATCAAGAATACTTATTTACCCATCGTCCTTCAGGTTTATCACTCTTTGGACATCAAGTGAAGATTTTACTTGATAAATTTGAGATGTCCAATGTTAAATTTCTTCTCTATCTTCTTCATTACCCCTTTTTTTTGGAGATAGTTGAAATTTAGTGAGACATCTTTAAGAAATACAATAATGAACATACCAGTTATACAAGATTTCAGTATATGTATGCTAAACGTTCATCTCGTTATTTAAATTTTCATGTTTTGTTTTTCTATAGATGTCTCAAAAGGATCATCATGTTGGAACAAATTTTTACAGTGAAATTTTAGCAAGTGCTTTTATTTTCTTCATAAAATTTTGGTATTTATAGTTTTATGCCGTTTTATGACTTTGCAATATGCAGCTAAACAAAAACTCCAATATTCTTCTTTACAGTAGCTCCAAGTGTGCTGTTAGATCACTAGGCAGTCGTACTCTGATAATGCATCCTGTTTTATTGTCTATTCTCGATTTACTTCATCATACTAAACATTGCAATACTGTCTTCTGTTGGATTTCTAATCCTGTCAGAATTCTTAATATCGACCAAGTCAATTAGCTGGTCAAATCTGCAGCAAGTCTTCCCTTACAACTGTTGAATATACCTTGCATTAATGTTAAGATAGTTACTCAATATCACTTGCAGACCTACTTGGAGGAAGTAGAGACAATTTTCATTTTAATAACCATCATCTGGTTAGTCCTGTTCCATCACATCTACGGAGAGAATGTCTAGCAATCAACAACAAGCTCTACTAGTGGCACTTCATATTTTAACTCATAAGTTTATATCTACTTCATCAAGAGCAGCTTCCTGCTTGTGATATATGCAATGTCATTTACTATTCATCATATTTTAGTTGATTGTCTTATTTTTAGTAACCATCATCGCCAATGTTTGGCAACCTTTTAATAAACCTTACATACCTTTACATGTTTCCTTGTTTTTAAATAACAGTGACCTTTTATCTATCTCATCCCATTTTAAAGTTTATTCAGTTATGCAGCCTTTCCAATCATTTTTAGTTCTTAGGATTTTCGTCTTTTTTTTTTCATTTTCTGAGGTTGTGTTTTCAGAAGTTTTATTGGTTTTTTATTACTGATATTGTTTCATTCATTTTTACCAATTTATACTGTAATTCTTACTAGTTGTTGTAGTCCTTTACTTTAATCCATTATTTTAAGTGTCTCTTTACTTTCCTGAATTTTACATTTGATTTACTCTTTATTGTTATATATGTAACAATGTTTTATCAGTTTTATCATTCTTGACATTCACAATGTCTAATGAATCAGCACTAGAGAATTGCAGGATTTCCTGTTTGTCATTTGACATGCTTTCTATATTTGAATATATGTATATAAAAGGACTTGCAGAATTAAAAATTTTAGAAATAAAATGAATATATTTATTATTTTTTTTTTAATTTATCTATACCCCTTTAAGGTCATCCACTCATCACTTGAGATTTATTGAGATGTGGATGCTGTCTTGTAAACATTGGATATTTTCCAATTTTTTTTTAATAACTTTATTTAGAAATTTGTAAAACATATATTCTCTATAAGATGTAACAGATAACAAAACTTTATGATTTTAGAATCTCGGCAAAATTGAAAACTTTACATAACTTTTAAAAAGACATCCAAAAATACAATGCTACTTGACCAATATTATTTTCTTACATTTTATATCAATCATTTACATTTTTATTTTTGTTACAGCATGCTTCCAAATATGCTAGGGAGTTGAAAATTCCACGGATTTACATATCTGCCAACAGTGGAGCAAAAATAGGCCTTGCAGAAGAATTAAAACACTTATTTGAGATTGCATGGGAGGATCCTTCAGAACCAGATAAAGTAATTACATTTCTTACTTATAAAGGAGTGAATTTTATTCATTTAAATATATTAATTATGTTTCTTTCTCAATTTGCATTAAGAGTAATTAATTTATAAATAAGATAATTCAGAATTTAAAAATTTTTAAAAAAGAATTATGCTGTAAAAATTAGGAATTTCAAGTTTGAATGCACATTTTTCAGCATTTGGATTTTTGAGAATTTAAAAGTAATATGCTAGATAAGCAATCCATAACCTCAAACAATTTTTAAAGAAGTAAGATATCTTTATTTGATGAATTTAAAATATAAAATCAAAACTTATTAAAATATATAATTTAAAAAACTTACTTTTGAAAGCTAAAAAAAAAAAACCAAAAAAACCAAAACCTGCATATGTGTTTGTTTGTTTGTTTGTTTGTTTGGTTTTTTTTTTTGAGCTTTCGAACCCCTTTATAGATAAAACTTGATAAATTTAAATCAGGTTCTACAATATATAAATTTTAAACCAATTATATAACACTATTTAAAAAGTCCTTTTTAAATTATATACTTTAATAAGGTTTGGTGTGTAGACTGAATTTTATATTTTGAATGATGTTTCCATACATACTTTAAAAAATTTTCGGAATTATTTGATAAATATAGTAAATTTTCCAAATGTTGTATCTGTGCACTCAAGTTTTGAATATTTCGTTTTATAAACATCATTTGTGATGCTCATACTTAAAAATTAATACCTCACTACCTAAATTAATGGTCTCTACACTACAGACTTCCAAGTCTCGTTTGTAATGTATAGATCTTAATTGAAGAAAAAATATGGTTACAAAAAATAATTATTTAGAAGCATTGTGCAGTCAAAATGTGCATTTCTAAGTTGACTAAAGATTTTGAATTAGATAAGTTGTTGTACAGTTGATTAGCAAATGAAAACAAGCTTTAAGTTCAACAAATAATCTTCTGTCATTTAAAACAAAAAGTATCTGACTTTCTAGAACAATCCATAATGGTATGCTCAAAGTAGCATTATATATTTTTTAATTTAGAAATATGTATAAGTTATTAAGATAGAGTTAAGAGATAACCTGGAATAGAAATTTGCTTTCATTTATGCATAGATTGTTAGATCAATTTAAATGTAATATCAGATTTAAAGGTATCAATTAAAATTTATTAAGACATTTTATAAATAATATACTATTTTTCATATAGTATTTTATTATAAACAAAAGATGTAACATGCCAGAAATTAATATAAAGCATAGAAAAATGATACAGAAATAAAAAATTTCTGAGCTTTCATTGGTGAGACTTTGGGATGGACCGTTTCATCCTTTTTAGGGACTCATCAGCCAGACCCACTCACCAGATGAAATTCTCAGATAGTGCAAAAGTGATAAGGGAAACCACTCCTGCACCTGGCTGTGGTCCCCTCCAAAAGAAAACACATTTAAAAAATAAACCCAAATGGGCTAAACTTCAAATCCTGGCCTGCGAAACCATCTGGCACAAAGAAATTTGAATATAAATAACCAAGGCTGAATTCAACCCTGGTTTAATGTAAACAAAAGATTAACGTGCCAGAAATTAATATAAAGCATAGGAAAATGACGCAGAAATAAAAAAATTTCTGAACTTTCATTGGTGAGGCAGACGGTCCATCCCAAACTCTCAACAATGAAAGCTCAAATTTTTTTAATTCTGTGTCATTTTTCAATGCTTTATAGTGTTTTATTATCTGTATCATAATGTAGTGGTTGCCACCCCTACTACAATGCAGTCGTCTCAGCTTAAAACCCAAAAAAAGCATTTCTTTTTAATACGATTGCTTTCCTTTTACCCATCGGCAGGTTTTGTTTTCCTTTGGGGGGGGGGGGGATTCCTTTTGAGATGTAAAGTTTGACACCCAAAGATTTTTGTTACCATTATTATTGTTGTTGTTATGTTTTGTTTTCTTTATTTCTGGACAAATTCTTTTGAGGTGGAAAGCTCGACGCCCAAGGATATTTGTTTCCATTACTTGTGTTCTTTTTTTATTTTTGTTCCTTAGTTATTGAGGGTCATTGTGGTTTCCATCTTCAATAAAATATTAACATTTAATGTAATTTTATTTACATTTTTAAAGGATTTGCATTTAAAAAGATAATCAAAATACACTTGAATGCCAAAAAAACTGGGAAGGGCACTACCATGTTCATTTCATGCCACCATGCGGTTAATGGAATTGTCCTTAAACAAAGTATATAAAAAGGCAGAAATCTTCGCAATCTCAAGTAGTATCATTCACAGTTCCGATGACAACTTATCAGGACTTAAGCGACTTTGAAAGAGATATGATTGTACAGGCACAGGAGATGGGTCACTCCATCTGGGAAATTACAATGAAGTTCATTAAAGTTGTTAAGGGTGTAGCTGGACTACACGAAATCAAGGAAGACTGGTATGAGACTGCTGTGATCGATAAAAGGCCCTCGACAAATATGGACAGCAGTGTCTGGCATTCATCATAATATTCGGCTGTGTACATCGCCACAAATACCAGCGCAGCTGAAATGCTGGAGCGAGTACTAGCATCAGCATTCGAGCAGTGCAAAGTTCCCTGTATTCTATGGGGTTCCGTTGCCAACAGCCTGAACTGGTGCTGTTGCTGACCACACAGTACAAGGCTCTCTGCCTTGCCTGGGCTTGGGAATATTGCAATGGGACTCTAGATGGATTGAAATATGTAGCTTGGTCCGATTTACCATAGTTCCAACTGTTTCGGCAGATGAGTGTCTCTGGGTGTCGCGATAACCTCAAGTGGCACTGGATCTCATGTGCCTACAAGGAACAATATAGGACAACAATAACTCTATTATGGATGGGGTATATTCAGTTGGCGTACATTAAGACCTCTCATAAGTTTGCTAACCTCTGTGATCGGTAGCCACTACATCACCAATCTTGCAGATCATTTGAACCATTCATGTCCTGCATTTCCCCTGTTGTTGTGACTTTCAACAGGACAATGCACCACTGCACAAGGCCACAGTCACCCGATTATGGCTGAATGAGCATTCTTCTGAGTTTGCTGTCATGTCTTGGTCCCCACGTTGGCCGGATTTAAACTTCATTGAACATATATGGTATAGATTTCAATATGCCGTCATTGCAAAGAATCTTCCACTATCGAACATTACGGAATTGTGGGATGCTCTGAAGGAGGCATAGTGCTATAGAGCAGTGCTCCGCAACCTTTTCTCACCTACGGCACACCAAAGTTTTTCCTAGAATTCCGCGGCACATCAAAAACTAAAATATGTAGATATATAATACATAGATATATATATATACAAAGCATACTTCGCTTTGTAGTATTGTTTTATTTATTTATTTATTTTATTTATTTATTTGTATTATTGTAGAAAAATTATTTAGTTAAATTATTGTCTTATTTGACCGCGTCACACCTGTATTGGCTCACGGCACACCATTGTGCCGTGGCACACCGGTTGCGGAGCACTGCTATAGAGTACTCATGGAGTCCATGCCATGTCGTATTGCTACCATCATCCAAGCTCGAGGAGGTCTTGCATGGTATTAGAGTATTACTAGTTTTACATGCATGGTATTACTAGTTTTTTGGCATTTCAGTGTATAATTTTTCATTAATGTGAATCAAAACATTGAAGATATTCATTGACTTTTATAATAAAAACTGAGATTGGTTCACAGATGTCCTTTATTTAATATTGTTATTTTTATCTTAAGAATTATGGTTAAGTAATTACTTATCATGTTATTGTTTTTTATGTATTATTCTTTTTGTTTATTGTCAGAAACTATCTTTTAATTGGAATTGCTTTCATTATTGATGTCGTAATACTTAGATATGCAGTAACATATTGTAGTGAAATTAAAATATAATTAATGCTTTTTTTAATGATTATATAGATTTGGATTATATGAAAACATTAAATTTTCTCTAGGGCTTCAAGTATCTTTACCTTTCCCCTGAAAACTTCAAGAAAGTTAGTGCTATGAATTCTGTACGAGCAGAATTAATAGAAGATGAAGGAGAAGCAAGATACAAAATAACAGATATCATAGGTATTTTATTCAAATAATTTTATATTTTTTATTAAGAATCTTACTGATAAATAAAGACTGTTTCAATAGTGACCTGAAAAAAAAAAAATAACAGCCAAGTTATCGATTTATAATTATCACTGAGTTGCAATTTCTAGCAATATCAAAGTTTACATTGTTACCAAACTAATTACTTGTTTATTTTAAAAATTAAGGAAAATTATTAAAACAAATACATGAAACTTATAGATCTCATAGTCCTTTCCATATAATACAAAATAATTTATGTTTTGCTTCATATTAAAAAGGAGATCTTGATGTCTTGAAAGTATTATGTATTCATAATTTTGAATTTATAATTCCAAACAATTTCTCTGTATATAATATTTTTGTTTTAAATTTTGAAAATACTTTCCGTATCGAAAATAATTCTGATGAGTTGATCCCAAGCAAGAGTACCCCTATTGCCTGGCAATGCTGCTGTTGTTGCATATGTAAATGTGCACACAATCCCATTTTTTTAAAAAAATGTAGATTTCATGATTATATCAAATTTCGGCTAGAGTCTATAATACAGTACTAGCCAATAGGATGTTTCATATAATATTGTGCAAGGATACATGACGTCAAATTTTGAGGTCCAAAGGACCAAACTGTTTAGTCCGATTAATTAGCCTTCGAAACAAATTTCATCCAAATGAGGTCCGAATGACTGAAGTGTTTATTCCGATTAACTGTAGGTTAGGTTAAGTGAGATCTACTCAGCTCCAGGATGTATCTGTTGGTAACTTTCGGAACAATTTTTCCGAATTCAAATTTTGAGGTTCGAATACTGCCATGTTTGATGACACAAAAAAAAAAACCACCAACACCCAATACCGTAAACTAGACTTTTACCCAAATTTCTTTATATGAAGTGCTATCTTTAGCAAATTGAGTACTAGTAGCTTTCTACACTACAGTAGAGCATCGATTATTCGAAGCAATGCTGCATGGGGGGTGTTCGGAAACTGATATTTCGGACAGCCAATCAATTATGAAAAAATTGTACCAGTGTCATAGGAGCAATATGAAAGACAGAAACAGTGATACATATTAAACTCAAAACCTTACATTTTAAACATTGATAATTATGGTCCAAGTAAACATTTTAGATAATAAATTACCTTATTTTAAATCCGTCCTGTGACTTCGTTGCACTTCTATCAAGTGATATGTCTGATGATGGGACTTAGTTCCCCCCCCCCCCAAAAAAAAAAAAAAAAAAAAATTAAAATTAATTTTTTTATAATTGTTTTCTACTGAAACGCCTTTGGTTAACCGATGTTTCGGTTGATTGATAATCGGATAATCGATGCTCTACTGTATTATCTTGCAGTATTTAAGTAGGTGTTTAAGAAAATAAATAAATTTTAGGATTTTTTGTAGAATAACAATACTGATTAGGACAAATATTATCCATTTTAGGTAAAGAAGATGGTTTTGGAGTAGAAAACTTACAAAGGGCTGCAATGATTGCTGGGGAAACATCTCAAGCTTATAATGAAGTTGTAACTATGAGTATGGTAAGAGCAAAAACAAAATTCTTTTATTTCTTTGCTGTTATCAGTTGCTGACTATTATTATTATTATTTTAATTATTAAAATTACTTTTCTAAGCTTGACTATTTTAATACTTTTCGCAGGTGACATGCCGAGCCATCGGTATAGGTGCCTACTTGGTAAGATTGGGCCAAAGAGTGGTGCAGATGGAAAATTCTAGTATAATCCTGACTGGTTCAGGTGCTTTGAACAAGGTAAAGCATAATTAAATTTCAGTTTATTTTATTAGAAATTGACAGTTAGTCACAATACTTGTAACGATATTCATTTTATGTTATATATTTTATTTCTGTGATTATCTGGCAATAAATGTAATTTTGGACAGTCCATCTTTGGCCAGGTCAATTTCCACAAGAGACAGATTATTTACAAATGGATCTTAGTCGTAGATGAAAGAATCTGTCTAAACTAAGAGGGACAAAAACAGTTCTGTGTTGTATTAAAATAATAATGATTTCATAACACTGTTGTTTTTTGTTGTATTGTGTCAGCCAGACTATTATTTATTGCAACATGTAAAGCTGCTGCTTTTTTTTTTCCCCTTTTAATTAACTGTTATTTTTACGTGTGCTAAATTTTTATATTTGATACATAGCATATACTGTATATATCATCATCATCGTCTTCGAACATTTTCAATCCATTGCGGATGAAGGTCTCCAAGTTTTTTTCCAGTTCTTTTGGAAAGCTCTTGAGAAAGCTTTTTTTTTTTCCTTCCAGTATATTTCTTTCCAAAATATTCAAGTATTATCTCAATAATTAAAACTCCTGGGTAAAAAATATTACATATAAAATGTGAGATAGGCCTATAATGAGCAGTTCACGTCAGGATAAAGTTTCACTTGCACTTCTTATTGAGGTCTTTTTTTTAATTCAGTGTGATTGCTTCAAACTCTTCATTTTTATTGTTCGTTGCCCATTCTTTACTTCTTTGCTTATGAAACTTCTATGATGTTTCTCAGTATTTGTTGTATTCATATGAATTGACAATTAATACAATATATTTTTTTATTCTTCAAAAGAGAGAGTGGGAGAGATTAATTTCCTTAAATAATTTGTGAAATTGTTCTTAGGCAAGTTTTTTGTCTTCTTATTCTTAGAAGGATTTTAGGAAATGTATTTTTGAAAGAAATAAACCATTTCATATCATTTTGTAAGCAAAGAAGTTTAATCAAGTTGTTTTGGCAAGACTATTAAGTGCAGCTTCCCTTTTTTAATTTTTCCCTATGAGCATATTTGTGAACTGTGATTTTAGGTAACCCTTGAACATCAATATGGAATAAATACTTTATTCTTTTCTTTGAAAACTTTTAAACATCTTAGACATGTACTTTTCTCTTGGAATATGGCCTGGCAACTAATTGGGGGGGGGGGGAATCTAAATTTTTTTTTTTTTTTTTTTTTTTAACTTTAGTGACTAAAAATAACATCGTTTTTTTTTTTTTTATGTATAGCTTTTAGGAAGAGAAGTTTATACTTCAAATAATCAGTTGGGAGGAATTCAGATTATGTATAACAACGGTGTGTCACACGTTACTGCTCCCAATGATATGGAAGGAACTTACATTATGCTAAGATGGTTGTCCTACATGCCAAAGGTATGAAAAGCCGATCTTTTTAATTTTTCATTTTTGAATGTTTTCTTTAATAGATGAAAAGCTTTAAAATATTTTCTGTTTTGCTTTAGAAAAAAGGAGACGATATCCCTGTGGTGGACTTTGTTGATCCAATAGATCGGGATGTTGAATTTTATCCAACAAAGGCTCCTTATGATCCAAGGTATATTCTAGCTGGCCGCCAAAATCCAGGTAAATAGCAATAACCAAGCATATAAAGATTGTTTCTAATTATTATTTTTTTTAAAAAAGAATGTTATTTTATGTTAGAATAAAAATTAAAAAAATCCTGAGAGTAGTAGTTAAGGTAAAAAAAAAAAAAAAAAAAAAAAAAAAAAAAAATTCATTTATATTTAGCTATATTTAATGACACTGGAGGTCTCATAAACTCAACCAGAAAAAAATGTGAACTGCCATCTAATAGTGACAAAGAAAATCTTTTTATGAAGATGAAAAAAAACACTGCAATTCAGTTTCCAAAGTTTTACATTTATTTAAAATCTTATTATGATGATAATGATATTATGACTATTCCATTATAGAAACACAAAGTTGCAGTTACTATATATTTTTATTATTTACTAGCAGTATCCAGCCATGTGTTGCTGTGGCTCAGCCTGGTTAAATGGAAAAAGAGAAAGGACACGTTTCTAATACTTTTAATTTGACAATGCTTGTGGGTATACAATATTTTTCGTTGTTCCATTGTCTGTGCAGATCTAGAGATTGTCTGGGGCATCTGCTTACTGTTTTTTAATAATATTGGCCAAATAAATTATTAGAAAATGTCATAACAGTTTATATTAAAAGATATTTATAAAAAATAAAAAATTATTAATAAACCAAGTTATCCCTCAGAAATTAAAGAAGAAAAAAAACAACAATGAAAAGTGGAATTCAAATCCTTGGCAGTTAAATGCTCACCACAAAAAACATTTGACCACACAACAAAAATAATAATTAAAAGAATAGTAAAGATAAAGGGGAGAGTTTTGAGTCTAGCTGAAACCCTGGGACAGCTGTTTTCAAGCTGGAAAAAAAAAACAAAAACAAAAAAATAATTATTTAAGTGAATTAGAGAAAGCTGAAAATTTTCTTAATTTCTAAACTTTTTTTTTTTTTTTTTCAGTAAATCTGGAAATTTGGGAAAGAGGATTTTTTGATCAGGGCTCATTCATAGAAATTATGCAGCCCTGGGCTCAGACAGTAGTGACTGGGCGGGCAAGGCTTGGTGGCATTCCAGTTGGGGTCATTGCAGTTGAAACAAGATCTGTGGAAGTTGAAATTCCTGCTGATCCAGCAAATATGGATTCTGAAGCAAAGGTTACTTTTTAATTTTAGTCACTTACTGATTTGTCAGTAAACAATTTTGGATTTATAATTTTTTAAAACATTTATTTCTAAAAATTTCAGTTTCTTTAGTTTTAATATGATAGACTGTATTTAATTATAATTTTTTAGAAAAGCAGTTAGTTTTTGCTTTTTCCTTTTTATATAGTTATAAATATTAAATATTTATTAATAATGAAAATTGTTCTGTGGAGTAGGCAAATTTTGATATTATTTTAACTAAAATTTTAATAGATTATATCACAAGCCGGACAAGTTTGGTTTCCAGATTCAGCTTACAAAACTGCTCAAGCCATCATGGATTTCAATAGAGAAGAACTACCTTTGATAATTTTTGCTAATTGGAGAGGATTTTCTGGTGGCATGAAAGGTAAACATTTTATTTATTTTTATTTTTCTGAAACTTTTATGAAAAGCCTGTTTACTCAAAATTTTCAGTGTAATTGGTTTTCCTTTATTTTAACTCATTTTCCTTACATTTTTTCTTTTTCTCCCAGATATGTACGATCAAATTGTGAAATTCGGTGCCTACATTGTAGATGGATTACGTGCTTACCGGCAACCCATTCTTGTATATATCCCACCTTTCGGAGAATTGAGAGGTGGTGCTTGGGCTGTTGTTGATCCCATGATTAATATAGAATTTATGGAGATGTACGCTGCTCCAGACTCAAGGTAAGTCTGAGCTTTGTAAATATTTACTGTTATATAAAAAAAAAAAAAAAAAGACATTCTCCGAAGACAGTGTTTTGTCGTTATGTAAAAATAAATGATTACATTTTCATTGCAAAAAGACTTATCACAGAGCAGTGGCAACATAACGTGTCAATGTTAAACCATAGTAAATCCTCCTCTGGTTGTGTTACAAGTCATTGCGCTATACATTCTGCTTAAAGTCAAATAATAGTCAAGTGCTATCCTAAAGCAGATTCTACCATATTTTCTGCAATTGGTGGTCTAGTTTGGTCACATTCTGTGATGGTTCCACCTACATTGTCAGCATATCCCAGACATGACTGATTGGTGAGAGATCTGGGGACCAGGCTGGCCATGGGAAGGTCTGAACCCCACAGAGGCATTGTTGAGGGTCTCTCGCCATGTGAAGTCTATCATTATTATGCTGGTAAATAGACCCTGTAAGACGTGACAACATCGGCAATCCAATTGGCTGCAGAATGTTGTCGAAATGCATTGTAGCAAAATTAGAGGAGAATAGGTGTTGTAGAAGATTGCTTCACAGACTGATGGGAAGCACACCTAAGCTTAGGTGTGATGGCCGTTTGCTGCTCGACCACTGTAGCCTGTTTGGAGCAATGATCATACTTTTTCCACATATAGATACATGTGGCAATTTATGTACAGCACAACATTAGGCTATTATTTGCATTATTGTATCTGTGCCAAGATTGAATCATGGTTCGTTGCCAAACAACACACAACTTCAATTGAGACAATCCAGGTTTCTCAGGCTCAACACACATGCCAGACAGCTGCCTAAATTGGTTGGTTGGTCAGTGGTAGATGTCTTTAGGGATGCCATGAATGAAGTCCTCCCTCACCAAATGGTGTCCCTTAATACTATATGATGCATAGGGGAAGTTGTGTGTCATTGGATGGAGGACAAGGATGCCATTGGTGTCATTACATCTGTTCTCATGATTGCACAGTTTCCTCCTTCACTTATTTCTGTGTTGTTTAAATCCTTCATAGTGGTTGTGTGCCCCTTTGTGGAGCCACTGCTGTCAACATCATCACTTAAGATATTGGCTATCACATCTCCACGGCCACTGCTTTTCTTAAGCCTGTGCTGTGATTTATCTCAAACTTGTTCAGTTGGTGATGCTGCTGATAGGTGCGTCATAAAGGCATCTTCACAGACTAATTAACGTAATTAAACAGCAAAACTAGAGGTGCATCTTTTTTTGCAACTGTGAGTGTATTTTCGAGGTCTGAAGGCTTCTCACTTTGTGTTTGGTAGAGTTCACTTTCTATTTAATACATAGTAATGCTGAAGTGATTATCCCAGTTTTGAAAATTAAGAAATACAGTCAGATTCAATGTAAGGCTATGTTTGTTTGTTTTATCTTTTAAATCTCGTATTTTGCTTATTGGATTCTTCCTTTGAGTACTTAGTCAGCTTGTTGATGTGTTGTTTGCTGCCAGATCAGTCTCGTTCATTGTCACCAATCCTGGCATATTCTGTTGTCACTAACAGATACACATTTTTTATTTCTGAGGCTCTTAAAAATGGCTTTTCAGGATATTAGTTACACATAACCTCAGCACATCTTTTGAGATTGTCCTGACTCATTGCTGGACAGTTTAAAATCAGCTTTTTGTATTAAGCACCTAGAAAAGTCTGATGAAATATAATTTTTATACAAGAACTTGTTTTAATCCTAAAGCCTTCATTTTTCCACATTTTTTTTTTATTATTATTATTTTATAGAAAACTTTGTCCATTAAAATTTTCCTGCTGATGTAACATTTCAAAATCATTCAGACAAATCCGTACCTCACGTCTGCTGAAGAGAGATTGCTACCCACAGGTTTCTTCTAGTCTTGCAGATTGCTCTTGCCTTTTGATAGTTTTGTCAAATTTCAGGCATTAGTTGAAAAGTTTTCCTGTCATTTTCTCTTAGAATGGATTTGAATTTAAAC
>JAFIDM010000004.1:12889559-12920791 GCA_023159025.1 Thereuonema tuberculata | reverse complement strand
ATTTAAGAATTTAGTCATAATCAGGGGCTTATATAGGATTTCATTTCGTTAAGGGGTAGGCAAATTAGGGACCAGCAACAATCAAAAAAACATCACCCTCAAACTTGGGGGGGAGGGGTGCAAGATCCTTTCCACTTGCTATCAGACCAAAAAGAAAGAAAATGTTCTAAAAATTTTGAGATTTCTGGGGGTTAATAAAATTTTAATTCTTCTACGCCTGAAAGAGCCCTTAGTAGCACAACCAAAATTACAGTATTATTTTATATTTAAAATTATAATTAAATTATTAGGATGAGGTAATATTTCAGTCTTTTTACCTATAAAATACATACATATTAAGGGCTGCTTTGTATAACGTCAAAACTTTCAGAAAGTTTTGAAAGGGATACGAACGAGATACGTTCCTGAGAACGTCTGTAAATCGGATTTGTATGTAACTTGGATCCTTGATGAACAGTGCATGTACGGCAATAATAATAATAATAACTATATTATAATGGTTGATACATAATGATAATAATAATACAGTGTAATTCTGTAATAATAATAATAATAATCACTTTGCAACATGTGCTTTGGTCCTTGAACCGGCATGTTGTCTTAACTGGGGAAACCCAAGAATAGAAACATCTATATAATAATAATATCCAGTACTGTAATAATAAGTTACAGAAACTATTGCGTGGACATAAGAGTAAACAGAGACTCACAAATAAGTTAAGACGAAAGTGATGCTGTGCATAAGCGACCGTATAAACAATGAGAATAGCAACTAGCATAAAGATGCTGCGCCAACCAACCGTTTACGCCATGCGGGTATGTTTACATGCGTGGAAAAAAGTAGTTCTCGAATTATTAATGTAATTAATTAAAAAATTATCCTTATGGGAATCCCGTTCGTAAGTATGAACATTCGTAACCCGGGGTCCACCTGTATAATGTCTAACAGATGGATGTTGACGATCACGTTTGCACGAAAATTACGAAAAACACGAGATCTCGCCATTAGCCTCTTCAGCAGGTCTCAAGGAATTTAGTATTTTTAATGTCTGTCACTAGGAAAATGCTATATAGTGAATTGTATATAGTACGAATTGTATTGTTTGTTTATTGACTCTTTTCATTTTATTAAAACTATATTAAAATGTAGTAAAAGTCTCATGCATTTCCCCGTATTATAATTCATTTAAATATTTCAATATTTTGTGAGAAGACATGGATAGAGACTATTCTCGCGTAAATTACGTGAAATCACGAAAATACGGGATCGTCAACATCCATCTGTTAGACATTAGAGGAGACATTCTTTGAAGAAAGTGACCTTTAATGTTTTAATTATTACAATTGATATAATGTTTTAAAAACTATTAAAAAAAAAAAGAAAAGAATGTTGCTGAAGCTGTTGTTTGCTCAGAAAATAGACTGTCGAGCATTATTAGATGTAATAAGCTAGCTTTCAGAAGAAAGAAAACAATGACGTAGTCACTGTGAAAATCGAAAATCCAAAACTACTTTTCATTTATCATTCACCAACTAATGATTAGATATCGTTTTGAAAAAACATTGAACAGTTATGACTATTTTATAAATAATTTGTCAACTTATTAGTATGATGTGATTTATATGTGGTTAGTCGTTAGCCTTGCCAGTGACACACCCACGATTATGCTTAGGGGAACGGGGCGCTATTTGAAACTACTTGAGTGAAAAATTAAATATAAAAAGTAGGCCTATTTAAAAAATTGTTTCAAAGAACGTTTTCCAAAATAATAAGATACAGTAAATAATAATCTTTAATAAAGGTTTTCTTCTCGTTCTTTGTTTTTCTATCTTAATTTTTTATCTATGGGTGTGCCACTGAGCCTTATCTAGGATTGAATCTAGAGTCATATTGGGTTGTCCGGAAAGTTCTGAGCATTTTTGACAGTGGAAATTGTGGTTAAAATCAAGAAAGGGTTACTACCAAACCACAGTGCAATCCCCGTCATGAAATGAAATTATAGAACATTTTCTTCAAACAGATTTTTGACTTACAATGGAAACAATTGAAGCATTGCTATTGTAAAGAAACAATCACCAGAAGTCATCGGAAACAATTGCTCCGTGCATTATATAGTTGACACGTGATTGGACTGTTGGATTCTGTGAAACCAAGGAGATGCAAGAAAAAGCGAAAGCCGTTGGAATAAAAAGATGGCGATAATCAAGTGAAATACAATTCTCTAAAATAGTATTTGGAGACAGGTTCAATCGAATATCTGAACATTAAGAGTTGATTTTAAGCTATGATTAATAAGAAGAATTCAAAGAGATAAATTTATTAATCATAATGTATTATATGTTTCAGCAAATAAGTAGAGACGTTACATCATTCGATGAGCAGCGATTGGAACGACGCCATTTTGTTAGTGATACAATATGTTTAGAAGATTATTCACAACGACGAGATCCAATGGGTATATATGCAAAGTAAGGTCATATTTAAACACCGCATTGAAGGCTGCAAGTAAGTCATATTTTTCTTGTTGATACACAGGACATATTTGTATAAATCACGAACAAAGAAGACATAGTTAAAGTTCTTAAAGAGGATACAAGTAGACAATTTAACTATTCAAGATAAGTGAAGACTTTTACTTCGTGAATATTGATTTGCTAATTTCACAAGAACATTTAATAATCGTAAAGTACATCGATTTACATGCAGTGAAAGGCATTATCGCATTAAGAGAGACTTTTAAGCTAAAGCGATTACGTTAATTGTAAAAGAGTAGTAAACCATTTCTAGGAAGAAGAAATATACATGTAACTAGTGTATAGCATTTAATCAAAGAATTAAAAGTATTTAATTCTAGTTTACTTGTTTATGCTCATTGAACCATTACCTTTAATTGACAGTATTTCTTACTAGGATAGGATCTGAAACAAAACATTTTTACATCCACCTACACCTATTCGTTTAACTTCATCTGGTGTTTTATTTAACCGCTCTGCTAAAGTTATTTTCTAAATGTGAGCAAGTTTATTCCACAGAAATGAAACAAATACATGCGTTTAAGAAACAATATTTATATAAATAAGGTAATTAATGCTTTTAGACAGTGTCAAAAGCAAAGCGACCCCATAATATGCAAAATTTTATAAACAAATTTTTTTGTTTAAGAGACCGTTCTTTACGCAAGCGTGAAGCTTCTCGCTTTGCATCAGCATCTCGTTTTCCGCATATCGAGACATTTTTTCAATTTCAATCAGTACAATCGCAAAAATTGCGTCTTTTTGATTGCGCAACGATCACATTTATGATGCAGCTCTACAACAATCGCAATAAACACAACAATTGCGCCTTTTGCATTCGCAACAATCACATTAGGAAATTAAAACAATATTAATGATAGTTTCATTGTGACAGGCAAGCTGTAACAGAGGCCGCTAAAACATGCCTTGGGGGTCAGGGAGTGGTCCTACAGGTCTGATTTTTTTTACGTGGTCACCTACTTTTTGATACTGAACACAATGTTGAAGGTTTCATTCTAATATCTCTAACAGTTTGGCCACTACAGAGTGTGACAGATTGTGACATCCAGCAGACATAAAACCAACAGCGGTCACGTATGTTTTACAGGCAAGCTGTAACATAGGGGCCGCTAAAAATTAAGAAACATTATTTATATATAAAAAAATGCTATTACAGAATTACTTTTTCTGGCATAATGTTGTTATGGTTTAGGTAGCAAATTAATATAGTTTGACCCATCATCATCAATTATAAACAAGTCTGTTTAACAGGTGATTTCAATAACATTGTGGTCTACCCTGCTTTCTGTCTAATATAGGGGTTCTTAATGTGGGGTCCACTGACCCTTCAGGTTCCATGAAATTGGATGAGAGAAAAATTACACCTTTATTTTCATTAGCCTTCAAGGTGATAAGCAAGGCTTCAGGATGCCCATATTAAGGTTGTCCTGATGACTGGTTGGAAAAGCAACCTTTACGAGAATGACGATCATAGAAGTACAAGGATTTTCTTGGCTTATTTTGACTGTTTCCTTTGAAACCTTATGTATTTAAACATATTATTCTGAAAAGGGGTTCATTGGCTTCACCAGACTAACAAATGCGCCCATCGTACAGAAAAGATTAAGAATCCCTGGTCTAACAGATGCCACGAGTCTTGCCTCAGCCTTAGGGATTGAAGCAAGATATTAGTTGTATCTCTAGTATTTATGCTAGCAAATATGGAAAAATACTTAATATCAGCACAACTTTATTGTTCTTATGGGACGAATTGTCAGCAAAAGGATACAACGTTGGTTTTAATTTTGTATAAACTTTGTGGATAATATTTCAATTAAGAAACAATTACAGAATTTCATCAAACTTAATACAGTTCCTCTTTTCGTTATTGTGAATCAGATGTTTATAATACTTTCATTCATCTTAAAAATTTTAGCATATGTTTATATAAAGTTTGAAATCTGGAAAAAAAAAAAAAAAACGAAACCGCCACTAACAGGATTTTTTCAATGGACATTGAAAAAAATCCTATTGTATTGTATTGATTGAAACGTCCGAGTAAAAAATTGTCATAGTATCATAGTGGTATATCTCGTTTTTTTCCAGATTTGAAAATTTATACACATATAAAAATTAAGTTTATATAAAGTTCTATGGTACTTATTCAAGTAATATTATTATAAAGCAATTCATGCAGGAATGATTTTTTAATTTCTTAAAGTTTCCTTTCCTGCCCAGCTTTTGTAGCTTATAATTCAACTTACAAAAACAGTGAGATTCAAACTAAAGAGTACTATTCAGTGATTAATTTAATACAAAATTCTCAAAGGAATTTAAATAGTTATCAATAATGATTGGTTTAAGTCAGATTATCATCAAGTATAAACTGTTCAACAATGTTAGCTTCAAAGTTTTTCCATTTAATGGATTTTCTTTTTTTTTTTTCTGTTGTAATTTATTTTCAAAGTTCATTCTTAAATGAATTACTTTATGATTAACTTGAATCTTAAAATGAAAAACGGAAAAACGATGAGATGCACAATCTTTTGCTTACTTTCACACCTTGAGCTATCATTGATGAGAATCTAGGACAGCTGTTTCGTCCTTATTAGGACTCATCAGCCAGATTGACCCTCGATGATCAAGCTCAGAAAGCGTGAAAGGCTATGGATCCTTCTACCGCTCCCAAAAGTGGGATCTCACAAAAGTAAACAAACAATAGGAAAACCAGTATAGCATAAATACCTTAGGCAGCTAAGTGCTGGACACAAAAGACATTCATTAAAAGGACAACACAAACACAAAGGCGAAATATTAATAAATAAGAAGGTTTAATGTGCATGAAATGTAATATGAAAAACTTGCACTTTAAACATTCTTATTTATTAACAGCTGTCTCAGATTCCTGTCGACGATAGCTCAAGGCGTGAAAGCAAAACATTGTGCATCTCATCGTTTTCCATTTTTCATGTTACATTTTATGTATGTTGAACCGTATTTATTGAATCTTAATACTGTTTATAAATGGAACTTTTGCTTTTTTTTTAAGATTTTAATTTTATCAACATACACTATCCAGCCACTTTATTAGGTACACCCCTGCTGTGTGCACAAATGCTGTGTCTCACAACAACTCTTCAAGCCGGTGGGGGCAGTGTCATGGTTTAGGGATGTTTTCCTGGCACACGTTGGGTCCATTGATGCCTCTGGAGGCACGTCAGGATGCTAGAGCATACCTAAACATCATAGCTGACCAAGTGCAACCGTACATGTTAACAGTTTATCCTCATGCAGATGGCTACTTCCAGACAGATAATGCGCCAGTGCACAAAGCCCACATCACTGTAGGATGATTTGAGGAACTTTTCCTTGCTGTAGTGGCCCGCTCAGTCCCCGGATCTCAGCCCGATGGAAAATTTGTGGGATGAGCTGGAACAGGCTGTTCGCTCCAGGCCTACACCTCCATCAAATCTTCAGGAAATGCGTGACACACTCATGTCTGCATGGTACACAATACCTCAACAACGTTTTCAGCATCTTGTGGAATCCATGCCTCGACGAATTCAGGCTGTTTTGAGGGCTAAAGGAGGCCGAACACGCTACTACGGACCATATTTCAACACGAAAATGCCAAACAACATGTTGCCGCGACAAATGTGGCTCCTTCAGGGATAACAATGTTCCATTTCTGCTGTGGCTGGCTAGATAGCTGAATTTCTGACCCATAGAAAATCTCTGAGACATGTTCAAACAACAGTTTCAGCAGAACAATCATCCACCAGCAATTCTTGATAAACTTTGGACACCTAATAAAGAGGTCAGCTACGATGTTTAGCTATGCTCTAGCATCCTGATGTGCCTCCAAAGGTATCAATGGACCCAACGTGTGCCAGGAAAACATCCCCCACACCATGACACTGCCCCCACTGGATTCAAGAGTTGTTGTGAGACACAACTTTTGTGCTCACAGCAGGGGTATATCTAATAAATTGGCCGAATAGTGTATGTATCAAACAATTTTTTCAGTGGTTGGCTTCACGATTTTCAAGTCATTTGCTTTTATAAGCATTCACATTTTGTTAATGAAAAATAGTTGTTTTATCTTTTGGCAAAAAATTATAGTAGTATTTGTAAGAGCATTTTAATTGGGAAGAAATTACCTCTGCTACAAAAGGATCAGATTTAAGTATCAAAATGTTAACAAATGAGCTCAGGTTTGAATGCATTTTTTCCTTTGCTAACATGATTGGTTTGCTTCTACTTTCTAGAAAGAGCATAGTTGGACAAAACAGTTACAGTCTCAATGGATAAGAGCATACATCAGTACTAATTATTTATTTAGATGAGTAAATTAATTTTTATCTTTTTTTAGATGCTCGTGTTGTAGGATTTTGGCCACATAAGTTCAATCTTCCTATTTCTTACTATGCTGGGGTTTCATTATTACCTGCAGTCAATTCAATTCAGAGACAATGTGATGAAGAGAATGATTTAAGGACTTTTGCAGGAAGGTTAAAAAATATTATAAATTCAGTATACGTAGTACAACAGTGGTAAGTGAATTTATTGAATTATACTTCTAAGATTTTTCAAAATTGCTGGACAAAACTTAGGTTTAAATTCTGTACATAAAAAAATATTAAAAATTAACTTTATAAAATTCATTTTATAGAGGAATAATCTATTTCTGATTTTTTTTTTTTTTTTTTTTTTTTTCCATTTTACAAAACTAGATTTACTAGAGGAAGCATGGAAAGTAATAATATTTTTAACTTCTACTCATCTTCCTCAATTATTATTCAAAAGAAATGTTTGCTCCTCACTGGGTTTCTTAGTTACTTCCTTCAATTTCAGCAGCAGAAATGCTTTGAATTCTTGAGCAGTATCAGTTTTATAGAATGCAATAATAATACATATTATTCATAAAAACAGAACACCTGAAAGGATTTGAGCTATGATTTGGATTTTTACTGGATATGGTCATTAGACAATTCATTAGAACAAATGATTAGCAGCTTGGTATCGTATGTATCAAGTGCAGCTCTATGTACCTAATAATCGGTGTGACCACCTCTGGCATGTATCATCTGCTATATACCCCGAAGCATCGAATCAAATAATATTTGAATGGTATTTTGTGGAATAGCCATCCAGGCTGTATCGACCTGTGTCCAAAGTTTATCAAGAATTGCTGGTGGATGATTGTTCTGCTGAAGCTGTTGTTTCAGCATATCTCAGAGATTTTCTATGGGTGAGAAATTCAGCTATCTAGCCAGCCACGGCAGAAGTGGAACATTGCTATCCCTGAGGAAGCCACATTTGTCACTGCAACTTGTTGTTTGGCATTTTCGTGTTGAAATATGGTCCCTGGGAGTCCTGCAGATTTGGAAGGACAACCATCTGTAGAATGTTATTGATGTGAACAGGCACTTGTTGTGGTGTACGAACTCTGAGGGGAGGAGATCTGCTTTCGTAACCAATAGCGTCTCAGGCCATTATGCTTTGTGTTGGTGAGGTATGCATACTATGAATACATTCTTGCCAGTGGTCTTTCCCCCTATGATCTGCCGATGCATCGAATCAAATGTTTGAATGATATCCTGTGGAATAGTCATCCAGGCTGTTTTGAAATGCATCCAAAGTTCATCAAGAGTTGCTGGTGGACAGTTGTACCACTGCATCTGTTGTTTGAGCATGTTCCAGAGATTTTTATGGGTGATAAATCTGTCAATCTAACCAGCCACAGCAGAGGTAGAACATTGTTATCTCAGAAGAAGGCATGTGTTGTCACTGCAACATGGTGTGGCACTGTCCTACTGAAATATGGCCCTGGGGACTGCAGGAATGGAAGAGCAATTGGCCATAGAATGTCACTGACACTTATAATAGAAGGACGGCCAGTTTATGTTGCGCGATCTGATTTGTTTAGATTCAGTACACATGAACCTATGACTCCGAGCTGTTAATCATTTGTTCTGTATTGCCTAATGAACATATCCTGTAAACATCAAAGTTCAAGTGTTCTTTTTTTTTATGAATAGTAATTTAGTACTGATATATTATTATACCTTTTATTATTTTGTCATTTGATACTTAAGAAGTGTTACTATGTCAGTACCATTATGACAGACAATAATGTCATAATTGTATACTGATAGTATTAAAAGAACAACTCTGCTATTCAGCAATAATGAAGGGTAGATAAAAATTTACAAAGATGAAGCGAGGTGTCATTTTATTAGCTCTTAAAATTATGATGAGTAATAATTAGCTAATGATTATGTAAAAATAGAAATGGACTTCCATTATATATATATATATATATATATATATAGACACGCACACACACAGGGTGATTTAAAATTCCCTGTATAAACTTTAAAGTTAGGTCAGGAATACAAAAACAAACTGTAAACTTGTAAACTATACAAGTAGAAGTATGTCCACAAAAGCCACTCAAATCTGCTACAGGGTGATGTTTGGCAGCACATTGCTGTTAGGCATTGTGAGCCATTGTCATTTGAGATGTTGACTTTGTACGAGTAGGATGTATCACTTCATTAATGCTGAAAGGACAGATATGCACCTAGCTTATGGGGCATCGAATAGAAACCAACTAGCCTTTGTACAATTGTATTGTGAACGGTTCCCCAACAGACTTGTACCCAATCATCAAATGTTTGCACCAGAGATTGTGTGAAACTGGATCATTTGACAGAAAGAGGGCTGTTGTCTTTCTTACTTGTCTTTATTTCTGAACCTTAGTGTACCTTATAGCACATTCGGGTGCCGTTTGTGAATATGGTTTGTTTTTGTATTCCTGACCTATCTTTAAAATTTGTAGAGGGAATTTTATATAAACAGAATATAAACAGAAGTCCATTGCTGTTTTTACATAATCATTAACTAATTATTACTCATCATACTTTTAATAGCTTTGTTAATGAGATTTTTTTTTATTACAGCAATTTTGTAGATCAAATGTTGATTAGAATTAAAATCCATTAATCTTCCTGAAAATTTAGGTTTTCTATATATTTGGTTTTGTATTTGTTGTTGTTCAGATCTTAAAAATATTTAAATTAAAAAAATCCAAAGACTTTTCAATTTCTAAGGTGAATTTTAATCAAACTTTTCTAATTGAAGATTATGAAGATATTCTTTATCAGTAACAATAAAAATATCATCAACATATCTGACATAATGAAATATTATCAATGTTTTTCAAAATAATAGGATTTTCAATATATTCATGAACAGATTTGCTACAATAGGGCTTATAGGCGAACCCTTATGACAACCAAATATTTGCTTATAAATTTTATTTTTAAATCTAAAGATAGTATTAGTCAGACAGAAATTGATAACTGCTATAAATTCTCAAGAAAAAAAAAATTATAAAATAAGTTTCCACAACTGAGCAATATCTCATAGAACTGATAAGTTCAATAATATTTCTTTCTCTTAAAAAAACTAAAATAATTTTATCATTTTGAAACTTAATAAAAAGAATATTTTCTCTAAGTATTATGGGCAATTTGAATTAACAAGATATATTAAAAAAAAAAAAAAACATCAAACAAAGATTGATTTTTTTTTGTTATATAAATAGTTGCTATTTATAAATTATTACTTCCTATCATTGTGTCAGTACTTGATATAAAAATATCACTTGTTGTCTTTGTATGTCAAAGCAATGGGAAAAAATTAGAAAACAGCAGTTTAGTACGTTGTGTCAATTTTGCATAGAATGATATAATTGAAGAATTTTTGAATAACAAATATTTCTTGCAATTATTTTACAGGTATTCACAGTATTATAAAAAGATAACTTCCAGTGCAGTATCTTACTTGTCATCTCACTTAAATGCACATGATATTTATGATGATATAGACTTAATTTTTGTTAATCAAGATGCTATTACTCATTGTTCCCAAACTTTGTCCAATAATATTATATCTGTGGGTGGCTATCAGTGCAGACCACCTGCATCTCTATCACAGGTAAGAATAGTCTCTCAAAAATGGCTTTTCATGAGCTTTACCTACTGTTAGATATACAGTGTATACATCTTTCATTATAAGTTGATATTCTTAAATATAACTATTTATAATTCAAATTATCAAAAGTTTATTACTGTAGAGACTTCAAGAAAAACATTTCATGTGTTTTGTAAGCAGTTGAAAATATTTATAAATTCATGATATAACAATTTACCTGCATTTTTATTGATATTTTTTTTTTCGTAGTTTCTGTTTGTAATTATTTTTGAACTGCACAGGGATTAAAATAAAAGACGATGAAGTATAGTGAAAATGAATTAATAAAAATCAAAGAAATGGTAAATAAAAATGAACATAAAAAATATTTCCTGATATTTCCTAATTAAAGTATTTGTAATATAATAATAGCCCAGAGAACCCTACGACCTGTCAGCCCCATTTTTCACTCTCATTCAATTTTACTCCTGGAGATAATAGGCTTGATATAATTGAAACATCAGGAAATATTTTTTATGTACATTTTTATTTAAAAAAAATACTATCTTTTTAATGTCAGATGCAAATGAGGCTAGGTGTTCCACAACTGATGAAAAAAGAAATCCCGAATCCTCTCTTGGAATGAAATATTTAAGTATAGTATTTACTACAGGCTATGTTTAATGTATTATAATTCACTGCTGGTCATTAAAAGAGCAACACCAGGAAGGACGTATTTGGTCGACCCAAAATTTGCATGATGAGTACACCATGGAAGCACATGTAAATGATTAGCAGAGCAGCCACATATGCAAATAATGTGAGCCAGTAATGTCCCTGGAAGCAGTAAAGAGAGGACAAACAGAAAGCCATTGTGAAGTATTGTGTTTGCTCGCCGTTCTTGTGCACAACGGCTTCAGTATGCCTCACAAATGAGTAAGGGAGCCTTACCAACAGGTTTCCAACTTTGATCGCGGGAGATTTGTGGCATATCAAGAATGCGGATTAACCTTCTGAGAAATTGGTGTTCATGTTGGAAGAAACGCAAAATGGTTCGATGGTTCGAGGAGGGATGAACTCACCGATGTGAAGGATCCTAACGGCCCCATCACACCACCGATGAGAGGACGGACATCTTGTGCACATGGCTATTATGGGTCATACAGGAATTAGAGTGTGTTGCACAGCAACCAGTCTTCACACATACAGTTCCACATCGTCTGCAGCATAAAGAAATTTTTGCAAGGCACCCATTGCTTTGGCTGTGTTTGACTGTACATCAGAGGCATCTGCGGCTGCAATGGTGCCTAGAGCATCATGCATGGAGGAATGAATGGCATGACATTATTTTTTCCGATGAATCCTTTTTCTGTCTGCAGCATAGTCACATCTGTGTCTGGTGGCACCGCTGCGAAAGACTGAGTGAGTCCTGCATTATGCATCACCATACCAGTCCGGCACCTGGCATTAATGGTATTGGATGTCATTGGATTCCAGTCCTACTCTCGCCTAGTACGAATTCATGATATTGAATAGCCATGGTTATATCTCTGAGGTATTAGAGCCTATTGTTGTCCTTTATCTTCATGGCCTGCCTGGGACCACACTAACAGGTCAATGAGCAACTGCACGTGGCACACAGCATCCAACAATTCCTGGATGGCTACCATTGTTCAACTTCTTCCATGGCCCATGTGTTCACCAGATCTGTTGCCTATTGAACATGCCTGTTTTGTGATCACACTGGCTTACTACATACCATCCTCAATTACAGCAGATCAACTTTGGTACCGTGTGAAACCACATGGACTGACATACCCCAAACGCATATCCAATGTCTTTTTCTCTCTATGCCAGGCCGTGTAGCAGACATTATTGCCGCCCATGGTGGCTACACAAGATATTTATTTCTTTAGGTTCCTCAAGTCACACCAAGCTGTAATTGTAATGATTTCACCATTGTAGCATAAGTTATCTGTAGCTTTGATAGCTCTTGTATTCATAGTCTTGCACTCTTAATGGCCAGCAGTGTATTTACTAAAACTAACATTTACTTACATAATCAGATAGCTCAAAGAGTTTTTAAAATTTACTGATATCATGTAATAATTTAAGCATTTTGTTTTTTTGCTTAGTAGAAGTAAGAAAAGATTTAAATACTTTATTTTTATATAGTTAAAGAAAAGTATTACTTTATAAATAGTTGTAAGATTGCTGTAAAGAAATTAAGATTGTAAAAAGAAAATCCACAGATAACTGCAAAAGGTTTATTGTTGAAAAATTTAAATTGTGTCCACTTTTCAACAAAACCAAACAAAATAAAACTGATTATGCAAAATCTTGCATAAAATGACTGTTTAGTTTTTGGAATAATGCATGGTAAATCATAATATTCACCATGCATTATTGCAGACTGTTATCTTTTGTTTAATTAACATAAAAAAGTTTTAACTATCAGAACTATTTCATTTGTTGTGATCAATTATTTAAAGAAAAGATAACATTTTGCAACGATATGAAAGGGAGTAATATTATGATAGAAAGAAAAACTTTGTTTTTCAAACTTTTTTTTTTTTTTTCTTTTTTACTTCTCTTTAGTTAATCTGAAATTAATTTGTTTTGTAATGATTTATTGAGATTTTATCATCATTTTAATATTCACAAAAATTATATCTTAAAGAAAAAAGAAAACTTAAAGTGATTTTATTACAATGCTTAAAATGTAAAAAATTAAGCTTTCCTAAGTGAGCATTAAGAAATTGATGGAGAAATTTGAGAAATTGATCCTATAAAATTTATCATACAAAAATGATGATTCCAATGCTTTTCATAAGAAAAAGTTATTCTGAAAGGAAGATTAAAATGAAAATACAGGATCAGCAATAGAACATTGATTAAAACTATTAATTTTTTTACAGAAACCTATTACAAGAGCCAAATTTTTTTTTTAATTCAGTGACCAAAAAACAAAAACAAAAAAATTAACTTAAATTTAATAAAAATAAGAAAATCTTTCATTTAATGGTTATAAGTTTGGTAACATTCCTAAGTTCAATCATTAATTTTTTATTTGTATTCTGCATTTTCACTGAAATTATTTTCATTAGAGTAAATGTGAGATAAATGTCTTAAAGTCCAAAGGTTTTGTAATAGCAATAGTTTTATGCATTCCTTAGAAGCATAAAAACTAACAAAATTAAACTAACCCACTTATTCATGTATTTTAGAATATAATACATTGTTTGCTTCAATATAAAATAACCCTTGCTTAATTAGCATTATATTTTGTAGCATTTGGAAGATTTTGTAAAGAAGTTCCGTGGAGGTGTTGTCTTTATTGCTCTTGGATCTGAGTTTACCACTGCGTTGCAGTCACCGAAACTGCACTCAATGTTCCAAAATGCTTTTGTACAGTTTCAAACTCACGGATTCCTGTGGAAGTGCAGAGAAACTGCAGCTGAAAAAAATAATATTTATTCGTCCGAAGAATTACCAGAGCAAGATATATTAGGTAAATTTTGAATTATGTGAATCGTAATATTCTTTAGATCAGCAAAAACAAAAATAATAGGGTAATTACATTTTAGGTTTTTAATATTATATTTATTTTTAATAAAGTATCTTCCATTATCTATTCTAATTGATATTTCAACACTAATCTAAATAAATCTATGAATGTTCACAGAAGATGAGAAATTAAAACTGCCATTAACATTAAATATCTAAAACAAAACCAATGATTATTAAATTTCAAGTTAATAATCTTTATTTTCATCTCATTTTCTGACTTTAGTCATTGTGTAATATAGTTGATCCATTTGAGGAAGCCAGTCCCTTCAGGCGTTGGGACTGAGAACTTGAAAAAATAGGGGAGAAAGGGTATAAGATAAGTGGGGGTAGGGAGGAAAGATTACAACAGTGTTGGCAGAGCTTGACCTCGTTATTAAAGGCTTTAAGTAACTATATTTCTGAAGAGCTGAATTCTCAAAATACTAAAAAAAGGATCACATAAGGCCTTTTTTAATTCCGTAACAATACCCCAATACCCTTTCACCCCTATTTTTTCAAGTTCTAAGTCCAAACGCCTGAGGGGACTGTCTTCCTCAAATGGATGAACTGTACATTCTTTTAATATATCTGTATTTTTGAATTATGACTAACAGCATTGTAGTGATAATGCTTCTGCATCGAATTTGGCTACTCAAACGCAGAGCTTTATCCTTTAAGTTTTACTTTTTTTTTCTTTCTATTACTTCTTGAAAATGCTTAAAAATATGAAAGAAGTTGGAAAAAAAAAAGAACAAAAAAATCGACTGTAAATTTTTAGATTTATATAATTTATAATGGATATGAGATGTTTTATTTATATTATATTATTAATGATTCTAAATTAAATGTTTATTTTTTTTTTTTATACTTATAGGACATTCCAGAGCAAAGTTGTTTGTGAGTTCTTGTGATGCTCATTCAGTTTTCAATGCCCTATTTCATGGAATTCCAATCCTTTGTATTCCAGTTTCTCTCCAAGAATATAGTTTAGCTCTTCATATTCAGAACAAAGGCTTTGGGCTTGTTTTAGAAAAGTTTAATTTAACAACAGATAACTTAAAGAGTACCCTGCAAAGATTATTGAGCTATAAAAGGTATGTTGACAAATAGTAAATTACTAATGTTTTACTAAGTCTCCTATTTCTTGAAAGTTCCATTAAGTATTTTTTAACAGTAGTTTTGGTATTTACATATTTTGTATTTTATTGCACATTCTATCATTAACATACTTATTTTTGTTGAAGTTAAATCATGTGGAATTTAAAATAGTTTACATGTTTCACTGTTAGTTAAACTCTGTTGCAAAAAAAAGACCCCCGAAGAACTACAGTAAGAGCTACGAAACTCAGTGTGCAAATGCCTTTTTGGCTAGATATGAAAATAATTAAAACTTATTCGACAGTGAATGCACTAGGCATTTCCAGAGTGTCCGAGAAGGGCTCATTCTGGAGCCAATATAAGGAGCAGTGTTTGCATGGACAGACAAATCTTACTGGTTAAGATTTGTTACGTTGTTAAGGACTACCATGAAGGATTTGATCGACTCAGGAAGTCAAACAAAAGTGCCAGAGGGGGATCCTGTGATCACAAGAACAGCTATAATGACACCAATAGCATTACTGTCATTCATCCAAAGGTACATAATTTTCTGTGCTTCATGTAGTATTAAGGGACATCATTTGGCGATGACTGGCAGAGACAGGACTTCATTCTTGACATCCTTTAAGATGTCTACACTAACCACTCAACATAGGCAGAACCATCTGGAGTGATGTTCAGCCAAGAATCTTGGATGGTATCCAATTGGACTTATGTTTTGTTCAGCAATGAATCGCGCTTCTCTCTTGAAGCAGATAATGACTGTATCTTTGTATGGAGGAAGCGTGTTCATTGCTCCAATCCAGCTGCAGTGGTGAAGCAGCCTACTGCCATCACACCTAGTGTAACATTCTGGTGAGCCATCTCCTTTGATAGTTGATGTCCCCTAGTTTTGCTACAAGGTACTTTGATAGCACGCTTGTACTTTGATAACAATCTGCAATCAATTGTATTGCCTATGTTGACATATCTTTCATGTGCTGTTTACTAACATGATAATCTCAACCTCTTAACAATGGAGTGGCTTCATGACCCTCCCATGTCCAGTCAGGACTCCAGACCTCTGGCCAATCAACCAAGTCTGGGATATGCTGAGAAGGCATTTAAAGCCATCACCAAATGTTACCGAACTAGTCCAACAATTGGAGAACATCTGACCGAATCTGCCACAAGACAACTTTAGTATTATTATGAGACTCCTTGTTGCACTGTACATCAGTTTGTATTTCCACCAGATGGATTTATTACGTATTAACATGTGACCATTATGTTGCCACTGCTCTGTAATAAAGTCCTTTTGCAATGAAAATGCAATCTTTCTTCATCTTTACATAGCGTTAGAACATTTTCTTTGAGGTGCATCTTTTTTTCTTTTTTTGCATCAGGATGTATATTATACAATGTATTTGTATGTCATTTTTTAAAAAGGTATATCTATTCTTTTTAAAAAGTGGATGGAGTAATGCTAAATTCATCCTTCACTTTGTTTCCATTTCAGTTCACTGAGAACAGGGTTTTCTTTAGATATCTATTTTTTTTTTCAAATATTTCTTTCTTTTTTTACTTTACTCAGAATTCTTGTGTTATATATTAAACAGAAGGTAAACATATTTATTCTGCTTCAGGTATTTTTTTTAAAAAACAAAAACAGATCTACTTCAAGATAGTTCCAAAGAATCAATATACAATATTTAGATAGATAGATAGATAGATAGATAGATGACAGAAAATTTAGTAAGTGATTAGGTAGACTAATTGTTTCTTTAAATCTTTTCATGACTCTAAACTTATTAAAAGTAACAAATTAGAATTTTATCTCGTCTATCAACTTGTGATTCTTGAGTTCTTTGTCAAAATTGAATGAAGTCTGTCCAAATCATTTTTGGTACAATTTGTCTACATCTATTTAATCCTAGAAGTAATGGTACAGTAGATTGGATGAATCTCTATTGGTTAAAATATCCCACTACAAGCCACGTTATGTCCCTTAGACTCATGAGAACCAAGACTGTTGGTGTTCCAGAACCAGTGAGACTGTGTTGAGGTCAGGTGGTTATACCACACCTGCCTGCCTGCCCTTTAACCCCCAGGAAAGAGACCCAATACCGAATTCACATAGGAACCCATAAGACTCCCTTGGAGAAGTATAATCAAGAGAATAAAAATGAAACTCAGACCAATGCAGGGGATCAAGCCTGATTTTTCCAGTCAATTGCATTAGCACTTACCTTAACCATGGGCCCAGTAGCCGAGTGGGTAAGGCGCTTGGCTGCGGGTTGGAGGTCGCGGGTTCGATTCCCGGTCTAGGCGGCGAGCGGGAATTTTTCCATGCTACATTCTCCTCCAAATGGGTCCTAGGGCCTACCCAGCCCTCTGTAGAATGGGTACCGGGCTTCTTTCCCGGGAGTTAAAGGCGGGCGGGCGTTGGACTGACCTCCCGACCTCAACCTAGTCCCGTTGGTCAAGTAACGCCTGGAGCCTTACCTCCCGCGACCATTGGGCCTGCATAGGCCTGTCGTGGCATCCTTTAACTTAACTTAACCAGGCCCACAATTGTCACTGGTAGACACTGAAAATTCTAAAAACTGATCAGGATTGGAACATGATCATGAAGAGTACATTTTTAGAGTACATTTTTCATTCAGTTATTTCTACATTTTTATGAATAATTAAGTTGTAAACACACAGAATTTATTAAAAATAATAAATCAATAAATAATAATAAGTTAGTCAAAGGGACCCACTTTCAACATGCCTTCCCACCTCTTGGTCTTAAATGTTGTTTTAATGTCTTATATGTTTGTGCTGTCCCTGATGAAGGAATACACATAGTATTCCGAAACTGTAGGATTATTACCTTATTTATAATTCTCTTAACCTTTTTGTAAGTAAGTGCGTTTTATTTATTTTCACTTTGTCTTTATTTCATTACACGCATATTAAGCCTCCTTGTTAACCTGCTAACAGACCTAACTTTTTGAAAAAAAGATATCGCTGTCTTTTTTCAGAGCTGTTACTGATGGTCAAGTGATAGAACTATTAACCTTTTAGCTTAATAGTAATCTTTGGATCTGAGTTCAGTCCCAGCAAAAATCTTGGTGTTGATTTTTTAAAATGTGAGAATTCTATTATGAGAATCTGATATAAAATATTGAAATTCATCTTAATTTAAAAACTACAATGAACAATATCTAATCTATTTTATTTTTCTTTCTATAGATTCTTATTGTTTTAGTGTCTATTTTATTTTGAGAGTCTCACGATTTAACATAATTCTCAAAGTTTAATTTTCTTTTGTAGTTTCTTTAATAAGGCTCGTCAATTATCTGTCCTGTTTCGTGATCAACCTGAAAATCCTGGTGATCGTTTAGTCTATTGGATTGAATACATCATTAGACACAAAGGTGCAGATCATTTGAAGCCTCCACATAAAGCATTCAGTGTTGTTGAGTTTTATTTGGTAGATATTTTTGCATTTTTAGTATTTATTTTATTTTTAACTGTTTCAATACTTATAGGATTGACTGTGTTAGTTGTTAGAATCCTGTGCAAAAAGGAACAATTTCCAAAACATAAAGAAGATTAATTGTTGTGAAGTGGTTAAGTTATTTAACCTTTTAGTGTGTACCTTGAAATATCCATATCTTTATTAGCTAAGATATTTAAAGATATCATGACAATATTTTTTTAAAAGAAAAAAAAAATGTCATTTACATTTCTCTTTGCAAAAAGTTTTGGAGCTTAGGAATTAAGTCTTCGAAATATTAAAAAAGATAAATTAAACAGACAAGTGATATTTAAGAGTAATTGAAAAGTTTTAAAATCTGCATTCTTATTTATCTTAAAATTTCATCTTATCAGCTTATTATTATTTTTTTTATAATAAGAATAAAAATAATAAAAAGCAGAAATTGTAAATACAGTTTTTATGTTTAATTGCATATTTTTATTTTATGTACCTCTTCATGCATGCTAATTCAGTTAAAATTTAACACTGAGGTTCTATGTAGGAGTCTATGTTCTTTGTTCTTCACCTGTAAGTTTCAATGGTCGATTTTCAAATGATCCTCTTATGCAGATGCAGATTAATAAATAATAATTAATTTCCAATTAATTACATTTACTTAATATTTCATGTTTTTATTTGGGCTTATTAAAATTAATTTGTTGTCTCTCAAATTGACAAATCCATTCCCATCCATCAGTTTTTTAATCACATTTCAGTGCAAATCTAAATTTTAAGATACATTAACTTCAGTGGCTGTGCCGGCGTGGCCGAGCGGTCTAGACTACTGTCTGTCGTGCGGGCAGTGTCGGCACCCGGGTTCAATTCCAGGTTGTGGCTTGGCTGTTTCAACTTCCTTTCCTGTACTTGTCTGCTTCTTTGCTGTACCCTTTCTCTTCCCTTCTCATCACCCCAGTCACCTGGTCAGTAGGCGTGATTATGACCAGAGTCCCCTCAATATTGGGACACCTTCGTCCCACTGTGGACTGAAATTACAAGACCATCGACTAAAAAAAAAAATTCAATGAGGGGAAATGTGTATCATGTGAGTATTGATTATCTCATAGGAATTCAGAGATAGTTTCTATCTCCTTCTTCCCTTGCTTTTATTCTCTTTAAACTTTTGAATGACTTAATTTCCACAAGGAGACTATTGCTCTGTTGAAATGAGTAGAATCATAAAGACAATCTGAAATGGAAGTTTTTGGATGAAGCCTGAGGGTCATGAACTTATAAAAAATTTAAGAATCTCTAAATTTCAGAAGAACACACCTTGTAAATGCAGCCCGATAGAATTAATAATTTTAGTAACTGACAATTTCCATCGTTCGTTATAGAAATGTTATGTAAAAGAAATTGATAAAATATTTTTAACACTGATAATGTTGTTCATTCAGCAATAAAAAAAGGCTTAAAATTTGAAATAACTAAAAAAAATATTAAATTTATTTTCACTGAAAGTAAAACAATTAAGAAGAAAAAAAATTCTTCTTCCTTTTTTTTAAGTCATTTTTATCACATGAATGTATTTTTTAAAAAACGAAATAATTTCCATATTCTGATAAGATGCTTAGTAAGTTCTTTTCAGATTCAGTTTCATCAGAGCCTTTATCAAAACACTGTAGACTTAAAGCAAATGCTCTTAGCATTTGCTTTAACATTAAAAAACAATGAAATGGAAATCTATTAAGATCTTGCGCACAGTATCCCATGATATGTTCATGTCTCAGCCGTCACTTACCACTTATTAAAGTTCACAAGAAACAACTTCTTTTGGTTGAATAAATATTTTCTGCTGATGAGAAGCTTTTATTATTGTTGGAAACTGCACCATATTCAATCTTCACTTTGATAAGACAACTTTTTAGTGATGATTCCTGTAATTTAGAGTTGTTGGTTACACTTCACTCATGCTGCTACTTCTTGCTAATGCTATTCTGAAGAGATCCCCTAGAGTTTCTGCTTGATTTTGACCTTGGATGCTCAGAGGCCGAGAAAGTCGTCTTCCTTCTATTTAAAGATCAAAAAGGCAAATTAGAAAAATACCACAATTATTTGAAGTGGCTTAAAATTTGTTGAATATTTCAGATTTTCAAAATTATTTTACGTTTCAAACTTAAGATTTCATTTCATTAGAATTTCAGCAACAAGAGCAGTCGTTTTAAAAATTTCAGTTATGATATTTCTTTTTATTGACTGCATCTAGACAATATTAAGATCACTTATTGCTGTTTATGTTTTATTTCTTCTGTAATGCTGTTATTAATCAAAAGAAACAAAAGACAAATTCAGCATCAATTTTTGTTTTCAAGAAACTAATTCAAGTAAAATAGCTTTTTTTAAAAAAAAAAAAAAATATTTTAAGCAGTTAAATTTTTAAACAATTGATATTTATACATTTAAAATGTAAGTAAGATTGTACAATATTAAACGACGTATCTGAATTTTAAAGCAAGAAAAAATTGTTATCCAATACTGATAAGTTGTTGATCATTGCTTGAGAAACATTGCAAAGCCAAGTGAACATTAGATAATTCTCTTACTTATCTTATTTTCTAATTACTGGCTTTGCAAGATTTTCCTATCACACATATTTGATAAGCATTCTTTAGAATATATCGACTGTTATTTCAGCTGTTTCTCAGTTCCAGTACAAATGCAATACAAACAAATTAATTAACTTGTTGAGCTAATTAATTTGTTTTATCTCTTTTTGAATATAACTGCATTCAAAGCAAAGATCCAAGAAGATTTGGACTAACATGTAATGGTGTTAATGTGAATCCTGGAGCAAAAGACTTAAACATAAACCTTTAGAATGATTGTCTATCTGCAATGAACATAATCCCAAATTTATTTGCTCTGTGAAGTTTTAATGATAGTTGTTGGCTAATGAACATATGTTTCATTTTATTTTTAGTAAAAATTAACTTGGGGCAATGAACATAGAACAAAAAAGAAAAAGAATATTCATTATGTGTTGGCATTAAAGTACATAATCACGAAAGTTAAAAAGACAGAAGTTAAGAAACCAGAATTACTAGAAATATTAAGTTCATTTTTATTGTTACTGAAATTGTAAATTCATGTATTTTCAATGCGTTTTTCATACATTGATATAGTGTATTTTTAGTATTGATATTGTATTTGTATTGACATGTATCTCTACACAAATAGACAATTATAAATCCCATAAGAAGTTATAATAGAAACCATATATATTATTTATTTGCTTCCAAAAAGAAATCAACCTAACAGTTTTGGAAACTACTTCATCAATTTCTCACATAACTAAAAATAAACATTTGAATCAATTAACAATTTACAAGATACACTGACTGTTCAATTGAAAGTTGACACCTGAATGTGTCATCCCAACAGTGAAGTTTGGCGGTGGTGGTGTGATGGTGTGGTTGTGTTTCTCCTGGTTTGGACGTGGTTCGTTGGTTGTGATCGAGGGGAACTTGGCATCCACACAGTATCTGGACGTTCTCAATTCCATGCTTCCTTTGTTGTGGTTGCAGTTCGGTGAAGGGCCATTTGTGTTCCAGCAAGACAATGCGCTGTGCCATAAGGCCCATGTTGTCAGAGCCTGGTTTCCGGAGAATAATATTCAGGAACTTCAGTGGCCCATCCAGAGTACAAATCTCAACCCTATTGAACATCTGTGGGATGAATTGGAGTGCCGGATTTGTGTGCATCCGATGCAACGGCAAACACGCATCCAACTTGTGCAGGCTTTGAAGGAGGAGTGGGCAAAAATACTGGTTGCTTGCTATCAGAAATTGGTGGAGAGCATGCCAAGGTGTGTGGATACTGAGCTTAGGCAAAAGGCCTCAGTACGTGCTATTAGACATGCTGTAAATAAAGCGTCTGTTCCATATCACAGCTGTCCACTTTCAATTGAGCAGTCAGTGTATTTAGAGATGTATATTAGAAACTTTTTATATATCATTATAACAATATTTCTATTGCGCAGTAGAAATATTGCTCTTGCAACTAAGCTGGTTATTATATATTTCATTAAATCCAAAAGTCAGTCTATTTGAATATCCGTTCAGTTATATTAATTTATTATTATTTGCTTAAGAATTCAAACCAACTAATGCAGCATTCAAATTACAAAGAATATTCAGGGTCTTTCAGAACCATGGTACTATTTGATAAGGATGTTGTAAAAGAATGGTACAGAGTATAGCAAATTAGGAGGCAACTGATAATCAAGTTCCTGCCACACTCAGTGCAACATGTCTGCATCAATGCTGTCTTTAATAACCATCGGTTGGGCATTTGCTGAGTGACCGAAGGCAGACATATTGAACAAAGGTAACAAATAAAACTTGAAAACTCCCTCTGTTCATCCGTGCCTCTTATTTTACTGTACTCTGCACCATTCTCAAACAATATCCTTTTCAAATAGTATCATTATTTCTGAAAGACCCTGTATATCAACTGAAGATGATCACAGAGCATTTTATTATCATTGTATTCGTGCTAATATAAAGAATTAAAAAGAGGGAGTAGAACCTACATCTGCAATATTTCTTTGTTACACCAACATAAAAGAAGTGTAGGGATTCACGCTTGATTTAATGGAAAAGATCTTGCTCACATGGCTCCTAAGATGTAAAGCCAGGAATAGAGAATCAGGAACTTTTTTTTTTTGATAGAGCACTGTTTGTTGCATTAACTTACAAACTTTTAACTGCTAATATTAAAAGGAAGCCGAGACAAGATGCAAATGTTACTTGTTATTATTATATATAGGAGAAGATGAACAACTGATATGATGATGTCAGAAGTGATTCAGACTTAATGATATTAAATGACATTTTTTCACATATACTTCTCTGAGAAAAGATAGGTATTTGCTCTTTTCTTTGGAATCAGAAGGAATTGTATCATCAGCCTATGAAATCAAGATCCTGTGCCTCTCTTTTCTTAACATCATCTCTGAACATCAAGAGAAAGGTCTTTCAGTTCTGTGATATCCTGTTACATGAAACACTTCAACTATGAATCATTATCATCATCTTAATTTGCTAGAACTTCAGCATCTCAAGAGGTGATGGTCTAGTGGTGTTGGTGCCATACTCCTTCACCAGAAGTAAAGTTAATGTTTTGTTTTGTTTTATTCTGATAAAAGAAATGTTAAATAAAGGAGAATTCCATATTAGAATTTATGTGAAAGATGAAGTTGACCTTAGGCTTGTTGTAGTGATTTGCAGGTATGTTAGTAGTTTCAAAAGTTATAGGTTAGAATAAATACGAAATACTCGGTCAAAAAATAGACAAAAATGGTTCTGCTTCATGATTCCTGGTTTCATATAATTCACAAGTCAGCACTGAACTCAACAATGTTGCAGTAATCTGTATTTACCGTAATCATGCTATGAGAAATGCAACATATTTAGTTTCATATTATTAGAGATCTGAAATTTTGCAGAAAAACTGAAGAATTTGAAAGGATTTTTGATACCTCAGTTATATAAAGAAAGAAAAAAAAAAGATTTGCTAACATTATCTTTTAGTTTTTGTCAAAAAGTAGATTATAAAAATGTAATATAAAATTATCAGCATTGTCCAACAATGATATTAACCATCCTGAAAGTAATTAATGAAAAAAAAAAATCACAGGCATATATTTAATTTAAATAAATATACAGGGTGTTTCAGAAATACTTTTACATACTTTAGGAGCGGGTTCCTACCACTAAAACAAGAACAAAAGTCCATATAAACATATGTTAGTTATTAAAGAAAGAACGTACTGAAACATCTGTTAGACATTGTCAGGTTATTAGCAAGTGTTGGAACTTTCAACAACTCAGAAACTCATAAGAAATGTTAAAAAGGTCCTTCTCATGCTTTCACACACACACATGCACTTGTCGGATCATGGACTGTCGCATCCTTTCAAATACTGCCATGTGGTGTCGAATGTTTCGCAGGCTTCATGACATATTGATAAAAAGTCTCTGCATTAGGAATGTCTGCTGCATAAACAAACTGTTTGAGGTGACCCCACAGATAAAAATCCAAAGGACTGAGGTCGGGGAAACATGCAGTCCCGTACCTATCCATCTGTCATGGTAGATATCAGCAAGTGCATCTCGAACAATGTGGCTAAAATGTGCTGGAGCCCCATCATGCATAAACCACATGTTTCATCTTATTTGCAAGGGCACATCCTGTAGCAAGGCTGGAAGAGTGTTCTGAATCATGTCCCTGTAGACAGGGCCTGCCAGATGTGCTGGGAGAACATACAGACCTACTAGACAGTTGCCTACAATTATAGCCCACACATTAATCTTAAACTGATGCTGGTGTCTAGCATGAATTGTACCACGAGGATTTTCATACTCCCACAAATGTTGGTTGTGAAAATTTGTTAGTCCATCTCATCCAAATGCTGCCTCATCTGTAAACAAGACCGCAGAGATATACAATGGTTTGGCAGTTTGTGCAACAAACCAATGGCAAAAGTTCTCCGGTGGTGGGTAATAGGCAGATAAAAGACCCTGCACATGTTGCAGATGATACGGATACAAGAACATCTCATGAAGTACCCTCTATGCGGTAGTAGGAGATGCATCACATACTCGGGTCACCTGTCGTATGCTGATACCTGGATCTTCTGCAACAACCTGTAAAATGCGTTCTTCTGGTTAGGCGTACGAGCGACTCTTGGTCTTCCTCGATCCATAGTTCATGGTGCTACGGATCCTGTCTCAGCAACATTACGATAAACAGCAGCAAATTTTGGATGACTGATACTGATTGCTGTCTGAAAATGCCATCTGATACAACCATGCAGCCTTGCTTTGTTCTCCCAGCACATCTGGCAGGCACTGTCTGCAGGGACATGATTCAGAACACTCTTCCAGCCTTGCTACAGGATGTGCCCTTGCAAATAAGATGAAACATGTGGTTTATGCATGATGGGGCTCCAGCACATTTTAGCCACATTGTTCGAGATGCACTTGCTGATATCTACCATGACATATGGATAGGTACGGGACTGCACGTTCCCCCGACCTCAGTCCTTTGGATTTTTATCTGTGGGGCCACCTCAAACAATTTGTTTACGCAGCAGACATTCCTAATGCAGAGACTTTTTATCAATATGTCATGAAGCCTGCGAAACGTTCGACACCACATGGCAGTATTTGAAAGGATGCGACAGTCCATGATCCGACATGGGCATGTGTGTGTGTGAAAGCCCGAGAAGGACATTTTGAACATTTCTTATGAGTTTCTGAGTTGTTGAAAGTTCCAACACTTGCTAATAACCTGACAATGTCTAACAGATGTTTCAGTACGTTCTTTCTTTAATAACTAACATATGTTTATATGGACTTTTGTTTCAGTGTTAGGAACCCGCTCCCAAAGTATGTAAAAGTATTTCTGAAACACCCTGCATATATATTTTCTATGCAGTTTATTCTGTAAAACACTAACTCTGTAAGATCTGCTCTATCTGATATGATATTTGATATTATTTATAAAAACTGCAGGTAAGTCAAATTATTGTCTTCAGTTATTGTTTAATTGCTAATAGTATAAAGGAGAATTTTACCATTAAAATTTTCCCTTATTATCAAAATGTCTTCCTTTTTTTTTAATGATCATGGAATGAAAGGAAATAGCATAAAATTACCATCTTCCAATAAGATGAAATACTCTTAAGAAAAATTCATCAGATATTGACTAAAACACTTTAGACTGATGATTATATGAGGAAACTAGAATGGCTGTTTGACTGCAATGTTAATATCTTGAGAAATTGAAATAAATTAAAAGTTTTATGGCCATCTGATTCTGGAATAACTAAAATTCTTTTAATGATTTAGCTTTCAAAATGTCTTTTTAGTACTGATAATGTTATTATTGGATTACACACTTTTCTTACCTTGTGAAGATCTTCTCCTTAGTAGAAGAATTGGTTCTAGTGAATCTATAATTGGTGTTGAAGATCCTTCATATAAGCCTCGGAATCCTAGAAAAGGAATGACAGTTTGTGCCACAAGGGCTTCAACTTCCTCATTGGGTGGGTAAGTATCCTGGACACTCTGTGAATCAAACACTTATTAATCATTTACAGTTCAAAATTAGGAATTATGTAATATCCATTAAACAATTCTAAATGAAAATGAAACAATATAATTCATTAATGATAATGATTAATATAATACATTAATTGAATAATAATTTTAAAAAATGATAATATCTTCAGGAAATAAAATTATTATTAATAATCACTGTATTAATGATAAATTTAATTATAAATTACCTGTAAAATTAAAAGCATTTGTCTGAAGAATGGAGAAATTTTACATTGTTTTTCTTTAACATATTCTAAAAGAGAGAAAGAAAAAAAAATTATCAAGTAATCAATTGTTTACAATATCTATTCAGGTATGAAGATAAATGATATAAAGAACAAAACTTTAATTTCACTTATTCTTAAATATTCTTGCACTGAATTTTGACTTTCAGTTGCTCTCCTATGGAATCATTTAATTTATATTTCACACAATTGAAGAATTCCAAACAATCTGTTGTTTCTTGTTTCACTGCTTCTCTTCTGGATCTGTTTAAAGACTAAAAATGTTTACTCCAAAATGCATCTCCTTTACATCATAACTCCTCATCTCCAATAATAAATATTGATTACATTTGTTATTTTTATTAACATAAATAAATAAACATTACCAATTTTGTAATCTCAGAGTTTTAAACATTAATAACTGGAATTAATGATAATAATGATTTCAGATAAAACTTTGTAATATAATCATAAAATTAGTACGGTAGTCTTCTTAAAGTGTGATCTCCTATCGCAGAGGTACACATTCTATGGAACTCAGGAGTTCCCCATAGAATACCCTGGGGAAATAGACTGAGGGGGTGTCCTATTGCTGTCCTCAAGAAGCCTTCAGACCTCAAGAGAAAGTGAAGAAGAGGCTGACAAACACAAAAGGAACATCCATGCCACTGCCAGGATTCAAACCCAGGTTCCGACACCACCGCCTAAACCACTACGCCATGCCGGAATGGCTAAAACTTAGTATTACAAACTAAATTTATTTCAAAGCAAACTTCTATATACATGCATATATATTTATATATTGAAAGACTGCTTTGTTATGTAGATGTATGTGGAAATGAATATGAAATGGTCTACTGATGTTAGATAATTTTCAATTTTTCTTAATAAAAATGCCATTACTCAAAGATTTGTAGTTTAATTATCATCATTTTTTTGAGATGTTTTCAGCAAGTCTATACACTAATGTTTAATAAAAGGAAATGTATTAAATAATTTAAGTAAGAAAATCCTTCTTATATTATTATGATGATAATTAATAATCCTTTAAAATTACTACAGCTAACTACAGAAATGTAATAATATTAAGTTTATTTACCTTTAACATTAGTCTTCAATAATATGAGATCTCTGAATCCTGTTAAGGTAACTTTTCTTATGTCATCAAGTTTATTCTGTTTCTACAAAGAGAAGAACCGAGTTTACATTACAACCAACAAGCGTCTTACCTACTGGAGCTATTACAAAATTGCTTACAGCATAAAAACAGTGCAAAGTGTTAATATATAAGAAAGCTGATTTGAGGAAAAGAGTTCAGAATACATAACTGTCAGAAGCAGGGCCCCCACAAGGCGGGGTCAGTTGGTCCCTCAGCACCGGGGCCCAGCCTGAGATCCAGTATGTTTATAGTGGAGAACAGGGGTGGGCAAGACGTCTCGCATTTTTGGATGACCGCATGAGAGATGTGAAAAGATGTCTTTTTTTTTTTTTTTGGTCGATTTGGAGATTCCGTTTTTTTTTAGTCTTGAGGTGACCGTGGCACTTGGAGTATACTTGAGGTAGCCCTTGCTTACAAAAAATCTGCCCACCCCTGCTATAGAAGTATGAAATCGTACGGTATTTTCGCGATATTTTTGGCTAAGAATTTATGATTTTGTTCATAACATGGGGGGAGGGGGGGAAAGGCCCGGTATTGCATTTGGTACCTGGGCCCGGAATTTGATGTGGTTGGCCTGGTCAGAAGAGTTACGATGCTGGAATTTACAATCAAGTAAATAAATATAAACTTTGAAAATCAATCTATTTCAGAAGAAATATTTTTAATTTTTTAGTAAAAACAAACTGTCTTGTGAAGTAAGCTTTTTTTTTTTTTTTCATCGATGATAGAATATTTAACTTGGCTCCACTTTAGAAATGTATATTTCGTTTTCTTTTGCATTTTGTCTAAATATGCAGTTCAGGGACACTTGGGACTTTTCTCCTAAAAATAAAATTTGGAAGCATTCTTATCCAGTAGCACATATTTCCTCATTGAATTGAAATAAACTTATCTTACTTCTACAAAAGTTGGAATATCCAGCATAATGTTTCTAAAAAAAGTTGAAAAGAAATCCTGGTTCAAATCATTTCATAATGAAAGAATATACAATGGTATAGAGATAATAAATAAGACAAATCTTTACCATTATTTTATATAAGACGTATGAGGATGGTGGAATGAGAACAGGAAAAGAGAGTGAACAGTGCTTACTACAATGTACTATTGGAGATCGCAAAAGAGGTTATTTAAGAATCAGGAATAATGTTAATTTAAAAAAGTACTACTTTCACATGTATAATTTACACATTTTAGAAAGTTAAGTTAAAGTTTATTTTCAAATTAATTTCGTAAACTCTACCTTCATTGGATAGAATATTGCTTGAAGAATGGGAAGAATTTCAGAATAGAAGTATATCCAGATCTTTTGAAGTTTAGATAAAAATATATCAACTGTAAAAGAAAAAAAAAATAAATAAATAATAAAACTTATAAAAATCTTAAGTTGAGGGATCCTTTTATTGAGAATCAGTTGAAACAATTAAAAATTCACCCAAATTATTATTTTGATTATAAAATCCATGTAATATTCATGTACAGTCTATACTGTCTATGGTTTAGATATGCTGCACATTAATCTACTAGTAGATCTTTAAACATACAAATATGTGTTTAAATACAGATTATTCACAACTAAAGTAACCAACAATGGGTAAGACCAAGTGTTTACAAAATAACATTGTAGATTCCCGCTCTTTGGCAATCATCAGATAGTCACCAGTAAACTGCGACGTCTCTGTGTGTTTTTTTTGCTTTGGAGGCTCCACTGCGATTTCAACAATCATAACTAAAATATTACTAATATGGAAATACTGCAAAAGCAGACATCATCATTATATTGACAAAAAGCTGAATAAAAAGTAATTTTTAAAAACTGAAAGCTATTGTTAGCTGAATATTGAGGCTAAGCACAAAAGTTTCTTCTATTATTATCAAAGAGGTATTAATTCTTAAGGAAAGTTAAACAAATTACATGTGAAGGATAAAGTGTAAGTGGTTTCTCATTTAAAAAAAAAAACAAAAACCTCAACAAAGCCTAAAAACTGCATTTAATTTGTACTTTCTTCCAGACCTCAGCAATTTATGTATGAGATAACCACTCATTTAAATGGCTATTTAAATCAGTGATATTTAAATATTTTTCATTCTGGAAAAAAAAAAAAAAAAAAACAGAAATAATTTTGAAATAGGTAGTGAAGTATTTCATGCATAAATTACTGAGATATTAATAAAGAATCTATGAAGATAAAATCTAATTTCCAAACTACCAATGTTTTTTAAATTTTGTAAAAGTTGAAGATTCATTTGAAAGTAATTTAATCTTTAAAATATGGTTAAATAATATCTGATGAGATTAAATATTGAATGCATTGAGTTAAAATGCTAGAAGCAGTTGTCCATGAAATGAATATTTTTGGTTTAATCCCAATTGCAGAAAATAGAATTTTTCTTCTTACTTCCTGTGCAAATAGGCCTTATGATTTACCAACACTGTTTTAATGGAATCACACAGGGAAGCACATGTTCTCCAATAGCCAATGGGATAGTCTATTAAAGGGAACTTTAAAATTTCTGAATTTTACTAAATAACAAAAAAGAGGTGAGACATTAATGATTACCTAAGATCATATAAATATATGGATTTGTATACACTGTGTTTAAATTATTCATCCAGAATATTTTACTGCTAGAAATGAAGTTTCCTTTCCGTGGAAAGAAACAGATAATTTGACCATATTTAAAAAATAAACAAAAAGTAAATAATATTAAAATAGAAATCTTAACAATTTTAATTACTTAATTATTTAGATATTATTTACTCTTTACTATGTCCCATAAACCATATCCAGGACTCACACTGGATTCAGATCAGATTTCAGAGATTCATAATTTACAATTCATTATGAGTGCATATGCAGAATTGTTTTTGTTTGTTTGAATTCAGCAAAATTTTTCAAGCAGAAAATTTCCTATTCTCTTCAGAGAACCCATTATTTGGTAAACACTACTAAAAAGACAATTTAGTTAATTGCTATTTTTATGAATTTATAGTTTTTATTCACCATTTTCATTATCCTCTTCAAGTTCCATGAGTAGAATTTCCATGCCTTTAGTCATTATTCTATTCTGCAATGTTCAAAAAAGTTAAAATAGATTAT
>JAFIDM010000004.1:12857496-12883012 GCA_023159025.1 Thereuonema tuberculata | reverse complement strand
TTAAAATCTTCTAACACACAGGACTAATACACAAATTAGAACTTTAAACTTTAAGATTTACACAGACTAGTTTCGGTTGCCTCTAATGCAACCCCTTTTCAATGTGAGAAGTCATACAACAAGCAAGTCTCTTTATAACACCAGGTAACCAATAATTGAGTCATCTTCACATGGTCTGCATCCCCTTAACTGAAACGTTATCATTACACTTTCCAGAAGAGGTTCTTTGTTTACATAGGTTACCGATCAGAAGGGTTCTGTTGATCACTGCTGAGTGTCACCCTCCTGTACTATGATTGCTTGGTTCGGAGGGCACCTCCTACTTCCACAATTGATGCTATAGACTTCGGGAATGCAGACCGTATGAAGATGACTTGATTATTGGTTACATAGTGATATAAAGAGACTTGCTTGTCATATCTCTCCTCACATTGAAAAAGGGTTGCAAATAGGGGCAACTCGAAACTAGTCAGTGTAAATTTCAATGTTTGAAAGTTTTAATTTGTGTATTAGTCCTGTGTTATAAGATTTTAATTCAAGTTTTCACTTTTTTCTTTCCCTTTAATCTGGAATAAATAATTACTTTAGTAATGAAAAATACGGGTTTTTGGGTTCTTTTGCCTATGATGCACTATTGTAAAAATATGATAATTTTAAAATTGATTTAACTTATTAGAATGCTACTTCTGTGAAAAATAAACTGAATTCTACTCTTCATAGATGCAATGTGCTATTAAGTAAAATCACTTGCAACAATATCTGTTTTAACAATATCCTTTACCACTATGCAGTTATAGTGATGTAATATTAAGAAATGTGAATTGTTGGAAAAGATTTGTAAGAGATATTATATAAAACAAGTAATGGCACAAGGATGATGATTTCAAGCTTTTGAACTGATTCCTGAAGATGATCAATGATATAAACAGAATGTTTCAAAACTGTGACTTTAAAGATGTTTTCATTTGTTATCCTAACTTCTTATATGCTAAATTGAATTTATAACTGACACACCTAAAACTTTTTATATTATTATACTAAAACTATACAACGCTAATATAGTTGCAAAGTCTATAGGAGATGAATGAGTAGATGTTAACAAGAGCAGTCTTTATTATTATTATTATTATTATCATTATTAATAATAATAATAATAAAATAACAATAATAATAATAATAATGCTCAGAAATTAAGGTTAATGCCATTTGCGACTCAACCAGCCATAGGACTGCAAACAAATTGTACTAAATATCTAGTATATCCAACAAAATGGTAACTCAGAATAAAGAAAAATAGCTCCCTGGAGCTGAGTAACAATACACATCCCTTGTCATATCAAATTCATTTGATGTGTAGTGTGCTATATTGTGGTCCACCACAATAATGAATACAGTATAGCACAATTGCATATTCAGCACAAAAATATCATGTTGTTGTTGTGAAATGGAATACCACTCTTGCACCATTGCTATCCTTAGTTCCTTAAGGATTCTAGATAGTGGTTGGCAACCTGCAAATGCATCTTTTATATCTCATAATGTTCAATCAGGTTTAAGTTGGGAGATCAAGCTGGTCACTAATTCCCGGATATCCGGTTTTCAGATAACCACTAAGGCAGCTCTATGAGGATGTGCATTGTAGACCATAAGCAGGAAGTCATTTCCCATTCATCCCTTGAATAGCCCGACATACTGTTTCAAAACAACATCATGGCGTATCTGGCCTTTTAGTGTTCCCATAACAAATGTAGAGAAGTATGTATCATTCTGCAAACTTGTTAGACTTGTTGGAAACAAAACACACTCCCCACTGGTCCTTGGTCCAAGCATGATGTTCTCTACTTCAGGCTAAATGGGCTATTCTATGGGTGCAGTGAATGGGTTGCATCTTGCAGGCCTACGAGCATACAACCCATGCTCACCCTATCATTTGGAAACATTCTTCCTATTGCTGTTGAAAGGTCTGTGGCAAGGTTCTCTGCTGTATTCTGCCTGCATTGTCTGGAAGTTAGTGTCAAATAACAGTCTTGAATGTCGTCGTAATCCTTGTATGTCCTCTAATGAAATGTCAACTGACATTTCCATCCTAAGTCCAACATATTCAACTCTAGAAATGACACTTGGTGGAATCTACAGCTCCTGAAACACTGCCATCTGGGTTTAACCTGTCTTGAGTCTCACTATGATACTGTCTTATGTAACATCACCAGTATGAGTTGCTGAGCCATATTCATAAGGAGCACTGTGGCATTAAAGAACAACACAACACATGCTCTACATTGCAGCTCCGATTACTGTCTTTCTAGTGCTGAAGCGCCACAAGAGGTCTGCTGAGGGAAATAAATTGCTTTTGGTCATTCAAGCAGAATTATGGAGTAGTTTTCATGGCAATTCACTTTGCATAGTGCAGCTTTTTCCTGTGATTCTTAATTTTTGAACTTGAATGTATTTCCATATTCCAAAGTTGATTTAATTAAGAATGCTGATATTTTTGTTTTGTTTTAATGTTATATCAAAAAAAAATTAGTTTTCATATACATTCATTGCCAAAAAAATTAGTGCATCCAGAATGACTGATCTGGGAACAACGGAATTCTGTATATGGCACCATTGCAGGTAGTTGTGCCACTTATTATAGTTGGACTACGATTGCCTGCTGAGAACTGCCATCAGAGGCATTAGTATCACTATGGCTATGGTAATGTGAACGGTCGACATATGACCACTGGGTGCTTTATAATCAGTATGGTTGTGGAGTTGAGGTCTTGAGTCCTCAACATGCCTCAATGATGCATTCAAGTCGTTTTTGAATTGAGAGAATTTCAGTTGAGAGAAGTTGTCTCATTGGATACAACTAGAGGCTGGCTATTTGTTCTGTCAAATTGACTGGCACCTGGACCTTTCTGACTGTACTTTGCAATGGTGCAGGGATCAGTGGAAACATGACGGAACAAACATGCACTGGCAAAGCACTGAGAGACCTGGCAGACTACCAGAAGACAGGATCATGGCAATGTCCGACAGGACAAACCGATCCAAGAGAATCTCTGTCCACCATCTAGAGACATACAGACCTCATTACCTAGTGTCTACATGCAAGATTACGAAGCAACTTTCAGAGTGAGACTTGCATTCTTGGCAGTCCTTATGCTGTCTGCCATTAACACCCCACCATCAGCAGCTTCATTTGCAATGGTGTACTGAACAGGTAGAGTGGACGGCTATGGACTGCCAATGAATCGTTAAAAGTGACAATCCATGTTTTTTTCTGGACGTGGATAACCACCATACTTGAGTATGGAGAAGCACTGGAAAGTGCACAAACATACTTTATTGTTGAACGACACACTGCTAGGACTGGTGGCTTCATGGTGTGGGGAGCCATCGCCTACAACTCTCAGTCTCTACAACTCTCAGTCTCAGTGATTGCAAGAACATTGATGGTGCAGCAGTACATTCTTCAGAGATTCTTCAGCCCTTCATGGAACAGCTATAGGAGTTCAATTCTCAACAAGATAATGCCTGCCATCATACAGCTTGGGATTTTTCTTTAGACTGCCTCCATGCTGTTGACATCTTTCCTTGGCTCAACAGGTCTCCAGACTTGTCAGCCATTGAATATGTGTGGCAGAAGCTGGAATGGTAGGTTCGGCCATCAACGGTTATGGGTGATCTGGCAGATGCAACAGCTATGGGAGGGTATTCCACAGGATTAGATGTCTTTATAACTCCATACCAAACGTAGCACCACATGTATTCATGTTAGGGACAGTATGGCACCGTACTAAAGGGAATATTGACCTTTAGTGTTTTGCCTGAATAAATGACTCATTTGATCTGATATTATAATCAGTTACTTGCATTATCATTCTCATTGCCTATGCCAAGTGTCATTCCATTTTGAGTGCTGCTTCTGGATGTGCTAATTGTTTTGGTAATCAGTGGATATTAAAATGAATAAAAATTACAGAAATGTCATAATTTTTTAGCATCAGTTTTCTATTTCAATCTAATATCAGTTATTCTTCTTTTCTCCTCCTATCTTTAATTTTTTTTTATATTCCTAATTATTAAGAAAGCTAATTTATATTAAAATTTATAAAAATGGCAGAAAATTGATGAGTTACAAATTGATAAGTTTTTGTATGATGCTTACTTTCATTAAGAAAGCTTTTGTAGCCTTGAAAAGTACCTGTGTACAGTGAAATTAAGCATTTTTAAAAAGTGTTTGGTACAAGAGATTACTTTATATATAGTCAATTTTCGTATTACATCATTATTAAGAAGTGTAACTGTTTTTAAAAAAACTTGTAAAAATACTATACATTTATTTACTACTTTGAAGAGATAAAGAATATTGCTGAAATACAAAAGACTTTCATTCACAGGCATTTAAGAAGGAGTTATTTTTATTATGAAAGGAAAGTTTATTTGGAAAGTTTATTTTATTTTACTTTTTCTAGTTAAAAGTTAAAGCAGTCCCGCTACAGGCCAATGTAGGCCCTTGGGGTCGCGAAAGGTAAGGGCTCCCAGCACTACTTGACTCGCTTTAACTCCCGGGAAAGAAACCCGGTACCTATTCAACAGAGGGCTGGGTAGAACCTGGGGCCCGTTTGGAGGAGAAAGAAGCATGGAAAAATCCCGCCCTCCGCCGAGGCCGGGAATCGAACCCATCACCTCCAACTCCGCAGCCAAGCACCCTTACCCACTCGGCTACCGGACCCACTTACTTTTTCTATTTGATATTGTTGTGCATTGTGAAAAATGTCTTTGTTTTTAAGATAATTATTAAAATTGGCAAACCAAGGAACTAACCTTATAATAATCAATGAGAAATGTTCCTTTTTTGGTAGTAAGAAGATGCCTATTGAAAAAAAAAAAATAGCATAAATTTAAGAAATGAAAAAAATTAATACTTAATAAAAGTAAAACCTATTTACATAATTTATTAAAAATTACCAGACTTCTCAATTGCAGAATCAAATCTAAAATAAGGTAAATGTTACTCAGTTCATTAAATAATTGGATTGTAATTACTACTAAAAAAATCTTCATGTTGTGAAAGTTTAAAATATCTTATTGATGAGACTATAATATCTTAAAGACAATATATAAAATCCACATTCGGATAACTGTGAAAGATCACTTAGCAGCTTTAAGTTAAGAATAGGCTGACTAACAAATAATTTGCTTTCACTCATTCCATTTTTGCATTTTAGAAAAAGAAATTTTATTAAAAAAAATAGCAGATTTACTAATTCTAGCATTTTGAATAATGAAGAAAGAACGTGATTGTTTCAAAGATAGAGTAAGTGTTAATTCAAGAAATCCTCAAAGAATAAGAAAGAAAGAAAATAAAAAAGGGATTCATAACAGCTCTATTGGATGTATTTGTTATTCTGTTCTAAAAAGAGAGAGATGAGAATAAAAAGGAATCAGTGATAGACAAATTGTAGAAATGTCAGGATATAATTTTGTATGAAGTATGTTTAAAAGCTTCAATATCCTTGAAGGTATGCTAAGGATCTAAGAGATGTCATTGTGAGTTCCTTACAAGTGCTTCTTTAATTACGTTGTTTTCTGTCAAAGTAAATGGATCATTATTCTTTAGAAAGTTATCATTAAGGGAAGTAGCATGAGAACTGTCAATACGTCTTACAACTGTTACAATGTTATTTATCTTTTTTCTTAAATTGTTTAAATAATCTTTGAATAAAAAGAATTAAGGAGTTTTAGAATAATAACAATAATAATAAAAAAAAAAAAAACACCCAGAGAAATGCAAAGGAATTACAACTAAATTAAGTAATATTCAAATTTTGCTTTCAAATGGAAGATTTTTAACAGTTTAAAAATCAGATTTATAGAAAGTTAACAGTAATTGTATAGGAATGACTAAAAGATCCCTCCTCCAAAACCCCTCCCACCCAAAAAAAAAAAGCCATAATGTTCAACGATGTAGACAACTACTTTATCTTAAATTTTTAAAGATGGGCTTTTAGAAGTAGTTTATTCGAATGCATGAAATTAGTAAGCAGAAAAAAAAATCCAAATATTAATGAAACCTGTGTCCATTAGCATCACCTAGTGGTCTAATATTGCTTAACAGTATTTCTCAGTCATTTTCTTTTGACACATTCAATATATTCGGTGAGTGCAAAAGTTCTACCCGTTTTTATTACCCATAAAGAAGAGCAAATAAACGCAAAATGAACAGTACCTATTATTGTGCATAATCCCCATTGTATCTAGGACCTCTTGCCATCTTTCGGATAGGAGATGAATCCCGCGGCGGTAAAATTCCGGCGGTTTCGAGTCAAAAAAGTCTTGGATGGCAGTTTTCACAACATCAAGATCATCAAAGATTTTCTGACTGAAGGAATTGTTCAACGCACGAAATAGGTGATAGTCAGTTGGTGCCAAGTCAGGAGAATAAGGAGGGTGGGGTAAAACCTCCCAACCAAAGCCCAGTAACTTTTGACGAATGATGACAGCAGCATGTGGCCTGGCGTTATCGTGATGAAGGATAACACTGTGACGATTGATGAGACATGGTCGTTTTGCTACCTGTCTAACTGAGGACAGTAGAAGGCAGCATTGATGGTTTGGTTGAGTGGCAGGACCTCCCAGTGAACTATTCCCTGCACATCCCACCACACACTCAATAACATCTTCTTGGGATGAAGTTCAGCTTTCGAAGTCTATGCAGGCAGATCAGAAGGGCGACACACAGTCCTACGACGCTTTACGTTACGGTACATAACCCACTTCTCATCTCCTGTCACAATTCGTGTCAAGAATGGGTCATTTTTGTACCGGGAAAGCAAGGAAACACAGGTGGCGATTCGGTCATCCCGTTGCTTAGCTGTCAGGTTATATGGAACCCAACGATCCAACTTTCTCGTAAAACCCAACTTAACCAGCCGTCTCTCGACCGTTGTCCAGTGTACGTTGAAGGTCTCCGCTAATTCTTGCACGGTTTGGTTCGGGCTGTTCCTTATGGCTTGGTCAATATCGTCCTCTCCAACGTGTGATGGCCGTCCACTCCTAGTCTGAACTTGGCAGCTTCTGTCTCCTTCCCAAAATTTACGAAACCACAGTCGACATGTGTTTTCGTCTATTGCATCCTCCCCATAAACTTGACAAGCATGGCGACATGCTACGGCTGCCGTACTTTTTTATCGAACTCGTATAACAAACAATATCGTATATGCTCCTTCTCGCGCTCCGTGTTACACCCTCTGATATTTTTTTTGAGATGATTAACTTTGTGAGTCACGATGCATTTATATGTGAGGCATCCACACATTTGATTGGAAGACGATTTGCGTCATTACAATGTCACGTGTGAGGGCAATTCCATTGCAAATTTTCATATCCAAAAACGGGTAGAACTTTTGCACTCACCCAATACTTTGAATAGCCTATATGTCACATTATCTTAATTATTCACGTTTCATTAATTATAGCAAAGCTTAAAAAAGAAGTTGGAAAATTTACCTCACATTATTCTGTAAAGCAAATAAGTCATTTTCTTTCAATCTCTGTTTCTGGAATAATAATATGATGGCATCAGCTAATCTATAAAGGATAAAATAAATAAAAAGTCAAATTATATGCACAAAAATATAATGAAGCTATTTGAGATGATACTTACTTTTTATTATAGAATTAGTGGTTTCATTGGAACATAAACTAAGATAACTAATCTTAATGGAACAAAATTTTTAATAATAACTTTTATATAATTTCTTTGTCAAAATTAATGTAAAATATGTTTACATATATATATTTATTTCATAATTAAGATTTTTCTTCAAAAAAAACAGCCAATGTAAAAACTTTCAGAAATAGATCACTGACAATTTTCTTTTCCCAAGTGGAAAACTCTATTTTGACAGACTACATCATTAAGCTGAGTTATATGCAGCCTAATGGCGATATCAGGTGCTTTTTTTTTATTTATTTAACCGGTAATCACAGGTATCAAAGATCATTTAGCGCTTAAGGATTCTGTACACCTATCTCCCACGCAAGGATGTTTACATTTGACAAGTAAGTCGCCTCATTTTTGCTTTCCGCACAATTTGACCTCAAATTTTAATTTTGTATTTATTAAAATGATTACAAATATAGTAAAAGTTTAATTTTGAAAATAATAATGGTGACTATTTGTCATTTTAGTCATTCATTCGGTTTTTGCAACCTTTGGTGTGTTGGGTTCTGACTCAATTCCAGCTGAGATATGGGTGTTTATTTCTTTTTAAAGAATTTACGAGTAAAAAGAGTTCTGTCGACTTAATTATATTCAGTTCAGTGGCACAGCTAGGATTTGGTCAGTTTTTGTGTTGAGTATATTATGTATTCTTGTACCCAAAACAACGTTTATATTTTAGTATATAATATTCCTAAAAAGTTAGTAAATTATATATTTAAGTCCGTATTTCTTTCTAATCTCCTCTCTTCTAGTCGTCATATTATTATAAAAATAACCTCATCTTCACACCAATAAAATATATTGAATAAATGTATTTTATTAAATATATTTTACTGGTGTGAAGATGTGGTTATTTTAAATTATACATTATTTTTATAAATAATTTTTTAAAATTAGATTAATTTAAGCTGATTAAATTTGATTTGAAGGAGGGTCTTATAATTCCAGAACTCTCCATTGAAATTACTCATCAATGTTTTGCCGAGATGTTATAATCGGTGGCGATGAGCCTAGACACAATGTACTGATTCATCGGAATGCTCTTAACATTCTCAACATTTAAAATTCTGTTATAACTAGCATATAAGCCGATCATACAAAACCTCTTTTGTGATGGGATAATAATGCGATGGTATTAATTACATCGGGTCGTTATCCAATTTACAGCAAAGGACTTTGGGAATCTACATAAGAATATTTTTTCAACCTTCAAAAATGACGGAATAAAAATAAAAATCAACAAAGCGGCATTTGAGTGACATTATTTAAAGTAATAAAAAATTATTTAAAGATTAGTTTTTCAGCTGAGTTGACTGTGCCATTTATAATAATAATTAATAATAAATGTAATATACATAAACTTCAAATTACCAATAATACGCTAGTTGTGTTTCATACAAACATTCCAATAGTTAAGTCTGAGACAGTTGCTGTTGGAAGATATGACCATTTTCAATGTATCTGTCGGCAGCAATGGAAAGACCCCAATTTAATAAGTCTGACACTACCGGAGCCGCAGTCAATATACCAGCAGGCCGCTGGTTGTGCACCCCTGGTCTACATCAACCGCCAGAGGCAAATAAAGAAAACGAGAAAGAGTAGCGGATAACGGCTTTATTATTATTATTATTATTTAAATTTCTGTACATCATTTTCTTAATATACTGGTGACAGAAACAAGGCCGAAATCCCAGAAATAAAAGAAATTAGCTCACTTTTTCTACTGAGATTATTCATAAAGTTGGAGATGAAAGATTTTGTAAAAGGAAGAGAAACAGAGAAATTCAATATCGTAGTAGAAATTGTGTAGAGACTAAATGGAGATGTGGGATGGAACAATCCTACAGCGTCTGCTATTATGGTTGTACTTTTCTTTCTGTTTAACAATATTCTATTCAGAATATTCATTCAGTTCAAATATTTTATTTCTTAATTTTACCATTACTATTCTGTAGAAGCGAATAAGCTATGATACGGATTTCTTGTTTCGTGTTTGGCAAATTCATTTTGCAATGTATTATCGTTGTGACATTAGGTATTAAGTTTATAACAAATCCATAGTAACAAAATAATTTATTGATTGATAATTAGCTTGGAAATCTGGAAGCAAATTACAGCCAAGTCCGTATCTCCTGTTAAACTTGATAGACTGGAATCTATTTTATTTTAAAGATTTTTTTTAAATGTATTGAGATCCTCTTAAAATAATATAAATTGCCATTATTTAAAAGGTGACTCGTCGATAAATGACAGTTAAATATAGATGCTTTTTTTGTTAGTCCGAATTACTGAAATTAATAATTAACCCTTTATTAATAATACTAAAAGCAGATGCTATGCTCGTTTTATATAGACACGTAGAAGTACCCGACGTTTCTTGGGAAATATTATTTTGAAAAATAATACTTTCGTTTTTTGGTCTTGTTTCACTTAGTTCCTATCCATTTAGTTTTATTCATTAAAAAGAAATATTAATAATTCTGTTCTAGTAACTTCCTTGGGAAGGTTGTTAAAGTGAAATGAAGACGAGATACACAATTTCCGCTAATATTCCAAAATAAAATGAAATAATGGTTGAATAGGAGTTTCTTCAATAAATTACAAAGTTAAGCTTTTTGAAATACCATATGAAGAAAAAATGAGAGTGAACTGGACTTAGGTGAATTCCGTTCGAATATGCATAAAATTGCCTTAATAACCTTTAAATGTCTGCAAAGGAGTCTGACCAAATATAATTTCAATTAAGATTCTATACACATTTAGGTTGAGTTAACTGAAGAAGTAACTGAGTTGAAAAAACACAACTAAAAATAAAAGGCTTTTTAAGTTAAGAACTTTGATAAACTCCAAAACATAGTTTATACTAGTATGTTTGACAGACTATAAAGATTTTCATCTTTTTCAAATAATAGATTATAATCTCTAATTTACTCATTTAAATTTTTTTACAATAAATAGTAAATATATATATATAAGTTTGGTTCTGAAGGAGGAGTGGGACATGACAATGGATAGATCTTCTGAGCGATTTTCCCGACTCCGGGTTGGAGGTTTACTCAATATTTTGGCTCGGTTCCGTAAGCCTTCAACAGGTGATGATGAGAATTATATAAATTTTGCCACTTCCATTTTGTCCGTGTCTCGGACAAGCTGTTTCCGTGGCCTTTTCCTAGAGAGATTGCGAATACACTTATAAAGTACAAATTGGAAGTAGCAAAATTTATGTAATTCTCATCATCTCCTGAAGAAGGCTGAAGGAACCGAGCCGAAATATTGAGTAAACATCAACTCGGAGTCGGGAAAATCCCTCAGTCAAAGAGCTATCCAGTATCATGTCCAGATAATTATATGTATTTATTGATGAGTATTCCGTCATTAGTAAAACCTTTTATTCCATTACTAAAAAACCTTGGTACGTATTGTAATTGCAGAAGGACGATTGTAAGATAGATTAAGCAGACTGAAGATAAACTTCTCTACTACATACGCTTTGTTTATTACTAACTAATAATAGTTTCATCAACGTTATCATATGATAGAAGATTTATTTCCTTTAAAATTGCATTTTCATGTTATTTATTATTAAACATACTTATCTGAAATACAGGAAGATACGGTATCTTTGAAATTAGACTAACATTGACATAGAAGCGATAACGAATACTCATGAAAGAAATAATTAATACCCGTGTTAATGATCACAGTATCTGTATTTGGCGTCTGTACAAATGATCACTACTGTATTTCATTGTACAACTTGATTTCGTGCTTCTATATGGGATTATTAAGTGGAATACAAGCGCTGCTCAGAAAATTGAAAAGAAGAACAAAACATAAGTAAGAATTCAATCGTTCTCTTGCATCTACGCCGCTCCTATCTTGATATGTTCTTCGCCCAGTTTCTCGCTTCTGAAGTCCACTGTATAGGATTAATATCATTGTAAGCAAAGTAAGCAGGATAAGGGGAATATCAAAAATTAAAAAAAATAAAGAAAGTAAAACAGAAAAATGAAGTCTGAAGTAATTGTGGATTGAAGGAAGTGTACCATATATACTTTATAAGCATGTTTCGTCATCAAATGTATTTTGTAAAGTAGATTAAAGTTTGTAAACGATCAATTAAGAAGAAAAAAAAGTAATTATTTAAGAAAATTTGAAGTTTTCTTATATTACCCCAAAATTTACATGACTATAATAGATATAAAATTCATTAAAAAAAAAAAAAAAAGATGGCTAGACTAAAATTAGTAAAACTTAAATTAACAACATAAACTAAAGTTAGTAAACCTTAGACTAATAGAAAGGCTAGTTTACAATACGTAGTACTTATAATAAGAGAGGAAGGGGTCCATTTTTAAAATGAGGGAGCATCAGAAACCGGCTCTTAAGCATCATTTTATCTTTTTAGATCAAGTGTCTCATGGGTTTGTCGATCTATAGCTGAAGAAACATGTTGAGATTTTAACCGGAATCCAAAAAAAACATAGTGAAGTATCCCACTATGGAACTATGTGGCCTTTGAGATCGGGGAGCTAAGGTTCCTGGCGTTCCATAATCTAAGTTGAGATTGGGTGGTCAACCTGTCCGACTTAATTCCCAGGAAAGAAATTCGATCCCCATTTTACAGAGGGCTGGGTTAACTCTAGGACCCGGCCAGAGCAGAAACACGAAAATCCTCGACTTCCACTGAAAACGAACGTGGTTCTTCCAGTCCTCAACCCAATGCCTTACCACTAGACTACATAATAATAACCATAATAATAACTTAATAAATAAATAAATAATAATAAAATGCAAATAAAGGCCTTTCTGTTATACTCCCCCCCCCCTCCTTTAAGTTATTTCTCTTTGAATTACAATGCACAGTAAAGGTCTTCAATAATAATAATAATAACTTAATAAATAAATAAATAATAAAGTGGAAAGTGCACAAGCTGAAGACTTCTTCTTCTGTTGTATTATTATCAAAATAATGATAATAAAACGCAATTATGTTACATTTCAATATGGCCAATGCAAAAATAAAATAGAAAATAAAAAACAATATCGCTAAGAGTAAAAAAAGAAAGAAAAATTTGGAACAATGCTTTTTTTTTTTATTTATTTATTTATTTATTTATTTATTTATTTATTTATTTATTCAAGCATCCAGTTTTTGTATTACAATTGAATCTTTTACCTTCTTTGTCTTCAGAGGTGATTGATATTAACTGAAGAGCTTCTTACTAACTAGCGCGAAACAGTTGTATTGTAACACAAGATCTCATTCATTAATTCTGATTGGTAAACACAACTAATAAATAATTTATTTTTGCTCTCCTACACAGACACTGCTCTCTTCTTGGCACCTATAGCAATTGATCAACATTTACTTCTTTAATGCATAATTCTTGAAATACTTATTTTCTTATGTTGCAACATTAAAAGATTATAATTTTTAGAATAAGAAAGTAACATATGAACACAAACTCATTGCTGGCTTGATGTTTATATGGATTACTTAATCATTTTAGTATTTATTTACTCATACTCTTACTATTTTCTCATGGTAGGCTTTGTTTGGAACCTTTTGACTGAATTCGTAGTTTGTGTGCAGAATAGTTTGAAAAGCACTGCTTTATTGTATCCTTCGTAAAAAGCAAAGTCAGCTTTTAAAGTACTCGCCATTATTAAGACATTCAGTTGTCGTTCTAAGAGCTTAAGTTTATTCAAAGCTCATAACTTAACACATTGTTGTTTTGATCAACATAAAGAAGCCGTTGTTGATTCATCGTCACACGTCTCCGTTACCGGGAAACTTTCAGTCCCGAAAACAAACAAACTTCAGTTCTCTTCTGTTCCTTGCGATGTCGTCAGTTTAACACACGATTGCACACCATAGATCCTTTTTTAATTCTGACGGACATAATCAAACCACTAGTCAAAATGTTATCACAGAAACTCACAATTGGTATAGTTCAATATCAATGAGAAAAACAATGCTGTCATAAGACAATTATTTTTATTTGGTATATCCTTATTAAACTTGCATATATTTTACTTTTTTGGGAATAAAAAAAGAGTAAAGAAATATGGTAGTTTTCCTATTGATTCAGTTATATATTAAAAACTATTTTAATAACTAATAACTCTTTTCGAGTTATTATTAATAATAATCATTTTAGTTAGTTTTACAGAAAAAAAAATTGCTCTTTAAGATTTGATTGCACAATCTGATTATGATGGGGAGGTGTTTGTGAGCAGAAAAAAAATAGGCTTACATTTTTAATATATATGTGATTAATATTATATTAATAGTGACTAAATTACATATCATCATATAATAATGATGATTACTATTTAATAGTTTCTGACTGATAACAATTCCCTCAATCGAAATATTCCAGTGTATGTTCTTTAATGAAAATTGTTTAATTTATTTTGTTAGTTGTTATATTTTTTTTTGAATGGATTTTTAAAAATTTGCACTTGGATTAATTTCCACGGCAATTTGGGACTCTTTGAGAAGTGATCTGCGACTTCCAACACAGTGACGGTTTACGACTATTCAAACATTCCATTTTGTTCAAAGTTGGGGTAAAAAAAAACCCAAAATGTTCTTATTAATACTAAAACAGTTGCCGATTCTTGGTCTATTTCTGTTTCTAAAAATTACAGCCCATGAAGTAGAAGGATTCAATAATCATTAAAACATAACTGAACTGTCTTTTCTAAAATGTTTGAACGATCTTGCCAATTCTGTAAAGTAACAAACAGTTTGACCACGACATATGTTAACAATTTCAGTTTGTACTTCACTTTTTTTGCTCCTTTCCTACTTTTTTTCGACATTTTCAGTCATTGAAAGTCTGTTTGGAAAATTTATCTTCATTAAAATACTTCGTATTAATGCAAATTGTAAATAAAAAAAAGATAATCCTCAAGACCAAAATCTGGAGCTCAAAAGAAACACATCTTGTCTTTCTCATCAAAAAGGAGAAAATATGATCTTAAAGCATCTATAAAATAGAATCACGAATATGGAACACATTGTCTTATACTTCTATGATTGTATCATTTCGATTAATGGATTAATGAACCACTAGAGTTAAAATATTCTCCCTACAGTTTCTAAGTCATTTTCAGAGATTTTGTTGATATTTTATCACTTTATTTCCTCCGTCATCCGTGATACTAGACAGGAAAATATGTCGAAACCAGTATGTACAATTTCATTTATATATAAGTGCTATAAACTTTAAATGCACTCAGTCAGAGATAGATTCGTAAAGTTATTTGTATTTCCAATATCACATAATGAGTATTTGTTGAGTATTAGGTACCATAGCAGCTTTATATTCACCTAGATTCTTTTTTTTTTTTCTATTAGATAATTATTAACTAGAAAAAATATTGCGTTATAACCTTACAGAAATTTCAAAATGGCGGATGTCTTTCTTAGTTTGCGATAGGCTACTTACGTTTTTTATAATTTTTAAATCTACGTTTTAAAAGAAAAACTGAATATTGAAATACACTTACCGTCTCCATTTCTCACTGTGTTGGCAAATATCTTCGTCTTTTTCTCGAATTTTGTCCAAATGAAACAGTTTGATAGGCAAGCAGCTGATAGCCATGATGTTCTGTCAAGAGATAGTGGAAAACGAGAAATGCAGACAACAACAGAACTGTACTTAAAAACAAACAAAATATTATATTAACCGGTGATTAACATAATTCTAAAGATAGTTGTCTTATTGACTTTCGTATGTTCATAATATCCTACTTGTTTTTAATAGTCAACTTCTATTTGTTTGTTAGAAGAACAATAATGTTCAATAAAACTGTTTCGTAAGCTTATCAGAAATAGTAACTTATTAATCAGATAAACATATTTTCGATTAAATATCAACAGCTTTATCTTCACTGAAATTTTTTACAAGAAAATCAAAATGTTCCAAATCAAAGAAATAGAAAAAATAATCTGCGAAGTAATTTTGCAAATTACTATTATTTATTTTTAAAAAAATATTTAACTGAACTTTTAATTTTAAATACATATTTTGAATTAAAATTTTAAATATACAGTATTAAAAAAATATTATAATTATTTTGTATTCCTTTGTTTTCGTTGTCTTTTATATAAATGTGAAAAGGAATGGTTTAAGGCTAATTTTCTACAGTCCGGAATCAATGCACAAAAGACATCCATTTTTTTTTTTTTGCTATAGTTTTTATATATATATTTACCTTTTACCTGAATAAAAACATAAGAAATATATGTAATTCAGTGTCATAACAGTGTTTAAAATCTTGTTTGATCTAGTATAATGATTTTTAAGTCAGGTGGAGAAACAAGTTGTTTTTTTTTCCCCTTTTTAAAACCGACCTTTGAATTTAAGAAAGACAATTAATTTGGAAAAGACATTGTTAGAATGGTACTTACGTCATCTGGTTTTCTATGTTTCCTGTTTTTGGAGGGCTTTTTGATTTGTTTCAGAATTTCGATTCACCAATCTTTTCGGCTTCCGGTGTAGTTTTCTATCATCTTTTAGTGCCTTTTAATTTCTTGGTAATTTCTTTTCCTTAGAAATAAGTTATGAAATATCACAGCTGAAAAGTTCTTCAACTCTAGTTGCAACTGAACCAACCCGGTGCCAAATTACTGTTTGCCGATGTTTAATGTTACAGAGTTGATGCTGTGAAAGCCACGACCAATTCAGTTATGACGTCATGTGTTTAAAAGCAACAAATAAAAAGTGTTCGACAGATAAAGAGAGATCAATGAGCTTTACTGATACGAATGAAGGAAATTTCACGATTAATTCTATTTTAAAAGTCTATTCATTCAAACTTGGGAATTCTTTTTCTTTTTCATTTTTTATTCTACAAATAAACAAAGATATTTAAAGATGAAGAATTAAGATTTCGTTCAGATTTTTTTCCAATAACTTTAATCACAAAGTTAACATTTTGATTCTATAAAATAAAAAGCTTATTTAACTATTGAAAATAAAAGTTTAGGCTTATCTGAAAAAGTTAAGTAAAATAATCAATTTAAATATTGAATCCACAATTAAAATATTTAGAGGATTTAGAGTTTTTAAAGATGGATCAAACGGAGTTACAAAGATCTAACTATAATGGATCGTTTTAAATTCTGTCATCTAAGCTTACAGTTTTCAACAATACTTAAAATAATAACTCATTAAAATTTTACATGTCTGTCTCATTAAGTTACTTTTTTTTTTAATTCAAGCATAAATTCTTATCTGACTTAATTCTTTAATTCTTCTATAAATTCAAATGTTATTCATTTTTATTTATTGGTTTTGAAACTAAAAACAATATTTCTACCAAAAACTTAGGAAAAACAAAAACTATTCTGTATAATCTTAACATTTGATATTTTATTTCTGTATGACTTCAAAGTAATTATCATTAAAAAAAAAACAAAAAAAATAAATGATATTAAAATAAAAAATCTCTCCGATTTCAAGTTCAAGCCAGGATGAAATTTCACCTGATTGTCAATAATCATTTTCCACTATTTTTATCCATTGCAGAATGATTTTTTTTTTTTTTGCAAGTTTATTAATTTTTGATTTTATTTTGTACTTTTCCCGTCGAATTCGGTTAACCTTATAATTTATTTTTTTTAACAAGAGGATCAAATCTTGGCATCCTCTCATTTCTAGGAATTCAAGCTTACAATTCATATTTTTCATCGATGATTTTCTTTTTGTCTTTCTAATTTTTGATTCCATTTTTGTTACTTTATGACAAATTTTTCAGATCCAGTGTGTGCGTGTTAATTATTTCAAATATGATTTCAATGAAATTACGAATTTTATTTTTAAAATATTGTTACGAAGCCAGTTACATCTGAACTCTTAACACTTCAACATAGCTATTTATATCTTAAAACATGCGTAAATGACGACTAACAAGAAACTTCTAGAACAAATATACAGTAGCTTGAAAGTTTGAAATGAAAAAAAAAAGGATCTGAAAAACTTATCTGGGATTGAACCCAGGACATAAAGAGTCTATATACTCAACCATCCGGCTCTCAGATTTACTAAAACTTAAATCGTGATAATAACTTTTTAAGTTACTTTTTTATTAGTGTTTATATACTTGAAGAAACGGTACCCTGATAAGTAACTACGAAGGTCATATCATAGCAGACGACTTATCATAATGGTTTCTTTATAGTTACGAAGCTCACCCCATCCCTTTTTTTTTATTTTATTTTATTTCTATACATCTACAAATGTTAAGTTGATCTATGTAATTATAGTCTACATTTTGAAGTGATTGCTAGAATAGATCTGTCGCAAGTTATTGTAAAAAGTACTGAACTAACAGAACAATGAACAGACTTTGGATGTTGTCGAAATTCCTTCAAATTATTCACTATATGAGTCTAACGCTAGTGTAGGAGGATGAAATGTAATAAAGGCAAACAGGGAATTTTGATGCAATAAGATTTCAGAAATTTCTGTTACTAGTAGAGGCGTTTCACAATCTTTCTTTCAAAGTTTGAAAGAGATAGATGAAATTGTAATGGTGCTTGTTGGAGTGTCTTTGGGATCTACAGGCAACGAGTCAAGTTCTGGAATTGAACTGAATTAATTTATTAAACGAAAAACATTGGCTTTTATAGTATTTACATAGTGTGGTTTCATTGGTTAAGTAATTAAAAATATACAGAATGATTGGACAAGAACTTAATGCATTTAAATTAATTAACTGAATCAATGGCTGCAACGGAAAAGAATTTAAAAATAAACAGAACATCAGTAATTAGAAAATGCAAAAGGAATAAATAACGGTTAAAAATAAAAATGAATACAGATAAATAATTTCTACAAAAATACAGATAATAAATGATTTCTGAAAATATTTCTAAGCAGTTTCTAATACAAACTGTTACAATATTTATGCGTCAGACGACCCTTCTTCTCTCCCGCGTACTCTACTGAATGGTTATAACAAACATCACTTTGGGTTTTGGCAATTAGGTTTATCGTAATCTTGTTGCCACGTGAATATCCTGTTAAAGTTTAATTTGGTTCCCAATGACAAGATGGAATCCGATTGAACAGGATCGTAACCATGAATCAAAACTGTAATAGTCTAGGAGATTCATGCCACACATTTCAAATATACACGATTCAAATTTAACGCTGTATCATAGTATATGTCCAAGAAAATAAGTTTTATTATAAATATATTTTAAACAAGAGTAAAAATAAAAAAGCAATTGTCAAATCTTACTCATTTTATTACCTGAAAGTCGGATTTTGAATAAAATTCAGTAAAACAAAAAGCTTATAGTTTTAAAAATAAAGAATTAATCATAAAATTTAAATTTGAAAACAACTGAATCATTGATACAGCGTTTTTCACCAGACACACATTAACCTTCAACATTATTTTATCGTTGATTTAGTCAAACAAATAAAATGAAACTCTAAATCTCAATGAAATTTTTTGACAATGATCGTTTTAGAATAAGTGCTATAGAAAACTTAACTTTTTTTAAAAATAATTCTTTGCCATTTTCAACCATATGTAATCCTTTGCAAAATGGATCTGAATTTTTTTTTTATAGTTTTTAGGTCGAAGGTTTTTACTGTATTCTCAGTCGAATTCAACCAATCGCTTCCCCTCATCCGTCCCAACCGTCTTAAGGACGTTTTCTCGACCTCCTATCATTCCTCAAAAATACTTATCAGAAACTACTTCGGATAAATATCAATATATTCCGAGTTATACATTTCCTTTTTAAGCTTGAGATATTCGGGATTTTTTTTACCGCCAAAGTAACGGCATAATATTTTCCTTTTGAAATGGAATTAAAAATGTATATTTCTTAATCTTTCAATTAGCTGCTAATTAAAATAAGCTTTAATCAAACTTTAGAACCAACCTGATCCTGTTCCAAGAAGGGATTTTCAATTTCCTTTGAGGTAATGCTGGTTTATAAAAATAGATCTCAGAACTTAGCGATCAAAGGGTAAAACTACATTTCTGATAAGACTTTTACTATCAAAGACGTGTTAACGACTCAAACGATTTTATTTGCATTGAAAAATATTTTGCCTAAAAAATTCATTTCTCGATATTTTTTTTTTTAAATATAATTTTTAAAACAACTAAGCCATCCCCCGTGTACAAATTGATCGATATAGATGTTTGAAGAAGAGATATGTTGAGATGGATGTTTGATGAAGTTCGGTTGATATAGATGATACTGTATATGAAGTTCATAGCTTGTATACGATATTTTTGGCGACGAATTGATTGTGACTATTCTTTTAAGTGAAGATAACCAAATTCTGATGACTTGTGATTCTAGATATTGCAACATACAATTTTCCGTGAGTGAAGACATCGTTCTCCAGTCTCTGACTCTCTCTCTGCCTCATGTCGCTGGGCGTCTAACCTCTGTCTCTTCCGTTGTCTCCTTAGCTCTTGACCGTCTTTTACGTTCGGCTTCATTCTTTCGATCCAAATCTGTCTATTGTGATCTATTCAATCGTTTTCTCTCAATATCTTTCACTCTTCTTTCTCCTGCCTTCCTCTTTCTCTCATTGGCCATTTCGATACTATTTGGTGAATTAGTAGAGAGTATCGACGATAAAACGATGGTAAGTATGAGTCATGAGATAATCCAAGAAGAATCGATTCCAATGAAAGCGGTTATGTTGTTGAATAGTTGAGCAAAAAGTGATATTTTATTCTACTGCTTCACATCGGCAATATTTCGTTTTATTTTTCAAAAACTATATCTAGCCATAACCAAGCCATTTCTAAATTCCAAAAACGAATAATCGGCTAGATAAAGTTTTTGAAAAATAAAACGAAATATTGCCGATGTGAAGTAGTAGTTATGTGTTAATATATATTTAACGGCATTTTAAGAAGATTTACTAAATGATATTTTATTCCTTTTTCAATGAACTCATTTGATAGCGCACGCCATTGTTAGAACGCAACATTTTGAAGTTCAACAATGCTCATTTTGAATTTGTCGACTTTCTCGCAACAATGACAAATGAAAAACAGTTTTCCATTGTTGCACTAACATTGTGAATATTGGAAATCACAACAATTGCGCCGGATAGACAGACTGACAAGAGAAATAAATGATTTTAGTAATATAGATTCCTTTAATCAGAATAACATTACTTTAAACATTATATTCAATTTCTAATAATTAAATGGTTACATTATCTGCTTTTAGAAAGAACTGTTGGGCCTTTAATAAAAGCATTCAATCACTAGCATGTATAGGATAATATTTATGTAGTGGGAGCGGTTTAGGGTTCAAAATCAATTATAATTTTTAGTATCTGTGGTATATTTCTAGATACTAAATCTGTGGTATATTTCTAGACTTTTTGAATGATCTGTATATTTTGTCACTTAAACCTGCCCCACAAAACTCTTGTGTAAGAAAATATAAATATTTAAATACTGACTTTTCGGAGAAAATTTCGGTGTTGGAGACAGACCCCCGTTCCCCTCCCCCGTTAAAGATCCAAGCTTGTTAGAAAAACTTCGAAAGCATTAAAATATTTCACATCATATGCCTAGGTTGATCCATTAAAATGTTTACTTACTATAAAACTACAGATACAAGAAATAAACATTCTAGCTAATTCCAAGGCACAAATGGAGAATCCACAAACCGCTTTCTTAATAAAATTTCCTAACTGCGAATTTACTGTTTACTTTGTTACCAATTACGAAGACGTTAAGGTCATACTTCATCATTGTTATTCTACTGATGCTCTACAATGATCTAAGGCATCTGATAGTAAGTAAAAAAAAAAAAAAAAAAAAAAATTATTTGTATAACTAATGTTTATAGTAGTACTATAACAGTATGACACAGATACTATTTATACTTGTAGCAGATAATAGGGATTGATGTGTTGGATATTACTGCCATAAAAATATGTTCATAAACTCCTGCATTATACTAGTTCTTAGAATAGTTTACTTTTCATCAATAATTAATAGGCTAAGATTTCTCATAAAAAAATCACTAAATAACAGTTACTTTCAATCAATATTATTTGTTTTTAAGTTATAACAACTTAACAGTTCTTTTCACTGTAATTATAAAAAAAAAAACAGTCTTGATAATGTATTTGATAAATTAGTCTATCAAAACAAAATTATGCTTCATTTCACTAAAGTTCATTTTCAGCAAAGTCAATAATCTTACCGTTGAGATTTGAATTGCAGTATTTCTTAATTTCTATATTTCTAGTATCCTCGATGAACTCTGTATGAAATACTAACGGATAAGAATGTTTGCTGAAAACCGTGCTGAATACAAATTAAAAATTGCCTACCTTATATAAGCACGAGTGATGTGTGGATTAAAAAAAAACAAGTGTGGATTTAACTTGTTTTTTTAATTCACACATCACTCGTGCTTATATAAGGTGGGCAATTTTGGCAAAAGGAGGGATTCTGGTACAAGCCAATCAGATTGGTCGTAAGGATTTTTTTGTTTTCGTGCCTGTTTGCACTTGTTTCATCGCGGAGGGATACATAAATTGTTGTTGACTATCCTTCTTGATCCGAATACGATGATATCGAACACTGGATAACTTCATCTTTCACTAGGTTTAACGTAACCCTAGTTTCCGTAGTGTATTCAGATACTCAGCGCTCTGCTAGAAGAATTTTTATATGTAGACTTTCTTCCTAAATGAGTCCACATAAATTTATGCAGTCTAAGTTCTGCAACTCCATATCTCCTTGCTTCATTCATCTTCGCAGTTCTATCTACCTTCCATCACAGACCATAACTCAAAACAATATGTATACAAGACCTCATGGTGATTGTTTTCATAACAAAAAACTTCAACATGAATAACAATCTCATCTCTTAGCATAAAACTATTATCTGTAATGATACTATCTTTGTTTCATTACAACTTATCAATAAAACAAAATCTACAATTAAAATTTAATAGCTGAATTACACATTGCCTTTTTAACACTTGTATTACCTACAAACAAACATAGTAGAAGCCGCCTTTCTGTTAAAAGTATTATATTTCACTTTAGAATGTAAATTTTTTTAATTTTATTTCGGTTTAGTTATCAAATTATTTTAAAACTACAAAAAAAATTTACTCCAAACAAAACATGTAGCTTATAATTTTCGATGTAGGCAACATAAGGAACTATTTGCAGTTTCTACTTTCTCTTATCTAAATGTCTGCAGGTTTTTTTGCCGTTCCGGCATAGCCTTATGATGAAGACCGCGGCCTTCCATGAGGCAGATCTGTCGGAACCTGAGTTCGAATCCCGGCATCGGCATGGATGTTTACTTTCTCCTCCTGTGGTTTCTTCTGTTCCTTCGGACCCAATGTGAGCTGCCTCCTAAGCCTTATCCTGGGCAATGAATCTTCGGCCAAATAGTTCAACATTATCCCCCCTTGATGAGGCCAAAGCAAGTGCCAAGTGGCCTAGAATAGCAGGAAAAAATATATCTACATTTTGCTTATGTTGTCACCACCCTGTAGGATGTTTACTTGCAGCTGAACGAACCAATTTACATTAGTTCTGCCCATAATCTTTGTGATGTTTACTTTACCACAAAGAAGCAGATTCAAAGCAGATTCGGAAAGTGTCCGGCTACTCTGTAATCCTTTATTTTCTGTACAACTAATTCACTGGATAAGCTGCCTTTAGGGTTAATTGCCTTTAACTTATAAAGAAAAAAACAGCAGTTAGAATTTTGAAACAATTTTATTAAATTTTAGTAACAAATTTTCTAAACGAGCTTTTAACTTCTACTTATAGGAATAATTCTTTCTAAAAGATACACTTCATTTTTTGCATCATAATATACAGCTAACGGACAAATTCCGCCAATTGCATTAAGAGAGATTTGAATACATTTAAATTTCTATTTACATTTTTCCAAATTTTTTTTAATAACAAAACTTTTAGTCTTTTGTAGTTCGCTTATTTTGAAGTCTTTATGTGGACAACAGTAATCATCATACCTTAATACTAAATTGGAAACTAACTCACAAATAATCAACAAAAGTAAAGTCGTAACTTATTTTGGTTAACAAACATATAAGACGCCCGCACCTTCCGCAACAGCAACACGGGCACCTTGATCCAATACTAAATGTAAGAGGATTCAAAAGTGCATTGATTTAATAAATACTCTAATTGAGTCAACTGACCCAATAACCCCGTAAGAGTTATGAAAAGCAAGTAGTGAATCAGAATGTTCATATGGAAGTGCTGATACACTCCAGATAGGCTTCTTATCGGTACTATCTTTATATGATAAAGATGTGGGCAATTGTTGAAACCTACGAATCCAGTCTCCCCTAGCTGGGAATCTCTTATCCTCCCCATAAGGACATTCCGTTGCCGCTGAATTGAGACTGGCTAAGGCCGTTGTCTTTGTTCTGTAATAGAAAAATTTATTTTCCTCATATTTTGAAGAATGTCTCATACCATAAGGAATAAGAATGTGTCATATCCCGCATATTGTCTTGGCAATTTCTATAAGACATAGATAAAGGATTATTAGGGACAGGTGGAAAGTCTACAGGATTCACAATATTAATGGTTTGTTTAGTATTAACTGAACCTGTCACAGAATCTGCACTAAGATTGGACTGGTCACTGAAGGATCTTTTAGGTGTCAGATTGGAAACTCCAGTACTAGGAATAAGTCCTTCAAAAAATTCCTTAAGTGATGGATCAGATTGTGTAACCTCTAAGTCAATGCTAGATAATGATGATGATCCAGCGCGAGATCTTTGGTAAAGATGGTGTAGATTCAGATCACTCCGATAAAGCAGGTGAATCTCGAGTAGACTTTGTCCTCCGAGGTCGTAAAGTTCTCGAAGACATTAAACCTACTTTTGATTCGTGGGTTGGATCAATCTCTACAATGGACTCCTCTGTAACCATCGGAAACAGGGATTAAAGCCTCTTCAGTTCTATGTGTTGCAACTTTTCCCCATTGTTCTTTATTAATATGAGAAAAACTAATGATAGCTTCTAAAGCAAATGACATTTCATAATAAGTTGACTTGAATGGCCCCGTATCTCCATGGCACGATGGGCAGTTTTAAAAATTAAATCATACTTTTCCCCTCCAATCCAGTCTAATCCGAATATAATTTTGTAAATGGTGCTAAAACCAAATCAGAGATGGTGGCAAGTTGTCTAATTAAATGGCTCTTCCCACATCCGGGACCAGCTTCAATGTAATAAACTTTACAAGTATGCTTGAAACCGAGCATAGCTATTTGGGCTTTTACCTTAACGGCTTTTCCTTAACCCTACAGGGTCATGGTCATTATCCATCAGATTGTCTTGAACTCTCTAACTTGATGATTTGTTAAGCCCAATACTTCTGAGTCCTTATGATCACATTTAATAATCTGTTTATCCATCAAACCGAAAATGGTCATACAAAATGGGCATGTGGGTACATCAACTTCGTATGGATTATCTAAATACACTGCAACTGGAGGATGATCAATGGACTTCATAAAGACAGATCGCGTTTGTATTTTTGCTCCATCAGGTAAAACTGAGTTTATCAATCAAATTTCCAGCAAAGATCCAAGATCCACATGCTATTGGAATGGTGACCGGAAAGAATAGCTTTCTGGTGAAGGTACAAAACACAGCGGTAAACTTTTCAAAAATAGAACCTACTCCAATATTGTCCTGAATGTTCCTATTTAAATCGGTCATAGCCAAAACCTCCAATAACGTCACAAGGGTTAGATCTGCCACAAGGAT
>JAFIDM010000004.1:12812756-12852496 GCA_023159025.1 Thereuonema tuberculata | reverse complement strand
AAATTTTAATAGTTTTGAATTTAAACATATACTGTCTCAGTTATTATATCCAATAAATTTGTATTTTTACAAATAAAACCAATATATATATTTTTCAAACTTTTTTTTAGTTTGTACTAAAACGACCTAGGTGCCACAAAATGTATCCCAATAATAAATTAATATAATATTTAATATAATTTTGTATAATATTTAATTTTAAGTTATTTTTTAAAATTAAAATTGAAAATAAAAATCTTGGCATTTTTTAAAAGCACAGCCGTTAATTTTAAGAGCATTTAAAAATTAAAAAAAAAAAAATTGAATTATTTTTTTTTTCCAATTTCTGTAGGCTTAATTTCAGTAATATTCGATGAATATATGAATAATGAGATGTCTGTTCCTAAAGATGCAGATGTACAGTCTTTCATTTTAAACACTTAAAAAGATTTTTGGGGTATATTTTTGTATGAGTTCAAAAAGTATAAATAATAAAAGAATCAAAGAATAGATGTAGAATGAATTTACCTTATTTTTAAGTTCATTTTATAATAGAAATATAAAAAATTACTCAATCCTTTCTTTTTGGTATTATCTGTTTTACTGGACTCTAAAAATTTAATAGAAAGGAAAAAAATACATAAAATGCTATGGGATTAATTTATTTATTTATTTAATTAGGTATTTTGGAAATCATAAAATTCTTTATTTGGTGATTTAAAAAAAAAAATAGTTTTTACATTTGATATTTTGCTTGTAAATTATTAATTTAGAATATTAATTAGCAAGAAAACTCATTCTAATAAAGGCTTACAAGACAGAGGCTGGCCTTTGCGTTCTATTTTTTGTATTATCAACAATAATTACTCGCTTATTTTTAAAATTAATTTTAATATTTACAGAAAAATTGCTTTTCAAGTTTTGTATTTCAGAAATAAAAAATAAAATATGATTTAAAGAAAATCAAATGACAGTATTTTCAGCATTCTTATCAAAAATTACAACTAATGTTATAAAAGTAAAATCTTTTAATTCTAAATTATTTTCTTTTACTTACTTCGACCCTTCTAATTGAAAGATAATTCCCTTTCAAACTAGATTGGTTGTTGGAGAGATAGGAAGTCCCTGCTCGGAACCACGAAGCAGATTTGAATAAGAATTAGGATTATTATTCGTTTCTAATTACGACTCTCGCTCGGCACGAGCAAATATCTAAATTGTGAAATATTTCGTACTTCATGGGTTATCCGAAAACGAAATTTATAACGGAAATATGAAATTTACAATTATTTGGTACAATTATAAAGCAATTTACGCAATTTCTAACTTAGAATTAAAATATGGCTAAGTAAATATTGAAAATATCAATTCCTTTTTAAACTTTAGCATTGATTTTCGTATTTATGAAGCAAGTTTCGTTTCAAGAATAGAAGATTTTCAAACCATTTAACGTTTAAGGATTGATTTCTTAAGATAAATTGTAAAGTTTATCGAATAATGGTTAATCCTGATAGTAATGCATCAATTTAGTTCTAAAAAAACATCGTAATTTATTTAGTTACTTATTTATCAGAGAAATCCATTTGTGTCATCGCCATTAAATTTTGATAAAACGCTTTCATCGATTGTTCTCGATAAGAAGCAGCAATAAAATGGCGGTAAATTTGATTACGTTTTTTAAAATATTAGATCAATCGTATCGGTTGCTTTAAATTATAGTAATGAAAAATGATTATAGATTCAGTAAATATTTTTTAAAAATATTTAAGCTTTCTTCAGACTTAAAAATAAATTTCTTAGTTGGTTTTGAAATATAATATATTTTTATTTATTTAACAGTCAGATTACTGCTTCTAAAGGTGTCCGCATTTGACAGACGGGGTTTTGCTTTTTAGCAAAGGTTCACAGGTAAGTAAAATATTAACAAAATCCGTAATTAATTAGTTGTATGAAGCTGACGATATAGAGGAAAATAAGTTCATTAATTATGGAAGAAATTTATAATCAGTTTTTTTTTTTATTTGGTTGTGTTTGTTCAATGGTTGAAAAAAATCCTATTTACCCACTGTAGCTTATGCTTCACTTCATGAAATGAGATAATATCAGAAATTCGATGCAAATCACAATGTGGTTGAGTGCTTTATTATGCAAAGGCATCAGGGAGAAACGACAGATTTGCTGCAAGCTTAGTTCTTTATTAGTTAGGAATTTTGATTTGTGATAAGTTTTGGCATACTGACCTAGACCTAGTCAAGAGAAAGACAGACACATCCATTTAATCTTTTTTTGGTCACTGTAAACATATATGAATATATTTCAAGGTTATTTTTTTTTATTAACTATAAAAATGCCAATAGTATCAAATAACAATAGTTTATAAAGCTGCATTGAATTCATTATTTTTTTTAACTATTTTTATAAGTAAAAAAAGGTAATAAAAGTACGATTATTAACAAATTTATGATACAAATAAGGTAAGAATAAATTTAAAGTATTCAATTATTACTTTAAAGTAATAATAGGCTGTTTGTTAATTGGTATATATCTTTTTCAGTTTTTATTTATTAAATGATGTCACCGATATAAAACCTTGGTTTATGAGATTTCACTGAAATATTTTATACATACACTCGACGCACACTGGTAAAATTCTTTCAATAGGAAAACTAAATTAAACTCGTGAGATTCTTGAATAAATGTAAAAATTATTGTACCGGTATGCTTCAATTTTTAGGCCTCCTGATGGTGAAGTTTAACTTGATGCTAAATAATTGAATAATATGTATTTATTTAGTAAATTAACATTTAACTCTTAACCAATACTTAATAAATGTAAAATGTTTTTCATGGAATTTGTTTCGTTATAAATTGCTCGTTCTTAAACTTGTCAGCCTTCACTAAGCTATTAATGCAAATACAATACTAATTTGGTTGGAGTTTATGATGTCGTATACGTTTAATATCGCGGAGATATTCACGGAGACCGTGAGAGTTAGATTGTGTTGATTTTGGTTTTGTGTGTGGGAAGGAACACTCCAAAATTTTAACCATAAATGATGTATTGATAATATGGATTATTTTGAGGATATATATATATGTATATATAAAATTATGAAATATGTGGCACTTAGGTCGTGTGCTTTCGTAAAGTTTAAGGGCCTACGGTTTATGGGGTCGTCCATTAATTACGTGAGGTCAAAGGGGGGGGGGGGGCGGCAAATTTTCACCAAAATCCACCAAGGGGAGGGGGGGGGGAGGTCAACGAAAATCTCACGTCAACTTTTTCATTCAGAGAATATAAATATTATAATGGATAACAACATTTTGTAATATTGACTTTTTGAACTTTTTTGACTTTTTGAAATCTCACGTGAGGGAGGGAGTGAGGGGGTCACACCACATCTCACCAAGGGGGATGGGGGGGGGGGTCCAAATTTTTTATAACATCTCACGTAATTAATGGACTGTCCATATCGCAATTTTTAAATGCTAAGCATTGGTATGTGATGTTAAGTTGTTCCAACTACGGGATAATAATATTAAAATTATATTTACTTAAATAATTTTAGTAATATATTGCTATTGATTGACTATTAACTTGATTGTTTGTTTATTGTATTAATGTATTTTTAGAAGATTTTTTTTATTCAGTTAATTTATAATTGTATAATTTTTTTGTTTACAAGTTCTGCAATTTAAACAACTCGCATACAGATGAGAAAAAGAAGGTTATTTTGATAATGAAGAAAATAACTCCCTTTTTCAAAAAAGTAAATAAATTAGTTCAATATTTGAGTCAAATAATTTTTATTTTTCAACAAAAATACATTTTTTTTTTTTATCACCGAATCAATGAATTTCACCTTCGTTGATTATCAGTAGATAAGCAACTATGACATTCCTTTATCTTTTAACTAACCAGTATCTTTGGAACGAAACATATCTCTTAATCTAATCTAATGCTTTAATCTTATTGAATCGGAATGTTTCATTCTCGTCAGTTAAGAAGTTAAAACACTTAATTTACGTATAAGAAAAGTATAGTTTGGCATGTATATTCAAGAATACATTATAATATATCTGCTAATTTAGTTGATTCGGAATGGTAAGTAAGAATATAATTCGATTTTTATTGAAGGAAAAAAAAAACGCTTATGTATCCGGTTTCTTTTTTTTATTAAACTTTATTCTGATTTGAACATCATTTATTTTGTTACAATATAAATTTTATTCTATTTTTTTATCCATAATTTGAAGCGAAGAAAATAGAAATATTTATGAAACAAACAAACATCCAAACAAAAAAAATCACGTTATTGATTAATGTAAGTTGTGATTTCTGGAATATTGAGATTTCATTTTTATTTTTATCCTTATTACTATATTTGTTTTTGTCTAGAGATTTTCAATTATGTCATTATAATTTGTTTTAACACGTGTATAGCTAAGTTGTATTGGTAGTATTTGATTAAGATGAGTATCACTTGCTTTTAGTTTGATATATTTGTCTGTTCACTGAATTTTGATTTTCAGTGTAGTATTACAGATACTTCTGTTTGAATGTCGATGTTAATTATTTCTTTACCTTCATATTTTTGTTCATTTGCATTATTTTTCTTTGCATTTGTCGATTTTTTTTTTTTTTTGTGTTTAATTTTCTTGGTATTATTGTTTGTTTCAGCTAATTTATTTGGTTTTATTTTTCGTTTTAGTTCGTTTTTTTAGGGATTTTAATTTTGTATGGTTATGCATTTGATGTCATATATTTCATTTATTAATAATCTTGGTTTATCGCACATATAAAACTTGGATTAAAAACTTACCACTTTGCTAAGGTAGAGTTCACGCCTTACTGATAATAATAATAATTAATAATAATAAACTCCACTTAGCAATTGTCAAGACTGACATACACCTCACCTCCCCTGGACCTCGAAAACCCTTATCCAACACTCACTATCCCTGACACCTATACTCAGCAGCTGCGTAAATCATGGACTCCATGGCAGACATCGCGACGAACTCAGCCAGCCTCATGTCGACATGTCAACCATCTGTTCGACGCTTCCGAGTGGTGAACTGTTCATGGTCGCGATACAGGACCAAGTCATCCCCACACACAACTATAAGAAACACATTCTGAACGACGACACATGCAGGAAATGCCACGCAACGCATGAGATGATCGACCACATAATATTATGCACTCGATTTGGGAGAAAAGGAGAACAATCTCCACTGACACAATCAGGTAGTGTCGATCATTCATCAACAGCTAGCATACAAACACTCACTTATTAAGAACACGGTCCCGTACTACAAGTACATATCACAAAGCATATTAATCACCCTCACATAAACTATACTGGGACATTCACACAGACAAAACCATACATCACAATAGATCTAACATCACACTTGTTGATAAGGTCAATAAACAGACCTATCTCATTGATATTGCTGTGCCTGTCAGCAAGAACATGCAGAAAAACTCATGCAAACAAGATCAGTAAATACACCGACCTAGCACACAAGCTCCAGAAGCAGTGGAGGCAGGACCGAGTACATGTTGTACCCATCGTCCTGTCCGCCACTGGTCTGGTGCCTCACACATTGCACCACAGCCTCAGCACACTAGGACTTCACAAAAACACTTATGCACAACTCCAGAAGGCTGTGGTACTCAACACAACACGCATAGTTAGGAAATTTATGGACATAACCACACATCCAAAATCATTCTTGCACACATCTTTACACTTGGCAATATGTGCTTTGGTCCTAGACCAGCTATATTGTCTTTTCCGGGGAAACGCAAGGTTTCTGAAGTTTATCTAGCAATGTAAATAATGACGCTTTTGCGTCCTGTGCTACTTGGTATTTCTAGCATTTATGCGTTAGTTCTAACAGAATGCTCTTTTGTTAATTTAGGTGATGAATGTAGTTATACGTTAAAAGGAATTTTTATGCTCAGAATCGCAGTGGCGCCTCAAAAGCAAAAACCAACAATAAAAAAACTCACTTAATAAAATACTAGTGAGAAAATTCATGTGCCAGCAGTCCGCCGGCCTCAATGATTCTTTTTAATGCATAGAAATTTAATCTGCCGTTGAATTATTAATAAACAACAAAGGGTGAGATCAAGTGTTTACTAAGTGACATTCTTGAACGGATGTTGAACGCTCATCAGCTAGCAGCAGTCACCAGTAAACAGCTCCCTTTTTTTAAAGAATTTTATTATCATTTATTCTAAAGCAACTGAATCAAATTTTTGAATCTTCCATTCTAATGTCCTGTGTTATTTGTTTTTTGTAAAAATAAGTTTACTGGTACTCTCCCCTCCCACCCAGAAAAAAAAATAAAGAACATGAAATTAGTACTCGACAACGCAGCATTTTGCATCAAAAAACTAGTGCTGCCGTTTTCACGTGCTTTGTATCAGTTGCTAGAGTCTCCCTTTTAGGAATCTGGAATTAATTAGCTATTTGCAATCGGAGCTGATCCTAGCTTCCTGCTACATGTAATACTACTGTTGCTAAATTAAGTGATTTATTTTTTTAGACAAAATTTTACCAGTAATCATACAAACCGTATCAGCCCCCCCCCCCCCTCAAAAAAAAAATGCTGCTACAATTTATTTATTGTTTTGTTTCTAGGGTTTCTGGTAGCTTTGATTTAGGAACTTGGCGAGGGTTTAATTTGAAGGCGCAACAGAATCTACTTAAATCTTTCAAAAATATATTGGTCGTATAGTTTGGTTCTGAAGTGGGACATGATACTGGATATATCCTTGTTTGGGGGATGAGGTTATTCGATATTTCGGTCCGATGCCTCGGGCCTTTTTCAGGAGATGTAGATTAATTACATTAAGACTGGCGCATATCTAACCACTTCCGTTGTTAGTTGACGGAAGTTGTTAGATATGCGCCAGTCTAACACCGGACCGAAATATCGAGTAAACCTCACCCCGGAGTGAGAAAATCCCTCAAACAAGGATCTACCCAGTATATTGATCATTTTTTTTTTTTTTTTATCATCCATCCAGAGTAGGGAGAGATTTAATTTATCTTTATTTAAAATTATTCCCACAAACATTAGTATGATAAAATTCTAGAACGAATAAATATACTCGTGTTAAATTGATATCCAATATTTTTGATCTTTGTTAATGAGTTATTACTTTTTACAATAACACAGCTTTCTATTATTTTTATCCCTTTTTATTAAACAAAATATCTGTTTGCTGAAAATGGATTAATACACTTTTGAAAGACTCCTAAAAATGATTGAATAAAAGTTCCTTGTGAGTTGTTGGTGCAACTCCAGTTTGACTCGAAGATAAAGTACGTAATCGATCTCACGAAAGCAGCTTAATATTAAAAGCCTTAAAAAGAAACGTTATATTAAATTTATTGGCGGAAGAACACAGCGTAATAACTGGCCAAACTTCACTTTCCAACGCCAAGTTAGATTTGTATTAATTTTATTTTAATATTTCTACATTCCCTTCAATACCAATTAGTTGTCGTGATTGGAAATGCGCTTTTCACTGTTATTAACTGAGGCAGTCATTTTGAGAATCTTAATTTCAGTTCAATTCCGTTGCGATCTCTTTTCATTTCAGAGAAGCAAAGAATATTTAAACTGTTTCGCTCGACGGTTTCTTCTGTGGTTCCTAAGTTCACTGACTTTCCTCTACTGAATTGACAACAGAACGCTCAAACGAGGCATTTAAATGCTGATTTCTCTTTGGGCGTTAAAATTGCGTTTTTAATTACACATTGCTTTCTTCTACCCGCTTGAAATGATACTAAAATTACCTCGAGGACGTTATTCTGGAAGCCTCTGGAAGCGCCAAAAATTTTCGGAAACAGCAAAAAATTAAAAATAGAAAAAAAAAAAAACCTTAAAGGAACAGCAACAAAACTCTTTTTTTGTCCTCTTTTATTTTCTTTCATTCTTTTTTCTTTTCCTTTTAAACCAATACTGGGTTTGCCTTAATCCGATAAACCTCCAGAGGAAGATGTGGGTTTTTTTATCCAGAGCGGAAAAAATAGGATGCCTTCATTTGAGTCTGTTTTATGTGAAGTTCCATTGACAGGCTACGTTTTTTCTTCTCTACTTTTATTTTCGTTTCTTGAAGCATTATGTATATTAAATTGTGTTTCAGTAATTTATTATTAGTTAAAGCCTGAAAAACCCTATAAAAGTAAATTTGTAATTATATTAGAATTTATGTAATAAATTATACATTTACTATATATTGCTGGAAATGGTGAATTTTTAACTATAAAAATATGCCGTCTATTTTCTTTTTCATTTCTGGAGTTCAAGAAAGGATTATTGGGAACGATCAACAAGTTGTTTGAAAGATAAAAAAAAAAAAAAACAAAAAAAAAACAAAAAAAAAAAAAAACTGTACTTGGGGCAAACCTATCTTAACAGGTAACAGATAAAGCCACACTTTTTATCAGCTACTTATCATTCTAACTTTAAAACTATTCTCATAAAATGTTGAAATAAAGAAAAAGTTTCTAGCTCACAGTATTGGAATCCGTAACGTGTTTATTAATTATGAAATCTATTCGTGTTATCTTTTCTGTGACAAGCGAAAATGTCGGACGAATTTTTATATTTTTTTATACTTAAAATTTTATATTTTTGATATTCCTGTAAGCAATTCTGTGAATGTTCTTCATCCATACATTGAGAACGCAAAGAATTGAAAATAAGCTTATATTCTTTATAAAAGGAATGTCAATTGCTAAAGTAATAAAGTAGCCGTAGTAGAATGTAAGGAAGGAAATGGGAGTTCACAATGGTTTCTGACAAATAATTTGAAGGTAGTTCGCAGTTCTGTCTTTTCTTTTTTTTTTTTTTTTTTTTTTTGCAACACACCCCATAACTGCCAAAAGTATCCCGTTTTCTCTTAGTTTCCAGAACAGTCCAATGGTCATGTCATGACTGATATGACATCCTCCGATCCACAAGAGCGGAGTTCGACATTACGTACTTAGGTCTCGTGATTTAGTCTAACGTCTAATAAGTGATCTAAACTCATCCACGAGTCTCAATTGGTTTCAGATCTGAATTCATTTCGTCAAACCTCGCGCTGTTAATGTTGAAATAGAAAACGCCCTATCCTGAGCTGTTGCCGCAAAATTGGTGGCGTGGTGTTGTCGAGAATATTACAACCATCTGACAACTAGATAAATATGGTTAAAGGCTCATTTTCTCTGATCGGATGAATGGAGTCTGTGAGAGGAAAGCGGCTCAAATGTTCTCCAGTTGTGATTTTTTTTTAAGTGCCACATTGTTAATTTCCGACACAGATTACATTTTTTGATTTACGAATTAGAGGAAAAAAAAGAATTGCCCTAAAATAAAAACGCATTATTGTAATCGTTACATTAAGCTTATTGCATTTTTTTTTTAAATCGTTAAAAGAATAATAATGAAACTGGCGCTGTATAGGTCCTTTTTTTTTTTCCGACGTTATAACGATGGAAGTCGTTCGTTATGTGCTCACCTTCATGTGATTGACTTTTAGAACATCTCCTGAAGAAGGCCCGAGGCACGGGGCCGAAATATCGAGATATCTCATCCCGGAGTGAGGAAATCCCTCAAACAAAGGACCTATACAGTATCATGTCTCACTCCTCCTTCAGGACCAAACTAAATGAAAGTGGCTATAAATTAGAATTTTTACAACTAGAATGTTATGCTAATCAATATAATTTTTTTTTTTTTTTTGCTACCGATATTAGAATGCTGAAGAGAGGAAACTACAAGTTTGAAAATATATTTTTTTTCCCCTTAAAGTCTCAAAAAAAAAATATAAAAAAAATAAAAAAGATTTTGTGATTTTTTTTTTTTTTTTTTTTTTTAAAGTCTCTTGTTTAGCCTTTAAAATTAATGTTTATAAACTGCAAACTTTTTTAAAATAGTAATAAAAAGGATTTAAAAAGGTTTCAGTTCCAAGATAAATTTAAAATTTTTAATAACTGAAATTACCTAAATCATTTACTTTAATCGAAACCTATTATTGCATATGAATATTGCATTAAACAGACGCAACCATGATATCGATTTGTTCTTCTCGGTACCAATTTACAATTTCACATTAGTAAAATAAGTTTATTATTTGATTTTTCAGTATTTTTGTTATGTTCAGCGGATTTCCTCAGTTTGATTGTCGTTGTTTTTCTATACATCTGTTGTGATAGAACCAATTATAGATCGTAGGCATATACTATATTCCACACTAATTTCTAACTGTATCCAGTTAATTCATTCTTTGTCTTTAACTATGGGCCTGCGCGCGCCATTCATCATCTCATTTTCCGTCGCTTACATCCTCTTTCCTTCTTTTTGTTCCTTGGAAAGACTGGCGAAACGCTTACGACCCTTACGATAAAACAGTCCGAAGGCAATACAGTAGAACCCCGATTATCCGCGGAATTGGGTGGCAAGGGCTTCGCGGATAACGAAAATCGCGGATAACCCGAAAAAAGACTAAAAATGAGGTGTAAACACGAAAAAAAATATTTCACCATTAAAAACTACGTTTTATTGTACAAAAACATAATATTTAAAACTTTTAAAATATGTACAGTAAATCAGAAACCTTTGCTCTACGTATGCATCCACAAATTCCGAGAAGGCCTACAGGATCACGATGCACAATAAACCTGTCAGTAATTTTCGACCTTCGCACTGTAGGGCCTATTGTATTTTCCCTGTTGTTGGCTTGGATTAAAATTGGTTTTTTTTTTGAGGTTAGTAATTAAAAACATTTTTCGCGGATAATCGGGGCTCTACTGTACATGAAAATGCATTGTTATAAGAGCTTCCTATTGTTGCGGTGAGTCTTAGAAATAGCGCGTCATCTATTCGGGTACAGTTGCTTATATAAAAATGAGGAAAACGTATGATCTGTCAGAAAAGATACGTCAAAGAGAGGCCATGATACGCAAAATAAAATAAATAACCAGCTTCTCAAAAACAAAAATCTCAAAGGTTTTAGCGATCATATCCAAACAGCACGAATGTGGCCCGAAAGTGATAATTGCAGAGCGTAATCGTCGTGCACTGAGGAAGAGTATAAGGAGGAACAGGTGTACCAGTACGCCTCAACTGACATCTGATTTCAATGAAGGTCCATGCATTTTGACCCGAACCACGGAGCAGAGAGTTAAAGTGAGCCACTTCGGGTAGTTGTGTGGAATAGACATAAGATTTATAATCCAGTGGAATTAAGACGAATTTTCATTTTTTTTTTTAAAGTTTTTGAGTTAGAAATTATGGTGGTTTTTGAGTAACAAATAGTGACTTCAGTATTCTATCTAATACTAGTGCTTCTTTCTTTCTGGAAACTCTTTTTTTTTATTCCTATTGATACTTTTCAGTGGTTTTTGAGTTAGAAATATTGATGGTTTTTGAGTTACAAATAGTGATTTCTCAGTATTCTATCTAAGAGAAATAGTGCTTCTTTCTTTCTTGACTTTTTAACATTCAAACATCTCCCGTGTACACTACTTGTTTTTCAATATCACATAGAATTTGGTTGAGTAAGAATATTACATTTAAAATATTCCAACATTTCTGCAATTATAGTTCTAATTGTCATTTTCGAATTAAAAATAAACAGATGGATCGAAAATAAATAAAAAAATTTTGAGATTAAAAAAAAAAAAAAAAAAGGTCCATTCATTATTGATTGGGGAAGGACACCTAAGTCAAAAAACAATATAAAGTGAGTCACCTTGGCCTAATGGATAAGACGTCTGACTTCGGATCAGAAGGTTGTAGGTTCGATTCCTGTCGCGGACATTTCATTGTAAAAATTACTTCTATTTTGCATTCGTTCAGGAAATTGCGCCGGACAGACAGACAGGCAGGCAGACAGGCAGACAGAAATAAAAGATTTTAGTAATATAGATTTGTGCAAAAATAAATTGCGTTTCAGGAAAAAATCTAAAAGACCGTTGTCTAGATCACAGAAGCAGAAGAATGGTTTTGGTTTAAATAAAGCAAAATATATTTACTCGCATTCATACAACGCAACCCTTTTTAAATTCAACCAACTGAGCTTTATGAGTTTGGGAATATTTTGAATCCTTTGAATAAGTTTTTCCTTCGTGAACTTCTGGTAAACACGAGGCATTGCATCGTTGAGAAAGAGAATAGAAAGTTTAAAGTTAGATATAATCTGCTATTTCTTTGTTTGAGTATATAACGTAGGTTTTTGTGGTTTTTTTTTTCTGTGTGTGTGTATTATATCTATTCAAAGAATCTAGTTCGCTTCTTAAATGAAAGAAATAATTACAGAAAAGATTAGCTCCCAATTCATAAAGCGAATAAAAAGTAATTTAAAAATTTCTATTTTCAATTCATTCTTACTTGCATTAAGAAAAAAAAAAAAAAGAAAGAAAGAAAACGAAAATCATAATCATCATCATCATCCCTATTATTCCTATTGAATTCTCTTCTCCTCGCAATGGCTTTTATTCTGCAATGGTCCGAAGACCAATTTGTCTTTGCGCCAAGCACTGACCTAATTTTCTGTGCGTTTTGTGGTCCGTGAACTTGTTATCTTTACATCTCCTATAATTCAACGTTTATCAGGATTATGGGGGTAAAGAGTTCTTCCTCGAGCCACAACCCCTTTCCGATCGTTTTTACTCCCACTCTTGAGTGAAAAACACCACACGTTTATGTTGGAACACGAAACCCAATCATCTGACGACTACGTGACTGACCTTGAAAAATAAAATCGGATTTTTTTTTTTTTTTTTTTTTTTTTTATCTTGTGCTTGTGGGTGTGTAGGTTCCTCTTCGTAGACTGCCGCCCTTGTTTGAAAAGTGTGACTGCTTATGGAATGATGCAGTCACAAATTAAGCTTTCGGAATACATTAATTATTTTCAATTATGCTGCGTTATTTGCTTGTCGGAATCTTCCTTTTTTTATATACAATTTGAATAACATATTCGTCTTTGAGGAAAACAGTAGTATACAAGTAATTAATTTCAAAGACTATTCAATTTTTTTTTAAGAAATTCAAGCAAATTTTATGATGCAAAAAACGATTTTTGCTTTTTAATAATAGGAGTAGGAATAGAAGGAAACATCCTATATTCTATTTATTTCCAAGCTGCTGCCAGAGAGATCTCACTTGCAAACCAAATAGCATTGCTCTAAGCTTTGTTTTGAAGTCAATAGACGATTCCCCACGATACAGCGGAAGAACTAACGGTTTCCTCATTTAGTTTTGTTGTATTACAGCCTTAAAATACGATTTTCTTAACTTTTAATTCCTTATCCAAATCACTTATCACTATAAGTTATAGTCCGACCACGATAACTTGACGATTCGACATCAGCACTAGCCTCTCTCAAAAAGTACCGAAGAATATTAAGTTACAACTATAAAACTTAAAACAAAACTTAAAAGAAAAATTTTAGTTTTAATTTTAGTCCTCCATTTTCCAAGTCCTTTCGGAAATAATCTTCGATCTGTGAAATAATTTTTCGAGCGCTGCTCTATAAAATACTCTGGGGCGACATTTTGAGGGAAATCAATAGACCTGTGCTTTGAGGCGCGCTTGTTTATGATTGGCTGAAAAACAGCTACATCATAATCACGTGGGGTTCCTTCCAATCGTCACGTTATCGTGGTCGGACTATATCTAAGAGTTTTTTTTTTTTTTTTTGTATGTAATAATTACAAATTACGGGATGAAGTGAAAATTAGAATTAAAATAGCAGTAATAGTATTGGAATGGCTAATAAATTATATATCATTAAAGCTGAAGTGTTTATCTATGAAATATCGTTAGAAATAATGCTGGCTGTCGATTGGCTTTCACTTTGCCGCTATCTAGTCAGTTACGAGCGATAAAATAAATGAATAATTTTGCTTTTGAATTTCTTACGAAGAAAGCTAACAACACTTGGACCTTTTGTCGGAAAAGAAGCGTCACAATCTCTGTTTCTCGTAGACAGACTAAATATAAACAGTTGTAAGAAATCATGATTACAGTTTTTATTTTCAGCTGAAATCAGCTCGATAGTAATCAATGAAGATGATGATTTCTTAAGGAAATCCTAATGTGGTTGAAAAAGAAAACCACAATTAAAATCGAAAATCCAGAAATGCAGGTACACATGGCAGGTTTCGCAGCCGGTGACTAGTTTTTGTCTTTTTTTTTTTGGAGAAGCTGTACGTGCTGTTGCCATCCAGTTCATTGAAGCATTTACCTGCACAAAAGATTCAATGAATTATTAAAGTGGACTGTTAAATTTAAATATTTCTACTATTTTTAGAAAATACTGCAAAATAAGATTTAACGCTATGGATATATCGATAAATATGAAACAATCAAAAAGATATTTCAAACTTTATAAAGCTTAATGAGATAACCATTTATATTTTATAATTTGAATTTTTTAAATTAAAATAATTAAATAATTAATTGTAATTTTTTTTTTTATATGAAATGTTGATAAAATCTTCGTTATAGTAATTTTTTATTTGTTTATAGAGCGGATCGTGAAGGGATTCCGAATTGCAGTAATTTGATAACGCATTATCATTTAATTCTGTGTATTTGTTTAAAAAGAAACTCTTGTAGAAAAGATATTGTTGCTGATTTCAGCTTCCAGACTGAAACAAGAGTACAGTTGGCGTCCCAACTTTCGAATACCCTCGTGGTAAGATTGCGAAACAACTTGTGGATTCTTAAAAAGTTGTTCTTGTAACAACAACAAAACATTGAGAATACAGAAGTAAGTGTGTAGCTGTTTTGAAACACTAGAAAACTGAGAAGAAAGCGAAAGTTAAACAATTCAAAAATAATTGACGAGAAAAAAATGTAGACACTATTTTTACAGGGATAATTCTATGTTTGTTGGAATTCCAGTATGGTATATAAAGTTATTATCGGCAGTTAGACTGAAGTATCTTACGTATTGATATGCACCAAAATAACTGGAATCGTATAAGAACGTAGGACAGATAGTAACTTATATCCGCTGTCTTGATTACAGACTGATGAATGTAATATTTCAGCTTAAATTACTGGTTAGCACTGAATGTTTTACAAATGGATAACATTTCACTCAAGTAACATTGAACCACGCTTAAAGTCAGTTATTTCCTCAGGAACAAGGAATAGCAGTGGAACCATTGTAAGACTTTCTCCATACTATGGAGTTATAAACTTTTCAGAAAATAAAAGGTTTTTATTCATTCAAAAAGTTTTGGTCCTAAGTATAATATCTCTTAACAATGTAAATAAGCTAAAATCTGCTCTCATATCTCATAATACACATGTGCTTTAAAATCAAAAATAAATTTACATTCTCAACTTTATTAGGCGATCTACTATAGGACTTAAGGAAAGTCGATCTTAAAACTGTTTATAATCATCAAAATTTAATAAGATTTATATAATCATTTCAAAAACGATGTTTCATGTATTACTCTTTTAGTTACTTCGGGACATAAACATTGACTATTATCTTCGTTGACCCTATTGTGAAGTGTCGCTAAACAAACTACAAACACCAAAATGTAATGAGGACTGGACAATAATAATTGAATCTCAAATGTAAAGTTTAGTATTTATCATTGCTTTACTTAGTAAATGACTTAAGGGCATAGTATTTGGCCTTTATTGCGAAGTGCTCATAAATAAGGTCTACAAAGACCAAAATATTATTGACCAAAAGAGCTGGACAACAATATTAACTCTTAAATACAAAATTTGATGTTGATCAGTGCATTTTAAGTTATTTATGTTTCAGTGTTTACGTGCCGTTACATAAAGCCCGTTTTAAGGTTAATAAGTGTATTCGAAAATCTAATGAGATCTAGATACTGACACTAAACTCTTCTATATGAAATTTGTGGTAGAATGGTTAATTGGTTTTCGAGTTCTCGCTCCCACAAGATTCCCAATAACATAAACACACACAAAATAATCTGGCGAGTAAATAACGTGAATTTTCGTTAAAATCGGGACATTAATATTTAGTAGGATTAAGGTCCTATTTTGTTTACGAGTTTAAAAACATTACACAAAAATCATTTTTTTTATTTGCATGTCGCTTAGATGATTATTTTCCCTTTTCTGTCGTTTGGAGAAAGTAACAAGATAATTAATGCTTTTAGACAGTGTCAAAAGCAAAGCGGCCCCATAATTTGCACAATTGTATAAACAAAATAATTAAAAGCAAGAGCAACGAAATGCAAGACCGTTCCTTTATGTTTTACAGGCAAGCTGTAACATAGGGGCCGCTAATACAATGCTTAGTGCATCATTTGGATATGTTAAAGAATTTATGAAACAATACGTTTGTAAATATTAACAATGACGTCCTGTTGGCAATTGTTAGTATTGTTATGTATGAAGCATCAGTATTGTTACTGTGTTAATTATCATTATTACTAATACTGCTATGGAAAACGTTATTTTGGGGAGTCAGGGAGGGGTCCTACAGGTCTGATTTTTTTTTTTTTTTTTTTTACTTGGTCATCTACTTTTTGATGTTGAACACAATGGTGAAGGTTTCATTCTAATAGCTCTAACCGTTTCGCCGCTACAGAGTGTGACATACAGTGTGACAGACAGACAACACAAAAGCAAGAGCGGTTCCCTATGTTAACTGTAACATAGAACCGCTAAAAAGGAACAAAAACTTTATCATTATTTATTTATCGTTATAAAGTAATTTGAAATTTAGATTAAAAAAAAAAATCTTTTATGAAAACTGAGCTCTATTCAAAGTAATTATTGGTTGTAAATAAGCTTAGATTTTGTTTTTAACTAATAGAAATACATTCATTTTCAAAATTCGTGTTTTAACATCGGTTGGTTGCACTTTTATAACCGAATATCTCAAATTACTGGAACAGAAAATGCAGACTTTTACGATTTTTCTTTCTTTATCATGTTTTTATTATTCTTTCCAAAATTGGACGTCGATAATTACTTAGCAGTGTTCTATTAGGAATTTATGTTTAAACCACGTTCTGTTGCCCAACGACATCATTATTATTATTATTATTATTATTATTATTATTATTATTCTAATTCTCAGAATTTAAATTCTCTGAAAACAAATTTCGTGAGAGGATTGCTTTCGACATATTCAGGTAATCCTGATGAACCTTTAATGTCTGCACATTAGGGCGTGAATAGAATTTTATTTCGGGGGGTGGGGGGCGGAATTAGAAAACTTACCAACAACAACAACCAAATAAAAAAATAACATTGTTTTCAAAATTTGGGGTGGAAGAAGGGGAAAGCAGTAAACTTGTTAACGATCCAAAAAATAATTCTAAAGAAAATATCGCCAATCGATACATTCTAAGGTCGCAGAGGGCCTCTCGGACACCCACCACACATCCACGCTGTACATCCACACATCCAAGTTGTACAACTTTTATACTCATTGGGAAGAATATGACATTTACGTTTCTCTGGTTTAGTTAAGTGTATTTGAATGGCTTGAGAATGATGTATTGTTATTCAATTGACATTAAGGTCCTGACTCAAGCAATTCAGATGACTGCAAACCTTTTATTTCTTTTATATATTTCTTTTACTAATGCACCTAAAATTTTGAAGATTTATATATTAACTTGTGAATCTTGTGGGATTTATATTTTCTTGTGTTTAATTTTCAAAATATTCTGTAATTAAGTAATTTAAAATTCAAACAACGTTAATTCAATTAAAATCTATTTCTTTAAAAAATGCTTCAAACAAATTTATTTTTGGAAACGAACAGCATCAAATGAATTTGTATGATATTTAGTAAGCCTTTAATGTAAACGGTTTTTATTATGATTGTTTGATAGCACGTAAAAAAAAAAATAATCTCTATCAATTTTAAAAAATAGAATTTTTAATTTTTAAAAATTAACTATTGCATTAATAATAAATATTTTAAGTATAAGTCATTATTTTACAAATTTTTTATTATTCCAGGTTTTTGTCAATGTTTTTTAGATTGAAAATGCCGAGTTATACCCTCGAAAACCCCCCAAAATTGACTGTTTTTTGAATTTTAATTTAAATACTTGCAGAATATTTTGAAAAATTAAAAACAAGAAAATATAAATCCCATAACTTTACAAGTTCATATTTAAATTTTCAGAATTTTAGGTGCTTTGGTAAATGAAATATATAAAAGAAATAAAAGGTTTGCAGTCGCCTGAATTGATTAAATCAGAACCTTAATGGTCTAGGTATTCATGGTAAAAATAGTATTTAGTTATTTAATGTAATTGTTTATCCGAAATTGCATTTACAGAGATACATATTTGACCCTGTTTCCTTATCAAATGTGCTTTTGTTTATTTCAGTATTTTCTTTGATGAATTTATAATTCTATGGTTTTCTGTTAATTTTCGAAACAGCCTAAGTGACTATTGTGTAATTGGGCAATGACGGAAGAAAACACGGAAAAAAAAATCTGAAGATTTCATCAGTTTCTTTGATATGACTGTACAGAGCCTTGACCTGGTCTATTGAAATCCTAATCCCATCCTCTTTGGCAGTTTATAATTAAAAAAAAAATAGTTACTGTTTTTAATGTTTAAATTTTTGATTTGTTTTTAGTGCAAAATCCATCATTGTAGTAGTCTTCCGAAAATTGCTAAGAAAATATTAAAATATGAGATAGTATCAATTCTAGAGTTAGGATGTAAGATGGAAAATTTTAATTTCTTTTTCGGTAAATTAATGTTGAATCTATATTTTTTTTTCCCCCGTTAATTTAAAGTAAGGCAGACTTGGGATTTCTTAATAAATCCCATCAAGAATATCTTTATGTAATTTTCAAAGTTAGCAGTATTTAAATTGGCGTAATTTACAGCATAATCTTTCATGCAAAGTGGTTTCTTGCTATGCTTTGGTTTCATATAACTTATAGTTTGGTTCTGAAGGAGGAGTAGGACTATATAGATCCTTTTTTTTAGGGATTTTCCCACTCCGGAATGAGATTTTTTTCTCGATATTTCGGCCCGGTGCCTCGGGCCTTCTTCAGGAGATTGTATATATGTCAATTACATCAAGGTGGGCTCAAATCTAACAACTTCCGTTGTTTATATGTATATATATATATATATATATATATATATATGTCCAAATGTCCAAACTTGAAGCTCATCCTTCGAGTTTAGAAATGCAAAGATTTCAATCAATAATGTAATAATAATGTTAGTAGCATTTTAAGGATTGATAAGTTTTGTTAACAACTATGGCTAAGAAATCTCTGTATCTGATATCACCTGACTATACATTATTGTAATTGACGATCTTGAAGAAGGAAGAAAGGATATATTCTTCCGAAAATTCGATATTAAAATATATTTTTATTTTATATGAAGTGCAGATGTAGTTTTTGCAATATGTTACGATGTGATTTAAAGAGAAAGTATGGATTTAGAACATTTAAGAACTGCTTTTTTTTTTTTCTTTTTCTAATTAGCTGTGAAAAAGATTCTTCAAAAGAGATGCTATTCAGTTACGGTGTTCGTTTAATCTATTATTCAATCTCAAATTTATGAAATAATGATGATAATAAAATGTTCTCTCTAATCCAACATCATCGGTATCTTTTTTGGACCAGTATTGGTCAAATGGAGTCAAGGGTGAGATTTTCTTGCAATTTTTTTCCACAGGAACGAATGAACTGTTGCTCAGATCGGCGAATTATTCGCGAGGTTGAGAGGGAGGCAGGTTTGAAGGAAAATAAATTATTCTCTATAAAAGAAATACGCTGTCCGGTCATTTTATTAGGTATACCTACCTAGTAGTTTGTTGGGCCTCCTTTAGCCTTCAAAATAGCCTGAATTCGTCGGGGCATGGATTCCATAAGATGCTGAAAACGTTGTTGAAGGAGGAGTGTCACGCAGATATGAGTGTGTCACGCAGTTCCTGAAGATTGGATGGAGGTGTAGGCCTGGAGCAAACAGCCCGTTCCAGCTCATCCCACAAATTTTCAATCGGGCTGAGATCCGGAGACTGAGCGGGCCACTGCAGAAAGGAAAAGTCAGTCATGTTCCTCAAAACATCCCATAGTGATACGGGCGTTGTGCACCGGCGCATTATCCTGATGGAAGTAGCCATCTGCATGAGGATAAACTGTTAATACGTACGTTTGCACTTGGTCAGCTACAATATTTAGGTATGCTCTAGCATCCTGACGTGCCTCCAGAGGTATCAATGGACCCAACGTGTGACAGGAAAACACACCATGACACAGCCCCCTTTGCCCGTATCATTTGTGCGCACAGCAGGGGTGTACCTAATAAAGTTGCCGGACAGTGTATATTATCGAAATACTGACGACAACAATATGAAAGTAAAAGATACAAATTTTAAAATCCTTTTTACCTAAAATAAGTAACAAGGTAATATGGTAACAAGGTTTGTTTATCTTTACCTCCTTTGCTTTAGGTCAGATAGGAACCAAAATCAAGGGGATCTTCCTACGTTCGAATTTCTAGATGTGTAATTTCCCAATTATCATGATCAGTCGGATATATTTGGATATTTTGACTTAAAATTACATTAAAAACAATTTTTTCTGACTCCTAGCTAACGATCACCAAAGAGCATGAAACAGCTGTTCTAGGATGTCACTGAGTCTCACCCATTGGTGTTTATGAATATTTTTATTCATTTATTGGTTTAATGCGCTACGAAAATTCCCTTAGGTTGGCTGGATTCCTGGCACAGTTTTTTAAACTTATTTTGAATTTCTTGTTGTTTTTTATTTTGTTTCGGAGGCTCCACTTTACTTCCCATGATTTTTTTTTAAATTTTTTTTTTTTTTTTTTTCTTCGATGCATACTAAGGACATTTCACCAAATATTCGATCAAATACCCTGTTAATATTTTACGATTCGTAGTACAATGCGGGTACAAAACAAAGAATTCTTGTATTTTATATTTTTATCCAATATTTATTTATTCTGACAAAGCAGATTGGTGCAAAAGTTGCTTCGAAAAATTTATCCGAATCATTTCTTATCAGACATTGGATGAATTATGATGAGAGATCAAAGGCGGTAAATCAGAATGGTACAGGGTAATAAAAAGTTCAAAACAGCCCCCGCACTAATCATTGTTCGCTTTAATTTAGATTTGTATATTTTCAATATTTCAATCCTGTTTTCTATTCTGATTTGAAAAAAAAAAAAAAAATACAATAAATTTATTTGTTTAAAATTGTGTAACGTTACAGTAAGAGATACTTAATATTTCATTTACATACTGTCCTTTTCTTAATTTATAATATAAATTCAAAGAAAGAAAGAAAAAAAAAGAAATGTGGAGAACTTATTTCGAATAACCAAATAATGCGAGAAATTGATGAGAAAAGAGCGTCTCCAAATAGACGGAGACTGAACTCACTTTAATTTGGTATTAAGAATTAATTAGAAAGAAATAGAATGTGTACACTTTTTTTTATTTCTTTTAACAATGTAAGATCACATTCAGTATCAGTGGAACCAATTTCAGCTACCATCTGTTCTATTCCTTAATTTCTGTTTCTTACGTTGGTGTTTTTGTTTGATTTTGTACTTTTCTTATGTATGGATGACCTGGGTCTGTCGTTTCCATTCTTTAGAAACATCAATTTTCATTTGAAATCGAATTATCGTTTACTGTTTTGCGGATAGTTTGGTGTTCATTTCCTCAAAATCAAATTTACTCTACTTTCCTTTGTAATCAAAGACTTGGCAGTCATATCTTATGGTATTTTATTATGTGTAGATGGTAGAGTTTGTTTCTATTATCTTTATTTTCTTCTTTGTTTACAGCAACTAGCTTTTCAGTTCAGTTTTGTTTCTCTTGGATGTTAGTACAATTGAGGTTTGAAAGTGGGATTTTGAAATCCAATAGTTGGATTAACATAACTGATTTGTTTCCTCTGTCTAAGTATGTTTTAAATTATTAAATAAAAATCTGACTGGGATCTTAAGTACTTGAAATCGTTTTAAAATAATATCCCCAGTAATTCTTTTTTTATTTGTTATTGTTTCTAGAGTCTACCGGCGTTTAACGACTAGGCTATTTGTTTATTCTTCTTTGATTTTGTTTTTGTTATTATTTTGAATCATCGTTCTGTTTTTAATTATCATTCTACGCATGGTCTTTTTTTTTCCCCCGTCTGTTTCTCTCTTTTCGCCGTCCATATTTTCGTTTTCTTCTTTTGAACGCGTTTCCTTCACGAAATGGGCACGGTTGGGCGCCCACTTCGAATTCCTTCCCCTTTGCCAGAGGTCAAGCGCTGTGAGGCAGACACACGCACTCGTGCCGCAGGTACACTCACTCATTTCGCTGCCGCCGTGGATTACTAGCATGCACGGAACCTAAGGGAATATGGACAACCACCAGTAAGTAAAAATCGATTGATTTTTAGCGGTATTTGCGAACAGCTCGTTATCGTTCCAGTTGGAATGTTGCATTGTCTCCTCCACCTGACTCCGAGATGACTACTTCAATACTGTTTCGCGGCAAATGTCCGAGTTGCAGAAGCAGACAGCATGCGCCGAGGGAATTACTATTACGTGCAGAGAACTGAAATAAAAAGATGATGATAATAACGTTTATTGCCGTAAATGCGAGAACTGAGGGTTCATAATAAGCCTGCTAAGAATTTAAGTAGAGGTTTCTTTTTTAATGTACACAAATACAATAGTACATAATAAGCACGTATAAAATTATTACGAATAATAAATGATATATTTAGGAAGTGTTTACTCTTGGGCCATTTTCTACCACTTTCTCACAAATCTATGAATTTATTGGTAGAAATGTAACTATGAATACCATTATTTTTATACAGTATTTATATTTTAAACTGCTCTCATTGTTTTGATTACCAGTCTTTCCTGCATATGTGCAAGTCAATATAATACACAAATTTATTATTATTATTATTAATATAGTAAACGTTGATGAAACGAACAGTTGTTTCTTTATTTTTTTTAACTCAAAAAACAAATAACTTCTAGTTTCAGAAAAAGGAAACAAATTAAGTTAGTAAATAATTATAAAAGCATGTACTATGCTTTTTTTTTTTTCGTCAGTAAATGACAAAATTAATTTTAATTGAAGCGATAGCCCTGGCTTAGATGTAACACTTTCAAAACATGAATGTAATCTATGATATAATCAAAAACTTAATCGCAGCTTATCTATTCTAGATTATTTGTTGTTGAAGTTCAGCAGCACCTTAACTTTAATATAAGGCTTACTACTTGTCTTTCTATAAATAAATAAAAATAATAAACATTTTTATGCAACAAGTAAACATATGAAAATAATAAATATATAATGTGTATAATTTTTTTTTTTAAGTAATAACCATTGTAAATTTATAAACATCACTTTCACCGATATTTGAATAGTAACACCATTCTTTACGTGTTAACCCTTGAATATTAACCGGAATATATATTCTGTATATTCCGCATAGCTGTCCTTAAGCCTTCTGAATTTAGTTTTGTAGAGCACAAGTGGGTGAGCAGTTTCATATTGTACATCCACTTACAGATCACAGGTTACAGTGTCAATTACTTGGTACGTTCGCATTTTGTAACAAAGCAGAATAAACCGCTGTTCTTTACTACTTATTAACGTTTATAATTTTATAATAAGAACAGAATGTTTATAATTTTTATTAGCATTTTGTACATTTTGAAACTGAACGATACCTCAACCATTTTTCATTGCTCTGCACTAATAAGATTAATTTTTATCTATATCTGTTCCTTCTCAATAAAAGATTAATAGAATTCACAAAAGCCCTTTGTAATTTATTTAAAAGGCTTAGCTTAGTCTAATAGGTGAGGCTTAATCTTGTGTGAGTCATTTTTTTTTCCCGATAAATTTTGAATTGGAACTGTGATAGTGAAGATAATCCCACTAGCTATCATAATACTTGGTAGTAATTTTCAAAGTATGTCTGCTATTTCCTTGCGAACAAATGCATGAAATGCCACCTTTTGAATTGATTTTAAGAACAGGAATGGCGGTTCGTTTGTTTTATTATTGGAACAGATGAAGAGCAAACATGCAGTACCGGTATTTAAATATATTTGTTTTCCTAACTAACCTCACCTTAGTTTATAGGCAGTATTTCTTTTCTTACTTTTTGAAACGAAAATACATGGAATCTTTAAATGTGCTATAAATCTTCATTTCTATCAAGCATTCACCGTGCTATGTATATGTTTACCCTATTCTGAGATATTCTTAGTTGTATATAACAATATCTAATCATCGTTCTGATTGGCAAAAACTATCAGTCAGTTGTGATTGATGAAGGTCATACTGACGTTTCTTCTGATAGTTCAATGTGAGAATTGTGAACAATAACGTTTGCATCCATCATTATTCTCTCTGTTTCAGCTAGGTTCATAGATATAACCAAGCTGAAGTAAGCTCTTGCAAAACGAAAATCAATTTCAATTACAGAATCAACGATATCTCGAGCGCCAAATGTTGTATGTTCAGCCTCGGCTATATTTAAAAATAACCTTGTCAACTGCCAAAATTGATAAAAAGTCCTCCTTCATTCACGTGGGTGGTTTCTCCTTTGAAACAAGTTCGTCATTAATCAAATTAAAGCTTGGAATTTAGCCCTAAAGCTTAATTAGAATTTATTTGCACAAGAATGGATAATTTCAGTTAGCAAAGGAATTATATATTTATACTCACAAGGTAAGAATGTATTGTGAACAGATATATTTCCGAAATAAAAATATATTTACGATATTATGATAATTAGGCGTTTGACTAAAGCAGATAAGAAATAAAATGCTGAGATTAATTGTGTTTTAAAATCGTCTAAGACTTTTATTTTTAGTTTAAAATCGAACGGTAATAATTAGTCTAAATCAGTGCTAAAAATGAATTCATAAGTTTTGAAAACAAAAGTACTTTTAAAAAATATTTTTAAGTTTTAAGAAACAATTAACTAAGATATATGGATGTAGGATTACTAATGGTTTGTATTCCAGATAGACTAGATATTAATATACAGTATTGAACTAGCCATTGACCAATAAAAGGCTGTTTTTCAGTCCAAAGAAAATAAGAGATTCAGATTTTACTATTTTGCAGGCATATAACTTTTGTAATGTATTTTGTAATAACTATAACTACCAAATAATATATATATATATAAATCCAAAACACAAAACTTGAAGCTGGTGGTCTTCAAATTTCGTAAAGCAAAGATTTCAATCAATTATTTGCAATTTAGAATATATATATGTGTGTGTGTGTTTTAAGTTTGTTGTAAGTATAATCAAAACATTTTTCTAAAATGGGAATCAAATCAAATTTCAGTTTTTCAGAAGTTCTTTTTTTTGTTGTTGCTCTTTTTAGAATATTTTAACTGCTGTTTGAAGATGGATTATAGCTTTATTTTATAAGAAAGGGTACTGACTTGTGAGACAAATACAGAATAGCATACATGGAGGGCGTATCCTAGAAAACAATATTTTGATAGTATTCATTTAAACAAGAAAGAAAGAAAGAAAAAAAAAATGTTGAATTCTACTCTTTATTAATGATTTCCTTCATTTTCGTAAACTTTTGGTTTTGAAACTCTTAAGGGACGAGACATGATTAGAATATTTTATAAAGCTCTTGAGCAATTTTGTTATAACCCATTGACCAACACGTAATTTTAAAAAAAATTTCTTAGTTCTTTTCTTTTTCTGTAAATTTTTATAAAATAACTAGCTGTACCCGGTATGCGTTGCAATGCCACTCAAAGAAAGTGTTTGTGTTTTAATTCTGTTTATTGATGTGCTTTTGGATACACAATATTTTTTGTTTTTCCGTTTGGTGCTAACACGAATAAATCAGAAGGTTTTCCGACGCGTGATCAGGCGACATACAGCTGTCCATGTGTTGCCCCTGTGCTTTGTTGATGGTCATTGCAAATGCAAGTCGCACCGGAAACTGCAAACGTTGAAACCTGAAATACACTGGTGCCTCGCGCACCAAATATTGTAAAATGGTTCTACTAATTCAGAAATTTCGCGAGCGTGCGCACAACAACTCACCAAAGTTTCATCGCAATCTGAGGAATGGTGTAGGAACGCATATGGGACAAACAAACAAACGAACAAATATTCATTTTTATGTATTAAGATAGTAATAATAAATATATTTAATCTTAAACATTTAAAATGTGCTCTTTGAAACTCTTTGAGTTGCTAATTGAATGTTGAGTTGTCCAATACACGGGATTCATGTTAAAACTATTACTGAAAAAAACTTGAAAAATAGAAAAACAAAAACAAAAAAAAACAGCTGTTGATAATGTGTTCTGCACGCATCGTTGAGACAAAGGAATGCCAAAAATCACACTTTTCAACTGAAGGACGCATTAGCCAAACCCTTTTTATTTCGAGGGAAGAAAATGAAGACTTTAAGAAGTAACAATTGACAGTATTGCGCGGCAACTTCAAATGGTCATTACGATTTGAAAGTAATGGTACGTCGGCGCTCATGAACACACTACATAACTTAGCCTGTTTTTTTTTGTTTTTTTTTCTTTTTTAAATTTGTTTGTGTAGATCGTTAGATTGTAGAGCTAAGATATTTGAAAGCGTTTACATTGCACTCGTATTAGCGATCGTATAAAGGAGTTCAAAATGCATTTGAAAAATCTAGGCTTTGTATCGCTAAGATAATATTTTTCTCCATACATTACTAAAACGGCTTTTCAGATAATTGTTAAATCTCGAGATAAATTTTTTAAATAAGAAATATATTTTTCCTCCTTTCCATTTACTAACTTGGATTCCATTCATTCTTGGTCTCGGGTAAAGGTTAAACACTCAAACAACAAGTTTCCTTCAACCCACGCATTTAAACAAATTGGTTAATACATCCTTTTGATTTGTACTCTTTCGCTGAGTGTAAATTTCCAAGTATATTTTGGGATGTCAAGGAAGCTCTTCCTATTCTTCACAAGAGGTGACCAACAATGTGCTTAATTATATGAATGGAGAAGCTAATGGGATAAGCAGTGGAAGAACCAATCATGTAGGAAACGCCTTATGTAATCAACCAGTAAGGAAAAAAAAAAAAAATAATAATCTTTGCTTGTCGTAGCGCTCCGAATTCCCGCCGACTTTTCTTTCAAGGTAAAAGAGAGGCAAGATAGCCGTGCGAGTACCCCCAAGGGGACATCCACAGCGGAATTCCAATCTGGTCCCTGCACTCGGTCATAATTTATGAAGTAGTACCGCCGCAGCCACGTTGCCCATGGCTCCGTTCCGAACAGGTTTATCTCCGGAGGACGGTTGTTGCCGCCGCTACCTGGCGAGTGGCTCCGGCCGGTAAACTTCTTACTTGCCGCCAACGCTCGAATGCTACGTCCCGTTGGATAATTCTGTTGATGCCATTGAAAGCCTTGCTACGTAGATGCCATGGTAAGACTTTTCCCCTTCATTACAGTCGACATTTTACGATTGCTCTTCTGTTTGTGTCCTTAACCGTCCCATCAGCTGACAGGTGACAGACGTGTTCGGTTGAAAGGTCAGTTGCATGTGAACCACGGACCTCGCCGAGATATCGACGACATTCACCGCAACCTCATTAACAATCTGCTCGCTTTCTGTCCTGTTTTTTTTTTTTTCCTCCCTCATCTCTTCTTTCCTCTTCAGTTCTAAGGAGACGAGTTAACTTCTGCTGATGACTAAGCAAATGTCTTACTAACAAATGAAGCAATTCTGATAGCAGGGAAGCAAAGTTGTAACCTAATTCAGTTCTTATTTCGAGGACAACTAAGGTTTATTGAAGGTTTACAACCTTCAATAACAAGTGTTATTAGTTGTAATGTAAATTGAAAATTACATAACTACAATTTGTTTTTGTTTTTTCACTACTTTTCTATTATTAAAAAGCACTGAAACTCAGTAAAAACCCTGACACAGTGATTATTTTCCTAGTTTTAAATATTGATTTCTCTTCATAAAGTTTTGCTGAATTCGTTTACTTTTATTCATCTTTGACCATGGAAATCATTGCATTTAATGCTTTTGAAGCTGTTATGGAAGTCTTGATGTTGGGAAGGTTGGAATGGTAATGTATAGTTTTTGCTGAATGTATCAGTAGTTTTAATTGTATAGGTGACTTTCACGTGTACAATATTTAACTTTCTTTACACGATGGAAGTCATTTGGACTACCAAAAGATGACAGAAAAACGAAAGCTTTTGGTTTATATTGTTATCAACGCAAGAATGAAATCAATCATATTTCATAGTCATAGGGGAAGCTTGTGGTTAAACATCAAACACAGTTCCAAACTTGAAATAATTACTTACTTTCTCTTTGGTTTTACTATCTCTATTAGAATCCATTTTTATATTTAAGTTTGATTTGTATTTTTCCGAATTGGTAGAACAGGACAAATCGACTAAATACTGTAATTAATAAAGATAATCGTCTGGATACATGGTATTGTATTCCTTGGGAGATAAATGTGGTGACATAGTATCTATTTTTAATTTATGACTACTCTGAAAACAAAGCATTGAAATCGTAGACGGTGCTTATAACAGTAAAGAACGAAGTAGAGGGTTGGGTTTTTTTTGATATGAGAACATTTAATAAGTGCAGAAACTTCTTAATTTTATCAGAAGGGAAGTTTCTTTGTTTTGCAAGGTGGTATTTAACCCGTTTTTGATTGTATTGGAGCTGCTTCATTCCATTGCCTTCGTAATCCGTAGAGAGATAAAAACCTTTTGTTTTCTTCTACCGTCACTGCTGATTTCAGTTTGTAGGTCTCCCTGTGATGCAACGGAATTTACTGAATGCCTTGCACTAACCAATGAAATGCGGAACCTTGAAGAAGGTTGCAATATTTGTTTTCATTATCGTTTGTTTTATTTATTTATTTTTTTTTTTTTTTTTTGGTAGTTATTATTCGTTATCAATTCTACCTTGAACTTTGTAATCAAAGTTTGTTTGCGTTGTTTTGAACAAGTGTGCTTCTGCGCAGAGATAATCAGTTGATGTAGTTGCTTTATTATAATATTTCATTCAATTCATTGAAATGGATAGCACAGTCTGGTTTTAAATATCCTATCCTATTTTTCTTCTTTTTTTGAATGATTAGGAAGGGGTTACAGGTGGATCCATAGATCAACCTTTAATGAATGATTCATTTTGTATTACAGTAAAATATTCTGAAACGGCAGAGTTTCTAAATGATTCAAATGGTTATTGATAAAATTAATGCCAAAGTACGCATTTCTAATATATAAAAGGATAGAGTATTATTATAAAAATACTACTATAAAATAAACTAATTTTTAATTATTATCATCAAGATTTCATCGGTCATTGTCAATTATCTGTTTACATATAGATATCCATGTTTATGAATAAAATACTGTCTTTATTTGTATACCGATAACCTGATATTTATTGTTGAATCTTGATGACATAACTATAATTGTTTCAATTGTTTAGAAGCTTGAAAAAGGAAAGAAGTGTATCCTTCCGAAATAAATATATTTTTGAAATATAGTTTGATAGAGAAGTGTTATATTTTATAATAAGATCCTTCTATGTATTTATCAGAGCTTTACAATTTTATTGTAATTGCGAAGAATATTTTTAATTTTATATTCTTTCTAGAAGGCCGTTGAATTTTTAGGGATCTGCGTATTATTTTTGTTATTTTTATTATTTTTTTTTATTACTAAGAATTTATTTAGAATCTTTCTTTTTATTAACGGCTTCTTTTTATTAATACACTGTTGACCTAACTTGTTTGCCCAACTATCCTAAAAAGCGGACTAGAACTTATAAATCATGCCTCCAATTACTTTCGCGTACCAACCGTATCCATATTTCCATTCCCCTTAATTGAAAACGCTGCCATTAACGCAGTGATGGTACAATACCATCTTGAAATGTCGGTCACACATTAAATTGTGTAATAGTTCAGATCTCAAGGTTATTTCACAAGGCTCTGTGAAAAAAATACAAAACAACTGTTTTCATCGGTTTCAATTACTTTTAATTAAAAACAATTGAAGGTCAGAAAGCCACAAATCAGTTTTAATACAAAAAGTGCATTTTTTTTTTTTAATGAACTAAATGACAATTCCTTAAATCGGCAATTTTTATAGAATAATATCTAAAAAGCTTTTGAATCGTATAATTAAAGCTGATCATCCTGTATGTGAAACATGAAAAAAAAAAAATAAAATAAAGCAATGTACGTTTTACAGGTACAGCACGAGATATTAAGGGACTCGACAATCGTGTGTCGTGTTTAAACTTTTGATTATTTGGGAAAACGGGGTGATGTGTGTCATTTTGTTTATATAACAAACTATAGCCTCAAAAAATTGTTACTAAGAAACATTTTATATTTCTTAATAAAAATTAGGAGTTATTATTTCAATTTGTTTTTTGTTTTTTTCATTAGTTACGAAAATTTGGATTTCAATTCAACTTCAAGGTATTTAAAAAAACTTAGAAAGTTGTCTTCGTTCAGTTAAATAAGTATTTTTGCTTTTAATACGACGTCTCGCTACATCCACTTTTTATCGCTGTCTGTCTGTTCCAGATGCTTTTAACATTTAGGTTAAATTGTTTTACCTGAGGTATTTTTTTGAGAAGAACATTTAGAGATTCTCCCTCAAAATATTCTTTGAAACAATTATTTAACTAAATGTATTATTAATTTTTTTTATACCTGAAATGCATCTAAAAATAATTTATATTCTTCTTCATGAAACAATTTAGTTTTGACAAACTATGTTATGTGTAGTGATTATGCAAAATTATTTTGAGAACGGATTTCTTAGTTCAGATTACAGACCTGTATAGACGCAGTAGCCTACTGTAATTTTTGAAAACATAAATACAGTCACTAATTTTTTTGGATGTACCTTTACAGATAGTTGAGTGCAATTATGATTTTAAAATTTTTTATTAATTTTCTTTTTTTTTTTTTTTAAACAATACCAAAATGGTGTCAAAAATATTATTTACAGTAGCTCTTAACAATTCCGTTATTACTGTAATGATAACTTTATGTTTTATGTTTTATTATAAATGCTTTTAATATTCTAGAAATGCATTTTTTATATTATGTATATCATTAAGTATTAATTTTTAAGACAGTCTGATAATCTAGAATTTCGATTTTCACTTGATGAACAATTGGCAGGAGAATTCTTAGCTGGGTTGGTGAATCTAATATATCTTGTTAGGAGTGACAGCGTTTGTCATAAATTAAAGAGCTTTAATTTAATTTATAACAATAGAACTGCAGTCACCGCAACCCAGGATTATTTTGTTAAACTTTATTCTAATGTGAATTTTAAAGATTTTTTTTTTGTCCCAATTTTGAATTGAAACATTTGATTATTAAAATGCTTTACAAGTTGTCTGTTTACTATTTTAATTAATTACAAAAGCAACGGTGATTGTACAATAAAAAATCAAAGAATAAGTAGGGAAAAGATAACAACGAAGAAATCTATATTAAATAAAATTTAGAACAGTTAAAATAACCCAAAAACAACGTATCTTTTCAAAATTTAAGGAATTTTATAAAAAGTTACGTACACAAAATCGTTGATCCGAATCGCGGTTATCCGAAATGATTTTTAACATTCTTATATATTATAATATATATTATGTATTAGTTTTTGTATCGATACGCCATATCTCCCTTAATACTTCATCAAAATCAATGATTGAGGCGTCATTTTGAAGATTACGTTCACCGCTAATGACGGAAAATAAACAAATTGTTGAAAATTTCGTTAAAAAAACTATTTTAAACACATTTTTATAAAAATGGAGAAATCTATTGACAATGTGTTTAACTGACATGCACCACAGGTGTTGGAGTTGATAATAAAATTTTTCTCAAAGGTGTTTTTTTTTCTAGGAATTATTCGCACGGGTCAACTAGTATTTTAAAATTACATAAAAACATATTTCTGTCGCTACAATCAGTATTTAATAGCGTACACAAGTGATTATGTAACTGTAACTATATTCATAAGATTAATGTATAGTAATTAATAATAAGATGTACAGTACATCTTTAATGCAGTACATGATATTAGGGATTATCCGAAATTTCGTTTATCCGAAACGGGTGTGGTTCCATCAAATTCGGATAAACGAGTTTTTAGTGTATAAGAGAACAGTGAAGAAAAGATAAAAAGAAGAAACAAAAATACAAGAAAAAAAGAAACTATTGTTGACAGAAAATGTAAGGAAATGAAAATATCTTTTTTTGTTTCTTTTTACTATTGAAGTAAATTTCAAAAATATTACTTTTTATTAATTGCTTGATTGTCCTAAGTTTCTATTTCGTCTGCTGAAATATCTCCTAAAAAAAGTAGGTTAAAAGAAAGTCAAACAATACCCAATAAATAAACTGAAATACTTCATATTAGAAAAATAAAAATAAACGTACATTCGTTAATGCTGAAAAGAAAAAAACAACAACAAAAAACGAAGGGACTTACGCGTAGTTTGTAAAGTCACCGAAGGGAGGAGGAGTAAAATATTCGTGAACTTTATTCTCAGATCCAATTTAATTGAATATAAGAAAAATCTTTGGCCACAATTTGCGGAGGCGACTATGTGAAACCAATTAGTATGTTATTTTCAACATAAACAAAATCTTTCTATAAATAAATATTTATTTATTTATTGGAATATTCCAGTCTGAACTGGAAGCTATCTATAAAGCTATTACTTGGGCGGTAACAAGGAAATACTTATAAATGACTCTAAATCCGTTTTGTGTACTTTAATAAAAGAAAAACGTACGAATAACAAAGTAAAAGAAACTGTTCATTATGTTATTTATGAATGTCCCAAATATGAAAAAAGTCGTCTTCTGTTAATTCTGGAATGATCTCTACAAGATGTTAAATTGCCTTGGCCTTCAAATAGTTTAATGCAAAAACCTTCAATTGAGTATTTTCAAAATTTTACAGATTCTATAAAAGTCTCTTGAATTTAGGCTAACAACTGAAATTGTATTTTAGTACGTTTCATGTTTTACTGTTTTTTTTTTTATTCTTCCTTAAAATTATGTTTTGCTTTATTTTAGTATTTTACTCATTTCGAGTGGTACACTTAATAAATCTTATTATTTATTTATTTATTTATTTATTTATTTAAATTTTGTCTTAATGTTTAGTTTGAGAATAAATTTCTTTATTTAGCATTTTGTTAACATAATTAACAAAGAATAGTTAAAGCAAGCTAATCTAATCATTTTGCAATAGTTTTAAACAATTTTATGTAACATTATTTTTCAATTTTTGACTAATAGGATTTTAAACGCCCATCGTTTTATTTCCAACACTTCAGGAATTAAAGAGACCAAAAATGGAATTGTTTTGGTTTCTTTGCTAATCTTTTATTGCTCCCAAAATTTTGTTGACTTACCACCCCGTGTAATTAGTGTATTTAAAGAAGTGAAGCTACAACACATCTAAAGTGGAATGACAGGAGAGAAAAAAACAAACAGCAATTTCCCGGTTTGTAAGTTTTATTTGCTTTCAGCGTTGTTGACTTCCTTTCTTCGTCCTTCCACAATTAAATAGACAGAGTGTAAATTAAAGGGTTTTTTAGTCATTTCTCGTGGTTACTATTTAAATTCGTGGTTTTAGTAATGAGAATTGAATATAATGTATACAAGGCAGTAGTTTAAGATTTTTGTTTCTTTGCCTTTGTTTTGTCTACACAGAAAGAGCCACCCTTGCACAGAACAGGCTCGTCAGCAAAAGGAAGTTTGTGAAAGTACTTAAAGTCTACTTCCTTAAAATGCTATTCCTTAAAATTTCTTTCTTTTTGTCAAGTTGTAAAAAAACAACAACCGAAAAGCCTACCAGTTATTTTCAAATTATAATAATTTTTCCATTTTCTGTTAAACATAGATAATCAAGTTCGCATTATTTGCTGAAGTTACAAGGAGTGGATTAATTATTAATTGTATCTAACCATGCGCAAATTAAAGGATTAGCTAAAAGGATTTGTTCCTATTGTTTAAGACATTGACGGAAATCCATGTTTAGGTTCCATTGCTTTTCTAAGGGATTTTTTTTTTTTTAATACCCCCCTCCGCGATAATTTTTAAAAAAAAAAAAAAAAAAACTAAAAAATTTTAGATATAAAAATTAGATCGTCTCTATTCCTTAAATATTCATATTAAGTTTCAAGAAGATCCATCGAATGGTTCAAAAGTTATTGGGGAGGGGGAATGCACCTACACACATCCATTTGATGATCCTCACTTTCGTAGGAAACATGGCTGAAAATAAATTCTTTTCACCTACTTCCGGTGAGGTAAAAAAAAGGTCAAAAATATCCAGATGATAAAATATCCATAACCCTAAATTCATAATATTTAATATTTGAAATAAATAACATTTATTACTGTTTGCCTTTTATTTACCTATTTAGTTTTGCGCTCGATGTCAAAGAAGCTAACTTATAAATTATTTAACTTAAAATTTTGCAATGTGTCATATCCTTATCACTTAAGAATAAATAAATACGTAAGTATTAATGGCGTAATACATCATAATAAAGAAAAACAAAAGCAATGGCGTAACGACAGGGGATGCAATAGGTACATCCTGGACTATGGGTCGGCCACAAAATGGATTCAACCATACTTATTTTAAGGTAATTATGTATATAAATAAAAAATAAAAAAAATAGCTATAAAAGCAAATGTCAATAGGGGTTATTAATAGAAACAAGAGTTAAAATAAAAAATGGGTTACGCTTTATTTATAAAGGTTCGGAAAAATATTTAGACAACGACGCTTGGTTAAGTAATGAAACCACTATCAAAAATGGAAAACAAACAAACAAAAACAAACATACAAACAAACAAACAAAACTATAACTGTAGTAAACTGCTAGAAATTGCACTGAAAATAAAGGGCGGTAGAACATTAATTGATTCTTGCTGATAGCTAAAGGTGAGACGATGAGAAGAATAATCGAAATGAAAACAAAACACACACACACACAAAACTAAAAGGTTTAGACTTACCTGTCTAGAATGGTGGCTAACCTATTTTATCTTTTTCTTTTCCTTCACATAAATATCAAATTTTGGAAAATTTCTAGAAAGTTTCAATAATTTTTTTTTTTTAGTTCGTTTTCATTGCAGTTTAATCAGTCATCTCACCCCCTCATCAGTGTTCAAGTGGCAACTACCCTATTAAAGGGACTGTTTCAAAAAATAATTGTTTAGCAACAGTTGTTCAAATAGCAATAAAATGTCCCTGAAGCATCCAGTTATGTCTGTGACCAAAGTCCCCTGGCGGGTTGTTAAGTTACGATGAAAACATTGTTCATCATACTCAGTTTCTCATGACCCCTCAGTTTCTGATGGAATACTTAATATATTAAAATTAATGGTTGATTAAGATTTCGAGAATAAAATTGTTCTCAAATAATGCTTTTTAAACTCTTGGCAAGTTAAACTGTCATATTTTCATTGGAATATGAAAAATTAGTTCATTTCAGAGACAGACAGACAGACAAGATAAGCTCAGGATCTAAAACTATTTCGCAAAACTCGACCACAGAAAAAAAAGAAAAAATCGTAAAAATATGCCGTAGTACCGAGGAGATTTTTCAATCAGAATCAAACAAGTTAATACTTCCTTACTTTTGTGTAGCAATATCGGTACGTACCTTTTTTTATTGCAGAGGAACTTAAATTTCGAAATTTCTTTCAAAATAACAAAATTACCGAAAATAGAAAATAAGGTTGTTTCATTGACTCCCCTGTAATTTTCTGAAAGTGTTTTCATTGAAACTTTTATGTGATTTCCCCATTAACTGAAGGTTGTATTAAATGTCACTCACAGTTCTCACTTTCAAAGCTTTGATTGGAATGATCCTACCTTCTATGTTGACTGCCATTTTTTTTTAGTCGTTGTTTTGGCCTAGAAACATTCAGGTTATTCAAACAAGATACTTAAAGGACATTTTCCAATAGTAGCAGTTGAAAATTTTCTTCATTAATTTAATCCATATTTTAGATACTTGATTTATTCTAAGGAAACAATTTGTTTCAAAAATATATCTCGGGATATTGAATTAGTAAAAAATATAGCATACAATGACAGTTTTGCGTTTTTCTAATAGTAAAAGATGCCATGGTTGTAAAATGCTATGAAATAATATAATTACAGTGCGTGAATCCGTTTAAACTTCTTTATTCTAGTAAAAATCTTCCGTGTGTAATAAAACGTTGCAAGAAGTATTTGGTGGTTTACAGCTTTTAGAACAACCCTGACTGCTTTTTTGAAATAGTTTGGTAGGGCGAGTACCTTTTGTTAGGTTTTCTAACTGACAAAACCAGGCATTCTCGTGAACGTCAAGGTTGACTAGCTGTGGTAAAAGCTAACTACTGCAGAGCTCATTAAATAAAATATGGTTAAATAAATCTTACTATTTATCCTAGCCCTTATCATAACATATTATACAAATCAAATTGAATGATTTAAATTTATAGATTCCTTCATTCTAAAAGTAGATGACTTTACGCTCACAGCGTATAAACTAGTTAAAATAATAATAAAAAAATAGATTCTTCCAGAACACGTTTGGGTGTTCGTCTCGCTTACAAAAATATTTATGTAAATTTGTTTCCGACATTAAAATTTGAAACTAGTTTCCATTATTACGTACGGAATTCAGTTAATAAATTTTCAATATATCATAATACAAGCAGATGTGAAGTGTAATGCTCAGGAAAGTACTATTGTCCTTTTTAGTTTATTTATTAATTAATGTATGTATTTATTTATTTATTTAGAAAAGTGATTCACGTATAGTGTGAGGCTCTTTATTTCATAACTTCTGAGCTGCTTGATAGGTGTTGAAACGTGGCATGCATATTTACGGATAAGAACGATCTAATTTTTATATGTATTATATTTATTACTAATGCTTTTCTTTTTACTGCTTTAAAATGCTCCGGAGATTTTAAAACTTAGAATCAAAGATTTTTGGGAAAAACAGATGTATCAAAGAGATTATGAACATACAGTAGAACCTCATTATAACTCATTATAGGACTAATAGGGGCTTAAGGTTGTCCGTTTTAATGAAAGTCCGGATTATAACAAATAATTCTTTTAGGGCTGTAATGCAGCAGGGTATACATCAATGAAAGTACAATAGTTAACTATAAAAGGTGTTTATTATGTAAAAAATAAAAAAACAGCCTTCAACATAGTAGGCTGAATTGAAAAAGATGTATACATAAACACTGCATTAATCTTTAGAACAAGAAGGTCCTGGTTCATGTTGATTGCTTACATTCATTGGTTTGAAAAAAATAATTTATTTTCTGCTGGGTTTGTTTGCTTCTTATTTCTTCAGTTAATTACTGACGGAGGTCCCGTAAGTGTTCTTAATATGCAAACACATTTTCAAACACATATGGTTGGAAATGTACACTCGTCAGATAAAAATAAGCATCCTTTTTATTATTATAAATTTTTCTTAAAACTGTCCGTTATAAGCGAAGTCCGTTATAATAGGGTCCGTTATAATGAGGTTCTACTGTAATTCAAAGTTTAAAAACTTGAGATGGAAGTGCAAAAAGCTTATCCTCAAGTTAAAATTGTTCACTATTAAATTAGTACACTATTAAAAATTATTCACCCCTCCTCCCTCAAAAAAACCAAAACAAAACCACCTAAATACTTAGGATTATTCGCCTCATAAATTAAATGTCATATTTGATGTTTATGGCTTTAACATGCAATAATTTTATTAATTTATTTGTGTGATTTTTATGATCGAAAATTTAGTTATTAAAAGTGCTATCAAAGTTAAGTTTATAGAAGAAGAGCTGAATCTTTTGGAGAAGAAAAATTCTGCGCTGCTTACTCTGATGCCCTACCTTTCATCTATAAACCTTGAAAGCAGATATCTTTCGAAAACCAAATTTACTCCAAATTGTTTCTGAGAATTCAAGAAAAGGAAGAAGAAGAAGAAGAAAATAAAAGTATGACCGAGGGGTGGGAAATAAAGATTCAGTTGAATAATTTCAAAAGTGAGGACTAGCCCAATTTTCCGAGTTACACAAGTGAAACTTCTTCGCCGATTTCATGGTGTTTGCAGCTACTCAAAATGATTGATAAGATAAATTAAGAGAAGAACAGAGCAATTTCTGTATTCTAGTATTTTTTTTCCTCGTGAAAAAATACTTTTAGAGCCTTTGCAGGCTAATAAGCCATTAAATTTTGAATATAATTTAAAACACTCAATTTTCTTAAGTGTTTATCATGTTTATTTGTTCATGAAACGTGAATATTCTAAAAACACGTGTGAATTCAAAAATGTGCTAAAGTCTTAAGGTCAGTAACTTTTGGGTATTTGCATAGCAGTAACAAATATGGTGAAATTTTTATCAGAATATGCTTAATCTTAAGTTATCGTGACATTTCGAGCTTTAAGCTGATGGTGTCCCTTCTGTTGACATGGTAATAATTATCATGATAAAGACGAGATTAGTAAACTATCAGTGTCGTGACTAAATTGAAAGAAAAGACATGCATTACAAATGGTTTTACCGTAATCTTAAAACTAAATCAAGATTACCAAAAACAAAAAAAAAAGTTTAGGCCGAATTTTTTTGTAGTCAAATCTTTCCACAATCCATAAATCCGATAATTCGCCAAATCCGATAATTCGCCACTGACTTTTAACTGATTAAAAGAAAAAAAACAACAAACAAATCCTTCGATGACACATTATAGGTTAGGAGATTGGTATAAATACTAAATGATAGATAAATATCCCAAATGATAAAAGGTTGGTCAAAATTATTAATGTAACTTATCGTCGTATTTTAAAAGAGAGACAGGACGTTTCAACCTTATCTGAGGACTGAGGTTATTATCAACTTGGATATTCGACGAGGTGAGAGGGGTTTAAATAATGCCTTATGATGCAGTTAGAGAGTTCATGGTTAATAGTGGGGTTTTTGCCGAGATGCCAAGATTCTCGTAAGGTGAGAGAGAAGACATTTGTGGTCTGGTCTTATTCCATGAGACTTTGCGAAATTAGGGGTGTGGTTAGTAGATTTACTATGCAGAAATAAGTTGGATTTGAATATATCTTTGTTTTTATAGTTAAAGCAGCACCAAACCAACTATAAAAACAAGGATATATTCAAACCTTATTCTTTTTGATAGGTTTTACTACCCAAACCTTATGTATTGCTTATTGCAATTATTGCAGGGGATTGCGTACACAATGTTGGTAGAAAAGTGAGACCCTTAAATAAATACCTTTAAATAATTGCCACTCTCAGGATTCAAGCTTTTTCTTTTTTTTTTTTTTCCTCTAGTAAACAATTTTTACACACATTTTTCAGATCTTCTGAATTTACTAGCTTCAAATTATTGTACTTCATGAAAACATGTAAGTCTGAATAAGATGTTGCAGTGGATCCCATTTCCCTAGGGCGCAAAATCGAAATTGTTATTTTTTTTTATCATAAAAAAAATAATCAGGTTTTATTAATTTTCCACTTTAATAAATAGCCTCTTGAAATAATTAACAGATATTTAAGAAGTTTTATCCGACTATTTCGAAATGCAATATTCAAACGATAGAAAAAAATAAATATATATATATATATATATATATATATATATATATATATTTTT
>JAFIDM010000004.1:12775852-12798587 GCA_023159025.1 Thereuonema tuberculata | reverse complement strand
CGACCCCTATTGAGAAGTTGTAAATTGAAAAATTGTTGTTGATTTATTAAATAGTAGTAATGATTTTCTTTTTGGTAATTTTACATAAGATCTAAGGTAAACAAAGTTTAATAATAATAATAATAATAATAATAATAATAATACTTTGACCTGCGGGTAGTAAAGCTTCTGATCATGGCGTTAAAACTCTCAGCAACACGCGCTGTCTGGGTTTAAATGCTGGATAGAATAGGAGTGTTTCTTTCGATTCTCATCTGTCCGAATAATTCACCTTTTCTTTGGGGTATCTTCTCTTCCAATACTTGAATTGTCGCTCTTTTTCTTCATTACTTTCTCTAGGGTTTCTCAATTTGTGATCTAAAGAATACCGCTCCGATGAAAAAAATAATAATAGTGTTTAACAACTAAATATGGGAACTTAAAAATTTTTTTCTTTACAAAGTTTATGATCATTGTGTCGTAAATTTTAGTTTTAGAATATGTCTGTAATCGAAGTTTAAAATCGATTAACGATAAGTAACAATCGTAACCTTTAGTTATATAGAGTAAGGTCAAAGTTGGCCAAATACTGAAAAAGAATAGGGGCAACTTAGAAAGGCTAAACAACACTGCTTTAGAAACTTGCAAAAGAATTAACTAGAGAATTTTCTCTCCTTCCTTCTCGAAAAATCGATCTAATTTCAAGCTTTTTTAGATTTTTATAATGGTTAGAATTTGTTAAATTGAAAATATTAGTATTAAAACAAAACGAAACATCTCTTACATATAGAATTCGATTATTGTCTCCTTTCTTATCAGGATAATCGGTATTTGAACAAATTTAAAAAAATAAAGTTCTCAAGCAAGAAAGAGGTAAATTTCCATGTATGTTTTTTAATACAAACTTTTCAAAATCCTTTGAAATGACATCGGAGGTTTAATTTTTTTTTTTTCTTTTTCATCTAACTGTTGACAGTAATTCCTGTTTTAGTTCAATAGGAAACATGTAGAAGGTCTTCATTAATGAGATTTCGCCATAGCCTTTTCATCCTGTTTTTAATTAGCTGCCAATAATTTGGTATTGATATTCTAGAAAACATTTTCCTTTGCATCTAAATGGTTCAAGGTTTTGATAGGTAATGGATAGATGTTACATTTATTTGTTCAACTTTTATTATCAGTGAAGTTGAAAAGTGAGTGATAAGGTAGGCTATCTCCAGGGAATTTATTTACTTTGCGAGTTTAAAGGCAAATTCGACTGATATGGTTTATTTAGTTGATATCAAAACGCTGTTACGTAATTACATTTTTACGTTCCCGCGCGCTGTCTGTGTAGCCTGTGTATTACTAATCAATATTAAGATATTTCTAAAAGATATATCTAAATTGGAATCCAGTACAAAAGTAAAGGTATATCTTTAACCTTTTACAAATAATAACAATAATACGAAAAAAAATTAAGTAGACTTGACTATGCACATTAATTACTTGATTATTGTAAATAGTTACCGTCTTTTTAAGCATTGTTAGACCATGGAATAACTGTTTCGGTATTCCTATCATTCTTCAGCTTAGGTTACTAGTGTTTGTAATTCATTATCCGATGGTGATCAAGGCAATGTAATTTTTGTTTTCCTATTATTCTGTTTGCTTACTTTTTACTTTCTCTTTTACGGCTCTCTTCCTCAGACTACAGAATATTCTTTCTTTCTATTCCTTTGTTCAGTAGTCTGAGGAAGAGAGCCGTTTACTTCGGGCTTCTCGAAACATGTCATTTTTTAAAATATTTGTTTTATATGTATTGTGTGGTATTTATCGCATTATCATTATCTTGATTTATACTTTTTTTTCTTTATATTCTTAATTTCCCTTTCTGTATTTGGTCTCCCATTCTTTTTGCTTAACATTTAATTATTGTTTAAATATCAAGGGAGATTCCATTAAATATTAATAAATATGCTATTATTTTTAATAGCGAAGATCATACTGTATTATTACGATTTAAGGAAGATAGATCTTAAAGAATTTAATTGTTTTATTATTATTTTTTAATAGTGCAGAAAAGCGTTTTATATTTTCGACAAAATCCAATTTTTATTTATGTTCTCAATCCTGTATTGATAATGACTACTACTTATTAACCGTATTTGCTTGCTTGTTGACATCAAACCATTGAGCGACTAGTTTCTCCTTACAAAAATGTTAGATGATTCAAAAAGCTATTAAAAAAAAAAAAAATGAAAGCCGAAAAAAAAAAAAAAAAAAATCTTAATTACATATTCCGAATTACTAAAACGGCAGACTCCTAATCTAAAAATGGTAATTCACTTCAAATTAGAAATTCGATCTGCGTTGTTTTCTTTTTGTAAGTCATCCATCCTTCATATCATTAGCTTATTTTTCTCTCTCGGTGCTCTTTTGCAGTAAGAAAATGAAACTACAAAGGTTTTTATAAGAATATTAAGATTGCTACAAAAAGTTAGCGTTTTTAGATTGAAATAGGTGTTAATGTAGGATGTCCATTGAAAAATGGCAGATAAGTGTACTATATTCAAGTTTAATAATGAACTACGGTGGCTTATACAAAATACGATACAGTTAACTTAAACTTTGTCTGTCGGAATTTAGCCAGTCAGAAAAACAATCTATTTCACTATTTTAATTCTTATCTAAATAGAACATGACATGGGAGAACTAGAAATTGTTAAGTAGAGTTCAAAAGATCATATTTTGAGATGAATATTTCATCGCCATTTATAAAGACTTATAAGAATGGGCGCCAATTTAGAGGTTCCTTCAGGCGTCAGATACCAAAGCGACAATTTTAATAGTAATATAATGGTAATAGCTAAAAGATGAATACTCTCATCTTCTTCCTAAATATATTTGCGGTTTAAATAATAATAATAATAATAATAATAATAATAATAATAACGCCAGAAATAAAATTAAAGCTATCAACACTTTTGCCGTTCCCACACTAACATATTCGTTCGGCATAATTCCATGGACAAACACCGAACTCGAAGCACTACAACGCGCAACACGCACTACATTCACGAAACACAACATGCACCACCCCAAGTCCGCTACGGAAAGGATGACTCTTCCCCGCAAGGAGGGAGGCCGAGGACTCATCAACCTCATCACCCTACACGAAAAACAAGTACATACACTTAGGGAACATTTCCACCAAAGAGCAGAAGACTCCTCACTTCACTCAGCCATTGTCAAGGCTGACACACACCTCACACCCCTGAACCTCGAAAACTCTTCTCCAACACTCACCACCCCTGACACCCACACTCAGCAGCTGCGTGAATCTTGGGCTCGTAAGGAACTCCATGGCAGACATCATCACGAACTCAGCCAGCCTCATGTCGACATGGAAGCGTCGAACAGATGGCTGACGAGTGGTGAGCTGTTTGGGGAGACCGAAGGGTTCATGATCGCAATACAGGACCAAGTCATCTCCACACGCAACTACAAGAAACACATTCTACACGATGCAAACACACATGACGACAAATGCAGGAAATGCCACACTACGCATGAGACGATCGACCACGTAATATCAGTCTGTCCCCTTCTCTCTCAAACAGACTACCTCCACCGACACAATCAGGTAGCGTCGATCGTTCATCAACAACTAGCATACAATCATTCGCTTATTAAGAGCACGGTCCCGTACTACAAGTACATACCACAAAGTGTATTAGAGTCACCCTCATATAAACTATACTGGGACCGCCCCATTCACACAGACAAAACCATACATCACAACAGACCAGACATCACACTTGTTGATAAGGTCAACAAACAGACCTATCTAATTGATATTGCAGTGCCTATCAGCAAGAACATGCAGAAAACTCACGCAGATAAGATCAGTAAATACACTGATCTAACACACGAGCTCCAGAAGCAGTGGAGGCAGGATCGAGTACGTGTTGTACCCATCGTTCTGTCTGCCACTGGTCTGGTGCCTCACACATTGCATCACAGTCTCAGCACACTAGGACTTCACAAAAACATTTATGCACAACTGCAGAAGGCTGTGGTACTCAACACTACACGCATAGTTAGGAAATTTATGGACATAAGCACACATCCCTAATCATTCTTGCACACATCTTTACACTTGGCAGTATGTGCTTTGGTCCTTGACCCGCCATATTGTTTTTGCTGGGGAAACCCAAGGTTTGAAACATACAAACATAATAATAATAATGAATAATTGGTCTTAAATTTTCAGTCTAGTAAGTGAATCCTGTTGTATATGTCTTAGATTGGAACTTTTATTTCGACTGACATATCTACATTTATTAAACTTTTTCACTGTTATACTTTCCATTCTTCTGATAGATAAGAACCGTAACCCTTCATAATGTAACTGACTTAAGTCGTGACATTCATTTTGAAATCGCAGTGATATTTTTTAACAAGTGGAGAGCATCAATGTTGGTGGAATTTCGTACTGCACAATTTCTCTATGTAGGATTTATTTTTAGGATCCTAACAATGCTTTGATTAAATTCGAGGACTTTTATTTCAAAATTTAACCTATTTATCGTATACCAATCTTGTTATTCTTCATTGAATGATTTTTTTTTAATTATTTCTGTATTATTATTATTATCTGATTATCATTATTATTATTGTAATGCTGGTAGTGGTATTTAGGAAATTGAAATGTCTGAATTTTCCATCCTTATTAATTGAGTATCTAATCGCAAACTTAGCAACCGAAAAGTGCTGATATCAAACCACTGTGCGTCAGTTATTTCATTTGGGAACTTACGGTACAATACATGAACATATTGTTAAAACTAAGCTATTTTACAAGAGCTAGTCTCTTTCTTCGCTTGTTTCTATGTTATTTCTACATTGAGTTTTTGTTTGAAAATGTGAAGTTAAAAACTTTTTGTTTTCTAGATAAGGACTGGCTCGATACACTGTTTAGTGTGTACGACCGGGACGAACGTGGTTGTGTGCCTTCTTCCAAGTTAATGGAGCTCGTCAAATTTACCATGAGTGGGGTAAGTACCTTTTTCAGAATAAATAATTGTTAGCAAAGATTAAGTTAATTTTTAGAAGTAATTTTTTAATTGCCACCCTTTGGTTTGTTGGATGGGATGAGAAGTAGTTGGAGGGGGAGTGTTCCAAAGCCTTTAAGCAAAGTTATTAACTTTTCTTAAAAGCTTTGGAATATGATGTCGTATTTCTGTTTGCTGTTAACCATCAGAAAATAATCTATAGGTAAACTTATTTTAACGAATATTATTGTATTAATAACAATTTTTTATTGTGATTTGAATATCAAACTAATATTTAGACTACCTTTTACACTCTTGTGACAGAAAAAAGGAAGCACCCAAAAGGAAGCTTCCAATTTGAATGAACATACGGAACTACTTTCCCATTAGATAGGCAAATGAATAAAGTTTCGTTATCAAGAATCGTCAACCATTACCCCCCCTGGCTCGATGGAAGCACCCATCTTCTGGTCCACATAAGGGCCTTTAGAATCTTGTTAGATCCATTCTACTTCGTGGAATTGTTGCATGCACATCAGTTTACTATCAGTACAATGCCGCTCAGAGACCCTACGAGCAATTTGCAAGACTTTTGAGAGAGGCCGCATCGTGGGGCTGCGAGAAGCCGGCTGGTATGCAGACGAATCGCTCGCCATCTTCGCCGAAGTGATGCTTCTGTGGGAAGGCGCTGGAATCGATGGTTACGTGAGGATAGTCATTAACGTTGCCAAGGCTAGGTCGGCTCAATAGTCCCACTGCTTAGAGATAATCGGTTTGTGGTGAAACAAGCCTAACTGCCTCGACAGCTTCATTCTCCACCATCCAGAGAGATGTATACAGCAACCGGTATCTACCTGCACCATTGCTAGACCAATTGCAGACGCAGGGATCCATTCCCATCGCTCCTTACGAGGCCTGCCTGTAATAACGCAACACCAGTTGCGCTGTCTAAGTGGTGCCGTGCTCCGAGAGACATGGTCTACTCGCCCATGATCTCTTTTATTATATTTAGTGACGAGTCCGGCTTCTGTTTTGCAGAAGATGATCATCGCAAACGTGTATGGAGGAGGATGGCCAAAGCTCAAATCCTGACAACATTGTTGAGAGGCACACAGCCACGACAGCAGATCCCGTCCCCTAGTGATTCGAGAAACATTAAATGCACAGCGATACCTGCAGGATATCCTGTAACTAATTGTTTTGTCTTTCAGGTCATGCCTACCAGGAGCATTTTTCCAACAGGATAATGCATGTCCACACACTGCTCACATTTTCCACTATGCAATTAAAACCCTTTCTTGGCCAATTAGGCCCCCAGGTATGTCCTCAATCGACCATATCTGGAACATGTTAGAACATCAACTAAATCCATCATCGAACATCCGGCATTTAGAGTTGCAGCAAACTTGGCATGATCTGCTAAAAGACAAAAATCAGGATTTTGTTTCACTCGATCCTTCGAAGTATATAGGTACGCATAGTAGCTTCAGGTTACTAATAACATCACTAAATTATGTTACTAATAACATAACAATGATGCTACTTACTGTTTAATAAAAATTTCCTTTTTTTTTTTCAATGTGAAATTGAATCAATTCCAATTTTCTTCACCCAACTGGCACTTACAAAAGTTTCATTCTAGCGCTTCATTGCACGCTTCCTTCAAGGTGCTTCGATTTATTTTTTTTATTACAGAGTGTATATTCGATTTAATAGATAAAAAAAAAATCAAGGAGATATTAGTTTCTATTTTTCCACATTTTTCAAATCGTTACCTAAGATTAATTCAAATACATGATGATGATATATTGCCTTTTAGATCAATTCACAATAAATTCTTTATTAACATAAATTTTTATTTCCTTAAAGTTTAGGTAAGGTTTATTGTTGTGATTGAAATTGACAAACCATATAAAACTATTCCAATGCCATTAGGAAAAGTTGATGCAAAATGTAACGGCTTGAAAAATTATTGAACCTAAGTTTGTGTGAAAATATTTTCAGCTGAGGAGTAACCGTTAGCATTGTATAACACTTGGAGTAAAATTATGAAGGCAGCTTATTTGCTATTTGGAATAGAAGTAGAAAGTAGGATAGTTACTCATTTTTGCGTTATTCTATCTTAATTAGCTTCTCTTTATGAGAAATTGAAGTTTAAATTTCAGCCTCCGCCATTAACTTATCTTCCTCGATATTGAAATATTATTGTTCCTTATTATTTCTAAGAGAAAATACAACTTTGCAGCCTGACACTTAAGTCAGTTCTCCAGAATATGAATATTTATATTATAATATCCTGGATCGGCTTATATCTTGACTACCTAATATCTACTCTTCCTAATCCTTGCTGATTGTAGAGATGGATAATGGAGAATTGGTTGTAACTTAAAATATTTTTGAAAAATATCAATCGGAAGGCACAAAGCTAAAGTTAGGATTCGCACTTCGAGTTGTCATCGGGAAGAGACTGGGACGGACCGTTTCGTCCTCATTAGGACTCCTCAGCCAGCCAAACTCCTCCGATGACAACCCAGAAAGTGCGCCCGGTGTAATAGTATCCCGACTCTCGCACCCGAGAATGGGAACTCCCACCGAAGAAATCCTAACCATAAATTAGAAAAGGGGGGGAAAACAAAACTTCCTTGTCCTGCATTAAAGCAAGCACAAAAGGAATTTAACGGCTGCATCAACTAAGTAAAATAGCGAATCCTAACTTTAGCTTTGTGCCTTCCGATTGATATTTTTCTTGAATTATTCGGGCACGTTAAACTTCTTTCATTTATAAACACTTGGCTATTTTACTTAGTTGATGCAGCCGTTAAATTCCTTTTGTGCTTGCTTTAATGCAGGACAAGGAAGTTTTGTTTTCCCCCCCTTTTTTAATTTATGGTTAGGATTTCTTCGGTGGGAGTTCCCATTCTCGGGTGCGAGAGTCGGGATACTATTACACCGGGCGCACTTTCTGGGTTGTCATCGGAGGAGTTTGGCTGGCTGAGGAGTCCTAATGAGGACGAAACGGTCCGTCCCAGTCTCTTCCCGATGACAACTCGAAGTGCGAATCCTAACTTTAGCTTTGTGCCTTCCGATTGATATTTTTCTTGAATTATTCGGGCACGTTAAACTTCTTTCATTTAAAATATTTTTCTTATGTTCTTTACATGTTCAGATGTGTTTGTTTTGGATTTCAGAATTATGAAGAGCTGGAGATGATGTTGGATCCCATGGGCTGTGACCTTCCAGTCGATATGGAAACCTTTCGGGAGATAATGAACACTTGGGAAAGCAAAAGCGGATCTTCCCCGTGAGTGAATTCTTTTGAATTGTCTTGTCTCGTGTCTGGTACAATTGATGAGAGACCAATGGCGCCCTCCTTTTCTTTTTCTTTTTTTTTTTCGTTTAGGTTTGCTCATCTCAAGCACTAACCGACCTCTCAAAAGAGAATGGAGGGTTTATTGGAAAAACACTTTAACCTTCTTTTTCTGCCAACAAAATGCACTTTTCGTTTTAGGATGTGAATGGGAACGAGCTTAATCTTTTATTACTTTTTTTTCCCTTCGAAAGTATATATTTTTTCATTATGTAAGTGTGTGTGTAAATGTGTGAGACTCAACATAAAAGTATTGAAATAAGAAATTTTATTAGTAGATAGAGGTTAAAATTAAGAAGTAATATATAAATAACGAAGAAGGCCCATTCTTTACAAGTGAATTGCTCTCATGAAGTAGTCTGTCATCTTTAATTATTCTTAAGTGATCTAAGTAATTATATTCTTTCGTTCTAAAAGATTATTCCGAATTAATAATCTAGTGAATTTAGGTTTCTAAAGTCGAAGAGACATGTGTGCAGTGTTGATTTGACAATTAGGCCTTTTCACTTCTCTCTCTCTCTCTGTTTATATATATATATGCGCACTATGATAGAGAGAAATAGTTAGATAAGAGAATAGGCCTCCTTCGTTATTTAAAGGTAATAAAATATTATAATTTTTTAATAATTATGATTCTTTGGAAATGTTGCATGTATTTGCAAGTCACTAGAGAATTATTTAACAGTTGAATGGACTGATAAGAGTATTTTAGCGTATTTCCTCTGATGAAGTTGTTTCGTAAATGAAGTTTCGCAAACGGATGTTTTTGTGACTTAATAAAACGAGAGAGCTTCATTAAATGATAGTAAATGTTTAACAGTAAGACTATGAAATAGATAATTTGCGACACAGTTATGTTATTCTTTAATTTGTAGCATTTAATTTCTTTGAGATTTCGTTGTTTCATCCATTTGTGAAGATCACAAATAGTAGTGTATTTGCCTTTTTCGTTATGTAAGGTTTTGGAAACACATTTCTAAATTATTTATTTCGAACGGGTGCGAGCGGACGTGTGGCAGCAACATTTTTTTCATTTGTGATGAACTACAGCATAGTTCTTCAAACAGTAGTTGAGTGTTGTTTGATAACTAACAGCAGCAGCTGCCAATACAGAATACTAGCCTTAAATTCTTCACATTAAATGAGTAAATTATTTACTCTCAATTTTATCTCTTTGTTTCTCTTATTTGTGTTTGTTCTTAACTTTATCGTTGCCAGAAAAAGAACAGTATTTTAAAAGAAAAAAAAAAATAGTTAGATTCTCCAGTAACGTTTGAAGAATTCGTGTTTCTAATTGGAACAGACAAATTGAATAATTTCAATATTTGAATGAAATATAAAAAAAGTTAAAATTTGACTCGTTAATAATAAAATAGAAGTTTCTAAGAAATTTTCCAATTTCCAAGGATTAAATCATAAATCTTTGCTGCTGCATAATTGGCAATTACATATTTGTTTCGGCCGAATGAAAATATTTTCTGCTAATTGCTAGGAAAGATATTTTTAGGAGTTTATCTAATTAGGTGAATCACTGCATTTTTATTTATTGAAAATTCTTCCAATAACAGAAGTCTCCTGTTTTCAAACCCTTTGTTTGTATAACAGATTAACCTTTGCCAGTTAGTAAACAGAAAAGCAGGATTTCAAATTACGTCGTGTAAATACAACAGTTGATAACCAATAAAGAGCTTAATGTGTGACTGCTGTCTTTGTAAAACCTCTGGTAATTTAGCGATGAGAAAAATCGCTATTGTTTTGTATTTGTCCTCATCAGTTCAGTAACACTGCACCAAAAATTCTTATGTGAGAAGAAAAAGACAACAACAACTTTGATTGTCCTTATTTTCGCCGAGAGAGACTACAGCTTTGGTTTCAGGCCTTTATAGATTGATATGAAATGAACTCCCACGGCCAACAAGGTCTATTGCATCGGTATACAGAGAAAGAGGAAGGTGTAGTTATCTCATATAGAAGCCTAAACGAAGGGAAAATGACACTGCAATCGGAAAAAAAGATAAAAACAAAAAAACCATGATTCTTCTACGTCCGAGAAAAACAAAAAAAAAAATCAAACACCTTTATATAGGTTTTTTTTTTTACTAGAAATATTATTTATTATATAATATGAATTTACTTATGAATTGTTAGTATCTGCTCTGTGTCGATTATGTTCTTTTATAAGGCGCGGGTTTCTTTAATAGTGAAACGAGGAATTAGAGACGTTGTAAGCGGTTTCTTTTATAATAGACAAACGGAATGACAAAGAGGAAATTAAATATATATGACTTTTAGAACAATAATTCTGAGATATATTATTTCAAAAATCAAAAGATAATTTCTTAGGGTCTCTTTATTTTCTTTAGACTGAATAATTTAAGGGAAAACGTATAAAATACTCGTAATTTTCAAATAAACAACATAAATACAAACAATCTATTTTACTGAAGATTGATAAATCATATTATTATTTTTTATTTACCAATTATTATTTTATTTATTTATTTATAATTATTTATCAATTTTCACCATTGGTAGTAAATTATCTCCCTTAAACAATTAATCAATTACATGCAAGCGAAAATTTAGAATACATTAAGGATGCATTGTTAGATGATAGCAATTCATTCTTTGCTGTCGGTTGGGATTAATTTTTCTCTTCTAGGAGAATTTTTATCAGATCCGTGCACAGATTTCACCACAGGGATCTACTCGAAATTATAGTCTGTGTCTTTTTAGTTTCAAGAAAATACGTTCACTAGTTCAAAAATTTATAGGCTAGGATACGTATGTCCGTATACATAGACAGACCACTGGCGTACCAAGGAAGGAGGCCGTTAAACTCCTCCACCCCCATCCCATCCAAAAACGGAAAAAAAAAAAAAAAAAATCAATGTTTGTTTTTTTTTGGTTGGAAAGTTCAGATGTCTGTAACCCTTCTCCTCCAACTGGGAAAGGACACGACTTTTTTTTTTTTTTTTACCCCCTCCCATTCCAAAATACTGGGTACGCCAGGGCTATAGGCACTACTCCGTCTTCCGTTATGTTTCCGTTACGTAATTGCTTAAGTGACGTAGTTATGTCTTCAGGGTCATAAGAATGGGGAACAATTACCTGAAATTTTTAGCATGGTAAATTTTTGAATATAGATTAATAGAAATATATGGTCAAATGTGATTTTTATTTCATGTAATTGTTCCCCATTTTTGTGACCCTGAAGACATAACTACGTCACTAAAGCAATTACGTTACGGAAACATAACGGAAGACGGAGTAGTGCGTATAGCCCTTAAGATACAAACTGATTTAGTGAGCTTAACTTAATAAAATAAAAATATCTCCAGTATCAATAGAAACTTTGTAATATTTAAACGAAATGGAAAACATATTCGGGTAGAAAGATATCGCTATATTTCGACAATGAAAAACAAAAGAAGAAAAATAATCGGAAATAAATGGAAAAAGGAAAAAAAAAAAAATATTTCAAGGATAAAAATAACATTTTTTTTTTTGATGACATTGATCATTCTGAAATGTCCTCGGGGACATTCAATTGAAGATTTAAATCGATGAAGCATTTCGTAATTAAAATCCCAAGGATAATAACAATTTCCTCTCGGTAGATTGATTTTCAATTGTGCATTTTACTATACAATCAATTTACATTATTAGCAGTGTTTTTAATCATTTTAAAATTGCTAACAGTGTATATAATAAAATGCATATTTGAAAATATTGTTTTAAAATGATGCAAGTTAAAATAATAAAAATGAGTAAGTAATTGAATGAAAATTTAGAAATGCTCGAACTGTTTGTTGTAGTGGAGTTTATGCTAAACTGTCTATAGATTTTCAAAACCAGAAAATTGTTTTTTTAAACTCTGGTCTTAAGAAAAGCTGTCGGAAGTTAAACTTATTAATTTTTTTGTTTTTCGAAAAGTCAGTATTTTTATGAGAGAATTTGCATCAAAACTGATTTTAAGCATGTTGATATTTCTGTTCTTGCAAGTTCAAATTAACATTTAGAAGTAAAACCGATACTGGAGGAGATTAATAATCTTGTGGGCTAAATAGAAGTGTGTTTGAAAGATGAAGAAATTTCAGTTTTTGACTTAGACCAACTGAAAAGCGTCAATTAGTGTCAAAGATTGGAAATTCTAATAGGCTGCTGTTTGATTATCAAGAAAATTTTTTTTTAGATTTGTTTTGATGAAAATAAAAAAATATTCAATTTGCATTTATTAGATGTTTTGTTTAATTATAGATAGTTCAAAACTATAGTTACTTCATAACTGATTTTTTTCTTTGCCCGCAATTCCAGTGTTAATGTATCGAACGGCTTCTGGTTAGATTTTAATATTGAATTAGATATTTTGCGCCAAACATAGATAATCCCCTTTTTAGATATGTTTAAAATTTTGAATGCCAAGTAAATTAGGAATTAAAAATATTGAACAAATTCCGAATTCTGCTCTGAGCCAAGTTAAACCAGAATTTCAGAGATACTTTTTCCTTTTACAAAACAGTTAACATCTGAACAACAGCGTATGGAGACATCTTTTAGGACTATTTTATTAATGATTTCTTTTTTAATATAATACATTTGTTGAAATGGTCGTTAATAAGTGACTATTAGGCCTAATTGATCTTGTTTTATTTTATTTTTTTTTCCTATTGTACGTCGTTAGTTCAGTAGCATCAATGTTAATGTTCTAAATTTTTTTTGAGTGAATTGAGAAGCTAGAATTCATTGTATTTAAAAAAAAGAATACGAGGAAGAAAAAAAATAGTGACTGAAGTTTGTGTTGCATAAAAGGATTAATTCTCTTTCGGTAGGATTGAACTCTCTTCCGCCTTTGAAGCATTAATTCCGTTGCGATTTATCTCCGAGCAATCTTAATTCGGTCACCTTTAAGGCTCTTTCATAAATCAGGATTGGTCTGGAGATCCGATTGGTTCCTCCTCCGCATTCGAACGAGATGAATTTGGACGCTCATTATATGTTTGTTGTTATATTTCAAGGGTAACCAACTGACTTGGCATTTGTATAATGGGACCAGGAAACCTGCTCTTGTGTCTCACGATCTATTCTTAATTGGTGTGAAAAGAAAATCTGACCGTTAATGGGTGTGAAGAAGGAAGTGAGGTGTTGCTTTACTTGTGTCTCTGAGACAACTCCAGTAATAATGGGAACTTCTGTGCAATCGTTTTGGTTCGTTTGGACGGTCTCCAGGAATTCACTTACCTGGTTCGACGATCAACTCCGAAGGAAGGAAGTTTCCTCTATGCTTATTGGCTTCCTTGAGACAAGAATTTTAATGACGCTCACATTAAGAGAAATAAATATATAGTGCTTACCATCACATTTTCTCAATGTATATAATTAGCACTTTGTTTTTATTTTCCCCAATAGTAACTTGATTTCAATGCATTTATGTGTTATATGCATTTATAACTGATATATGCATTTCATACCAGACATATCGATTATATTAAAGTATTTACTTTCCGATCGAAAGGCAATGAGATGATCAATTCAGAAACACAATGATAATGTAACCAGGATAATGTTAGCCACCGCCTGCTATTGGTGCCACGCATTATCTTTTTAAATAAGTTCCAAGACCACGGATTACATTTTCTTCTTCGTAGGAGATTGGGTAGTCCTCAGAATAGCAAGGGAATGTCGGAGTTTTCAGTTAATATTCATTTGGGCATCCCTACTTCTTTCCCCTTCGAAGGATTTAAGTGATGCTGTATTGTAAATAAAACTTCAGTCTGTTCGTTGATTGATTACAATCCATAATCATTCAATAATAGAAAACCTTAAAAATATTCATATTATTTAAACACCGCAATTCACTTCTTTTATTCGTAATATTTCGTCATCTCTTAGCGAGCTTGATTTCATCAGACGAAAAGAAAGGGATATCTTATTCCTCTTCTTAAAATTCATATACAAAAAAAGAATTTCATAATTATGATTAATTATCATTCAACATTGATTTTCTCTCTACAAGAATCAATTCAGTTCTGCTGAAAAGAATAGTAGCTCCTTCAAGAAGATAACAAAACAGGAAAAAAAATTAAATGACCAACATACAAGGAAATTTTGTAAAGGTTGAGGAAAGCAAAAAATATTTTGAAATAGTTTCCTAAGTAATACAAAATGAATCATTGGTGATTTCTTTTATCAATTAATAACGTGCCTTTGTCAGCAATTTTTTTTTTTAACAACACAAATAAGTTCTGATGAATTGGTAAATTTTGAAACATAATGTCTTAGCTCAGTGATGTTTTAGTTTTGTTGTTGATAAAAATCGTCTGATTTGGAACAAATTTTCCCTACTATTGGAAGTAAGAACATCGTAAGCATAATTTCTCCTTAGTTTTCTGTAATTTTTGATGCCTGGTGTTGCAGATCAGAATCAATCCATTTACCTTTCGTATATGTTTCGCTCAACTGTCGTTGTTAACGGTTGTTTTGTATCGATAGGTTTTTCATTTGCTCACCTGTTCGATATTTTTTTCGGCTTAATGCTCTTATATCACTATGTGAAAGATCCTGATAAATAGGCGCTTATAATAATTTGTCGATTTTTTATTAGTAAGTTATCTGATTTTACAATTAAAAACTGGTGTTTTATGTTGGTAAAAGGTTGTTGCTTTTTTTTGTGATCAGCTGATTGTCGACAGATTTGCGCTGTCCATAATTTATACGGGTATTTTTGAAAATTCTTTCAATTGGCGACCTAGGTTAACAATATGCTTTTCAATTCAACTTTTGACCATTTGTCGTTGATGATTTTTTTTTTTCATTTGCCACGCTTTATACCAGAGCATTCATCAACCCATTTGATTCTTTCTTTCATGCTGTTGGAATCCCGTCATCCATTTCCCCTGAGTTGTCACGACAACTTGCGAAAAACCACGAAGCCGGAGACTCTGGAAGAAGCGTCCGTCTAGAGGACGTGTTCGTGTGGGTGTTCGTCACGGCCTCTTGTGGAAAAGGTTAAGGACAGGCAGAGGGAATCTGTCTTCTAGATTCCTCTGGTGTCGTTGGCGCCCGGAGCAAATCCTCCGGCCAGAAACTGCCCCCAAATTATTGTTTACCTTGGAGTGGCTCGTTGGAATACCTCAAGAGAACCTTTCGACTGCAGCCTTTCCACGCTGACGAAGTTTGAAAGTTAACAAAAAAAAAATCTCTGTAGTTTTCTTTCAAAACATTCGTTGAACTTCTGGTATTTGGAAAATGAAATATTATTAACTTTTTTTTTTCTTCTTCTTTCTGCTTCTGTGAAATTCACTTCTGTGTCTGCGATATTAATTATTACTGGTTGCTGACTTCATTTCCTTATTCAACGAATAAAATTAATAAAGTAACCAGTGTATTGTTCGTCTGCATGCAAAAAAAAAAAACCTGCCATATTACCATGGAGTTAATTTTCCTTGAGATACAAAAAACAAAACAAAAAAAAAACAAAGTAAAAATAAAAACTATCGAATTCGTTTGACTGATTTGTCAAAATTACTTTCAAATTTTAGGACACTGCTTCTTTCTTTAAGAAAAGATTTAAAATTACCCTGATTAGTTTTAAAAGAAATCAGTATATGTTTTAAAACATTCCATTATTCTTAAATTCAAATGTTTTTAATTATTAAACAGTTTCAGTCGAATACTTTTAATAAGTCCGCTGAAATCAAACTACATTAAAATCAAAATAGAATAGGAAATTATACGTACCAAATTAGTTGGTTAGTCTGCGGGTGCAGATTAGTTAATCTAACAGTTTTTGAATTAAGTACATTGATTTACTCAAACACGACCACATTTTATCTCCAAATCCTTGCACACACCTGAAAAAGAATACTTAGGAAACGTAATCAACAGTAGGCAAAAACCTGCCTGATGCCAATAACAAATCAGCTATCAAATACAAGATGATTGATACGAAAAATGTAACAATATTCAAAGAAACACAGATAAAAAGATAAAGTTGCAGTAGATTATTGAAGCGGTGATTATTGTAGTATTTAATCATTTCAAAAGCTATGACTGTTTCATGATTACAATATGTTTTGAGATTCAAAATCTAATAAATATTCCATGAAATCTTTTATTTCTAAGTAAATAAGGTGATTTTTTTCTCCGTATTAAATAGTTATTAATTTATAATTTTTGCTACAACGGTTGTATCAAATAATTGTTTCCTCAAAAGTCAGGCATTGAAGTAGTGATATTTCAAATGCATTTATTTCTTCTTTTATTGATAAAATATCGTCTTATATACACGTCTTACTTATACATGTAAGATTATTACAACATTGATAGCAGTACTGAGTTCCATGAATTTTAATTTTGATTTCCTGTTCGTCTACTACCAACTAATGTAAATATGTTTGATTTGGAAGAGATTACAATTATTTTTAATTTCAAGCCCCCAATTATCCAAATTCACGACAATCATATTTTGATTCTGATATTCATTTTGAATCTATATCTATATATTCAATATATGTATATTCTTGTTCAGTAAATATGTAGAAATTCCTCCATATATTTTCAATGTTTACATTAGTTTTTGTTTGGTAATTTCCCTTACATTAAAATAGCACTTGATTCCAATCTTCTGTGACAAGAAATTCCATTTCAACGTATCCTTTCTTTGTTTTGAGTTTCTGAATTTACAAGACACTTCTACATATAATTTTAAACATTACTTTTAAATTTATAATAATAATAATAATAATAATAATAAAAAACAAAAACCCTCAAATGGAGAAAAAGAACAAGGAACCATATCATAAATCATGATGAATGTGAATCCGAGACCCTGGGACGGCTGTTTCGAGCTTATTAGGTAGCCCTGGCTGAGGAGAGCCTAATAATTCGAAACATCTGTCTAGCTTGACTCAAAAGGTTTCTCATTTATCTTTATTTATTATTACTTAGACTTATTTTTAAGAATATCATATTTATGATTTATTTGTTAATCGAACGAACAAGACAACTATTTCCGATTACTTCGAATTATTGATTAATTTATAATGCTATTATTATTTCCTTCGAAAATATTTTAGTTCGAAAATAATTCAATTTAAGATCATCTCAAAGATATTCATAAGTAATGTTACTAAGATTACAATGAAACGTGGGGATTTTGAAGTATTTTGTTTTTTGAAGTAAACTCGAGAGGCCTGCATTCCTTTTAACTTTAATTAAAAAAACCTACTACCACAATTACTATTATTGTCACACATGAAATTGCTTTTACTTTTGTGATTGCTGTGAACCAGATAGTTTAAGTTTCTACAATCATTAGCCTTCAAAATAGTTATTTTTCCCATTACTAATGATTTAATGAAAGAGTGCAGTACAACAATCAAGAAGAACAAATGGATGTGACCCAATAGACTCCCGGAAGAACAATTATTTGATAGGACATATTAAAAGATTATAACAATCGTTATCAAAAGATAATTTATCAGAGATATTAAACAACATTTATTAAAAAAAAAAGCAATAGACTTATTAATTACAGTATGGTATGTATGATGAATTTTTTTTTTTAAATCAGTACATATAGGATATATGCAGTACTTATTATTGTGACGTTTATTATGTTATATCTAATAACTCCAATGCTCATTTTGTACTTAATTATTAAAGAGCCGGTAATACTCGGAAGTTGATTTGACATCTATTATAATTAAAGTAATTACAAAATTAATTTATCATCAATTCTAATAATATAAAGAATAGGGATGATTAACCATATGTAATAAAAGCAGGTATCGCTTAGTCGAATTTTGATTACTACATATCTTAAGACATAGATGGTTCTTCTGTATTCGGAAATAGAAAGTACAGCCTTGTTGAGCAGTGTTATTACCCTTGGAATGTACGCCATCAACTAATATTGCTTTTATAAGATTCTTAAAAAGTTTGTAAATTTTCCAAAATCGAATTTTAGAAAACAGCAAGTAGTTGCTGTACATTTTTGTTTATGACTCAATGAAACTGTAGCTACAAGTCACGTTTGACAAGAAATCACAGGAAATGGAAGAAGTCCAGTTTGCGAAATGGAACGCCCATTACCTCAGTGTCAACGGTATCATAGGAGGTTGAAATCCTTCGAAGAGGTACCATGAAAATAATACTGCGTTGGAGTTCGAGTTCGTGCCGTTTACAATAATTCCGTGGTATTATCTGCTACCAGCGTCACGCATCCTCGCGTACGCTAGGAATATCTTCTTGTATTAACTTTTATAGTATTCCAATAGGAAATCGGATTTCGGGTGAGATTTAATCATCAGTGCCAGAGGCTGCAGTTCAGGGTCGTCGAATTTCTTAGGTAGCGTCATCGATACGACGTGTTTTGTTTTTTTTTTTCCCCCCCCCCCCCCCCCCCTCCTGGAATAGTTATTCTGGGAATAGTTTTCCGCTTGGCAAGTCCTTCCACGTCTCGTGGTTGTGTGGGCGATCGGTTTGCAAGCAGACCTGCTTGATAAGGAACTCCCTCATAGGATCGAATCTCATGAGAGTCAGTAAACGAAGCCATTACATGGGAGGATTGTTAACCACAACGATCGGATCTAGTAAATGCTGCCGATAATATCATAAATCGTTTCCTATTTACTGTTTCTTTATCGAAGAAGTTTTATTTCAATGGCTTTGAACTACAATTGTAAATTCCTCGCGGTTCGGCTTGACAGAACTAACTTCCTTTTTCACTTTTTTAAACTTGTTGATTTGGAAACCTTTGAAGTACTCTTGAATTACATTTTATTTTAATCTACATTATTTTAAAGGTTCCTTCAAATTATCTGAGCTAGTATATTATGTTTAGTGAATCCCCTACTATTAGTTCTTAACATTGTTTTCCAAAATAGTGGATCAGTGAATTTCTATTATTGAACTTAAAATTTTATGGGAATTAAAAGAATTCTTTTGTAAATTCTTATATTATTGCTATCATTGTATAATCAGAATTTATTTGGAAACGGGACTGAGCGATGAAACTTTGAAACAGTTAGGAAAAACAAATCTCTGTACCTTCACTTGTGCAGGATGTATGAATATAAACTATAGATATAAATGCAAATTTAATTAAATTTAAATAGAAATCATTGTTATAGTTTTACATGTCTGTTGAATTCATTTATTTTTGTGGAGGGAGGATGGAAGATACAGTGATCAATGATTGCTAGATGATTTATTGGTAAAATAATACGATTAACATATATTAACTTATATTCTTTAAGCAATACACCAAGATAAATGAGCACCTATTGCAATATAAATATGCATTGTAGGTTTCTAAACGAACCCATGAGCTATCATAATAAATAGTACATCTTATTACAGAGACAGGAATTAAATAATCATTGTTGTAACTTTAAATAAGCTTCTTTAATATATCCTGTAAATATTACACTCCTAGAAATTTGGAATCCTAATGAAATGTAGAGGAAGAAGAATAGTTTCTTGTCCTCTGGTACCACCTGAAGAAGTCCTTCGCAAAGAAGGACGAAATATTGTGGGAATTAAAAGAATTGTTTATATTAAGGATTTGTAGGAGTGTAATATTATTGTTGTAACTTAACCAACTGAGCTTAAAAGTGTACCATATCCTATATTTATTTATTAATTACTAAACAGTAGATATCAGTTCTCGTATACAATTGTACTTGTCTTATAAACAGCTTCTGTTTATAAGAGTTAACTGTTGATAAAAAAAATAAATAAATAAGTGTTGCATCCAAAAAGATGAAAAAAAGATGATTGAGTGGTTCTCTTCTGAAATGATATTCATTTGAATCTCCCGCATTCAAAATTCTAGGCACGTTACTGCCCTAAAGTGTAAATGAATGTGTAATTGTAAGTTTAAAAAAAATAAGTAAATTTTGAAGAAAATATGGATAACCAAATTGGATCATATGCAAATTGAAATTTTGAAAAAGTTTTTTTGTTTTACAACTTTTAATATTCTTCAAATATCCTTTATGAATTTATATTACTTATAAGGATATTCTACTCATAATTAATATAAATTCCTTTGGGAACATAGGAAAAAGGCTAAATTGCACACCTTGTAAAAAAAAAAAAGGTCAATTTTGAACAGAATTAATTTGTTTGTTTTAGAAATGTCTGAACTTATATTGACTTTTTTTTTTTTCATTTATGGATGCTTCTGTTCGTCCAAAAATTTTTTTTGAAAGTCCTTAAGATTGCGCAAAAGAAACTTAGAAACTCAGCTTATACGAGCAGAACTGAAGACCTTAAGATCAGATTGGTTTAGAATAAGTCTATAAATTTTATTCAAATGTATTTATTGAAAAATGCCACTTACTAGTACTCGTTAATAACTCATATTCTAAACTATTTATTTTATGTTCAAGTTATTCTTTAGTTCCATCTTACTAAAAAAAGATATTTTTAACGTAATGCAGTAACTATCTAAAATAATCAACAGAAATTCGGCTGAGTTGAACGTTTGTGGCAATTGCAAAGATATCATTATCATTGAGTGCAAAATTATCATAAGAAATCATAGAATTTAAACCTCTCAGCTGTTATTAAAGTGTTTTATAATTTATGACAAAAAATTAAATATTAGTATTACTTTACGTACGGAATTACGTTATAAAAACATTTAAAAATATTAAAAAAAAATAATAAGAAATTTACTTCAATATTGCAAAATCTTGAAAAAAATAAACACTTTATAAATTTATTTATTTAAAGAATCTGCATTTTAAACTCTTGGGTCTTTTTTTTATAATTTTACTTTCTGTTCATTTATTGTTATTTATAGAAATTTTATGCAAAGCAGAAATTATTGGTGATTTGTATCTGAGTGTCTTAATGTAAATTTCCTGGCATGTTTTGATGTTGTAATTTTGAGGCTGAGGAAAAGGTCACTTTGAATATTTACGACTGTAATTTTCTTTTTCTTTAAATTTTCTTCTGCTTTTTTTTTTTTTTGCTGCTGCGTTGTTTTAAAGAAAAGCGCTACTGACAGTGGATGCACTTCGCCCACGTACGCCCACTTGATGAAAACGAGTTCTCTTCGCACGGTACCAGAGCATTTAGCGAATCTGTCTTTAAATTAATTAGTATTACAGTTGAATAGTTAAGTCATTGCACCTTCAGATTTAACGTTACCTTATAAAGCTTCTTTTCCAAAAAAAAAAAAAAGCTTCAAAGTTACTTGATCGTAATAAAAAAAAAACCCAAAGAAGTTAATCATTAGAAATATATTTTTCTACTTCAAAATGTTGTTATTTTTATTTTAGTTTCCGTGTCATCCATTTTGTTAACTTTTCAAAATGTCTGTACAAAACTATTATTATTGTTTGTTAGAAAATCATGAAATCATAACTATACGCATTTTGATTTTCATAATTCCCAATTATTCCTACCTTCAAAACTCTTAAAGTTTCGTCTAAGGTGTTAAACTTAAAAAAATTAAGTTATTGCAAGCCTAATAAGTTATGGAAAGAGCTGTTTATAATTTGATGTCGTATATTTGATGAATCCGTAAATAATCCCTATAGGACTAATTTTGAAAATAAATTATAGAACTTTTAAAAACATTTTTAAAACGTATGGCAAAATTAATTTGACACAAAAATCACATTTACTTTGATTGAGAATGTTTTTTCAAATTTAAAGCTGAAGGTATCCCAAATTATATGATGTATCCAAATTACAGGATTGTAATTTTTCGTCATGGATTATAAAAGGTTAAAATCAGGACGTTTCAGCCCAACTTCAGCCTTGTAACTTCAGCCTTGTAGGCTATTTTCAACTGTGAAAATACAGTTGAAAATGGCCTACAGGTTAGGCTGAAACGTCCTGATTTTAACCTTTTAATCCATGACGAAAAATTACAGTATATCATATAATTTCGGATACCTTCAGCTTTAAAATCACATTTTAAAAATTTATAAAAATACTTTGCAATGATGGAGCCTTTCGGGTCCTACGCAGGTAAATCCCCTTTTCAACACAGATTGAAAAGGGGTTTTTGCCCGCATAGGTACCCGAAATGTTCCATCATTAAGTATTTTATAAAAATTATAAAGGATTTATTTTCTCAGATAAATGCAGATGATAATAATTTTTGGTAATATTTATTTCAAAATATAAAATACTTATAGTACTTATTTAAATTTGATAATTTGCTAGCGGTTTAGCTGAGAATAACCAAGAAACGGGAAATAGTATTTAAATTTAAAAAAAAAGTATCCTATTATCACTTTATGGATTTATTTATTTAATTTTAATTTGAATAATTTTTAATTTTTATTGAAAATAACTGTTGTAGACAAAAAGGTTCTTTTCTCTTTAA
>JAFIDM010000004.1:12724825-12775842 GCA_023159025.1 Thereuonema tuberculata | reverse complement strand
GAGATTGCATCGCAAGCTTGAATTAAATGAAGCACAGGCGAAATGTGAGAACCAGCATCTGTGTTGATTTAAAGAAAGAATGAATGATGTAAAAAGAAGTACATTAAATCAGACAGCTTACAAGATATCTAAGACAATCTATCAAGAGATACGGTACACCAAAAAAAACTTTGATTTTTACAGGAAATCACCTTTACTGGAACTTACAATTCAGAGATTAGATAATCTCTTCGATTTTCGATTTCCAGATGCCTGCCCTTCTTTTATTTTAGCGCCTTATCGATTGCCAGGTATCTTTGGACAGCTGTTACGTGGTATTCCCATGCTTGATGGGAACTGCAGCTTATTTGCAGATCCACCTTGAATAATAATTTACCTTAAAATTACTTTAGGACGAAACCTTTGAAGTGTACAGTGTCCCTCGCCCCTAAATACGCCTAAGTATCAGATAATTTTCAGTTTAATTTTTTAAATATTCTGAACATTTCTGCCATCATTTTTCAAAGTTCTCATAAAGAATATTAAGAAGATTATTATTATCAGTAGAACCATTTACAAAAAAAAAAAAAAAAAAAAAAAAAAAAAATTTCGGTAAGGTTTCTTCTAGATAAGAACTCAATTTTAATATGTGCAGATTATAACTCGAGAAATAAAGACAATGCTACACAGAACTAAAAGATTAAAAAATATGTATATATATATATATTAAAAGGACCGGTTTCGCTACATTATACAATAGCTTTCTCAACTAAAATAATAAGAATTTAATGTTTAAATATATTTTCAAATCAGCAAAGGAATTATATAAACCAATCAATATAGACCAATTTCTTCTAGATAGAAATGAAATGCTCAACTGTAGAAAGTGGTCAATTCAAGTTCTTATTTATTTGCTTATTCTTCTTTTTTATCATTGAAAATTAAAGCAATTACATCTTTGGACATTCTGTAACTCTTTCCTAGAATTGTTTTAAAGCCATGATAATTCTCAATTTCCATTTTTCATTAATTTTCAGTCTCGATAGAAAGAGATATCTCGATTGAAAATAAATATTTAGTATTTTCAAATATGTACAGAATAGAATAACAATGCTGAAACTTAAAAAATTATTTATAAGTATTTATACTCATAACCTATTTTACCGATTTATTCATTATCATTATTATCTATTATTTTGTTTACATTTTAAGTTTGTTTACAATAGTCCTCTTAAAATATCTTGACACTTGTTAGGTTACTAATAATGATGAAAGCTTTTTTACTTTTTAATAGCACCGAAATAATGAATTTTATATTCACTATAAAGTTACATGATAAGCTAATAACAGAAAAGCTGAAAATTCACATCCTTATGAACGATCAAACATAATTCTCAAAATACATTAAATGAACTGTAACTATTACTGTAAGGCAGCAGCGTGATTATCATACTTTGAAAATATATATATTTTTCATCACAATAAGATTTTTAAAAAAATTAGGGAAAATTTCTCATAAAAAGCTTTGCTCTCAATTTAGTTTCGTTACATTTTCTAGGCTGAGGTTTTTGTTTCTTTAAATGGCTAAAGCCTGTATGTGACGTTAAATTTAAAAAACAGTAATATTATCAGTATAATAAACTCATTATTTTAAAAGAAGTTCCTTTAGTTTAGATTACATTTGACATTACATCAGCCTTGCACTGAATATTTCTTTTGTTGAATCGTATTTTGAGAATGTTTTTATTATCTTTTTTTTATTTCATTCCTTTTTTTTTTTTTTTTCCTTTTTTTTTTTCCTAATTGTTCATTTTTTTTTATTAATTCCCAAATTTTGGAAAGGAGAGGTGAAGATGAATTTCTGAAATAAATTTTTTTTGCGTTCAAGTCCTAGAATCAACTACAGGCCAACTTCAGAGCATTGTTAATACGTAAATAACAAAAAAACGAAATAATAATTTGGAATGCAAAGATCATTCTGCTATTCATTATTATACTGAGTAATAAACATAACATCTATCATACGCTTGCTGGTTTGTTAGAGAAACAATAATGCTTTGAAGTTAACTTATAGACGTTTCTCTTGATATTAATTTAAAACTTTATTTTGAAATAAGAAATTGAAATTTATCAAACCTAAGTTGATTTTTAATAGTAGTTTCATAAGTGAATACAAATCTAGAGACAGTTTCTTTTTCTTTTCTTTTTTTCCTTTTCCTTTCGTTTCGCAGGTTGATAAATTGGAGAGATCGGAGAAAGTTCCTCTCTTCCTTGAAGGAACGACTTTATGACTCAACCGAACAGCCTGGTGGCTGGCCAGGTGGTGACGGAGACTGTGACCGAGCTGCTTATGGTGGTGGTGGTGATGGTAAGTGATAAAAAGGTGGAAAATAAAATATTGATCTTTTATTTAAAGGGGCGCAAAACCAATATGAGAGTTTTGAAGTTGTTCCAATAATTGGAAATACTTTTCCAATAATTCCGTTACGATATCGAAAATAATCTGAGCCATGTTTAAATTGATAACCGAAAAAGACTGAGGACGTGCTGCATACCAACGCTACGGGAGTAATAAATTTCTTCAATATTTCTTTTTAATATTAGTTAATTTTTGCTTAATAAATATTGCTTTATATTTTAAAAAAAAACTTTGTTCTCTTCCACAGTGAAATAAAATGCTCGATATAGTGCATTAAAATTAATGAAACTGTTTGTTTATTATTACGAACTATTTTATTCTAAATAACTGTGAACATGCTCCTTCTTGTGAGAATTATCAAAAAAACATGTAATGTTTTACTAATTCATGCCCATTTGATGGTGTTTCTTTCTTTATAATTAGATACACGGGTTTGTTATCATTTAAAAAGTTAATAACCACAAATAAAATAATGAAATTCGAGAAATAACAGAAACTATACTTGTTAGTATTAAAATAATGTCAAAAGCATTCTGAACTTGCAGAAAATGTATGAAATAACATAAACGAAACTAAAATTCTTGATTAAATTTAAAATAAATCAATTACAAAACTTTTGAAACAAATAACTTATAAATAATCCAAAATAAAATTATAATCAATAAAAAAAGGAATGAAAGAAAAACAAAAAAAAAAGAAATTAAAACAAAGATTTTTCCAGTTTGATTCTTATTTTAACAAAATCATTAGAAAAATTAGTAAATAAAGTTCAAATGTATAATAACAATTAAAATTAGGATTATTATATTATCATAGCAAAAACCTAACGAAGAAAAAAAACATATTTGAAGAAATATATAGTCAGTGCCTATTTACAAAGCAACTTAGGAAAGGAATTCTTCTGGAAAAGATAAAACAAAAACAAAAAACATATTATGACATTAATATAGTTTGATTCTATTATTTTGACAAAAACAAATGGCAACTATTCGAAAAATTCCAGATTTCTGGAGATATATTTCCCATCCAATTCGCTCGAGATCAGGACAGAAGTAGGAAAATTCGCAAAAGTTTCTTTGCAGATTAGCTTTTGAGATTAGTTTATCTTAATCAAATACTCTCCTACAAACTACAAATTCTCTTGGCGATCATTACACCAACTGGTGCTAGAATTTGTCAACTATTTTCTACTGGCGAAAATATGAGTAATTTTGATTTGATTTTATTAAAAAAAAATACCTTACTTTAGCCAAGTAAAAATTGTTATAAGATTCAAAGATGCTATTACTTCTCGTTGTTGTAGGCATTTGTCAATAAAAATAAATAGGAAAGCTGAAAAAAAATTCTCGAAGTTGAAAATCATAAAGTTTGAAATATTTTATTTATTGACAAAATAAGAAAAATGTCACGGTCATGAAAAACAAAATTATATTCTGAATTATTATTTTAGCTTTTAATATCAAAAATTACCGGTAGATCTGAACAATTACAATTAAAACATTTTTTTTTAGTATGGTTAGTATTATTATTAAAACTATCAATTAGCATTAAAATTCTTTTTAAATTATTTCTCTTCTATTGTAGAAAGTTTAATGATTTTTAATTATAATAGTATTCAAAATATGATAAGTTATGGAAGATTTCCAAAAGACCAATTTATCGGAACTTAACTCTACAGAAGACTTTACTAACAAGACTTAGTAACAGGAAAAATCTCGAGCGAAACGAACCAAATGATCATTATTGGAGTGGAAAATTTGGGTTGAATTAAACCATACGACTTTCCCCTATAAAGAATCCCAGCTTTTTTTTTTTTTTACCTCCAAATTGATTGATTTAATTATTTTTGAAGAAACATAGGCGTGATCTATTTTTATCTAAGAATTTATGTGTTTGTTTGTTTGTTTTTTAATGCCCATTCCGTGTTCTTTGAACTTTTATTCTTTAACAAAAAATGTTGCGTTAGTCCATTATTACAAACAGATGGACTTTGCCAAAAGTTCGTAGCACAAAAAATATTAAATATTAAAATAATTAATGTTAACATTTTAAACTTTAAAAAAAAATAATTAATGTTAATGTTTTGTTTTGTTTATTGTTGAAGTAATAAAAGTAAAAACTCTGAGCGCTTCATTGTCGCGTAATTTCAGAATGATTTTACGATCGATTTAAAGAATTTGATTTCTAATTCTTCATTGATCATTCAACTATTGCAGTGGTGCCCAACCTACGGCCCGCGGGCCATATCCGGCCCGCGAAGGTGTTACATGTGGCCCGCTGTTTTATTCCTTCTTTTTTTTTTTGGTTGTGGCCCGCGAGATTCACAGCAAAGTCAATTTTGGCCCCCAGATTACAAAAGGTTGGGCACCACTGAACTATTGAATATTGTTTCAATAAAACTCGAGGTTCTTTTCAAAAAGATGCAACTGTAGAACAAAACATATGAGGTTATGGAGGTGTTGTTTCATTTTAATGAACTCCGTAACTCAAATGGCACTTTTGAGTTTTGACAATGGAATTGTTTAGAAATGTTTCCATTGAAATATATTGTACTGAAATCCAAATATTGAAATATTTGTATTCAAGAAATAATATCTGAACTGTTATAAGCAATCTAACTGCTCATCTACTGCGTTTGTACTTTCGATAAACTTTTTGCACATTCTATCATACCTTATATAATGAAAGGAAGATTTGAATTCTGACTTAAATAGTCTCGAATACTTTAATATTTTAATATGTTCTTAAAGTATTTGGCGGTTTCCTGTCCGTATTTATTTCACTGAGTTTTGTTGTTTCGCCTTGGCTAACTTGAGTAACAGACTCTAGTTAAAAACCTCCGAGTTAATGAAATTGTGAATTATAATTAAAATGAACTAGCCTGTTTGCTCGCAGGAAAATAATTTAGTGGTGATTTATTGTTACTTACCTAAATCAATTAAGTGACTGCCTCAGAAATCTACTTTTTAATGGAAGGTGTTAAGATTTTTTTATCTTTAAAACGTATGAATTAGAATTATGAAGTTAAATGAAGTAATTATGCTCATCATAGCTTATAATCTGCAAAGGTATTTACTAAATGCAGACATACACTTACTTTCTATTTGTTTCTTTAAAAAAAAAATTAAAAAAAATAGAAATATTCAGTTTATTTAAAGTAAATACTTTATAAAAATTAAAATAATTACAGAATAGTTATCGGAGGTTTTCAATTGAAACTAATCATGATATAAGATGTTCGATATTAAAGTGATGTAGGTTAAGCCATAGAAAGCTTTACTTATTGTAGAACGATTTCAGAAGTTGAAAATTGATATATATTTTTGGTTATCTTTAAGCAAAGCTTTTTTTTTTTTTGTTTTTGGCAATTCCCGGGCTCTTTTGTGCTTTTGCTATTGGCCTCGTCAAGGTGCAAGAATTGTCACCATTTTACCGAATAATCGTTGCCCAGGGTACGCCGTAGGAGTCAGCTCACTTGTATCCGCAGAAACGTACGAAACACTGAAGGAGAGAATTACATCCATGCCGACGCCGGGATTCGAACCCACATCTATCTCATGGTAGACCGCCGTCTAGACCACTAGACACTGCCGGAACCGGCTCCTTGAAACAAAACTGGTGGTAAAAAACTCATGGATGTCCAGAAACGGTGTTTGACTAAGTAGATCCCATCAAATCATTCTTTCCATTAGGGCTCGGGCGCACTACTGATTTTAGTTGCAAACCACAAGAGTTGTAAAAGGGTTCTCGAGGCCTCCAGCAGGACCATAAAAGGGACGATAACGTATTATTGTTGCCTGCGGTTTCCCCCCTGATTTTTTAGTCAGTCTAGAAAATGGAACAGTTGACAACCGATCTATCCCTTCGAAATCTCTTGTAATTTGTACAAATTATTTAATTCTTTAGGATTTTCGCGTTTTTTTTTTTTTTCCTATAACCCAAAATTCTGAGGGCACTTGAAAAATTTAATTATTCTAAAATAGCTTGCGAATTTTTTTAAAGAATTAATCATTGGGAGTAAACAAATATGTGAATAAAATCAGTTGCTTTGATGCATACTTTGAAAAATAATAATAAAAATATATTGATATTTTATGTGAACATTCAAATGAAATAGAACCTATGAATCGACAAGCAAAAATGACATTTCTGTGTGATATTAAAGCAGGAAAACAGTTTTCCTGCTGTGTGATATAATGTTTGAGGCTGGTTTAAGCCAATCAATTAGTAAAGTTATCTTTTGAATCTTACAATAGTGCAAAAAGAGCAGTTATTATAACAATTAAAGTTATTTTGAAGAAAATAAAAATGCATTCAGTAATTTCAACTATGTTTAAAAACTTAAAAAGACAGAAAAATAGTGAAATCATTTCATTAAGATTGGAACGAAGTTCGTAGATTATAATAGAGTATAATAGTGTAATAGCTTAATTACAAGGTAGCTATTTACAAATATTAGACACACAAGCAGATGTGATAGTTAAGTTCATTGCTTATGAGTTACGAGGTTCGTGTCTGGATAACAATATTGACATTGTAAGAAGGAAAGGATCTTAAAAATAGGTTACTCGATTCGATGCTCTGGGAAAAAAAAGAAATGAATAATAGTACCTCAACATCTAACCATTTTTTAAATTTTTTAATCAAGCCACATTGTCGTGTTGTTTCGTTAAGGGTTTGCGGTTTCGTTAGAGGTTTATGAGGGGAAAAAAAAAAAGATACAGAACTAATTAAGAATTTGGATCGAAGACTGGAGCGCAAAGCCTCGTTTCAAGAGCCGTTGATCTTCTCCTCTTCTAAGTATCTCGTGATCTCGTGTGATCACGACAAAAGGGTGGAGCTGCCACGCTTGTTTATCTGGGCTTCTCATCGCGGTAAGACTAACCAGACGGACACGGTTTAGGCTTAGCGCTTGGCCGCACTCGATTGCAAAACGGATCAACACTTAAAACCTCAAACTGTCACTGAGTTTTTTTTTTCTTTTTATTATTGTTATCATCTCTTAAATTGGCTTAATTTATTCCCGATCAAAACCATTATCAACCCTCCCCTCTATTTCCCCTTCTTTTAATGTTTTTTTTTTTTTTTTTCCTTCATAATTTACGGGTTGATAACGGAACGGAACAATACCCGCGAAATAAAACACTGGCGTAGATGATTGCTTATTTTAACAGAGCATTAATGACATAAATCGCCTGAAATTGAATGAGAGGATTTTTTTTTTTGCATGACAGTAATTTTTTACTGGTAATAAATCTAAATTTAATTTAGCTTTTAAATATGTAGTTATTACATATTACTCCTAATGCCTAAATGGAGGTATAATTATTGAGTTGGAGTGAGGAGTGAACATATAAACAGTTAATGTTTCTGTTAAATTGAAAGAATATTAAGCTACATCGTGAACTTGTGCCAAGTTCTATCCGCAAGTCGTCGAGTCAAACGCGAAAGAAGGCCACCCAACCCTTGCCTTGGTATCGGACTTGATCTTGTAGTGGAACTTGATTATTCTGTGTGGAGTCTTCAAATCTCCTCACGATGTCAGAATGTAATTTCCCAAAGAGGATAAAACACATTGTGACTTTAGTGCATTGTTGTAAAACGTTGGGCTTTACCATTTTGCTTGTTTTGTTTTTCTTTTTGAAATTGCTCAAAAAATTATTATGAAATTCTGAAAAGTTGCAGCAGCTTAGGCGTGTATTTCAGTTACAAATCGTGCAGATCGACTGAACAACAACGAAAATTGTTGCATTAGAATTAGAAAACTAAAGGATAATATGCCTTAGTTTATTTCATATAATCAGTAACAAACACAATACTCATCAAGGAAAGAAAAGTCATCTAGGGATATCTAAAAGACTTAGTAGTCGCTACACTGATCATCATTAACATCAAACTAGAAGAAAGGAATTTAATACTGGTTGCAATTGGACTTAGAACATTCAGAAGCGTCTCAGTCCCTTTGTGTGATTGGCAATGCGTTCAAACAGCTTCAAAACAAGTATTTATGGGATTACGAGCTACCATATTAACCGCTTGACTAGGATCTTCGGAAAAACCTTCTGAAAATAAAATATTAAATGGATCTGTAAAATTGTCATATAGGTTTTGTGCCTCTTAATAATTAGTGGTAAAAAACTAACATCTTATTAACAATCAGTGAGAGCAACGTCTTAACATTGTTCCTAATACAAATGCTTCATTTTTACTGATCTACTAACTTCTCAAGTAATATCAGAATTGTAGGAATAGCGGAATATGGAAATAATAATAATAAAATAGTCTGTTTCTTAATTGAAGATTTGAGTCTGGTTCCAACCCGTACTTCCGGTCTCCCTTATTGGTGCTTTAACTTCCGATCGAAATATGGCATAAGTAGTTATGGAAACTAAGCGAATGCGTAAATTAGGAAGCCATACGTATAGAGGGACCTATCTATACGCAAGGCTTATTAATTTAATCCAAGACTCTCTGAAGAACCAATTTTGAGCATTTACTGTTTTGTATATGAAACAATTTATCAGTATTGATAAATAATAAATTGATCAGCTTGCAGTGAGTTCAGAAGCAACTGATCATGAGAACGCCGCTGCGGAGAATATTTTTCGAGCGTTCACTGTGTTTCAGAGACAGTAATAACGAAACTGTTGATGCAACTGCAAGAGCCATGCATCACCATCGTCTGCATCAATAAATGCGATGATTCGTGCAAACCGTTTTGCCAATTTGCCACTAGCTTTGATTTTCAGGGCGCGCGATCAGTAGAATCGTAAATGTCGGACCAGAATGTAAATTACTTGATGATGGCACTTCGGTTGTTAAAGCAAAATAAAGGCGCTCGATCCGAATGTCTCGGTCTGTCGTCCAGAATATGGATAAATGAAACGTTCTCTTTACCTATGTTACGAATGATCGATCATAGTATACAAATAGACTTCAGAACAAAGCTGTTAGGGAATTTAATTGTTTTCACTGAAATGGTCAACGTTTTCGATGATGTGTTTCTAACATTTGATCTTAGTCTCCAAATCAAATTGTGACTGAAATGTGAAGCTATGCTTCGTATGATTGGCCTTGTTTCTTAAAGGCTTTCTTTAACTCTCGACTTTCGCCTTTTGTTACTGCTTAAAGACGTCTTTGGTCAATGCAATTTCCATAGTATTAAATGACTTAGAATAAGCTGTCCATCTGTTCGAATGAATTTTTCAGTAAAAATATTGTTTATTTTCGAAAGATAATCTGACTGCGTTACTTAATCTTGGAGTCAGTCGAAGCGATGGCCAAAATGGCGTCGACTAGTTTGATGGTGGGATGATTGTGAGGATCTCCTTTGGATAGTAGTACGTCACAGCTTCGCCGGTCCTAATTGCTACGCACTTAGCACGGTGATTTTGTTCTAAAACCATTTCAATGATAGGATTAGTGACGAAAATGATGACAGTTGCAAATCACACGATCATAGTTAGAGATTCAATGATTGGATCAGTGATCAGAACTACGGGCGGAAAATAGGAACGTATGATTTGGCTATTATTGAAGATATTGATATATCAGCTTAGCTCTATGTTCATGCATTATCGCCTACAGCACTTATGAAAGGGTGAACATAGGGGTCCAGGTCACCATCCTTATAATGTCTAAAAACTCAGCTTTTGTTGTGGAAGCACATAAGTTTGCACGTAGGGTCTGTTTCCTGCAAACTATCAAGCTCATCATGAACATTATAGTGATGATAGTGTATCCCTCGTTCTCTTTAGATCGTAACACTTGTGGAAACGCTCTGCAAAACAAATCTTGACTCATTTGTGAATAGTACTGACCCTTACTGGTTTTCAGAATCTATTTCGGACGTTCTCTCAAGGCGCTAAGGAGTACGCAAAGTGCTGGTCGCCTAGCATAAAGATCTCTTTCGTGAAGCCTTTTGCTTACAGTGGAAGCAGAGACCAAAGTTCTTGCAGCAAGGGCAGATCTCAGTTGTGTCGGTTAGCCAACATAATCGCGATTTTTTTCTATTTTTTTATTTTAGACATAAACTAATTTTCATTAATTAACATACTTAAATTGGCAATTTATCTAACATTTAAAGTGTTTACAAAAAAAGTTCGTACTCAATTTGTCATTAATGGTCTTATTGGAAATAAAAATTTAAATCACAGATTCTTATAAAGTTCCAAACATCATCAAGTGTTTGAAATTATGGGCTTTGCAGTTAACAATAACGTTTCACTAGTTTACAAAAACTTACTTATTTTAGAATTTCTTATTTTATGTTAATTTATAGAGCTTCCTTTATTTTGTATATGCTAGTTGAAGTTATGTTCAAGTTATGTTGGAGTTCTTGTGATTTTTTTTCACATCAGATCAGTCGCTTGGAAGTTTCATATCAAATAATTTTTTTGACATTGAGGAGACTTGTTCATTTTATCATTCGCATAATCTTCCTCACATAAATATACTTGATTTGTTAAATGTAGCATTTGTGTGAGACATTACAAATAGAAATGCCGTAACAACGAATAAATAAAAGGACACTTGTTAGAAGAAAGAACTATTACAAATAACTTTGTAGCTGCCAAGTATTTATCAAAAAACAAGGCAAACTGTGATTGGACAGTTGTTCAAATTTTAATCACAGATATAAATAGGGTGTAAACTACAACGCTAGAAGGTCTTTCATTTTGTATTTATTATCTCAAAACAAACTGATAACAGAAAACGGATAGTTCCAAGGACCAGTAAATGTTTAGATCTTGAAATAGTACGAAATATCGTTGTTATTAACAAAGACTTTTGATTACAATTTACTTACAATTCTTATAGTAAATAATTACATACATCGTAATAAATTCACAGGAAATTATTGTAAAAATTAGTGATCTGCATTCTATTTTCACTTCGACAAAACATAATATCTACATATCAGATTATTAAATTGTGATGGTTGTTATTTATTTATTATTAATTTCATGGAATTCCGCAAGTTTATAAATCCTAATTTATTGAGTCATTCCTTTCTCCCCCACCCCCTACCTAGTAAAGGAATTTCGGAGAGTTGTCTTTCCAAGACTAGCACGCGTCTCGAATGGGTACTGCGTTAAAAGCATTAATATCTTATCAGGAAATGTTGCCGTAGAACGAACCATTTCAAGAATAACACCTTCTAAAAGTAGAAAAGGAAGTAATTTTTGGGCAATAACGGAGCTAGGGAATGCATCGAACCGGAGCAAGATGTCAGCAGCGACATTTCAGACTTCAGGTTTAAAATCATGCATTCACAAAGTTCCATATACGACTTTCCTATTTTGTATCCGAAAACCATCATAAGCAAGCCTTACTTATTAAAAAAAGGCTTTTGTTGAGGGGATTAGCAAAGAAATGAACAGAAATTTTAGAAAATTGTATGAAAAAAAAAAGTAAGAAATCTTAATGTTTCTTTCGTTTTGTTCTTAAGAAAATTAATCACAAGAAAATAATGATAGCAGTGATTAATTTTCATGAGGACATCTGTACATCAAATTATTTAGTCAACTCGTGCTAACTAGATGGCAAACACATTCAATCAAAACCGTTAGCGCACCCAGTAGCCACAGTCGAAATGGAATGACACTAGGCATAGGCAAGTAGTAGGATGCAACGTTCCATAATGAAATCTAGTGGAAGTTTCCTGAAGCAGGGCTGCTTTCGTTATTTGGATATGAGTAATCATTTTCGGAATTACTGACAGTTATATCTTGTATTGCTCCGTGTCCCTTCACTGCACCAGTCGGCTTAATGAAACCTTTGTTGCATTCTTATGCTGACTGATATTGAATACTGATTGCTTGAAGGTAGATCAGGACGTGGCTAAGGTTTCCTTCTTCACTTCACGTGTTGATGCGACCTTTATTGCAGTGACGCAGGAAAAAAAAAATCAATTCTTTTGGAAATTTTCTGAAAATAATAAAAAGCCAAAATGGTATTGTTATGAGTTTACATTACACATTACAGAATATTACTCATCTTGTATATATGTAACAGTTGATACTTTAAAAAAGAAGTATGTTTATAATAACGAGAAAGTAAATCGTTTTAAGAAATTAGTTGTAATAACGACTGTTCATATTAATAAACAATGACTAGCAAAATACTCGTACTTCGCGCAGGTTACAAAAAAGAGTTGTCCTGATGTGGATGACGAAGAAATTGTAATTGTGTGATCACTTTGAAACTTTTCCAGTTGGTAAAGAAACTTTTCCAGTTGGCACATGATAGCTATAAATTACGTTACAGACCTGCTACCGTCACTTCGCTCCGGAAGCCTTGAATACGCAACTTAAATCTCTTAAAAAAAAGCAAATTACAACAAGTAAACAAAAAGCTAAATCTTAGAATTAAGAACAGGCATGTCAAATTTCATGTCTGAAACTCAAGCGGTTTCTGAGATAGGCATACCATTGAAGAATGTTTGCCCTCCTGTTTACATCGAATATCGAAAATTCGTCGAATACGTATACTTCAGATTTTGACAAAGAACACTCAAATCAAATTTCGTGTTTCCAACTAAAGAGGTTTCAGAGATATGCGTACCTTTCAAGAATGTTTGCCCTTCTCCCCTTCCCTTTTTCACTACTTAGACCCGAAAAGTTTAAGTAGTGTTCGGGTTTTCGTTGTTCATGCATTATTCTGGGGTGCATGTGAACTTCCGTGCCAAATTTGGTAAAGATCCGTTGAGAAATAGCGACGTTGTTTCAAGACAAACATCCAGACACACAAAGAAACACTCGCGCTTATTATACAGATATGTTATGCTTTTTGAAGTTGCTTTCGCTTTTGTCAGTCTCCATAATTTCATCCCTGCACTGGGATATAGATTTGTAATAAAACTTGTCTACCTGAAAGAAATCGATGAGGATACAAATAAATAGGAATATTTATGTCGAATATTTTTGTGTTTTACATTTAATGGTGAAATTCTCCGTTCGTGCTGTCTAGGGTTTCATTATAATCACCAGGAGGCCACATTCAAGTGATCTTCTTCAAGTTGGTTGTGTACTCTGGTAATGGAAAAGTCTTGAATCTCAAGACTGTATATTCATTGACATTGCCTCAGCATCTTTGGCCAATTCAGCTGAAATACGAACATTGAACTTACTTTATTTAGAATTTTCTAGCCAAACAAAAGAGAAGGAAGAAACGGTTTCTTTTTTTTATTGATAATTAATTGAAATATTTTATCCGTTTCCTAATTTAAAGATAATGCTGAGGAAACTTAACGTTTTAATCTGTAAAAAAGTAAAAAAACAAAACAAAAAACAAATAGACTGCAAGTGACATTACCAGTACAATATTAATTTTTAGGTTAAGTCGACACGTTGTTGAGAAAATCAAATATTGACGGAAGCTCTTCGTAGGGAAGTCCTTCACCTGAAATCCCCACTTATTAGTCAGGGTAACGAGGAAGTCGAGACCTACTTCGTCCATTGCAAAACTGCCTCTAATCATCATGCAAACCAGCCGTTATTGAGGTTCATCTGAAACGAGTTTCGTGTGTATGTGATAGGAGTGTTCATTGTTTTGTCTGTGACCCATATTTTTTTTTTGAAGATGAGTTTATCTTCGAAGTCCGTCTGTGTTCTAATCGGTTAGAGACTTTTACTGTTCTCTCGCGAGCAGCAAATCTCCGGATTTTGAAGTGATTAACAGATACGGGTCGTGTTTGTTTACTATTTACTGTTGCTCGACACGAAAAAACTATCACCAACCATCAAAACATTATGAGCCGCCTCGATCTTACTTTTTTTTTTATTATTTTATTCATTCTTCCTTTACCTGCGATTAATTGCACTTTAGGTTACTTGTTTAAAAAAAATCGTTTCTACTGATTATGTAGTTTTTTTTTTTTTTTTTTTTCCCTCAAACATTATTTCTGAAAACTATATCTACAATATTTTTAATTTTCTGTTTTTGTTTTCTTTGGGTATATTTGGATATCGAGACTGAAATCCAATTATTTAACTCATTTCTGAAAGCGCCCTAATTTTTTCATGTTTTTCTCAGTGAATCACGTAATTATTCGACGAGTTTGAAACCTTTTTTTTTTTTTCACCTTGAAAGTACCATTGTTTTTTTTAGGTTATAGGAAGCCTTATAATTCCGCTTTGTCCGTCTGTCTGTGGACAAGTATAATTAAAATCTCATTAAATCATCATTAAGCACAACAATCGCAACAATTGCGCCTTTTGCATTCGCAACAATCACATGTATATTGCAGCTCAGCAACAATCACAGCAATCACAATAATCGCAACAATTGCGCCTGTTGCATTCGCAGCAATCACATTTATAATAATAAGAAAATTAAAGCAATAATTCAGAATCAGAAGCCGTTGCGAAGTATTGTGATTGATTTACTAATCGCTATCCTACCTTGTTTTTTAAGGGAATACAGGCTTATTTCCTCAGTATTTAAAATTATTTTGCTGGAATCTGATCAGTTTAATTCATTTTGTATTCGCGAAAGATCGAGTGAATGTTGTGGTGACATTATATATCACTCCGCGTTTTTCTTTCGTTTTCTGAGATTGATTTTTGTGGTAAACCAATGAAAAGTCAATTTAAAACGCTAACAATAGATTATTATTATTTTTTTTTTTTCAATTTACAATTTCCCGTTTAATTTCATCAGTCTGGAGTAGTGTTTAATGTTACTACAAGTAAAAGTAATATTTACTGGTAATATGATCAAAAGTAATTATCAATTTCATTGTTATCATTTTCTTTTTTGAATAACAATTTATTGAAATACTGCAAAATAATAAAGGAAAAGAATAATTTGTTTTCTGCATCGTTTGTTTATTTGAATAGCAAGAGTTGGCATGGCTTTTAGAGAAAGCCACATAATTAATAGAGAAGACCAAGATAGTAAGTAGTAAGTATGCAAATCTAGACAAAATAGTGTGTGTTGTTCTGTTGTGCATGAGAGATAATTTTGATTATTTTCTAATTGACTTTAAAAATGAAAAATCTTATTATTGCATGCAAGACTTCACAAATAACAACAATAGTAATAATAAAAACATATTTGAAATTTTGATTGTTATAATTTTTGTTTGTTAAAGTTCTAATTGGATTGAGATAAGCATCACTGGAATTCACAGAAATTGAGGAAACTCTGTGGGAAATATTTCATTAGGACATGATTGATAGCTTATATAAGAAAGTTTTTTCTTTATCTTACTTTCCGAGTGAAGTGAGGGCTCAGTAGATTACTCAGTCTGTGTGTCCTCCCCCCTCCACCATGTTTTGAACCGCTCGATGAATCGCCTTGAATCTTGATGTGCCTATTGAAGGATTGAAGACAATTTAAATTTCATATTTCCAAGTAATTCCTTGTCGAATGTCGAGAAACTAGCGCCGTAAGACGACTAAAATTCTTACAGAAAAGCATTGGAATCTAAAACAATGGAATAATTCTATCCTATTTCTGTTAATGCTTCATTGTCTTAACGAATGAATATTAATCCTTTTAGATAATCCAATAAGTAGCTCATGATTTACAATTACTCCGAGTTTTAGAACTTAAATAATATGCATTTTTTTCGGAAAATTAATACCGTTTATATCGAATAGACAGAATTTGATGATAAATATTTGATGATAAAAAAAGCTGTTGGTTTTTTTTACGACTTTTTTTTTTTTTTTAAATTTACGAAATAAGATTTTTAAGTGAGATTCAGGTCTTTTAAACTTCTTGTTTAAATTCTCCAGTCAGCCATTATCGTTGAATAAACATCAATACTATGAACTTTTCTTTTTCAAATTTTAAATTAATTTTGAACGGGTACTTTTTTTATACCTCTAAGTATTCATAAGCTAGAATTATCCAGTAGTGAAGACGCTGCAAGAAATTTAGCTTAGTTTTGTCTATTTCTCTAAGGAAGACCACAAAAATAATAAAAAATATTCCTTTTTTCCATTTCATTTTGTTTCTTAAAATTTGTCTTCAACGAAGGATTTTGTTTTTTCACCAACAGCATTGTGTGAATTATTTTCCTCGCCTATTTTTTTCTTTTCTGTAAATCTGTTGATGCTTATCTGAAGCCATTAAAAGGTTACTGAATCCATACAGTAGGTTAATAATAATCCCAACAGAATTTAATTGCATATTTTAATTAACACAATGATGTTGAAATACATTCAAATTTTATTTTTATTTCATTTTTTTATATTTGTAATTATTTTATTTTCATTAAGTTAATCAATTGCTATTTGTTTTCTTGATTTCTTGTGTTGTTGTTGTTTGTTTTTTTTACTTTATTAAGATAAATTAAATTTGATATTATTAATTTCAGTTATAGTTCAGTAACAACAATGTATATCTATGTGGCACTCAAAGTTTTTAATTAAAAAAAAATGAAAAATTAAAAAAAAAATATTTTTTTTATTTTGTTCTGGTAACGAGATTGAAGGTGTTATTTTAAAAGAAAATAAACTGGAAATTTTATTGGTATTTAGTTTTGACAACATCTTTGTTGTTTATTAATATTTGTTGAAGGAAAATAATTGTATGTACTTCCTATTGTTTTTAATCTTTTTTTTGCTATTGCAGGTTTTTTTTTTTTTTTTTAAATATTATAAAAATATTGTTATTATAATATTTACTCTGTTGATTTATTTAAATGGATGGATGTTCACGGCTATGTTTGTGTCCTGCAGTGACACCTGTTGTTAGTTTAGAGAACTTTGGACAACAGATCGGATCTAGTAGCACCGTGACAAGACTTCAGTGATTGCTCCCTTTATAAAAGATGCCTTTCTAATATTTTTTGCCTTTATCAAATGTAGAATGTTTATATATATATCTTAAAAGTATAAAGAAGTGGATTGCATTTGACTCTTCGCAGCTAGGCACTAAAGCGGAACAACTGGGAAATTAAACGAAAGAAAATAAAACAAAAGACAAAATTTAATTGAATTTTGGCAGAAATCTAAAGTCATGTTCTATCTGAATAGATGGTTTTAAAACAGATGTAAAACATTAAAAAATAAATAAATATTGAATTTCATTCAATAACTTACATAAAATAATTTTGATTAAATGGATTACTTTAACAACAGCTTCTACACTGAACACAACAGTGTAGCAATAAGGAAAACCAAAGTGTAAAAAGCAGTGATAATTGTAAAGCCGAGCGAAATTCCGTAAAACATTTGAAGTAAAGTTCCAAGTAATGTTAAAAACAAAGGGATGTAAATGCAAAAAGTTTCGAAGTTTCTACAGATTAGCTAAATTGTAGAACAGAAAGTGATGACAGCACATTATATGGAATTTTTATTTTCGTACTAAGAAGCTACTACATACTTCCTTATTTTTACAATTACTTTTCGTTTTGAACTATCACTTATATATTACTGAGTTCACTGAGCCTCTCTCTCTCTCACTGAACACTAAAAAAAAATATAGAATAAACAAAGTAATTTAAGTGTGTTGCATTGAATTTTCGCTAATTTTTTTTTTATATATTTTTTTCTATTCGTACATAAAACACATTTTAATTATAAGCAGTATTAATCTCTTCAAGATATTTTTTTTTTTCGTTTATTCTTGAAGAATGCAAAATGGAAATACTGTTGATACCAATTGTAAATTTGTTGTATTTTTAATTTCCCAAAATGGATGGTTTTTATCATACAAATGCACCACTTACTAACTATGCGTGAACTACTTGTGTTTCAAAGCTTTGAAAAACAAGTGTTCTGTTCAAGGCACGGAGTTTTCAAAGATTTTTTTTTTTTTTTTTAATTTTTTTGTTTTTGCCGTCATTAATTGGTTAACATTAACTTATTTCTGGATTAAAAAAACAAAACAAAAAAAAAGCCAGTATTATTTTTATTCTCAAAACTATATTAATAAGCGCTTTCTTTAAAGCCATTGTCTGTTTTTTTAGGTTCCAAGCAAAGCCTAAAAATTATCAGTTGTAAATACATTGGAGTAAAAAAATCTATTATTTCCTCATAGGTTTTAGTTTATATTTTGCCACATAACGTTTTCGAATGTTGTAGTTGGGTTTATGTAGATATTTTTTTACTAAATCCCTATTTTGTTTTTCTTTGTTAGTGATCCATCCCTTTTGTCGAATGAGATTTCTCAATTGGAGTTCGTCAATAAGAAACTAGTGGGCGAGAATTCCAAATTAGAGTTACAAGTAATGAATATTGAAGACCAAAACAATCACCTGAGGAAAGAAATAGAGGCACTGCACAACCGCATTCACACGTAAGTTACCTTCCTTTTTTTCCCCTACGATAAATATTTATAGCTAGTTTTATTTTTTTTTTTCCTCTGATTTTATAATGAATGTGGAAATGAGCGAACTACAAGTGAAGTAGGATAAAGTTAAAAATGATAAGAAAAAGAAAACAGCACATGAACAAAATAGGAAATTGCCTTTCTGATTTTTGATTATGGGAAGGAAATTGGGAACGGCCGTTTCGTCCTTCTGCGGACTCATCAGCCCAATTCCCGCCTTCCCTTAACCGAATCAGAAAGGCAAGACCTGGTTAGTGTAAGCCACCGTCGGCTTGACAGTGACCCCACAAACCACAAAATACAAGAAAATAAATTGCTGCTTCTCTCGAAGCCAGCACAAACCTTCTCCTAAGAATGTTTAGGCTGAAGGGAAATAAATAATAACATAAGGTTCAAAGAAATATTAATAAAGAAAGTTTAACGTGCTGGGATAATATGTGAAAAATGATAAGAAAAAGAAAATTGGGCTGATGAGTCCGCAGAAGGACGAAACGGCCGTTCCCAATTTCCTTCCCATAATTTAAAATCAGAAAGGCAATTTCCTATTTTGTTCATGTGCTGTTTTCTTTTTCTTATCATTTTTCACATATTATCCCAGCACGTTAAACTTTCTTTATTTATAAAGTTAAATAATATAATTCATTTTTTTAGCGTAAACACTTGTTTACATTATTTACAAACGCCGTCATTGACTGGTTACCAAAAAAACAAGGATGAGTAAAGCTTTTACTATCGGTGCAGGACCGCCGCAAGCAAGTGCGCAAGTTGTGCACTGCACAAAGATAACATAACACGGCAAATGAAATTTTAAAAAAATCAATAGTCTAGGTTGTGAGAAGAGCGTTCTTTTTTTTTTTTTTTTTAATTGAATGGAGGTTTCGAGGAATTTGATTTGGCCAACTTTGGCCAATTTTTCATTTGTGTTTGGCCATAAACCCTGGTTTTAACCACTGTTCTGTTTCTCAATAAAAAAGGCCTCTTACACGTCTGACCTCTTACAGGTCAGCGGCGGCTGTGTATCAGTGGATAATGCAACTGAATTTCAAACTGAATAAAACTTAGTACTTAAAAATAATTTTAATTATACACCAGTCAGATTCAAAAAGAATGAACATTTGTAATAATATAAATATTTCATTTTCAGCATTCTTATTTTAAACATTTCTGTCCTCGATTACGCTTTTTGATGCAGCAGATTTTCAATTGTTCCCCTGCGCACGTTAAATTACCATTGAAAACAGAAAAGGAAACGAGATAAAAACCCGAAGGGAAGTATCTGGATAACCTGAAAAACGCTAAGCCTTAGAAGACCTTAAAGCTGATTCGCGTTCTCAGATGTTGAGAACACAGAGGAAAGAAAACGGGCTTTAGTGCCAAGAATTTTTTTGAAAAAGAGAGATTACATTTGGAGAATAAAATTTGTAAAGATTTAAATTTAATTTCTTTCGAAGGATAGAGTTTGAAATTTAGGTGTTGGACGAAGATGATGACGAAAGATTTAATGAACAGAAAGGAATTTCAGTTAATATTGTAATATCTGTCTTCTAAAATTCCGGTGAGACGAAAATATTTAAGAAAAGGTTTTCTGCATGTTCATTCTGACAGTGCTTTGTTCATGATTCAAAGAATCTCGGAACTTTTATATCCTTTGATTTATTAGTTATTATTATGACTTTTAAATATCTAATTTGTTATGTGTGCTCTCATTGTCCGTCTGTCTGCGAATCTGATTCTTTCTAATTAGAAAAAAAAAAACAACAAAAAAACATCAAACAATTAAAATTTTGGCGAATATCAGGAACACACATAGCTAACTAAATGGACACAAGCGCCATTTTATCCGGAAAAGTCCATTTACTCAAACGAAATTTCTGTGTCTTTTACTCTACCGATAGTGGCTACATAGCTCTTTCTCAGTTTTCATCCATCTCCTTAAAACTTATAGATGACTCTGATGTACTTGTAACTCGGCCTTTAATTTTATAACACTTTTATCGTACTTTTCTAAATAGGAAATTGAAATCAGTGAGACATACAAGAAAATTATTGTTTAATAAAATGTTGAATAGATGAATAATTAATTTCTTATTTAAAAAAACAAACAAACAAACTTGTTACTATAACATCATTACCTATAAATATGTTCTTTAATTCTCTTAAACAATATTTCGTTTCTTTTGAGCAAGAAACTTCATCAGGTTTCAAATCAAGAAATAAAATAAAAAATAAGAACATCAAAGGAGAACATAACAAAATTATAAAATTGCCCTTAGGAATAAAAGTAAGCAAAGCAATGAAGGATATATGTGATGAAAACGAAATTAGATTGGTATACTATAAAACAAATAAATTGATTAAAAAAAAACTTAATCCAAGACGAAGATATAATGAATAAAATGGGTGTAATATATAAGCTCGAATGCAGAAACTGCGGGGAAATATACTACGGATCTACAGGTAAGACCTTGCAAGAACGAGTGGCGGAACATGTGAAAGCTTTTAGATATAATAAAAGGAACATATCAGATTGAGCGGATCATTGCGCAAAAATAAACACAATCCAGATCCTATAGTGGATGTAATTTGAAAAGTTCAAGATGAAAAAGAAAGGCTGATGATAGAATCATGCGTAATTAATTCTAACCCATGTATAAATAGAGAGAAATTTCTTAAAGTTAGCGAAGTAGCTTTTGGTTATATAAAAAAAGAACATGGAAAAGAAAATAATAGTGGCATCTAAATTGTATATTAAATAATTTGAACAAAGTTTTGGTATTAAATTATTAGTATTATTGTTAATTATTGTTAATTAGAAAAAGTATTGTATGCTGTATGTCAATTAATATGTTAATTATCGTTAATTAGAAAAGTTGAGCAAAGTATGGTTAATTAGGCAATTTGAACAAAGTATTGTATGCCCTATGTTAATTAATATGTTATTAGCACGATGTCAATTAATAAGTATTATTGTAAATTTTTAAAGTTGTATTCATAACGAATTAGGAAATATTAGAGGAAAGAGAAAGATTTTCTTTTCCTCGACTGAAACCTGATGAAGTTTCTTTCTCAAAAGAAACGAAATATTGTTTAAGAATATTAAAGAAGATATTTATAGGTAATGACTTTATACTATATTTAAAACATATGTATAGGATTTGAAAACAAAACAAAAAACAAACAAACTTGTGATTTTCTTTGTTAACTTTGCTAATTTATTACAATAATATTTTGTAGTTTACAGAACAACCTTCAGGACTATCAGGATGAATTGAAGCGATCCCAGCAAAAACTCGATGAAGAAAACACTGTTAGGCAATATGAATTCGATCAACTCAAATCCATTAAATTAGCCTTAGAACAAGAAATTAAGGAAATAAGAGATGAGGTTAGTATTGGAAACTAAAAAGTAAAAGAAAATTATAGTTGAGCAATTAACCTTTTAGTCTCTGTTCATCATTATTTAATAGTTAATGTAAATTTACTTCATTCTTTGATCATACCATCAAAAGTTTTTAACATTAATGAATTAATTTTACTGGAAGTTTTATTGAAATTTAACCAACAGAAATATTAGTTACCTAATAGAAGTAGCATTCTTGACAAGGATATACATAATTTTTCTTGGACCCCTGTTAAATGAAACGCGATTCTTGGAATTGCTTCGAGTGTTATTATTAGAAGAAGTCATTTCAGGGCTCGGTGGTGGGAAGTTTTCCGAAACTATCTAAAGGAAGCCTCAATCTCGCAGTGAAGTCAGGATATCCAATGTGAGCTTCCAATTGCTTGCTTTTTTATGAAGTAGAAAAGCCTAAGGCTGAAATTCTTCGTAGATTGTCGTCAAGGATACCCCAATCACTAGTTACTAGAGAAAGCTTGAAATGTTAGAAATGTTCTTCAGTGTGAGCATGCAATTGATTGCAGAAAATGGAACCATGGATTCATGGGATCATAAAAATAAAAAAAAATAATTAATACTGTTTAAGCAATCCCTATGCAGCAATTTCCTTCTAGAATTTTCCAATTGAGAGTATTTGCAAGAATTTGGACGAAATTGTAAATTTGTAAATTATCTTAAAAACGTAAATTTTTAGTGAAATTTTTTAAAATCCCACATTTTTTTTAGTCCTTTGCAATGATTATTCAAAAACATTAAATATTTTATTTATTTTTTCTCCCTTCAGCTAACGAATGCCAATGCAGAAATTTCTACATTACGTGGCACCGAAGAAACCTTACTTAACACATCTCAAGAGCAGGAAGTGAGTAAAAAGATTTGCTACATCATCATCCTTGTATTTTTCCAAAGTTTTTAACTAACCTAGATGCTATGAATTCTGAAAGTTAGCAATTTCTAAAATTTGCAGTGGGTAATGCTCTCAAAAACGATAATAAAAATCGTTACATCTCTGTTTTATTTAAGTAAGGATTGACTAATCGAATCCTTTTTAAAAGAACCTTATCAATTTTGTTCCTGATAATTTTCGACGTAATGTAATAGTCATGCGTTAATCCTGGCTCAGAACAGAGGAAACATCTAACAAGGGAAGTGCGTGATCTCGAACGCTGAGATCCGCACGAAAATGGGCTTAGAATATAAATCGCTCCTGCCAAAAACAGTGGCATGAGTCATTCTCAAGCAACACTGCACGTCTTATCACGAAAGACATTTTAATGATCACCTATTGAAGGTCCAAGAGAGGAACTTTGGTAACGCGAAGAAACAAAATATCGATATAATAGGACCAAAAACACACATATTTCAATGTCGCGACTACGTTGCTACATTTCCCTCTGCTTAAAATAATTACGCTATCTAAACAACAAACGTTTCCTACTGACCTGACAGTGTTGCACAGCTATTCTTCAGAGTGCGCTAGCAGACAACAGCTGAGTTTTGCATGGGAATGACTCATACCATTGTTTTTGGGATGAGCTATTTATATTCTAAGCACACTTTCGTCGGGTTCTCGGCGTTCTAGGTCACGCACTTGTAAGAAAGCTGGAAGATGCTCCAAGGAGCTATTCCCTAACTCTGTTCCCACACTGTGGAACAAAGTCAGTTACCATATATCCGTTGTCTTTATTTATGCATTGAAAAGTCTTGTTGATACATGCTTCTATTATATAAATAAATAATGCATAAATAAAGACAAAGGATATATGGTTAATCCGAACACCCTATCATATTTCCAGGACTTAGTAAAAAATCAAAGGGAAAAATTTCAATAAGAAAGTCAGTTACAGTTTTTATTTAAGGAATGCAGCATAAAATGGAGAATTTCAGTTTCTGAAGGAAGCATTTTGTATTTAGTTTCTTTGCTGACAATACGGATATCATGTTTTTAGCCTACTTTCCAATGCTCATCGAAAGAGTAGGTTTGTCTGTATTGTCTGTACATGTATGTGGGTATCCGCTAATAACGCTTGAACCACTAGATTACTCTTCTTGAAAATTGGCATGCATATTTTACAAGAGACAATCTGTTGTATTTGAAGTTTTCTTGGTGTGGGTTCTTATACTCATGCTGTTAGCAGGTTAACATTTCATATTTGATTACCGATTTCTATGTATCATTGGATAGTTTGAATATGAAATCCTTTATGAAGGTCGCTTTTCTTCCCACTTTGCAATAAATAACATTCAAATCATAGGTCAACAGTAGAGAAATATTGGAAGATGTCTCCTCCAGTAAATTTGTGTGTAAACGATTGCTTTTAAATAAAGTAATACCTAACTTAACAGACATCGGATTTTTGATGGGAGAACTGCTGGAAAATTTCCTCCAGTCAAAAATGTAAAAGTATAAAAGATGTATTTACAGTTTTCGACATCTACATGAATTCTAAATTATTAGAAAGAAATTGAGATTTAATTCATCCTCTGTAATTCGTTTTTGAATAAAAAAAAATAATAATAAATCTTACAAATTTTCTTCTAGTAAAAACTATTCTTGTTTTGAAACTCTTTTGTTCTGCTTGCATTTTTATATTTTTAGATCTTTTTAAAAATCGTGTGTATTTCACTCGAGTGTTTCACATTGCAGACTCACGTAAATTGATCCATAAACTCCATTTTTTTCTTGGCACTGATTATTAAAGAAGAAATTGAATTTATTGTTTTAACGCGAATCGATTGTAGGAGGAATTCCGTAGGTATTTTTAGATTCGAAAGAGAGAAAGAGGGTGGAGAAAATATGTTTTGCCACTTACGTAGCAAATCAATTTGGATGTTGTTGCCGGGGCAATGTCAGGCGTGCATGATACGAAGTTGCTGATAAATTAGTTTAAATGTCAGCCTTCCTGTTATCAAGTGGATCGCCAATGACGCTTCTAGTCTAACACGTTTTCTATATTTAACCTCCCCCTCTATTTGAGAGCGAAAACCGGGATTCACTCCAAATTTATCCTTTTTGAAAGTGTTAGAATGGAATATTGAGCCTAAAGATAACACAATGAAGAAAACAAACGAAAGTGGCAGATATTTTATGAAGGAAACGTAAGAAAGCGTTATTAGGAGATTTAAGTGATTTTGTACCAATTATGGTTGCGCACTTTGCCTCTACAAATATGGCGTCAATGTTAGGAAAAAATAGTCAACTATAACATTAAAGTTTAACGAATTGAAAGAAAAGAAACGCAACCCAAATGTTTAATATGAATATCCATGATCAGTTTGATTCCTTCCTTCCTTTAGGTGCCTTCTCCCACAGGGAGGTTGGCGATCAGCATGTACCACAGATCTCTATCTCTTGAAACATGTATGATGTCCTGAGCATTAAGTCCAGTCCACTCACGCAGGTCATCCATCCATCTTCTTCTTCTTCTCCCAACGCTTCTCTTCCCTTCTATCTTTCCCTCAAGTGTCAATTTAGGTATCTCATATTTGACATCTCTCTGTATGTGCCCACAATAGGCAAGTTTTCTTTGGTGTATAAGTTTGATGATAATTCTCTTGTAGTTAGCAAGATGAAGTACTCTTTCATTTGATGTCCTGCTGGTCCAACTTATCTTTAACATTCTTCTTAATGACCACATTTCAAATGCCTCTAATCTTTGTTTAATTCCCTTTTTGAGAGTCCATGATTCACATCCGTATAAAAGAATTGGCCAAATATAACATTTCCACACCCTTTTCCTTATTCCAAGGTTGAGTTTCTTTTGGCATAATACTGATTTCATTTCATTAAATTTTAATTTTGCTTGTATAATTCTGTTTTTTATATCTTTATCTTGATCATTATCTGAATAAAAATGCCTACCCAGGTAGCGAAAGTTATTGACTTGTTCTAAATCTCTGCCATCACATTTAATTTTCATTTGGATCTGGGTTTTGTTGATGCACATTGTTTTTGTCTTTTTTGTATTCAACTTGAGTCCCATTTCCTTGCTTTTATTAACAATTGCATTAATGAGGTTTTGGAGGTCTGTGGAAGATGTTGCTATCAGCACGGTATCGTCAGCATATCTTAAATTATTTATTGTTACTCCGTTTATTTTGATTCCCTCCTATCTAGTAAAGATTCAAAATAATGAATGACATTATTGCATTTTGAATGCTAAGGTAATAAGTAGAGTAGATGCACTCATGAATACAGTTGAAGAATGGTCTATTCGTTAAACTGGGAAAGAGATTATCCAAGCCATGTTCAGTGATTATTGAGAAGCTGGAAACATGGAAAACCTGAAATCATCTTTCTATAAAATAAATAAATTAATATTGCTTTTTATCAGAAATATGGAACATTCAAGTGTAATAAAGAACACAAAAACGACAACACATCTTCTAAATATCTTCAGTATTTCTATTCTCTCTCAATCACAACCACAAATTCCATAATAACAATAAGTAACGAGAACACACAACGCTATAAATGTTACACAGTAATAATTACAATATAGTTAACATATATCAACTGTTCAATCAACAATTTAGTTTTTACATATCAACTTTTTATCTTCAATTTAGATTTAACTATTCATACATTGGTACTAGTCATACTCTGGTTATTATTTATACATTGTTTAAAAAACCCGAAATTTCATTGACTTTTAACGTTTTTTCTTTGTTAAAACAATCACACCAATTAATAAAGCAAGATTCCAATAAGAATCTCTCATCTTCGTCACGAGACTTATAAATAATATTGATAACAGGATCCGGATTATGATTAAATTTTAATGCATGATCTGCCCAATCTGATAAACCTTTGTTCTTACTCCTGAACGCTCTGACATGTTCATCAACACGTTCCTTGAGTGAACTTCCGGTACTTCCTACGTAAATTCCTCCACAATCCCTATATTCCTATCAATATTCTTTTTAAATAAACCATTAGCTTTATAATAAATTAATTGGATATTATTTTCTTTATTATAATTATGAAGTACCTCTGAAGATCTTTGAAGATCTTACTAATTTATTTAAACATTCAAGTGTGTTTGTGATTGTCATACATTTTTTGATTAGAGAGTTTAATACTTAGTTTTAACATAAGCTTTACAAATGGATCATCGCACCAAAATGATTACTACGACACGGGATATCTGCAAATCTGAATACAACACTGTAAACTATTTATAATAGTATCTGTTACATTTAACACTCAGCCTTTCCATCTTCGTTTTTAGTCAGTACAAGGGAGCCTGGAATTGTTTTTTTTTTACATCATTTAATGATGACTGCTTTTCATATCCCGAGTCTTGTTTAATAAATTCATTTCAGTTTGCTTTTTGTCGTTTTACGCGGTAATTTAATTGGAAAGGCCTTGACAGCAGATTGCCCTCAGCGTGAATCTTCCTAGAGATTAGAAAAATGCAAATTTACAGCCGATTTCCCGCGTGCATCGAGTGTAAGCTGAAAGCCCCAAGGTGGCTTATCATGGGCATTACTTTGGAGTCCCTCTGCTGCATTGCTTAAAAGCTGTAATAGTTGTCGGATGACAAAGTGCTTGAAAAATAGCCTTCCCTCCAAAGGCTAATGGAGCCAATTTTATTGCAGCGGGAAACAAAACAATGTTGGAATTGGATTAGAAGAGGAAATTACAGGGAGGGAATTTCATGGAACCGTTTCATTAAGGCGTTGATTTTATGTTTTGATTATTATTTGTCTTGCTTTAGGCGACTCTTTTGAACGTGTCAATAGATTAAATAGTACAAGAAAGACCACACTTTTTGCCCGACCAGATTGAGCTACGGGGTCAGAAGACTTAGAATCCTAATTACCATTAATGTTTCTGATTGCAGTGAAGAGCACATTAAGTTAGCCAAAGGTCTTCGTTCTTGGGCATTCACGCGCTGCTTTCATTTTCCCAGAACTTATTTTTCTTCATCATATCTCTGAAACCACTTGCGCTGTTGCTGGAAGAGCTAAATAAAAATTTCAGTAATCTCTAGGGTAAAAAGGGGCTACAATTAAACATGTAGGACGACATCATAATAAACTAAAAAAAATTGAAGCGCATACTACTAATTAAAGCACAAAACTAACTTCTCATTGGAAATTCCTTCAGGATTTAGGACGTTGCGAAGATTCAGCCACACATGAGTCTGTGTGAATCAATAGTTTCGTAATTAAATTTATGTAACGATGTGCATTTCCATAAAATTGCTTTTAATACAGTCAGTTTAAAGAAATATTAATGCATGCGTGTTCCAATAGTATGTAATAAATGTAATTAATGAGATTTAAATGTCACCAGTTGTGTTAGGATTTGAGCGTCAAGAGCATTTGTAACAGAAATTTAAATTTCATTAATAGATAAATAGCAAATTCCGTCACTGAACAGTCTTATTACAATATCTCCTGAATGTAAGACTCCCATTAGCGGATTTAGAGAAAGTCCTACACAGACCCATAACAATTCGGGAAACAATTTTAAGAAGATTGGAAATTTTTTTCCAAGTCCATTTGAGGAAAAACAAACATTCTTAGCCTACTATAGAATGGAAATTCTATGATAGTCTTTTAGTAGATATTTTAAATAGATTATTTAACATAGATAAATAGCATCAGATGACCACTAGAGATTTGATGTTGGTATCTTAACAGATGTCAAATCGCAAGTCATTCTTTGCTAATATACACTAAAATTAGTATTTAACAGTATGGGAGTATTAATGTTACTAGTGTAGATATTTCCTTTCAAAAGCATTCGGACATCAATCAGAATAACGCATAGGCTACCATTTGTATGAAAAAAAGGAAGCTTAAAAGAGAAATCTTTATTTAGTTGAACTGAATTTGTTGTAAAACTTTACTTTTAATAAATTAAAAAATGGACTATACCAAGACATTTAAAAGAGCATTGTTTAAAAAAGCCAACAATAGTTGATAAACTTTGCTGAAAATAACATTTGTGAACACAATGTCATATATTAATATATTTAAAGATTGCTCCTTTTGGTTTAGAGTAAGAGTGTTGATCTATGTTGTTCACAGTGACATTGATGGAGGTCTTCTTTCTATTAGGTCGCCGCTTCAAATTTTAATTAGTGTTAATTAAAATTCATTGTTGCGACGATCTCACAGAAAGAAAGCATGCATTAGTGTCATTGTTACGCTGAGATTTCATTGAACCAGTATTAACTCAAATGTTCTTTAAAAACCTTCCTATATTGATATTGTGGACCACTCTGTTGTGATGCCTAAGTATATGACATTTATCCTTACAAGCTCATTTTAGGATAAGCTTGTATCAAAAAAAGAAAGTCTATATCAGTTTGTTATTTTGCTGATAACTGCAATGACACAGTTATAGTGAACTGCTTGAAAGTTTACCAGAGAAATCTGTTATTATATAAGTCTACACGATTTAGTTCACGCTACTAATTCATTCATTTGACCTGGAAGTAAATATGATTTCTCACTTAAATCTGTCATAATCGTTATTAATAATTTTACCTAAACATTGCCTCTTCTAAAATTCTCCTCCGCGAATTCTTAATCTATCACACTTACAATTTTCAAAGCTGTTAATCCATCTAGCTGGTAATCCAGCTTGTCACTCTTATGTAGGATTTTGGATCATTATTCGTTGAAGTATTTCATACCAACATGTCCTTCTAGTTGTTTTCGCTATAGTTGTAGCATCTTGTTCTTGAAAATTTCTTGGCGCAACTTAGCTAAAGATCCTTCTATTAAAGATCCTTCTTGTTCTTGAAAAGATTCAACGATTAGGAAATGATGGAAGACCGAGGATTGGGCAGAATTGAAAAGACGTAATTGTTTGATTGTGATGGTGTTTTCGGCCACTGGTTCGTGAGATGAGACATCAGACTTGGAGCAAGTTAGAACTGTAACTGAACTGATTTATTTGTAGCATCAAGGGTTTAAATAAACTTATTTACAGGGGCTGTGATTGGTCGGCGTGCTTTTACAATTGATTGAGGGATTTAAATCACACGTGGTCTTTAACTAAATTTTAATTGTATCTTTAAATTACAACGAATCAGAGAGGAGAAGCACACCAATGGAAAATTCGAATTAAATAAACAGAATTAAACAGTTAATAGGAAAATTTAGAATATTCAATAGAATCAATACTGATTAATACAAAACACTAAAAATAAATAGAATAAATAGAACTGAAATACAAAGATGAAAATATAAAAATTATTACAGTTAAAAAAACATTACAATATTATTTACTAAAAACAGCATGAAATGCTCCATTTTTCATAGCAGTCTAAATTTCATTATTATCTTGATAAAATTAGAACATAGAATTATGTCGAAAATAGCAAATAATTCATCCTTTTTTTAATCTATTAGAAATTGCTCTTCGATGCTGCTACGAAGGCATCTTACTATGAAGAACATTACAATACAGTAAGTAGTCGATTTTACTCTTAGTATTAAGAAAATATTATTCATTCGTTTATTAGCTTACATTTCCGTATGCAAAGGTATAATAAAAAGGTGATACTTTTAAACTGTTTATTTGTTATTAATGATAAATTAATGTCAAAACAATGACATTAACTGCAGTATTTTTTGTTTCCTAACAGAAATTAGAAGAATGGCAAGACATAAAAGAGAAATTTCTTGATGTTTTAAGATCAAATGAGGTAAAGCTTTTTATGTTTTAAGAAATATAAAAATTTATAACCATAATTACGTAACATTGAAGAAATACATTCATCTGTAGATTACATGTAACAATGAAGCTAAAAAGACTTTTCCTTCGCAGATTTTTATTTTCTGAATATATTAACTGAGAACTTAAGTAGTTCTACTGTTTGCGTTTTTCCTACATCCTAGAGTTGTGATCTTCACTTGAGATTTAAGAGATGAATTGAAAGGATTTAAGATTAAAAGCTCTCAACCATTCAGTGAAATCCATAAACATAAACTTAGAACAATGAAATTTTAGATTTAGATAGGCATGTACTGTTGTGAAAGTGTTTTGTGCTCCTCCCGTTGATCTAGTACATAAAAAACCGCTATGGAGTTATTTCCTGAATCGTTGTTCATTATGGAAACAGTGGCTTGCTATTATAATTAGCTTACTGTAGTGAAACGACCAATATCGTGGAACTGATTATAACAAGCAATATTTAAAATTATTAGCAGTGAGTGTTGTTGATAATCAATCTCAAATTTCTGTTATTTTTAGTTTGATATCTCCGAAAAATGAGTTTCCTCAAATGCTAATTGTTGAATTTAATAGGAATGAGTAGTTGAACGCCTGTGGTTGTGTGACACAGATTGATGACAACCGAAACATACCGGACATTCTCTTCTGTTACTTGATTTCCAACAGACTTAATTTGAACAGAGAAAATGATATGAACCACACTGGAACCATCTATTAAAACACCACTGTAACCTTCAAAAGCTAATAGAAATCAATAATTCACTCTTAATAGCAATATTCCCGTTTGTATTCCAAGTTTACATTCAAAGAAAAAAAACAAAACAAACAAAACAAACCAACCCAGAAGCTCCTTAGCGATTGGATAGCTAACAATAATAATCTACATCGCAATATATATATTTATGAGAAAAACTAAAGATATTTCCTTGAATTCATTGTTCTTAGTAATGTAAGAAAACATGTTCAAACGAAAGAAAACATCAGCTTTTGATTTTGTTTTAGTTGGAAAGAAACAATAAATAAATCTTGTTATTCTTTGTCCTTAATTCGTATTTGTCACATTCAGTCGACTTTGACTAACATTTCTAGGTTGTAGAGACAAGTGTTGATTTTATTTTTGAACCACATTAATTTATATTTTGAATATTTTTCACAGCAACTTCGTAGAGAAAAGAGAGAATTAGAAGAGGAATTCATGAAAATACACGAACTTCAGTGGTAATTACAATTCTTTAGTTTGTTCTTAAATGCATGTTACAATTTAGTTTGGAATTCAGTTTTCGACAGAATCCGTTTACTAATTTTACTAATTACAAAAAAAAAAAAAAAATTCCATTTTTCCTTTGAGAAAATTGAAACTTTTAATTTTTTTTTTAAATTTATAAAACAATAATGACTGGGTTTTAATTTGAAAAAAACCTGAAGAATTCAGCGGATTCCTGTTAGATTTGACTGTTATTTATGCTTTAATGACCAAATTTAATATTTCGTGCATTGACAGAGAATGCCTTTTTGTTTACCTGTCATTACTATTAGTAATAATTACTGTAATTAATACATAACAGCAGTAACTGTCCAATAACAGTATATACAGGCAACACTTTCCACAATGAAACCTGTGGGCCGCCAATCCCAAGAATTAAGTCTACATTTTCCAATACTAAACATTTATTATCACTTAATTCTTTATCTGTCTGTTTTAAGACTTTGTGCATTACAAATGATAATTTTTTTTGAGTATGAGAATCTTCTTTCCGAAAAGATTTAAGTTATTTTCCCAGTTATTTCAGTACGGTTGTAGCAGTCAGGGTTTTTGGCAGTGGATAACGTAATGCTCCCGAAATGCTTATAACGAACTGAAATAATAATAATCCTTAAAGGAGGATGAGCTTAAAATTTTAAAGCAAATGAATTTATATTTTAAATGTGTTATCTTTTCTTACAGTAACCACTGCCATCGTGTCTAGTAACCTTATGAATAAGTTTTAGTTAATCGTATGTAGATAGGCTTAATCTAAAGTAATCGAACACCTACTTTCGTTAAGAACATTATTCATCGGTTACAAATTTGTCCTTCACTTGGTTCACAAGGTCAGGGAACCACGAGCCGAACCAAATATGATTGATAATTAATGTGTTGAGAATTTAATAGTCGTTTAAAGGAAATACCTAGTGATAGAGATCATTTTAAATATAATTCTCTAAGTAAGGAAATATATTCATGAATTTCTAATTAAGCAGAGAACTTCGATCCGCTGAAAATCAGATAAAGGTGGAACGAACTAAATCGAAATGAAAACAGAGGTACTTTTATTTAAAGAAAACTAACTTTCTATTTATTTATCGTTTTCTTAGAATAATGTAATCATTTTTAATTTTCCTAATCACTAATTTGCAATTTTAAATTTTCCGTTCTTTGCGAAATTTGATGAGAAGTTGTTTTAAAGTTATGAATTAGCAAAAGGTAGAATATACGAGATGAAAACAAAAGTAAAAAATGAACTTTTGTTTTCATCTCGTATATTCTAACTTTTGCTAATTTATCCCTTTTATCTTTTTACTTTTCACTATTATTGCAAATGAAAAATTGATACTTCATTCAGAATATCAATTTTCCGTTCGGGAAGTATGCATAGTAAATCACTGTTCCATTGCTGACTTGTAATGAATATCCATAGATTATAAATGATTTATATAAATTTATTGCGGTTTACACAGAATAGAAGCACCCCGATGGATGGCTTCCCTGCGGTGCTTTCTATCAATAGAACAGATGGCATTGGAGCACCGCTGCTCGAATTATTCAGTAGGAAGGAATAGTAAAGTAATTCAAATACTCAACCAATAAATATATATACAGTATATACATAATTAGGTACCATTAATTTCGCAATTAAAAAATATAGACAGAATTTAATTTCTGTTTAAAAAAAAAAGCTACACACACGAAAAACGCTTTGAACTTTAAACTGATATTGGTAATTTTTTTTCATTTTTCATTAAGTGCTTAATTAATTCTTACCTTAATTTTATAATTAGTATATTAATGTAAAATAAAAATAAAATTACAAAATATCAACTTTAATATGTAATGCTTTTCTTGCCTTTTTTTAAAAAAAGAAAATGGAAGAAGTTGTATATTTAAAATTGCCAAATTAATGGCATTTAATTTACTTAATTTTTTTATTGCTATTTTGTTGGAAATCCTGGTTCTTCGAAATTAAACCTGTATTAAAAAATGCGACAAATGATCAGTCGGTTTTAATGTTGGCTTTTGTGATGGATGTTACGTGATTGTACATTGATACTGCAGAATGCAAAAGGGCTCCCAGTGCCAAGAAATAAATTGGTTAGTTTCGACAATTCCCGAAACACTTAGATGGAAGAAAAAAAAAAGCTCTTGGCATCCTTAACCTCTTTCGAGGTTCACTTAAATAGAACATTAGTGAGCAGAAATTTATGTAATTTTCTCAAAAGTCCTTACATCCCTCAAAAAAAAACTTAGAAAAAAATGACTCGTAGTGTAGTTTCATAAATATGAAATACATATTTCGTATTGCTGATGTACATTATACATCCATTTTTCCATGTTGTCATCATTTCAGATTTTGACGAAACACTTTCTAGAAATATTGAAATTACACAATTAAAGCGCGGATTCCCCAGAGAATTTGACAAAGTATTTCGTGGGAAGGGTTTTTACAGTCTATAAAACTGCAGGAAGGCACAAGAAAAATTCTTCGAATTTGGGCGACAGTTTTCCTTTTCTTAATATAAAGGAAGCGTTGTATTTAGTTACTACAAATGGATCAACAGTTCAAAATAATTTCTGCATAAAGTGTTAATACAGTGAATACGGGAGTGGAGGTGTCTTGATTTTTTGGGAAATTGATATTTATAAAGTACATTTGACACAACAAAAGGGAAAACTGTTTTTGCTGTGGTGACTTATAAGTTGTGTAACATTTTTGCTGTATTGCAGTGATTTGATCATTTTGTTCAATTCGCTTAGGAAAGCATAGAATAAAATATTTTTGTATTCATCCAAACTCTTTGCAGAATCCCATATATAATGCGAAATTTGGAAAGTGTACCGATATATACTTTTCTCTATGTAATTAGTGGTTCTTTGAAAATGTTTTCTCAAAACTACATCTTTATTACTGGTCCCCCGGAGTGTGATGTATGCTGTGAACATACATGTTCACAGAAAGATTTTCAGGCATTCGCCAAAAAGAAAAATAAATAATAGTGATAAAATTTTTGTAAAATGTTAAATCATTAACCTCAGAAGGTCCATGGTTTTGAAGGGAGTTTAGAAGACAACTGATTATTTTAGCTTGGAACTGTTATAAAGGAATGTATTAACACTATTTAGTTATTTTTTTTATTTTTATGCTCTTATATATTTTCAAGCACTATTATCCCGTAAAAAGGTAAAGGATTATTTTGAATGAAAATGACATATCATTCTTCTTAAGCACTTAAAAATTTCATTTACGATGTCGGACAAAAAAGAATGGCTTCTAAACAACTAACTAAATAATAATTTTCTTTTTTTCTTTTTGTAATTTTTTCAAACAGCTACTGTATTTATAAATTACGTTATAAACGACTCTTACGTTAAAGTTTATTACTATTATTAACATTAAACTTATAGAAATAAAATAGAAATTCTCTTTTTTTTATTAATATTCTTTCCCCTAATTTTTGAATATTGTTATATTATGAAATATTTACAATACTACAATCCGTTTTAAACTAGTTCCAACATTAAATGAAACGTAATAATAATTAAAACAATTATTAAAGTTTATATAAATTATATTATTAAACGATTTTCTGGTGTTTTTATTATAGCATTCAAGAAATGCGGACAACACTTGATCAAATTCAAGAAAGTGAAGATGAAAACGAGGAGGAGAAAGATGAGGGAATTCCGGAAAGCCTTCAACTGCTGGAACCGGATGAAGAGAACGAATTGGAGGACGATTCCATTCACGATATCACAATGGACGCTCCCATGGGCGTCAGCACTCCTTTGACCAGCTTAGAGTTTTCCAAATTCGACCACCACAATTCCTCTTTGTTTGCTGAATTGGTGGATTCGGTTAGCATTGTTTTTCTGTCATTATTCAACAACCCTCCTGTGTGGCATCCCGACAGGTTTTGTATGGGTTTTCAATCTCACCCAATTGCATCCAAAAATTGGAAGAAACATCTAGGATTTTAGTCCTGTTTTATTGGTTGGAAAGTCCATCTTTTTCTTTGTCTACCATCACTTCCTCGCAATCAAGAAAAAGGCACGACTTCTTTATTTTTTTGGTTGATGGCAAAGATCATCAAAACCCCTTCCATTTCAAAACCCTGGGCACGCCTCTGGTGAGTCTGTATGGGTTATCATTTAGGGAGCTACACAATCCTGTATATCCATCTTTACATATATAACAATCAGAAAATATTGCGATTTCTGTATTATAAACGGACGATTTATGTATTGTGCTCATCTTTTAGATTCTGTATTGTAAACCCCACGGACGGTTTATGTATTGTTTGTACGTGGTGTAAACATTTTTTGAAATGTATCATAATTCAGTTGAGAAGAAGAAAGATTTCTTGTCCTCAGTTATTCAACCTGAAGAAGTTTTCTTTTAAAGAAAATGAAATATCGTTTTCGTGATTAACGAAGACTTTTAGGGGCATTTGTATCTCATGATTAACCAGAAACTGGTTTTAACATCTGATAGGGGACTATTAAAAATTATAATTTTTACATTTTCATATAAGATATATTTTATTATTTATTCGATGTTTAAAAAAAAAATCAGATTTAACATTTGATAGTAATTAACAGTAAAATTGTCTTCTTGAGACAACAATTTACAGATCGAATTTCAAAATTATTGTTAATCTCTTAAGTTATTTTAAAATAACTCTAATGCAGTTAGTTCTTGTAGTTGTCTTTTAAAAACATAAATTTTTGACAGTTTTAGTTAGGTTCTTTTTCCCTTTAATTTGAGGACCTTTTATAATGAAAACTGAATGTTAAAGTTATTTTCTCTTAGAAATAATACATTCAGTTATATGTATAGTTAATTATTAACTTTTACCATTTGTCATCCCATTGACTTTATAAAATTCTCGTCAAAGATGTATTTTTTATCGCTTTTTAAAAAAAAAAATATAATACAACTGATAGTTAAATATTATGAATAGCTGATTTATTTCTTTTTTCTTTATTTTGGTTAATTCTTGTTTTTTTAAAACGAAGCAGTTGAAAGATAAATGTTTGACTCTTTAGGTATCGGACGATAGCTTTGGTCAACCCATGTGCGGCAAACGTCCTAAATTACAACTGGACTCGACTAAAACTCCTCTGGTAAGTCTCGGAAAGCGTGAAAAATCAATAACGCTGAAACGCTAATTTACTTTTAAAAAAAATGAAAAAGAAAATGCGATTCGTTACTTGCTTATGTATTTTTATTTGGTAATTATGTTATACATCAACAGATCAATAAAAAAATGTAATTTGTTTTTTAGGATAATCCGGATACTTCGAATAACAATATTCATGTAATTCTGGAAAATATTCAAGAAGTACATTGCTTGATTTCACGGTAAGTGATAACAAGAAATATCTTTTTTTCAATAACAGAACTAAATACTGCGAATCGAGGATTTGTAGTTGAACTTTTATGTATTTGAAAGTTCACAAAAAAAAAGAAAACTCACTTAAACCGCCAACGAAATCCAGCGTGAATATTTCAAATCCCTTCATAAAAATGCACAGTTTTCAGAATCCAGAAAAAGAAATTCCACGTCATTAAATATTATTTAAGTTGCTTTAATTTTTCAGTTTGATTATTTGTTATTACTAATATTATTAATAATAAATAACCAAACTGAAAAATTAAAGCAACTATAATAATATTTAGTGACATGGAATTTCTTTTTATGGATTTAGAAAACTTTGCATTTTTATAATAATAGATTAGAATGGTGACGTATTTCCAATTTCGAGGGTAGGCGGCTCAGTTTACTTTAATGATTGGTGTTAATGTACCTGTAGTAAATTTTGGGGAATGGAGATTTCAAGATAACCCAAGTCAGGGAGCGCTCTCTTAAATATACCATGATTTTGGAAAAACAATTTATATGTTTTTTGAGTGATTTCTAATGATAAATTTAATTGCAATGTGCTATTTATTATTAAGCAAATATTGCAGTCAGTTGGTATCAGTTTGTTGAGTCGTGCGCAGAGCATTGCTGTTGAACTACAATAACGATGTGTTGGAGCTTAGTTATTTCGTTTTGAAATGTCATTTGATCTATAACATTGTTTATTTTTGGAAAATAATTACATGTGTTTTTTTTTTTTCGTTTTTTTTGCAATCTTAATTTCTGTATCCGCGTAACTTAAAACGAAATACAGGTGCAGTAAACACTTTGTAATTGTAGCAAAATAATTTCTGTAAAAACAGATGCTTTAATAGTCATCAAAAATGGGCGGCGCTTTTGACATTTTGACTTAATGGTTTGTATATTATTCAAATACTCAAGAAAAAGTGTTTTCCTCTTAATTTACTCGAGTAATTTCGGTGAGAGACTGACTTTGTTGCCCAATTTTCGCTCCATTAATGCATTGGAGGCCCAGTTGAGAGACGAGGTGGAGGGTCGCTCTTCCACTAACCGATTGCGATAGAGACCACTTGTGTATTCTCTTCTGCCATCTAGTGACACCTGAACACGTCATTATTTGCGTGGGTGTAACATTGGACCACCTTTAATACAACGAGGAAGGGAACGAGCAGATAATGTGGAATTATGCTGACAGATCGAAGGCTTCTCCCCTGGAACCGATGCTCGCTCCTATTATCGATCCCCTAGCCTAAGTTCCGACTGCTGTAGAAGGCACAAGACGATTCCCCATCGCTGTTTGGCTGCTGTGATTCCCACCCGATCCTCTATCCTACCCTTCCCGCGCTTTTGGGCTCGGCCGAGGCGTTTCAATCGCCGCCGCCGCCAAGATGAAGCCGTAGCTCCGCAGTGAGAACCGAGAAGGACCGACACCTTTACGCCGAGAGAGACGATGGAGCCGAAGCCCGAGACCGACGACGAGGAAACCCTGCCCGCGCCTCGGTAATCGCCGACTCCGGCGACCGGGAGTCGAGCATCCGGCTGGCAAAGCGGTCATCCATACGGAGGAGAACCACGCCTGCGAAAATGCCGTCGTTTCTGCTCTTTCATCCTTGCCGCTTCTGGACTAACGTTAACACTCTTTATCTGTGGAATCTCCTCTTGTAATAATCTCAGCGATTCTCTGTCGCCTTACGAAATAATTCACTGAACAAAGCTGCCTCTCTCCAGCTGCAGTACCCCTTTGCTCACGTCGACGGAGCGGGAAATGCCGTAAATATTTGAAGAGGCTGAAAACTCGCGCCGTAAAGCGATTGAGGCATTCCATTCAAGGAAGCACGCGCATTTAAATGTAGATCTGCCCGGCACTGGTCTTCATTTAGGTATTTCGCCGAGGAGGAACGCGGGGTTGGCCGCTCACTTCCTCGCCCGACTCTCGGAGGCTGAAACATATCGTTATCCGCCATCAGCGCCGGAACTGCGCGGAGCCCGCATCTCTCCATCCCCTTAAATGGCGGCTCTCCGTCTACGACATCGATTTCTCGCCGCGACCACGTTTTAACGGTTTATCTATAAATAGAATGAGTCTCGGAGGAGGAGGAGTCCTTATTGAATCTGAGTGTTTTGTGTCTGTGTATTGAACTAGTCCTTGTTATGTTAATTGCACTCTCATCTCAGTGATACCTAATCTCGGCGTAGAGTCTCACGGGGTCCCTGTCTATCTAACACCCATTCGGGGCACGTCGACCTTTTGGATTCAGAGGAATGGATAGCCCTGCGGAACCATGACAGGAATGCACAAGAGACTGCCACTTAAACCAACAATTCCATTCGAAACAAAGAAATACATAGCCTCAAAAATAATAACGAAGGCTACGGAACAAAGCAACGAATAATAGTGGAATCGCAGTTAACAATGTGGAGAAGGATAATTAACTTTAGTTGGTATTTTAGTAATTTAATGGCTGTGTGTATTAATAACTACAAGTACACACCTGTCTACCATGGACTAAAAAGTGTTGCACGGCTTTCTGTTCACTATATATAAAAGCTTGAAATGATTTTGTTTTATGAAGAAGTTATTGGTGTTTTTTTTTGAAACCTGAATCGGGAGAAAGAAGGAAATTTGAAATTTTATTCCTTTAAATTAAAATAAGTATGCTTTTCAATTTTTTTTTATTCTATAAAAACTTTTTATTACATGATGATGTATTTCATATCTTAATCTCGAAGATAACAGTGTGCTTGCTATGATTTCGATTAATTCAACTACAGTTCATTAATTATCCAGAATGTTTATTAACATCAAATTACGAAGGATATAGTTAAAATTGCTTAAAGAAAATCTTTTTGTCCCTGGCATGTTTTCAAAATATTTTTTTTTGAATTCCGAGTTTTCGTTATTGTGTTTAGAAGGATCCTGAATATGCAGAGCTGTACATTCTCCACCAACTCCACCAACAAGCGTTCGCAGTGTAGTAGCTCTATTTAATTTTCCGATGTCATTTATTGTGTGCTCTCCTTTTAAACCAAATCTCTTTCCCCAACCTCTCGATCTGATCCTGTGCTTGCAGATGCCTCTGGCACGTGCGGCCGAGTTATTTCCGTGATGACATTCCCTCAGAACACTTATGTGATACCGTGTGACAATCTTCTACTCTCGGAATACGTTTCTCTGACCCCTTGATAGCAGCTCCATTGCAAAACCAAGCATGGCGAACGATGTCACATAAAAAAACACTCCGAGAAAGCAAGAAAGCAAAGGGATAATTTTGACGCTTTCTGTGGGGAAAAACAAAAAATAATCAGCTAATATTGTACATAAGGAATTTTGCTCCGTTTTTTATTTGTTTATTTGCTTCTTTTCTTTGGTGTTATTTTATTTGGGTTATATGCATAATCCTACCAACCAACGAAAGTAGTATCTCAGCTATGCATTATCAATATCCACCTGAAATGGCCTCCTCAGGTATTGACGAATCAAAGTCATTAAGTGAAGAAAGACAGTCCGTTGAAATTCAACCACAACCGAAGTGCTGTCCAATTAAGACAAAGATTAAACTTTGACAGCAGCCGATGTGCTAGGAATTAAAAGGAATTATTGTCAGTTATTTTTTTTTCCCCTTCGTATCGACCAACTCAATCTACTTGTGCAACTTTTCAGATATGGGGAGTTGCGTTTCCAAGTGTACTAGGTATGATGAAACTTTTATTTAGTTTTGCTTTTCTTATTTTTACTTACTGTATTCAATGACGTAATTATTGTTAAGTTCGTATTCCTAGAAATTTCGTATCAGAAGTAGGTAGGAATATTAGAAATCTTGATTCTTTTAATAAGGAAAGTGCTCAAAATTCATACAAATTTAAATTAATTGTATAAAACTATTTACAGTTAATGTTTTAACAATCTCGAATTGTTAATTCTATGTTTACTTATTATTTTTAATCTCTTTTTTATTGATTAATATATTTTAGCTCTGCTTAATCCTATATTGAAAAAAAAATACAATTTAAAATATTACAAATTCGTTGCAACCATAGATTGAAATAAGATCATATTTAATATCTGTGCAAGTTTAAATGTATTTTGATTCATAGAAAATTTGAAATTGAATTTTAATTGTTGCAAATGGAGAGAAGGAAGGCTTCCTTTGTTATTCTATTCTAGTGTATATCATTTTTGAGTTTGGGGATCTTCCGGAACCCGGGTCCTTGTCAGATGATCGAAGGGCCATCTCATTTTCGTGATTGAATCAATATAAATTTAAAATATTGGTTCGGAAAATGAGAGAAATCTTGCAAATAAAGAGAAAACAACATAAAATTTTGAAAATTGTGAAATTAGTTGTGACTTAATGCTGCTGAATAAGCAGTTCTTAACGAAATAGGGTGGGGGTGGGAATGGTTTTATCTCTGGCAAATCCCACGTGGCAGACACGTATAAGCTTGTGGTCGTTAATATCTTAGATGTCAAAGTCCAGGGTCAGAAGAAGCAAATTTCAACTGAAAATAATGTCACAACTATTGGAAGAAATTTAAAATAGTTTTCTATTCTAGAATAAATGTCCAAGATATCACTATTTTTGATATAATAATTTTCTAATAATTATAGAATATACGAATTTAATAGAATAAATATATCTTATAGAATTTTTGAATGAAAAAGAAAAAAAAAGGAAGCTGAATTTTGTTTGTTTTAACTCTTTGAGTCATGTGATATCAAAATTATTGAAATGAATTCTAATTAAGAAAAGCAAATTCCAACAAATAAAAAAAAAAAAAGAAAAATCCAGTAAAATAATGATAATATGATGTGGATTTGATACAGTCAGTGAAGATGAATTGTTTATCTTTGTGAAATTCTTATCCAAATAATCTAAAATTAAACATTTTAATTATATCTAAAATTCTTAAAACTTTATGCAAATTGTATCGCAAGTCCAGTGGCTTTTGTAGTATACATAATCGTGTTATTATTTAAACATATAATGCAAATATTTTCCTCTTAAAGTTCTTTTAATTTAAAACTGTATTAAAAATTAAATGGCATCAAAACTTAGTATTAAACTATTAAAATTAATTGCAATTAATCAATTCTATCTCAACCATTTCTTTTTTTCAATGATCTAAAAAGAAATTATAGTAAAAATAACTGCAGTTGTTTTTAGTGCAAGTACAAAATCAATGCCTTGAAGAGAAGAAATGGAATCAGATCGTTTTGCATTTGATCAGGTTTCGCGAATTACTCGAAACGAGGTTGCAAATAATGAGCGGATCCCCTGCAGTTTTCTAATGATTAGATATTATATTACTTATGAGACAGAAATTGTATATTACAAAGTATATGTATATAAAATAACATTTGAATATTGTTTAATATAATAGGGTGGTCTCTTTAGGTAATAATAAGTTGAATCAGATTTTCCGAATTCCTGTCCTCTGACCGAAAACCATCCATGTTAAAGCCTGAATTAACAGAATTGGACACATTGAATAGTTTTATTGGCGAGTTTCATTTCACTCATCGGCATTGAAGAAAATTAATTATTTTGTAGAAAATTTAGAAGATAGGTTATTTATTTTAAGATTATTATTGATAGACAACTTGACCCGTGCGAATAATTCGCATGGTATCTTGATCAGTCACCGAATTGTAATATAATAATGTGGAAATAAGTAAATGCAAATATTTATTATTGAAAGGTATTTTATTTTGAAGAGTAGTAATAAATATCAGTCTTATTGTAAAGTCGTTATCATTATATACAACAGGTTTAATTGTAAAACATTTAAAAAGCAGATATTTGCTTTGTCAGATAGAAACGTTATAATTTTGTCGTACCGACAAAAAAAAAAAAACAGAAATAATAAACTGTTAGTTAAATAGATTATCAATAGATGGCGCCTTCTACATTTTTATAAAAAGGTTTTTAAAATAAAGTTTTTTAACGAAAACATTAATTTTAAACAATTTGTTTATTTTTCGTCATTAGCGGTGAATATAATCTTCAAAATGATGTCTCAATCATTGATTTTGCTGAAGTATTAAGAGATATGGCGAACCGACAAAAAAAAAAGATCTTTGAGAAATAATATATAAATATTCTTAAAAAATAACCTTCAGCCAAAATTCAAGTAGTTAATATTCTCTTAAAAACTTGCATTGCTACTTAGCCTTAAACATCATGTGTAGGTTTTTGAATTCTATTTATTTTCCCTTTATCTATAATTTTCCATTGTAAAAAAAATCTGAAAATTAAAAACAGAAATATTGGAAGCATTGTAGATTCAATTTTTATAATAGGTAATTTCATTTATAATTGGACTATTTTAATAAAAATAATTTCAAATTTTTTATTTTTTTTCCTCTCCGTCGAATTTTTTATACTGAAATTAAGATTGAAAGAAACTAATTAAAAGTTATGTAAATTTTTTTTTAAATTATCAATACATACTTTTTTAAAAGTAAGGTTGATACCAAATATTATTATTTTAAACTCAGAATTGTCTAAATTTAACTCTGAATTGACTCTGGAATTGTATTAAAGGTTATGAAATCAGAAACAAATCAGGTCTTAATGAAACGTCTCATACTTTTTAATTGCCAAATTCCTGTATTTTTTTCTAAAATATTAATAAAAAAAACAAAAACATACTCTTTTTTTTTTTTTTCATACAAGTTGATGTTCTTTTTCAAATTATCAAAAACAAATCAAAATACATTTTAAAAATTATAACTCTTTAACTTTTACATTTATACCCAAGTTCATTGTAAATTATAAATGACTTAAATAAGGAAAAATAATATTCTTAGCTGGTTTAGGTTTTCTCCTATAAAAAATATATTTATTTATTTACTTACTTTTTATTTTCCATTTCTCTACTTTGTAAAAGAAAAACAAAAAAACTTTTTATTTTTTTTAAATTGAAAAATACGGATTTATTTTTCTTGTTCAATTGGCATTAAACATTAAAGCTACTGATGCAACAACAGTTCAAGGTAAAAACCATATTTTAATCAGTACATATACGAGTACTTCTCAGAGAATACATTGCTCATGTCAGAGTCTATTGTTTTTAGGCTTTTTTCTACGACGACATTAGTCTATAGACTTTTCTCTTCTCAATACAAGACGCAGAAATAGATGTCTCCAAAATACATGAAATGGGTAAATCCAAAAAGTGGAGATTTTTTTAGGCCTATAGGAAAACTTAAACCTTTATAGGCACATCAAGTTTTGGATTTCGATTAATGGTTCTCCTAGAAAAAAAGAAAACCAATCATAAAAATTTTGATGTAACTATCCTGTTATGGGTTTCCTATTTTACTTAAAAACTAATGGAACTATTGTTTCTCAAACATCAGATGAAACCAGGCAAGGTAATGTAAGTTTTTTTTATCATACCATTGGCCTCTGCAGTTTCCGCAATTTTTAGTGCTTAAGGAGCTATTGTTGAAATGAAAAATCTCTCTTCGTTATGTAAAATTCGAGAAGCTCTATTCACTGTGAACTTAATTTCAGTGAATGGAAATGCTTCTACTCTATTTTGTCGCTACCACAGTTCGTGCTAGATGCAGTTCTGCTTTAGGGAAAGCAATGATATATATTCCCTTGACTTCTGCATTCATTTCTGCTGATTTACTGGATGTACGCTTTCTTCACTTTGAATAACTCTATTCAGGGAATCTGTTTCAGCAGTAGGCATCTACATAATCTTTAATTTCCTTTCCGCTTTGTATATGATGATGACGATTTCAAAGTCAGATTATAAACAAAAAAAAAAAAAATATTTGACAATTTAACTACACTGTTAACAAAGCATTTTATTTTACTGTGAAATCAATTTTTATTTTCTTTTAGGGGGCTTTCTTTTATACTTAATATTTTTTGTTCATCTTCTTTCTTATTGTTATTTATTTTCCTTAGCAGAGGAAAAATTGGAGATTTATTGGCGATTAATTGAACTTTGAAATGAGAAAATGATAAAGTAAAAATCAGGTTACATATTTGCAGTAAAATGCTTTTTGTTTAATTTTTAACAATTGAGTTTTCGTTTTATTTCATATTTGACGAAAACAGAAAACTTTCGAGTCAAATGAAATTTTTAGGTTTTCATCCTAAAATCATTGAAATGTATGAAATTCAGAAATTCAAAATGCTGAGAACATGGGAGCCTTATTATTGAAAACCTTAAACTGTCTTTGCTGTTATCATAATTTCCGAAACCGCTTCATTAACTCTGGGAAATGGAAAATTTTGGTGCAATTAGTTTCAGTAAAATTTTGCTTGAGAAATATTTTTACCTTTTCCATACGAGTTGTGTTATTTCAGATGGTGAAGACTCTGTTTCTCAGCTGGAGTTCCTTCAGCTGCGCTAAAAATCGAAAGAAACAAAGCAGCCACTAGGATAAATAATGTGGATTTTTACGAGCCACAACTTGGAGGGGATTATGCAACTAGGACTTCATTCGTATTTAATAAACTCTTAGGACCGTAAACACCAAAAATATGCCATAATTTTGTTTGGCATTCCATAATGCAAGACAAAGGTTTGTTTGCTTTATAAATATTGCAAAAGACGAGAGGCGAGTAATGCAGCCTTTAGTTGGAATTGTCAGACACAGAATGTCTTTTGTCTGAACGTAGACAAGAGACTCAGTCAAGGTGAAGTCCAACAGAGTTTTCTACAAATACCAATTACACTGCAATCGGTTGCAGATATTTTTAGCAGCTATTCCTTCTTTGATGAAACGCAGGCAAACTTGTGACAAGCAAATATATGCCTTACATATTTCACCTTGACATTTTCAACAGAGAGATTATTTCTATTATGTAGTGATTCAGTGTAGTCTCTTCTACTTCATTTTCCCTTTTTACAAGCGTGAAGCTTCTCACCCTAAATTAAGACTCTAAAATTAGAACAGTGAGTTTTTGAAGTGAAGGTACCTAAATGCTACTTCTGTTACATTTGTTGTTTGTTTGTTTTTATTGCCTTAAAATTTTAGCTATTTTGAATGTTTATCCTAGAACAGAAGGTTCAGATACAAACGTCATAACTTTTAACAAAGTATTCTGCGGTCATTACAAATTAGTCCAAATCGTTAAAGCAATTGAAGTTTCTTCTTCTTGCTATCTTGTATTAGGCCTAGTGGCCTGTTACGGTCTCATGCCATCTTTTATTTGGTCTCCCAACAGATCTCTTCCCTTTTGGTCTGTATTTTAATATCTGTTTTGTTATCCGAGAGTCATCCATTCTCTCAACATGTTCCTTCCATTTATATCCTATAACTATGGATAAAGTCCATTATTGGTTTCTGATTCAGTTCTGCTAAAATATCACTATTTCCGTTAAGATCTAATTTTGTATATCCTGCTATACGTCGCAATGTATCTCATTTCTGCTGCTGTTATTCTATTTTTTTTTTCCGTAAAGAGCTGTTGAATTTTAAAAGAATAAACACCTACTATCAAAAATAAATGAACGTCTATTTTTGAATATTTGAGAAAGAAGAAGTTTCATTTGTTGGCTGCTTAAAAACCATGATATATCAAGAATGCTGTGTAACTTCAACTTCGTATAAAGATTTTATGATATCACCCTCATTTGAAGAAGCTTGACCTACTATAGTCTATTTTCCAATTCCTGCATTTGAGAGTGAAGGCTTTGTACTGGAAGAGCATATTTCGATCATATGTTATCTTGATATTTCTTGAAATGTGAAATTACTGCACAAAAAAGACTTTTCGTGTTTCAAGATCCATTTAAAGTCCATTTAAAGTCCCACAGCTCCATTCCTTTAACGATTTGTATTTATTTTAATAAGGACTTTAATGAGCTTCAGATTTGCAACTTTTCCGAACAACCCCACACATCAATGCAGAATTCAAAACTAAGCTTATTTTAACTTAAAATAAATTCTCTTCTAATTTATCGGTAGCAAAAACATTTTCACGAACATTATTAAAATCTAAAACAAAACTCTCGAATTAATTTTTTTCCTTGTGGTGATTTTTTTGAATCTTTTGGATTTGTTGTTTTATGCTTAATTTCAGAGAGAATTATTTCTCTTATAATTTAACTGTTTGAAGTCAAAATCAAGTTCTAAAAACAAAGAGTTTTATTCCAGTCACTCTCCGTTTGTGTTTCTTGGAAGATATCATGTTATGCCTAAGAAGTAGAACAAAATAAAAAAACTTCCTTTGATTGAAACAAGAACCGTAAATCGATCTATTTATTGTAATTTGAAATTGGTTACACTGAATTAAAAAAAAAATGCTGATAAAAATACAGCTTTTTATTTCCGTGTTACAGTACTATGTTGAAATTGTGAGTATATTAGGTTATTTAAAATAACCCCAAAAATGTAATTGTGAAGAGGAAGACTAAATTTTTTAATTTTTTTTTCCAGTGTAAATGCTGATCTCGTTGAAAAATATAAAATACAAGGTGGTGAGTATTTTTCTTTTTTTTTTTTTTTTGTACTTGAATTTAAGCTATCGTTAATTATTAACGAGAGAAAAAAAAGTAAAGAGTATTTGCAATTTTCGAAGAGTAAATTAATTTTTACCCTTTCAAATTTATTTTGATTTCGTCATGAATAATGAAGCCGTAAGGGAGGTTGGGGTCCCTCATCTCTTACAGTTGGTGAATGGAAATTTGTATGATTATGCCGTGCATTGGCTTTCCCTGAGTGTCTTTTGCAGTTGCCACAAGTAATGGGAGAATGAAGGAAAGTTGAGCTACACTTCACTAGGTAATTTGAAATCTCTGGATTTAACATCTGCAACTGTTTTAATAATCTATTAGCTGGTCTAACTGGTTCTGGTTCAAAATGTTATGACCAATTCGCAGCTCGATTTGTTTGTTTTTTTTGCTGCCAGAATAGCTATTATGGAAATTGAAATCAACAAGACCTTTAAATCTTTCCGAGATATCTTGTACCACGTCGTAAGGATTACGATTGTCTTGACTTAAGGATTTCAATGACTTACTTGATCGACATATTTTGAGAATTAAGTCATCAAAACATAAAGATGATTCATCTTCCCAGGTTCTCACGTAATCCTTCATCTACCGTCCTCATGGCAAACCGGAAACGAGATTTATCCCGAAGGCTCAAAATCTTGCGAAGTCTATGAGATCATATCTCTTGAAGCCCATGTCCATCAAAAAATTTCGAATGGACACAGACACGCAGGATATTTCCAAGGTTACGTAATGTCACGGGAGAATCAGTGGACGGAGTGGAATGACTGACTGGCAAAGAACGGGAACGGCCATAATTTTATGACTTGATTGTACAAACGACAGGAATCTAGAATGTGCTTAATTAAAATGCACGAACCAGATTTCTGTTTCGGTAATTAATTTTAGGTCAACAAACTGATTACAGCGGCACCTCGTGGGAATTCTAAGTACTTTATTTTTTTTAAAAAACGCAACTAAGTTTTATTAATTTTTCGTTTATTGTAAATTTCATGATTCACTTCTGTTTCTAATGACTGTTTCATTACAGCCTTGATCACTTCGGATAAAATGACTCCTAAGAACTTAGAACAAACCGCAGCTTCACAGGAAAGCCATGCAGAGAAGAAACTAGTTCCAGCCATTTCCGTAAGCATTGTCTATTATTTAAATAGGATAGATTTGGATTTAGTATTTGCCTGCTTGATTGTTAGAAGTTTGAAATTTTATTAGGAATGTGATAATAGCAGTAAGCATCTAAATAGATGCTTTAATTCACGTTTACCTACATTTGGATTAAGAAAGACTAAAGTAAATTTAGTCTTTCTTAATCCAAATGTAACATTATTTAGGTAAACTTCAATTAAAGCATCTATGTGTAAACAATAAATTAATTAAAATGTTTTAATGTGCAGGTAAAAATTAATTAAACATAGAAACCATAATGCACCTTTACAGACATAATATATTAACAATTAAAATTAAAATAAAGTGACGTTTCAAAGTTCCAGTATTGAACTTCTTCGTCAGGCATTGAACATAAAAATGAATAGTTTGAGAAAAAAAAAATGAGTTTGAGAAGAAATTTGGATCATTTTGAGGACAATTGTTTCTCAAATGTATTTGTATTCATTTTTATTTTCATTGTCTGACGAGAAAGTTCGAATATTGGAACTGTGAAAAGTCGCCTTGTTTTAATTGTTAATGTATGTCTAAAGGTGCATTATGGTCTCTGTTTAATTAATGAATTGATTTTTCTGGGAAAAGAAAAGTCTTAATTATAAAATTTGAAGACAACATCTTAATAATTAAATAGCTTAGCATCAATGATTTACAGTAGGAACATTAATTTTATTTTCAATTTCTAAGTAATATTAGAATTACTTGTAGAAGTTCCGAAAAACAAAACACATCAATTCCATGATTAATGAATTAAACACACACGAAATTGCCGAAATTATGTAAATTTGTAAAAATTTGAAATTTTCATTTTAATGTTCATTTCCGCGTTGAGTTTTTGATACAAATAATCCTTTTTTGTTATTGGCCGTGAAATACTAACTTAAGAAAACGATTGCCTATATTTCCTTCATAAACATTTTACATCCGCCATTTTACATTAAGAAACTATTCAATTGGAAAATAATTTATCAATTTTTCCTAATACATCGCAGGAATTTTCCTTTTCCTTAGCGACTGTTTTGAATGAATCTAATCTGCTGCAGGATTTCTTGGGGCTTTCTTATTTTTTCCTGTACATTTAGTGTATCTTCTTTGTAGCTGACTCTTAGAATTTCATTTGAAACTTTTACATTCTTTCATTATTCTTTTTTTTTTTCTGTTTAAATTGTAGTAGCCTTCTCTAATGTCATCTTTCTGCGTATTTTAGCTGAATAATTCAATTCGCTTCTTTCTTTTTTATTTTTTTAAGTAAATTGCGACTTTTTGCTATTTCTTTCAATAACAATTGAATAGAAAAGATAATTTGCTGAGTACATAAAAATAAGAATTCTGAATACCCAAATTTTTTATAAGTAAAATAAAGAAACAAATAAATAACTGTCTGTAAACGAAAATAAAGGCAAAAATTATAAAAGGAGTTTTTTTTGTTTGTTTTATTTTTAAAGCCTTTTTAATTATTTTATTTTCATTTTTCTAAAACGCAATAGTAAAAACACACTATATCCTTCTAAAAAATTGTATTTAAAAACATTTAAAAAATTGCAGTATACATTACTTTGCAATTTTTTAAATGTTTTTAAATAAAATTTTTTAGAAGGATATAGTGTGTTTTTATAATTGCATTTTAGAAATATAGAATTTTAAAATACAAATCACGTTAAACTGATTTTTAAACTTTTAATTTATTTTCATTTGAAAGAAGATATGGTTTGGTACTTGAACTGTTTAGTTTAAACTAATGTAATTGAAATTTACATGGTTTATTTATTTATTTATTTATTTTTGGTTGCTTAATATATTCTAAATGAAATCGATGTTTTATTGACAGATGGACCTTCCCGATAAATGCAACGTTGAACTCCATGACATCCTGAGCATTGATATGGAAGAGTTTGATCTAGAAAGTGAACTATCAAACGCCGAAAATATGGTAAAAAATATTTTAATTATTT
>JAFIDM010000004.1:12647596-12701893 GCA_023159025.1 Thereuonema tuberculata | reverse complement strand
ACTGACTTGTTCGTTTGTCCGTCTTGTAAACAAAAATTCACTGAGCTTGGTATACTGGGCGGGATCGGACTGAGGAGTGTGCTGAAACTCGAAACGGTACCGTCTCCGATTCCCGGTACAAAAACCAAAATTAGCACAGTGAATTTTTGTTTAGTTATGTGCGTTTCTGTTTTCTGTATGGAAAATAATAATAATAAAGTCTGAATGGAAGTTATAGAAATTACGCCTAATGGAGTGATTAACACATACAGTAAGTAAATATAAGGCACATAATAAAATCTAACAAGAATGCGCATTGAAATAACAATAGTAACAACTGCTGATGCCACAAGCGGGATCATTCCATCACAAACTTCCCGGGGTGAACGGGTCAGTAGTTTGGATGATGCGTTGCGTAATCAAATATTTGTATGCATTGAAGTAGTAGAAGAAAGTAAACTCACCTTTATTTTCACTTCATTTGTTTGCCTTTGGAGACCTTTTAAAGTTTTTCTTCTCCTCAAACGAAACCTTTTATTGTTTTTTTATTAAACGTTTCATGCAGTTTCTTTGTATCAATTTGTATTAATCCATAATAACTTCATTGAATCCTATTTCACTTCATTCCGGAGTGTATGGCAAAACTTACTGGCTTTTTAACTTAAGACTGACCTACTTTAAGCATCCCAAGAGTGACACGCATTCCAAGAGACTTTTCTCTCTTGCAACGTCAGTCTGTCATTAAGATACTGTTATTCAGTTTCCTTTCCTTAGACGAATTACTTAAATGAATATACGCGTATTCTTCCCTCTCCTAACGTGAATGTTTCTGAAACTTCTTGTCTGTGATTGATAGAACACAAATTCAAAATTCCATTACGTAATCATTGATTGATCGATAAAAAAAATGGAAACTTTCGTCGTGCTTTAAATCCACGGATGAACTCTATTATAAGCTTTCAATTGCGATTTTTCATTTACTGCATTACACAAATAGTGAATTTCTTCAGATTCTTCGCGAAACGAAGTATATAGATAAACTGTTGCACTGCACTGACACCTTTTGGCAAAATGGAGAATCACAGTTGTTGACCGCCGTTACTTATTCACTTCTCACTGTAAACTCGGAAGAGGAATTAAAGGACTAATGACAAAATGTCATAATTTTTTTTTTCTAACATGAGATTTTTACCTCAAGCTTTTAAATGGGGACGACATCCCAATTTCTAACTAAAGGACCTGGCGATAGACATCTTCAGATCCTTCTGAAAAATTCGGTTGAATTTAATTTTGAAAATGCATCAGAAATGATCGGAAAAAGAAATCTACCAAACAATTAAATGTTAATATTATTAATATTGTTCCAGTATCCTCTCTACTAAATTTAGTCATTTGTCTCTGATTTTTTTTTTCTTTTTAATCTCTTCACTGGATTTGTTTTGCTTCACTTCCCATATTTGAACGAAATTTAATTATCCAATGAAACTGCTGACTCGTGCTTTCTCCGGTGAGATACTAAAAATTTCATGAGAAGTTTTGGAATCCCTTTCACTAAGTAGCGATGGATGATTCGCTGTCTTCTTTTGAAGACAAGGCTTCTTTTCTTTCAACCAGTGTTCCTTTCAGTGATTTGATGTGCGTTTCCTCATAGTTTCGATCGTTGATGTTCGCAAACATGAGACATTTAAGAAAATACAATTGTTGATTAAGTATACAAAGCTTAACTATTCCAGAAATAAAAAAAAAGGCCAGGCATACTTTTTAAAAAAAAGAATACATTAAAATTTTAAAGATCGACCAGGTTTCGAACCGGACATGCCGGTCATTTACAAGTGTGAAATTCCAACAGGTAAAAGCCGCTTATAAGACAATTATAACCAATGGGAAAGGACGAGATGCAAATAGGACAATTTTGGCACAAGTACATCAGTTTCCTGGTTACCTGACGTTTGCGGAGTCCAGTTTACCTCGAGGATCTTCAGTTTCCGGTCTAGGATTCCTGCCACCTGAGGACGTTTAAGAAAATCGTCCTATTTGCATCTCGTCCTTTTCCATTGGTTATAATTGTCTTATAAATGACTTGCAGCTGTTGGAATTTCACACTTGTAAATGATCGGCATGTCCGGTTCGAAACCTAGTCGTGCTGTAAAGTTTTAATATTTTTTTAAAGTGTTTGTGTATCTGTACTTTTTTTTTTTCTTCATTAAATTCACACAAGTTAAATAATGAACACTTAATATTCTACTTTAAGATTTTTCTCCTTTGTCCGTCTATCTGTGTCTGTTTATCTGTTTGTCATGCATCACACTAAAAACGGCTGTAGATATGTTTATTTCGGTGTTGGCCCTTTCTATCCTTCAAATATGACTCCCAAATCCCTGGTTTGAGTAATTTTTTTTTTTTTTTTTAAACATTGATATATTATGATCCAACCTAAAAGAAGAGCAACGATAAGTTTGGTCAACACTCCCCAACCCAATGCCTTCGAATTATTTGATAATTTTCTTAGTTTCATCTTTTCAGGATTTCATTAACAAAATTAAATAGTAGATTATAAAGAAACGCAGCAATTAAAATGGCATGGAAACTGAAGAAAGAATTCCCAAGAAAATTCTCGAATAGATTCTATTTGGGAAAAAGAAGAACGGATGACCAAAAAACAACATAGATGGAAGAAATTTCAAGAATAATGCGAGAGAGAGGATTCAGAAGAATGGAAGAAAGCAATATGGGCACAGGCTACATCCTGTAGCTTTGTTAAATCTGAATAATAATTATCATTATTTAAACAACATATCAGTTATATGGAACATCAGTTATAACAACACGAGAAAAATGAAATTAAAAGTTCCTAATTTGATTCATTGTATTTGAGAGATTTAATATTATATGATTGGATATACAAATAGAAGCACAGATGAGGAAAATGACATTTCTCGGTTTCGTTCAGCTTATTAAAATCAACGCCTACTATTCACGTGATTGAATGCAATGAACCACAGCGCTCACAATGCTGGGGGATTCGTATGTTTGTGACACAAATTTTCACTCTTTTCGTATTCATTACTTCTTCCTCGGTTACAGGAAAGACTTTGGGACTTTTTACATCTTGAACTTTACACAAAAACGCTAAATAATTAAGTCATTTCCCATCGAAATCGAACTGTGTGTAGGGTGGAAAACTTACGAAGTTTAGAGTCTTTTGAAAGAAATAGCACCGAATGTTGTCATCGTCGGCGACAGGATGACAAGCGAAATAGACTGGGTTTCGCAAGGCTTTGAAAAGTGGTAATTTTCACTTGTATGCAGAGGAAACAGCCCGGGATTTGATAGACGATTATATGGTTTGACTCCTCTTCCTGTAAGGATTTATCTCGGTCGTCAAAAAGGGAACTCTCGTGCTTTCTATTCAGCAAACATTTAATAAATTCCACCCCCTTGCAGAGAGAGTTTCCTGAAACACCGAATACAAAAGATATCTAATGAAAAAAAAAATATCTAAAAGGTATTATAGCTGTATTCTTGGCGAATCTGTTTGTATTACATGCGCTTTTTCTTGCGGAAATATTATTGATACAATTATCGTTGTTTTATTATATAAAGAAAAAACTTGATAAAAGTTACAAATTTAAATAATTAATCACTCTCGTACAAAATTACAACAAATTGTTAGTAATGCTAAAATGACAGTTTCTAATAACAAAACAAGAAGATTATAGTTAGCATACCAATATTAATTATCCGCATGGCATGACCCGCAAAAGTTATTCAGACAAACAATGTAGTCTAAGCCATCTAAAATTCCAGCTTTCTGGGATAAATAGTTTTTGAATTATTACAAACAGATGGACGAATGGATGGGCCTGCTTTTATTCACATGAAAATTTCATTTTACAGCTTTTCGTTTTATTTTATTTTTTTCTTTCGGAAGTACGTAAAGAGTTGTTATAAATATTAAACCCAATTTATTTTATCCTTTAATAAACATGTTTCCAGTATTACTAAAATATGTATCTAAATATTTTTTTTTTATTATGTAAAGTTAGTACCATTAATTTCCATTAACAATTACCAAGTTTTTTCAAAGTTATTTATAAATTAAACAATCAATATATCATTGAATTTACAAATATCATTATTTCTTAAGTTTTAGGAAACAAAATATTTAATGTGCCAGAAATTAATATAGAAGCATAAAGAATTGAAAAATATCTGAGCTTTCATTGGTGAGAGTTTCGGATGGCCGTTTCGTCCTTTTGTGGACTCATCAGCCAAACCCACTCACCAGATGAAATGCTCAGACAGTGAAACTTTTGCTCTATCTGAGCATTTCTTCTGGTAAGTGGGTCTGGCTGACCAGTTCCCAGAAAGGACGAAACGACTGTCCCAGACTCTGACCGATGAAAGGTCAGATATTTTTCATTTGTGTCATTTCTTTATGCTTTTAGGAAAAAAAATAATTAAAAGAGTAAATTTTAATTATTATTTTTTTTTGTTAATTTATGTTTTACCACTTTTTATTTTGTAATAGACTTAATGGTTTTATTTTTATAATCGAAATTTCGAAAGAGTGTAAGAGTTTAAAGTCGTTTTTTCAATAAATTTCTCACTTCATTTTCTTAATGTGTTATTGCGGGAATAACGACAATCTACGAGCGTTTTCATTGTGATGGAAGCAATTGTCGTTACCACTAACCCCCGGAATTTCGATTAATTGCTTTAATTTTTAGGTTTGCATTTTGTCCAGCACCAGAAATAGTCTAAATTTAGAACGATCGATAAAAGAAACGGAGGAAGGGTCCATCAGCATAAAATTACAATCTCGTTATCTGGGAAGCCATTCGTCCTGGATACCGTGAATGTTAATCCGACAATTTCATCACTTGTAAAATTCATGAGCCTAATCTCCATTTGCTCACTGACTCCGAACGGCTAACACTGTCTATACCCCCACTGAGCGAATAAATCAGGGAGGAGTAAAGAGAAGAAATAATAAAGAAGAGGTGGAAAAAAAGAATCCCACTTGAGTTAATCTGTCACGTATTATAGGCATTACGTGACGTAATATTGTGTGAGAATTATGTCAGAATTCGATTTATATGTTAATTGAAGCCAGATGTTAAGGAAAAGGGCATTCATCATCTCGTCTTTTTTTGAAGTATCTCTACCATTCAAACGGACGATCCAAGGTAGAGAAGTTTAGATCCAGGTAGGATTTTGTGGATTATTATCGAAATAAACACAAATTGTGTTTTAAATGTGTCTGAATATGAACAGAAAGAAAACCAATGAAAAAAAAAAAGCTTTCAAGAGATAAGACTTAAATATATATAGATATTTCTATCTCTGTAGTACGTCTGCTCCTCCTGTAATCTCCAAAATATCTTGCTATATTTAGACATAGTTAGATATTTACTCAACATTAATGTTGGACAACATTTCTGTTTTGATTTTCATATATTTCATGTATTTTCGTATATTTTAATAAATATAATACTCATTACTGTTGTCTTATGATGGAGAATTAGGCAGTGTCTCTCTTAATGTATGTTTACCATCAATTAATAAGATAATAAGAGGGCAAAAAAAAAAAAAAAAAATGAAATGCATTTGCCCTTTTATCCATTAGTACCATGGATCTCGTTCTTCCTCTGGATGAGACCTTCTTCCTTAGCATTTAGAATTATTTGGGGTTTATCAAATCATGAATCCAATTTAATGAATTAGGTAATATATTTTAAATTATTATTTGTATCATAAACTATCCTTAAGATGGTCCATCATAACAGATATGGAAAAAGTGAAAGTAGCTTTCACTTGTAACTTCTAAATCTAAATGTCACAGTTGATATAATGTGAAAACTCAAAGAAGGATATATAAATCTTTTTGTTTCATTAACATTCTAACATTACTTAAAATTATAAACGTTTCAAGATACGTTACGACAGCATCTAAATTATAATTTTTCTATTTAGTTGAAAATTAAGTTACGTTTGCTTTCCTTTTAGAAATCAACCGTCTCTTAATAAACCAAGACTATTAGTTTTAACTCTTTCATTCTAATAGGTTCATTTAATGTCGCTTCTTTGACTATGATGATTTTTTTTCTTTGCTTCGTTGCGTACCATCGACGATTTTGTGGTCAGACTCGAATTACATATTTTAAATTAAAATTAGCATTAACTGTAGTTTTCTTCCTTTTTACGTGTAAATGTAGAAGACATAGCAACTAAGAGAAACGGAACATAAATAAAACGATACAAAATTTTATTTTATTTTGAATTGTTGGTAATTTAAAGGGTATAATGAAAATATTGAAATATTTTATTATTTTATTAAACAATGTATTTTTTTCGAATGAAGTGTTTTGGTCATCCTTCCCTTGTGTTGGAGAGAGATAACCAAGAAAAGATTAAGCCAACAATGATTCTGATTCTTTCCTTTTTCTAAAAGTCCTCTCAGTTGTCTGATAGACTTCTCCATTAGGAACTTGTTTTAATGCTTCTGTTCTCTACAAAGAAAACAATGCAATATAACATAGTAGCGTGTAATGCCCAACTCAGAAGATACTTAACACTCTTTTCCCTCCGTTTGCGTAAGTGAACTCTCTTTTCTATTGTTCTTTTGTTCTTAATTTTTACTCCATTTTAACCTGGCGTTTACACTTCAGCTGGTTAATGCTATCTGTTAGTAGATTAGCTGCCAGTTGTAGCCGATTGCTTTCTTCTAATGTTTAGTTTTAAAGAAAGAAAGAAAGGAATACTATAAACATAAGCTGATCTGAAGATAATTTTTTTTGGCAAAATAATATTGCAGTATTTTGTGAAGGCGAATTATATGCAATTGGAACTCACAGGCGTAATAGCTTTTAAGATCGGTGCTTTAGGCCTATTGTTATAAGTAGAATACTTGGCGGTTGGTTGGGACTTTCCTTCAATTACAAAAGACAAGATTCCTTTTTGTATAATTTTAATCATATGAAGTTAAATATGACTGTTGGAGTCTTCTCTTTGTGTTAAAATAAATAAAATATTTCTGGATTTATACACGACTTTTCCAACACTGAATTACAATCACATTGAAATTCAATGGTAATTCTATCTTCATAAGAATGTCTACAGGAAACGTGGACATTCTGTCGAGCTTCCAAAGCATGCTTCAAGGATTTCCGATACAAGTCCAGTCCTTTTAAAATGAAAATCATGTTCCTTGTATTGCATTAATCCCCGAGGAGAACAACTGTAGATATAAAACTTTACTGCTTGATTGTCATTTTGGATGTTTAGTTTGTCCGATGTCGTTATTTCAGAAACAAATTACGAAAGACCATCTGTCACTAGTACTGCCTCTATTGAAAATTTGAGTGTTTCAACAAACTATAGTTCTTTCAAAAAACAAAACAAAACTACCTCTATAAATTAGAACCAATGATGTGAAACAGCTGCAAGTGTTATTATTTATTCTTAGAAATTCAGTAGAAACTTTTCAAATCAAGAAGTTTTAGGGTATGTAGTTTTCATATCTCCTTCAAATAATGTAACTGAATCTTTTTGACTTTTAATAAGACTTGCATAACAATAGGAAGAATTTTTATTTTTATTTTTTTTTATCCGTAGCATTGATTTGAGGCTGCTGATATTTCTGGTGCTCTTCAGCCTTCTTCCATAATGGATGTTCAGAGAGAGAAATTAAGTCAGTCGATTACTATTGTAATTCATGATTTCTTGGGCCAATGGGACTGGATAGGAGCCTCAAATTATTAAGGAAATTGGCAAATATTACTATTTCTTGAAGATGGAGGAAAATCCATAAAGCATTCCTTATGAGCGACTTGTAAATAATATTGCATTTACTATAGTCAGTCTCAGATTTTTGTTGACCATTGTTAATTGGCTAATTAGACTTTGATCATGTTTTTATCCTGTTCGTTTATTATAATAATAAGTTTTAATTTTCACTACTCATTGCTTCAGGGACCTGATCCAAAGAACTTAATACTATCATTGGTCTACAGAAATCTCAGATTGATTTCAATGAATTTCATACACTAATGAATCTCTTGTACAATTTGTCTGTAGCCACAGAAATCATTACTAATAAACTAATAGCTAATAAATAACTAATAAAAATTGTAGTGTTTCTTACAATAATTTGAAATGATTGTGAGATCGTTTTCGATCCATAACCTTTTTTCTCATATACAGTATATACATATATATATATATGGACATATAGATCCACATAATAGTATTCAAAACCAATATTTTAGGCTTAAAAAAATATGTCAGCTTGAAATGTTGGATTTGGATTCACATGAGAAATATAATAGATAGAAATCAGGTAAAAATGTGTTTTAATGTTGGCTTTCTGTTTTTTTTCTTCTTCATTTGGGAGTAATTAACATTGTGCTCTTAAATGTGTTTTTGTTTAAATGTTGTCTTGTCATTGGTGATTGTGCTTTTGTACTAACCACTCATAACCTTTGAATAATTACTAACATTCTTCTTCCATTCCTTCTTACCTATCAATTAACAGACTAACAGCTCGAAAACTGTCCATCCTACCAGAAGAGGACCACGAAGATTCGTTTTCGGAATCGGCCACCACTTCCATCTCTAAGACCCCACCTTCAAAGGACAAGCAACCAGTGCCACCTAAAACCGTTCCCCAAATTGTCCGACCTCCTTCCCGCGGAAACCCACCCCCTTATCGGCCACCACCGGCGCCGTCTGCCTCCAGGGCCTATAAGTCCTCGGAGAATCTATATCTCGGCGCTCAGCCACGATATTCGGACGCTCTCTACCGGTCGTGCCCTTTACCTGTTCGCCAATCCTCCACCGGGTCATCTTCCTCGGAACCACCCGGGCCCTCCTCTTCGTCCCTGACGCAAAAAGTCCTTCCAGTACGCCAGTCCTCTGACCCGTACACCTACGGTTCCCAAAACCCAGCTCCCGTCTGTCCCTCACCATCCCTTCATTATAGTACTCTCCAGCTGCCTCCCCTCTACTTCCGGTCCGCCCACTCGCTCGACCACTACTTGGACGCGAAGTCCTGGACACGGTCGTCGGGCTACCCTCCGTCCTCTCAGCCTCTTCCTCCGTCTTATCCCTTTTCCTGGTACACTACCCCCCCATCCTCGGGATATCTCACGCCCTACGCCCATGTACAGCCTCCCCCCGCGTACAGAGCTCCCCCAGATTACAAGGAGCCTCCGCACTCACATGGTGGGGATGGCAATGGTGGCGAAGACCGTGGTGGTTCCGCTCTGACAGCCAGTAGTAAGGTACAAGAAAGCGCCAGGTAACTGCTTCACCCAAAACAGGGCTTAATTTGTACGGAAAGACTTATCAGAACGCCGTTGCAGACAAACTAGAATTTTTGCAGTTGGAAATGTACGGTATTGACTTTCATTTCTCCTCCGAATGTTTGATTAAAAAAGGAGATCTTTTGATGTGAAAATTAATCAGACGAGTTATTTAATACTTATTAATTAAAAAAAATGAATATTGTTTGACTGAAATGAAGTACAAACGAGTGGCAGGTATAAAAAATTTCAGTAAAACGTCTTCATCCTTAATTCTGCCGTTTATTGCAGTAATGGATGCCACTTCCCAGAAGACTTAAGATATGTTGAAAATATTCAACAGTTTCATTTTAAAGGGAAGAGAGAAAAATGGTTCCTAGAAAGTAAATAAAAGAAAAACAAACTATATAATAAGCCTGTCGTTTTGGATGGTTGATCAATAACCATAATTATTTTTACTTATTTGTTTTTTTCAATTATTTAGTTCTGAGAAGCCACTTTTTGTCTTTCTTTTTAATATTTTCTCATCGTTCAGCCGTTAAGATGTAATGAACCTGACTGATGAGCTTTGAGAACAATCAAAACGGCCTGCCTAGGATTCTCAGATTTGTTAGCTTATAGGATTACTGTGCGCTTAAAATATCCGTTGGCTAAGATTTTTGTCCCCGAGTTTTTATTTACGGAGATAAAATAAACTTTGTCATTTAATAAGGACTGGCGTTCCACACTGTCTTCTTACAAATTAATCCCTGGGCTGCTGCTCTTCATCCTTCTTAATAACTGCGCTCCTCTGTAGATGTTAGTGTTACGTTAAAAAAATGTATGTTGTGATTTTGAAATGTTTGCTTTTAATTTATTTGATCCGGTTGTCTAATCGAACAAATTAATTTGAAAAATTAACAAAAGTATGAAATCAAATACGAAGATCATAAATACACATTCAAAATACCTACTAATATCTTTGGATCCGAACTGGAAAAAGACGAAAATGTCTATGCAATTCAACATTACCATTTAAAAACAACACATCCGAAACATTTTTTTTTAATTTAAAAGAAAATAAAATAAAAACAATTTTTTCAGTAATCAATACAGGTAGGCATTAATTGAGTCTTTTATTTTAAGTCCAATTTTCAATTATTTTTTTTTATTGACTGTAGTAAAATGTGCAAATTTCACGTTAGCAGTCATTGACGACATTTTGCAAGTTTTAATATATCACAAGTATAATATACTCAATCGCAAAATGTGGTCTATGACTGTTAACGTGGAATTTGTACACGTTACTACAGTTAATAAAAAAAAAGAAAAATGAAAAATGGACTTAGGTCACTCAAAATAAACGGCTCAATTGTACGAGGGCAGATCGAGAAGTGTTTTCCATCATTTTTTAACCTACTTTGTAATATATGTGTAGCATTCAATCTGTCGGTATGTATGTAGGCGTTTCTAATTACTTTTGAACTGCTGGTTGTATCATCTTGAAACATAGTATGCCTATTCGAAGAATCTAACTTTTATACTTGAAATCTTTTTCAAATGGATATTTTTCGAATAATCAGTGCGTGAAGACCATCAAACTTCCCTTAGAATCTAAATAATGGATTTCTACCCTGTTAATCTCTTATCAATCAATGAATATTAAATCCTTTGCTAATCCACTGCCGAGGCTTGATAAGCATAATAAGATTGATCCCATCTAACAATTTTAAGTAAATAATGCCAATTTTTTTAGCAATTTTTTTTCAAAAAAGCGGAAAACTTTTTACTGTTTTTATTCAGTAGATTAGAATTTGAAAATTAAACATAGCCTTTTTTGGTTTTTATCGTTTTCACGACTTCAAAAATAAAATTATAAAAAGAAATTTTAGGGAACTATATTTTAAGGGTTTATGTTCTTAGAATTTCTTATTTTCAACCGGGTCCCACTTCCGAGGGCGGGAGACGGAATCATAGGTACCGACGCATTCCGAGCTCCATCATCGAAGCTAAATGTGGCTGATGAGTCCTAATAAGGACGAAACAGCTGTCCCAGATTGCTATCGATGATGGCTCAATGCGTTAAAAGCAAACAATTCTAACGAATTTGTGAATTCGTTAGATTTTCTTCCCTTTTCATAGTATATTAATGCACGTTAAACCTTCTTTATTATTTATTTTCTAAAATTTTCGGCTGTGGAAGGAGAAAACTTCCCACAAAAACCTTCCGTAACCTTAGCGGGTACTTTTAACCGAAAGCGTGAATTCATTATTACCTACAAATCCCTCGCGCTCGATCTGTAATAGAATAAAAGTTTGTATTATTAAAAAGAATAAGATTTCAATAATGAAATTTTGCTAGATATCATTAAAAAAAAATGAATATCTTTTTTAGACAGACATCATTGCAGAAATATTTTGATTTCGTAGTGATATATAATTAAAGTTTGAGTAATTAATTACTCGATGTAATTGGTATTTCCTACACTTTCCGTATGGTTCACGTAATAATTCATTTAGAATCGACGATCATTTCTACTAAGTGAAATGGATTGTTCCAGAAGCAGCCTTTTCCCTCTCTTTTTGTTTGTATTTTTTTTTTTCTTTCCTTTTATTTTCAAAATGAGAAATGAATCGTTTCCTTAGTCTCACGATTGAAACCAACCTCGTGGTGCTTTTGGACAGCCATTAATAGCCCACATTTACAAACCATTTACTCTTATTGCTGGTTCTCTCATAATTCATTGCCGAGCTCCTTTTTTGCCGAATTTTTCTATGCCCCGAGCAATTTGTGGATCAATTGTTCGGATGGAGTTTTTTTTGCGAAAGTATTCAGACAGAATATAGAAAAAAAAATTCTGGAAATTGATTTTTTGGGTTAGAAGAGTAAGTGGCCATTGTTCTGGAGGTGTATTGTTCAGAGACTGAAAAAAAGTAAAAACAATATTGATTACTTCCCTGCTCTCTTGCAATGCTTACTTAACAAACATGGCACTGCATTTCACTCTTGTAGGTCAACATGATTATTAATTTAAAAGTTGTTGAGAATTGGAAGTTAATAAGAAATATATACATAAAAGCGTTATTCTGTCTGTCATTGTCATAAGACTTTACGTTTTTCCAATTTTGTGACCAAACTATAAGAGATAGATTGGTCATGTAAATGGATAAAATGTAGAGCTTTTTAAGACAAACAAAATGCTACAAAAATCTTTCGAAAAAATTTTTTGGTTTCCAAGATGGCGCCTTTTTAAGGATCAAACTTTGACTTTTATACTTTTCGTTAAAATTGAGAAAAAGTTGGAAGAGAACATTATATTGAGAAAATGTTGGTATTTGAAAGTTCTATTGAACGGTATATCAGTCATTAACAAACGTTTCTGCGTTTGGAAGATACATGCAAAAATGAAGTGTATTTCCGGCAACCCCCGGGGGAGTGCCAACGCGCAATACACCTGAGTTAAGCGGAGAAACCCACAACGAGTTGGGAAGTCGGTATTCTCCGATCTCCATATTAATTTGCTAAATAAAGGTGTTTTTTTTTTTTTTTTTTTTTTTTTTAATGCTATACTTGCAAGGGTTTCGGAGCGAAGCGACGGTACCCATCTAGTGTATGTGTATATATATACCTTCCCCTAAACTCCAGCAGTTATTAGAAAAAATGGGATTTACTCCGAAGATAATCTCCTTTTCAATTACTCCATTCTTGGCCCTTTTAAAAATAACAAACATTAATACCGAAAATAACATTATAATATTGTTTTATCCTATACCTAAATTACTGAAGCATACATTTTATGATCGTTTAATGATAGTTACTTAACAACGCATTTAATTCTTTTAATTTAATGTGTATCAATATCTGTGGGCCCGGTAGCCGAGTGCGTACGGGCGCTTTGGCTGCGGGTTGGTGGCTGTGATTTTTAAACGCTCCAAACGGGTCCTAGGGTCTACCCAGCCCTCTATTGAATGGGTACCGGCTTTCTTTCCCGGAAGGTTAAAGGTGGGCGGGCGTCGGGCTGACCTCAACTTAGCGCCGGGGTTAAAGCCGGGCGGTCGTCGACCTCAACTTAGTCCCGTTGGTCACGGAACGCCGCGCCGGGAGCCTTACCAACCCGCGACCCGAAGGGCCACAAAGGCTATAATGGGACATTTAACTTACATATACTTATATACATACCGGAAGTATTTATAAATAGTAGTAAATCAAATACACTGTCTGCAACACTACGTTTACACTTTTTAACTGCATCTTCTCTCCATTTGTTTGAATTTCGTATCAAAATGTTAGTTTCGCTCCTTTGTTTGTTTCCTCTGTTGTTTCTCATCTGACTCGAAGCCATTAGCTTTTATTCGATCTATTTGATAAAAAAGTGGAAATAAATTTAAATTCGTCTTTGTGTTGCTTCTCTCTCTCTCCTGTTACTTTTCGATCATACGAACACCTCCGCAGCTCGTAAATCAAGTGAGGAAGAGCAAAGCAAATACGGAGTCCTGTTGCTCCGCTGTAAGACACAGGGCATCTGCTATTGTCAGCTGAAGAATTCCTCTGCTATTGTTAGACTTAATGGTATTCATAAGATTTTATGTAACAATAGCCGTAACCCTTACGAAATTCTCAGAGGGGAAAACTTTTTTTTTTTTTTTAACTTAATATTTAAACAGTTTTTTACCAAAGCAAGTGAACAAAAATAAATAAATAAATTCTTTGGCCTGTGCATTGCATTCCTATTTTTATCTTGAATCTTTTCAATCTAATTCAACAATAAGCGAAATATTTAAATATTTTTATTATACAATGTTCTCACTCCCAATTTTTTTTTTACAATTATACTTAAATTCACCAAAAGTTCAAAACTTTAGTTTTCTAAAAATTATATAAAAATGAAGTAAGCAATTTGTAATTGGCAGCTTTATAAATTTTGTTATTAGTAAAATTTTAAATTCAATGGTGAAAATTGCAGAAAAGTTTTAAAAAAAATACTTAGTTTTGTTTCTTTTAGGCAAGAAATAAATAACTTATGTGTCAAAGAATAATTTACAAACATTGTGAGAAAGTTTTGAATGAAGTTAGAATTTTTTTATAGTCTTTAGGGTATCGTCGCTCGTATATAACTTCTGAAATTCTTAACTTGCTTTGCGTTTTTAAATTTTGCAGTGTATTTTATGGAATAAATGATTTTTTCAATTTCTGTTCTCTTTGCATTCCAACCTCATCTTCCCGGCCCGCGGCCGCTTTGCAGATTATTTAACTGATTTACGTATGAGGGGTTCGGGATTTTAAACATAGTAACTGACAGTTCAGCTCAGCTTGAAATACGCAGTACCTTCATTACGGGGCAGATCATGTTCGGTTAGCATCGCAGTTATCATGTAGTTTAATTTTTGCTCTGTAAATAAAAGGATTTTATTTCTAACAGAAAATTTCCTTTTTTTTTAGATAAGAATTTAACTGCATCTGAATCAGTCATTGTACCACGATTAGTCAACGATCGATTAATTACTGAAAATCTTGACTTTTTGTTAAAAAAATTACAGTTAAGCCCGTTTCTGTGGACCACTGTTAGATGCCAACAGTGAAGTAGGCCTCGTTTTTATTAGGTAGCCACAATATTGGATAATTTACAATTCATTGTTATGGAAAAAGAAAGCGTATGTCAGCGTTAGCCATATTATTGCATTGTGAGAGCCCATTGAGTTTTATTGATACTTCTCCGCGATGAAGCTCAAAAATTTCAGTACAAAGATATGACCTGTAATTAATCTGAAATTTCAAGCTTTGATAACGACTGAAGGTTTACAGAATAATATTTTCATTGTCTTAAACATCAATGAAGTATTTTTTTTAAAAAAAAGTTAATATTTGCCATTAACTCACTAAACACAAACCTTTTTCATTTAATACAGAACTCTTAGCTAGTGTTAGTACGTAGTCCTTGTTTTGGATTTCAGATCGTAAAATTTCTTTTTCTGATATTTTTTCCTTCTCTCCATTTGTTTTATTTTACTTTTTTATTGTTATTTATTTTTTTCCTGTTTTGTCCACTTATGTTATTAAGAATGTTTAAATCTAATGTAAAAAGAAAAAGTGTTTAATTCCTACTGAAAATTTCTTAGTGTTACGGCCATTATTTGATATTGTTTTCTTGGCTGAGAGTCACTGGAGAAATCTGATATTTTTTTTTTTTATAATTAGTTTGTTTTATTTAAAGAACGAAATGTTGAAGAAATTCCGTTGGTGATTGTGAATTTATCGATAAGTTAGTCATTTAGGAAAAGAAACTCCTGATTCGTGTTTTAAGTAAAACGTTTTAAATGGGTTTATTGTTCAAAATATTTTCTTTTTATTATATTCAATGTTACATCCTAAAGGAAAAAATAAAATAAAATTAACTATCAACATGAGATAGTTGACTTAATGAAAATGTTTCAACTTGCAAATATACATTTCGACTAAGATTATATAAGTATAAAAATTACAATTTATAATATTATTACTTAGAAAGTAATTATAATTTTCTAAAGTGAAAATGATTTATTTTTGAAGGGAGAATAATAATATTGTTGCTGTTTTTTAATCTCTATTTATTACAGAAAATAGCAACAATAACACTGACGTTTTTGACGTAATATAATAGCTGGATTTATTTGACGGATAACAATAAGGTATTGATGACGTACTTCGGATTACGTCATAACTTAAACAATTCCTTATTTGCTATTATCTGCGTTGCCAAGTTTAATAGTTCCGTTAACTTTTCGCTGATTCCTCGTTTACAGCTTTGATGATTCAAAAGGATAAAAAAAAAAAGCCATGAAATCGAAGTGTAAAAAAGAAAGAAAAAGCTATAGCTTTGAGAATTAAGCGGAGCATTGGCCTATAAACTGCTCCATTGTACACTGGTGTCCTCTATCTGACGGAATGCAAACATCTCGAATGGGATTATTACCGCTTATTTTGTCGCAAGCATCGACGCACGTGCACGCCACTCCCGCGGTGGGACATCATCGAAGGCTCCAGCGGTGAAGGGGCAACGTACAAATCCTTAAAAGAAAAAAAAAAATGAAGTGTAAATAGTCCAAACGACCGGTGGTGACATTTAACTGACGTTTACACTTTTTTGTTTTCTTATTTGATGGCGGCAGCCGTAATCACAACTGTGCCGGAAACCGCGGGACGCATTTCAAACAGGGGGTAAGTGTTAAAAAAAACATGGAATTATTCATAAAAACGATGAGACGTTAGAGTATTCGGGGAAATAAGGCTGCTTATACAAAGGAAACAGTCTCCTGTTCCAATAGAGAAGCACTACTTGTTGCTGTGATTGCCACCTTCGACATCAGATTAGATAAACTTTTTATCTTCAACTTTTCTTGATTTCCTCGAAGCTGTGAACTTTATTATTGTACTTTTTTTTGTTTCTTCCTTTCTTGTCTTTTTTGTCGTTTTTTGTTTTTCCTTTTTTTTTTTCCCGTTCTGTAAAAAGGTGCCTCTCGTTTTTACGATATAATTCTCTGGAGTAATTTCTTTGAGCGAGTTTTAAAGTAACAGTCTAATATATAAAGAAGGAAACTTAAACTAATGGGATCTTTTTTTTTTTTTTTTTTTTACTACTAGACGCGACGCATCCTGTAAGAAGGGCAAGGTTTTTTTATTTATTATTTTACATAGATGTAATTTAATAAAAATGACTCAGTTTTTGCTCCTTAAATTATAATTGTTTTCTTTTCATTTCGCATTTTTATGTTTTAAAATGAACATAGGACTTTAAAAGAGCAGATGAAGAGACTGAAAGGTTCTTTTGTCATTATTACTTGTTGTTTTTTTAGGAATTTTATTACAAAATATGTCAAATATGTATACATACATATTTTATATAGGTATATGTTTTATATACAGATATGTATAAGCTTGTAAACGAATTAATCACATACTAATCTTGATATTTACTTCCTTTTCTAGTTAAGTAAAGCTTTTAGCTTGCATATTATTTATTTATTTATTTACTTTTGGCTGCTTTCTTATACAATTTATAAGTTTTCTAGATTTCAATTGGAAGAAATCAGTTCGCGTCACTGATTGTTTAGTAATTTCGTTCCATCGCCGATTGATTTATTTGGTTTTGGGGAGTGGGAAGACTGCTTTCGTTTACACACGGATTAATGCATTTACTTTGGAATATTATCTGTTTCAGAGACAATAACTATAAAAAGTTCGTGGTTACTATCTCGGTTAAGCTTTTAATCTTTGCCCGTTATGAAATGTCAAAGGTTTATAGGAGTTGGTATCGTATCTTCAATGAAAACTTCGCATTGAAGCTTTAATTTATATTTTTATTGCAAATTTACGACATCTTACAGAAACAACATAAGAAACATTATATTTGTTGTACATATTATCTTTCTGAGAATGTGCATTTATATAAACCTACAGTTAAACTTTCAATTACATTTCCTAATGTTATTGTAGTAACCGTTTTTGTTTTTTGCACTAAAAGTATTCACAATAAGAACCTTTTTTTTTGTTTTAGTTTTTGATAAGTTTTTAATAGCTTTCAAGTATATTAAAATTATATAAAATTTATCATTTGTTTAAATAACGTTATGCTTTTTCTGATTTTTATTTAAGTAGCAAAACTGGTTTAAACTTAGTAGTAAAATTAGTACTTTATGTAACATCTTATGACATACATCTACATAAAGATATATAGTGTCTGTCATTTTCTCGAGGAAAACTACTATTTTACTATTTTCTTACCACTATTAATTTGCCTCAAAGAGCAAGCAATTGATTATTTTCTGGTACAGCTACAGACCAGAAAGGCATTTTTGTTCATTTATTGTGCAGCCCTTGGTTAAATTTTCAGATACAGATCAACATTCTGCTATAATAATAATAATAAAAAAGCTACAGATCTCTTAGAAAAGAACATGCTTTCTTTGAACCTTGGAGAGTAGGTAACTTTGGCTTATGAGAATCTAGAGAACTTTGAAACAGCTGTCCGAGGATTCCATTGTCATTCGCTCCAAAAATAGTGTAACATTACGAACTTGCTTAAAATGTTACGAACCAGCAAAACAATGTCCTTACATTTAACTAACAGAGAAAATTAAAGAGATTATTATTATTATATCTTCACAACATTAGGTTTTTATTAACCCCATCTAACTACATTATTAGGAGGAAAGGGAAAAAAAAAATAATGCCCATCCTATTTTGAAGCTGGCAGTTGACGGGGTATTGCTCCTAATAGCAAATGGAACATTAATAACTCACATGACCTTTGTAATTGAAGGACTTGACTCTTTCTAATAAAAACTGAGAATATTAATCGATTTTATTTAAAGATCCGGCATCGAGTAACCTATTGTAAAATGGGAAATTTCGTAAACCTTTTAACGAATTGAAACTAAGAGTCGAGTTACTCTCGGCTGAAGTCGAACGCAGCCGTAAAAACTTGTTTCCGCTCTGTTCTTTGTTTTGATGGAATTAAGCGAAGTCTATTTGCACTTCGTTTTCCTTTCTTTGTTTATGAATTCCATCCCTGTGATTATTGTAATTTCGAAATACTTAGACAATATAATAAATTGTTATACCTGAACGATTTAATAAGACGGAAGGAAAAAAAAAGGGAAAATTTCTTAATGATGACGTAACTCATCAAAATAAGTTGACAAAAATAAATTCTACTGCGCATCTGTAACCTTAAATTGTTCAATTCAACAAATCTAGCAAGTAGCTAAAGTCGTGCACGCATGGCATTACTGTAGATGCAGAAAAAGCACAAGGATGAAATCGTGGTACTTTTGCGGAGAAACGTGTGCTTGGTAGTAATAAGTCATTACAAGTTAAAGTGAAATTTAACGAATGAAAATTGCATTGCTTCGATTGTAATTAAAAGGAACACATTTAGACAGTTTTAAAGCTTTAAAAATAGGTCGTATTACCATAAAAGGTACAATCTGTAGCGTTGGCCACTTGTACTATCGTCAAGCATTTACTGAAGATTTTAAAAATTTGAAGAGATATTAAAGCTTTAAAATAAATGTTAGCGTTTTGAATCAATCAGGCAAAACCCTAAAAAATTAGTCGACGAAATATGTGATTCCCTTTCGTCTTTGTTTGCTTATTTGTTTGTAAACGACTAGAAATTAATTACAAATCCATTTGTGATAATGAGTTGTAAAGTTACAGATATCTAAGTGTTTGTTTGAATATAATCATCAGATCGTTTTTGTCTTTCATGTAGAGAAAACTTAATACTAGTGAAGTAAAAGATTGCCTACGCAAAAAAGTCGCTAGACTTTGCTATAGAAGCAAATAGATCATTATGATGTCTGAAAATAAATTGGCTTTGGAGAGAAAATTTGATGTGCATTGCTTTTTTATTCTTTACGTTTTTAGTTTCCTTATTACGTAAGTTTTAAAAACCTGCGGTTTGGATCTCAGTGGTCTATAATATTTAAGCTGTCCTTGTAACTTAACTAGCGATTACTACAAAACATTTTGGCATATTTACAATTGAATCCCTTCAGGAACTTGTTAAGATGCATCTGTGTAATTATCTTCCGTTTGTGAATATGTTAAAGATTTGAAGACATTGTTAAGTCAATCAGAACTTATTGCTTTTTAAGCCATGTTGAAGATTAATTAAATATAAATTGTGCAAATATAAATTTTACATGTGCGCATTATAATATTAAATTAAAGCCAGCACACAAGATTATGATAAAAAGGTTTAACACATTAAAAATACAAAACCACGACTGGTTTCGCCTCTTGTTTCTTTCGTCAAAGACTTAAACAAAAGGCGAAACCGGTTGTGGATTTATATCATACTCTTTTTACCATAATCTGGTGCATTGGCTTTAATTTAGTATAAATTATGAAGTTGCCAAAATGGGTTAACGAAACGTTTAAGGACAAATTTATATTTACATTTTAATGGTTTGTATAGTTACTAATAGTACTTTATTTAATGCAATATAATAATTTAAGGATACGAAAATTCAACAGGGCGGTATTTTCAGGAGTCACATTACCTGTCAGTAGACTGAGGGGTTATGGTCTTAATGGGGAAGAGCCAAAATAATTACCACAAACGACAAAATGTCGTTCCATTACGGGCCCCAGAATCTTAATCTCTACTGATTTTTTTTTTTAATTTAATTTTTCTAATATTCTTTTATTTTTCGATGGACAGGGATTTGGAAGAAGGAATTCCAGCGTCCGAAAAAGCGGCTGCCAAGAAAACTTCCACTGGCGAAGGAGAGAGACAGAGAAAAACTGGCTTAAATTCCATAGGAAAGGTAATATTTATTATTTCATTTGTTAATGTAGCGGTGGTTTGGTGCGAATAACATTAACATGCATCATTTTTATTAGTTTTTTAGTTTTTTTTATTTGGTCTACTAGCTTTGTATCTATTAAAGCTTGCTAAATTAGAATGATACCTTTTAGGTATTCAGATTTCGGATTTAAAAAATTACAAGGCAACTTAATAAATCTGAGTAGATTTAAAATGGATTTTAGAAAAAAAGCTTACGTGCATAAATCTTTACCTATAAGAAAATGGTCGGAGAAGTTTCTAATGTTTATCCGCAATGGCATTCCATTGAAAATATTTTTTATTTTTTTAAATCACAAATAGGGCAGTTTTAGTTGAATTTCTGCTTGCTAGAGTTTGTTATTTCAGCTTAATTAATAAATGAGAAGAGAAATATCTTAAATGAAAATAATTTCAGCCAAAAGTTAGGGATAAATAGATAGCGTAACAATAACCTAGATCATGTTTTGGAATCCATTTTAACTACACACACAATATTTTTAATAAGTGACACGGAATTAATATCCTATTACTAAAATAACATCAACAACATTTTCTTAATAAAAATTGAAAATTGAAATGTTGGGGTGGCTATTTTTAATGGACAAGCGATGTATTATCGCTTACAAGCAACGCATTAAAGATTAAACCAAATCTATTCTGGGCTGTGATCAAGGCACAGGTCGCCGCTCACGACCCACCAATAAATGGAAGCCTGCATGGTTTCTCCAAACTGACTGCTGCCTACGAAGGGTATTTAGAGCATCTGTATCTTCTTCAATAGGCCGGTGTTGTTTTTTTAGTTACTGCAGATCCATGTTGTTCGAATAGCAGCTGCTGCTTTGTTGATAAAAAACAATAAGATTCCTTATACTCACTAAATCTATTTTTAGATTTACTTTCTGAGGATTAAAGAAAAAGAGAAAAAAAAAAGTTGCGCTCCTTACGAAGAAATTTGAAATCTGTTTAAATTCGGATTATTTCTTTTGGTTTCCTTAGAATGAAAAAAAACTTCAAACTAATTGATCAAAGGAAACAAGCTTGAAATATAAATGTTGTAAGTGTGGGTAAGAGAGAGTGTTGAAAAATCGTAGTTATCGAAAAGTTAAACTTTCTTGATAAAGCTTGCGATAGGAAACCGTTCTCGTACAATAGAAATTGAGATAAGTGTTTGGCAGAAAGGTCTGCACAGACTTGCTTTCATATAAGATCCGAAGAAAACCAGTTTCCGAATAACACGCGTTCAGCTCTGAAAGTTGAAAATTCAAGTTGGCAGTGATCACTTGGTTGTGGAAATTTTAAACTGTCTTAATGTGACTTTTTTCCCCGAACTGTAAATAAGCCAATAGTGATAAGATAATAAAGTAGATGGTCTTCTTGTAGTGTCACTGTATCTGATAGTCCTCGTAGTCCTTTTGCTGCTTCTGTTGATGACATGCTGTCACCCTTTGTGCGAATCTCGAACAATCAAGTCCCGAGAAGATGATCGTTCCTTCCAAGCCAGGCTTAACTGCTTTGTAAAGATTTTTCTGTCAAAGCTCAGCGCTTATCTTGACAAGATAGTGCTCTAGGAGTTAAAAAGGAAAGTCAGGATTCCAGTGATCTTTGGAATTGCAAGATAAACAAAGGATTTGTCATACTTCAGTTAAAAAGAAAAAGTTATTCAAAATTATGTTGACTTTTATATTCTTTTTTCCTATCATTTACATTTGAAAACAAATTCACGCTATACAAAGCTGGCTAAAGAGACTTTTTTTTTTCTTTCTTGCAGATTGTTATAATATTATTTAGACTAATTACTCCATTTTAATTTTCTTTTTATCCTACAGTTTAACATTTCCTTTGTTGATGGTACTTTTCTGTCTAGTGATATTTTTCTAAATGCTTGATATTAAATATAACATCTTCTTATAAATACCATAAAATTAATAAACATCTTCTTAAGGGAGGAAAGAAGAATTTAACATCTCATTGAAAGTCAGAGAAAAGAGTTTCAACTTAGGAATCTGGTGGAATTTTGACGATTTTATTAATAAGACTTATTAATAAGACTTTTCAAAAATAAAGACTGGAAATTTCAATTAAAGACATTGGGAAATTCAAGTTAAATTAAAAGACATTGAGAAATTCACATTAAAAAAATATTAAAATTAAAATCTTGAATTTTAAGAGAATATTTTTCAAACAATAGTATTTGATTTCAAACAATAGTATTTGATTTTAATTAATTGAACATGTTTCAATTCACGTTTCTTTTGTTGTAATTTTTAAATTCTTGGATTGTTGTATTATGTAGAATTTAGGTTAGAGAGATATCATTCTCTTTTCCTTAACGTTTTTGTAAAAAGGCTAGACAAAGTCCTTGGAACAGGACGAAATATTGCCAGAAAGATGATTAAAGTTTGTGGTTATTTAAGAAGATGCTTAATATTAAAGTTTTATTAATTCAAAATAACAATTTCATTTTGCTGCAAAAAAAAAAAAAAAAAAAAATTAAAATTGAGAAAAACTAAAAAACTTTTGAGGTCTTCCTTTGAAAGTTTTGTTTCACCTGGCGTTTGTGTAATTTCTTTTAAACATTACCACTCATAATCACAATGATTACATCATAATGTAAATGCTATGTTCCGTAAAACTTGGAACTCTACTATTTTCTCAAAAAAAATATAGGAAATAAACAAAAGTTAAAAATATTATATATAGGATAACAAACGAAGTTGGTAATCATACAGCAAACAGTTAGCAGTAATAATAACAAAAGCAAGGTATTATGTGGTGAAAAGGAAGAAACAGTTGATCATCTATAGCTAGTTTCAGATAAAGATCGGGAGTGACGTCAGGCCTAGGAATCTATTCTGTAGTGGCGAGATGGCATCTTCAGCATCCGTCTTTCATGCTAAGGTTCGCTGGATCGATTCTCCTACATGCCTTTTTTTTTTTGTTTTGTAATTATTCCTGCTTAATTTACATATCATCCTATTAATAGGCAAAAATTGTACGGTTGTACGGATATTTGTGTTTGTCATCCCAAAAGCGCTACAGATACAGTCTTTAAGCAAGAAACAAAATACAATGTATTTTGTTTCTTGGCGCCACCAACATTTCTCAATACTCGCTAGGGAAACAGTATTTACGCAGAAACAAAATACAAGGTGGTGCTACTAACATTTCTGTGTCATCCCAACAGCGCTACAGAAACAGTATTGATGCAGAAACAAAATATAAGGTGGCGCCACCAACATTTCTTTGTCTGGATCGACATTATTTTAGGGCAGAAGGTTAACTGATAATGACAAAGCGTAGCGCTGGCGACTGCGAATTTACTGCGGTAAATCAATTTTGTATTTGTATATATAGTTTCAATTTATACGTGATCTCAAGCTAATTGACTCTTCAGGCTTATTTTGAAACTAACCTCTAAATATGGATAATTACATGCTTGCAAGAGTTATCATGATCAAAATACATATTTTGTTTTATTGCTTAGTCATCATTCAAATTATACGTGGGCTGTTATGGACGTCATGGCTTTTAAAAAATGAGCTTAGAACATCGTTTTCATTCTTGTGTTTTTGAAAAATGTCACGGTATTTCCAAAATGTGGAATCTGTTTTACTTCCGTGAATATTTAACGGGTTGCCACTAGCTTTAATTTTATTCTCGCCAGTCCAATCACAGGACCACGGAAAGACTGACCTTTACGACTAATTTTAAAGTATATTTTTGGAGACAGGTGTGAGCTTTTCGAGGAAGCCATGATGTCAAGTAGGTCGACAACTTAATAACCAATAGCATGATTGATTTTTACTAGTTTAAAAATTTCCCCCCAAAATAAAATTATTTTTGTGGAACATTTTATTATATATCAGTACGAACTTAAAGTAATGCCACATCATACAAAACCTTTTGCTTTCAGAACGATATTTACAGAAAGGTGAAACTATGTTTCGGGCTGACGGATACTGTATAACTTGTTTCAATGACGTCACTCCCGATCTTTTTCTGAAACTGGCTTCAGTTAGAATTTGCAGTAAAATTGCTCAAATAAAAGTAATAACATTGCAACGTTGAAATTTATGCAAGTTGTGCAAAAAAAAAATGTATTGTTTGCAATTTTACAAAAACTTTTGGGCATTTACAGTTGAAAAAGTAAGTGATGATCAATGAAATTCAATGAATATCAAAATTTAAAGAGAATAGATAAATGCAGTAGTGCTGTGCCAGACGTCAAAATGAAAGTTTGGTTCATTGACATGGCGATGAGGAAGATCTCAGAAAATACCGTGATTTAGCAATTGAAACAGTCAGCTGCAACAGTGCCAATTGTCATTGGTGCTCTTGGAGCAATTCCAAAAGGATTGGAACAGTATTAAAAACGGTTAAATCTCTCTTAGAGATCACAATATTATTTGGACAAGGAGACATTTGTTGGTCAATTGTTATATGTCTAATGGGTACCTGAATTGGTCAAAAATTCCAGTCAACACTCTCAGCATTCCCTATCATTATTGAATAATGCATCAACAGTTCTTTTTTATAATTAGCATGGTTGCTATTCAAGGATTACTAATAATGTTTAAACTTCTTCAAAGAATCTCCCAATTTTTTTACTAGCAATCATTTTACCAGCCAAGCTATTGATTGAATAAAAAATATTCGTGATTTCTATTTAAGGAATTGTCGTAGAAAGAAATACTTCATTTAGATTCTGGAAGTAGGTATTCTGTTTTATCTGAAAATGTAAGTTTTTAAAAGAAATATATCTATAATGAAGAGATTAAAAAAAATAATCGAAATCCCGTCATTTATTTTGAAATAGTAATTTATTATTACGAAATTTCATTATTGTAAATTGATGAATGCTTTCAAAGAAAATGGAATGGAATTAAGTTATGTCGTTGGTAAATTGGAAGAAACGCAAAGAATTAAAAAACAAAGTAAATGATAGGAGTTACGATTGTTACTACAACTGTATAACCTATTCTATCTAAGTAAATAAAATACAGGCAGCCCCGTTTTACGTTCCTGCAGTGGTGTCGTAAATCGAATCGACGTAAAACGAACCCATTATGTAATATAAACAGAGAGGATGCATTCCACGCATCCAGAAATATATTGTTTTTATTTAATTAAACCGTGTTAATATAAGATTTTCGACTAAAATTAGTGTAAAATATTTACGTACTTTCATAGCCCTACTAAATTAACATACAACAATAAATAATAGCATCGGGAATTGCATTAGTAGAATTCCTTGTACCTGACATAGGAACGTTATCTTTTAAAACCTTATCACTATTAATTATAGCATGTATTTATCACAGACATCTACGCCGCATGACTGAGCGAAACAAAAACTGAGAAGGACCTTAGTACAGCTGTTAAAGTTGACTGCGTTCACCGTTTATGGTTGTATTTTCGCTCCAGCTATTTAATTTTTCTTTTTTCTGCAATTTTACTTGTTTAAAAAAAAATATATTATTCCTCATTTTGGCCCAAATTCTAAATTTTGGCGTCAATCTCAATCGTCGTAAATTGAACCGTCGTAAAAGGAGGACTGTCTGTAACTAGAAATTTTAATTATAATAATTACATTTACAAGAATTGCAATTGTAATACTTCAAAACAAAAACAATAAATTAGATTAGGAAAATCCAGAAACAATTAAATACAAAGTTTATACTTGGCTCATTTTTTAACAAAAAAGGATACATTTAAATAAAATTTAATGAAATTGTATAAACTTATTAAAGAAAGAAAGCTATAAAGAAACCCTGTTAAGCTGGACTTAAACTTTTGATACTATGATATAATCCATTTTCTTTTTTTTTTTAAGTTTGATGAATTAAATAAACTACATTGTCAAAATATAATGAAAGCGTAGGAGTCGTGACCAATCAAACGTCGGAAGTTATTTTTCTAAGTGAGAGAGTTGACACCTTGTTGTCGTAACTGGAGTAATCTTGTTCTAACTATCAACGGTCAGAGACAGGATATCCTTCTTAATTAGCTAATGTTTCGAAAGTTCCGATGGAAATTGATAGAGCCGTCGTGCTGACAAGAGAGAAGAAGTAGAACAAGTTTCAACATGTTTGGAAAGAAAACAATTCTGCCATGTTTCAGTAATTTTTTTTCTTCTCCATCTGGCGTCGTTATATTTGTTTTTCCAATTTTTATTCTGTCAGATTTCTTTGATTTCAGAAAGTTCGAAAGATTTGTGTTGATGCACCCTATCTCCATTAAAATTTGCAGTGCTTTGATACACCTTGTACACAGACACCTCGTACACACACTTTTACTGGGGGAAAAAATCGACATTGTTGTTGCTGAATTGAATTTCTTTATTGAAACAGTCCATTCATTTCTATACTAACAATTTTGACATCTGAGTAATTTCAAGACGAACCATATCATTTTATTTTTCTGTCATTTCGAATAAGAAATATCTACTGCTGTTTTCATCTTGACCCAAAAAAGAACAGAATTTATTACTCTTTAAGTTATGAGTGCAGACTTCTATTTTTCTTTGTTTTAATATTTTTAAGTTTTTTTTTTAATATTGCAGAACTAAAATTAGTATTATTAGGTAATCCTCAAAGACGAGATGATAAAGATAAGAACAGCGTGCCGTTTACTAAAATAAGAAGCCTATAATTTAGGAGGAAAAGGAAGTTGTTTCAACATCTTTACTCTTCTCACGTTTGTTTTTAAGACAAGTTAATGGAATATTTGTTTATCAAATTATCTGCCGCAATCTATTCTTGATTGAGATATAATAAAAGGCAAATTTTAAGTTAACAGATAAGTAGGTGACTACAATGCTGTGGGAGCTAAAAAAACCTTTTTTCCTTCCATTTCTCTTCTTTCCGCTGTCGTAGGTGAAACTATCAAGTGATGATGGTTTGTTTTTTTATTTCGACGTCAAAAATTGCCCTCATCTAACTTGAACGCAGTTACATCCTCTTAACCTAAACTCAGTTGAATACCTACGGGACGTTTGAATTTCGCCTCAATAAAAAGTTTACGAAAAACAATGGATCATTTACCTAACACTCATTTAGCAGAGGATTTCAACGATAAAAAGAAGGAGGAAATTAAGTTGTGCTAACTTTTAAATATCTATGGTAAGTTCCATTTAAATTGTTTTCTTCGTTTATTTTCCAATAGGAAAGTGTGTGTCCTTCCTAAAAACGTTTGAATTGCTGGTTGGATCTTCTTGAAATATGATATGAAATATTATGAACAATATTATATACGCGTATAAAAAGGAGTCTGTAGGCCCTTTTTCTCGGGAACGACTTGAGATATAGGTGTAAATGTGATATCAAAGTAAAGGCCCTGATGTGGACGTGTACATATGTTGAATTTTTGTTAAAAGGGATTTTAATAAAAGAAAAAAAAATAATCATAAAGAATGGACGCCTCCTGAATCCGTGTTATGGCGTCCAACCTACAACTGCAAAGTGGTTAAATCCGTTCGCATCCAAAATCTACAGTTGGAAACAACCGAGAACTATTCTTACGAGAACTATTCTTTCCAACTGTAGGTTTTAGACGGGTTCTACTCGTAACTTTTATATTTGAAATCTTTTCAAACGATTCCTTGTCGACAAATTAGCACCAGATTTCTAACAGAAAAGCGCTGGAATCTAAACAACGGAGTTTCCTGCTACGTTTGTTAATATCTCAATGACTGAAACGATGAATCTACATTTTTAGTTAATCAATTCTGTGTGGTTTGATCTGGTTAAAATGAATTCGGTTCAAACAATTCAAGTAGATATTTTCCTTCAGAAAATGACAATTTGAATTGTTTGTAATCAGTATAGGTAATGTAGAAGATTAGAAACGTTCTACGTGTACTGGATTTTTTTAAACGCATTAATGAAGCCATACACCTGATTAGTTTAAACATGCAATTGATTTATACAAAAAAACACAAGATATACAAAGGAATCGACTAGTTTCACCGCCGAGAGACGGTTTTTTCAAGAAGTCTTTTTCAAGAAGTGGGATTACAGTAATAATTCGAATCTAAATGTAGGCTTTTCGTTTGTCCTTTTCATGACTACAAAAGGAAACAATAAAAGAAATAACATTAATGTAGTCTTAAGATTATCGAAAAAACTTAGATATTCTTGCCTCTTTTTCTATAGATTTAATTTGGAATCCCAATTTTCTACCAAAGTGTATAATTTAGGTCCCATGTGAATTTTGGATTTTTATTTTATATAAATTTTGATACCAGTTTTGAAAGCAAAAGAATTTAGATGATTATTATGATTCCTATGATAAAGAGGCAGAGCTTCATATGAAATGACACTGAATCTCGTTTCCGATTATTATTAAAAAAGCTGTAGATGGTTCCTTATCATTATTGATTGTTTTCTAAGTTTTTATTACTTTTTTCTTTTGTTTTGTTTAGGAGAGTCAACTGAAGGTCCTCATTTCCTCCAAATCGGAGAAGACTGAGGATGATGAAGAAGACGACGCCTGGCGTTCTGCAGCCATGGTCGGGAGCCGCAGGAGACGCAGGGGATCGACTGGTGAGTTAAGCAAATCCAAGTTTTTTTTAATTTTTTGAGATTAAAAAGAAAAAAAAAAATCACTCATTAGATGTATGATTTCCCCCCGTATGTTTTAACGTAGAAACGTACATTAATGAAAGAAAGGGAAGCACAAAGTGACCGCAAAACTCAGAAAGAGCGCGGTAGCCAGTGGTGAAGCGCTTGACTGTGGCCTAGAGTATTTTCCCACGATGAATTCTGCTCCAGACTGGTCCAACAGTAGTTTTCAAAAAAGAAGGGTTTGCCATATATTATGGCAAACATTGTCATTTCCTACCGATTAATTTTGTTTGGAATAAACGTCACCAGTCATGACGTCATCAACTTGACCTCCGAGCAGTCAGTCCAAGATGGCATCGTTTTGTGATCGCATACGCGTGACCAAGAAAGGCAAACTTTGCATAGCCAAGCAAGGGGAATAGTGTGGAAAGTTTTTAATTACTTCAATAATAATAACAATAACATAAAAATGTAACAATAGATGAGACCATTTTAAACTGCGTAGTTTGAAGTCTTATACTTTAAAAAAATTCATTGAGGCCGCTCTTTGTGGCACAGGGAATTTCTCACTCGTTTTTTCATTGGTGAGTTTTTTCATTGTGTAATTTATTCCTTGAGGCACCACTGCGCTTCCGATGTATGTTCATACTAGCCTCACCTTGTTATTTACAGTGACTTCTCCTGGCCGATGATCGCCAACGAGCGTGAAACAGGTGTTCCAGGATGTCACTTGTGAATAATTTGGTCTCATCCATTGCTATTTTTTAACATTTCAAATGCGCAGTTTCAAGTCTAATACTTTAAAAAAATTCATTGAGGCCGCTCTTTGTGGCACATGGATTTTCTCACTCGTTTTTTCATTGGTAATTTATTCCTTGAGGCACCACTGCGCTTCCGATGTAACATAAAAATGTATTCGTAACTGTAGAAAATATAAAAACCAGAATGTTTTCGTAATGTTTGTAAGATTCAGTTACGATTTAGCTACAGATGGCGCTGTTACGTCCTGAAACATCAATCCATAAGGAAATTACGTCCTCAAATGCTCTTTTTTCATGAACTGAAGAGTCCACCCAACCCTTTCTAAAATGGGTAACGGGTTTATTTCCTGGGAGTTAAAGCAGGGCGGGTATAGGGCTGATCACCTCATCTGAACTTTAAGTCCCTTTGGTCACGAAATGCCAGGAGCCTTGCCTCCTGCGACCCCAAGGGCATACATAGGCCTATTACGGGGTAATTTAACTTAAAACTCCATTTAATATGTAGCGAGACTGTTGGAGTCACTTAATGGACACCTCTACGCCGTCCTAAGAAATTATTTATCACTGTTATTATTATGATAGTGTTGGTATTAGAAGAAGTTGTTAATGTTACTTATCACATTCAAAATGAAATCTCATTAGAAATTATTAATTTCAGCTTCAAATAATGGTTGTATTAATACATCAGATATCAGTTATTCCTTGTGTGTTTCAAGTGATTGTTATCAATGAAGTGGAGTATAGAGCAGCATTTCCATTACTACAATCGCAAGATCTAAACCATCAAAAAGGTTTTAGATTTTATTGTAGTAACTCGGAACTAATGCATTTTCTACTTTTTATTTGAATTTTTAAAAGCAAACGAAGCAAATCGAATCTCCTTTAAGTAGAACATTTTGGAATATTGTCGATTTTAATAAATCTCTTACATTTCAAAATCTCAATAAATCAATTTTTCTTATGGTCCAAGATCTTCCAAAAAAAAAATAATGCTAAAATTGAATTAAAGTTCATTTACATTTTAAAATTGAAAAGTAGTTCATACTGGCTCATCAAATGCCAACAAATTAATCTCAAAAGGAGAAAAAAAAATAGCATTTTTTAGAATGCTATTAGGATTAGCGTTATTAATTCATAGGTTGTTAAAATAATATTAGTATTTTTTTAAATTTTATAATTACTTTACAAGGTGATATTTGCTTAATCAATAATGCTTCAACATACTTTTTGTTAACTTGCTTCCTTCGTGGCCTTTTCTTATAAAACAGTTTTTACATTGATTTTAAAGAAATTTAGCTAAAATATTCGCCATCTGTTTTGTTTTTTTATTTCTCTGGGCGTTTGTTTAGTTTTATCAATAATTCAAAAAAAACAAAAATACAATGCAATTTTAATCCAAAAATCCTGTGTTGAACTTTCTTCTTCAAACACAGCAATAAACTTTGTAGGTGTTTGTAGAATTTATAATTCGTTTTAGCCAGTAGATGGTTGATCATAGCATCCTATACTGAGGGAAAAACAAGAAAAGAAAAAACTTATTGAAATAGGAAAACATAAGTTTCGTTAACTTGCCGTGTTGTGGATTGGCCATTTCTTCTCTGTAGGGGATGTTGGAATCGTTTGAAATTCCACAACTGCCAGTTTGAAGACTGTTACTAAGAATTAAGGCGATCTACAGTAGACTGTGATTATTTTTTTGGTCTTGTCGCTGAGCGAAATGTTAAAACACTACCTGTCAATTCTATTTGATACCAAGCTACTGTCCTAAACTTCTTTAGATAAAATGCGGTAGCTTTGTTGTTGTTGTTATTGCTAAGTTTCCTTATAAGATAGAATGGTGGATAAGAGTCACCAGTGTCTAATTAGCACACGGCTTGTTTCCGTTAGCGATTTTTTTTATTTCTTTTGTTTTTTTTATTTTTCTTATCTTGTTGAGATCTTGGCAGATGCAGGTGACAAGTGGAATGATATTTCGCCGTTGGATTTTGAAAATACCTTCCGTCGCAATAAATCTTCCATGTCATATTCTGTAGATAAGCGAACAAAAATAGCAAATCAAGAAAAAGAACTTTTAATTATCTTGATAAATAAATATTTCGAGTAAGGAATTCTTTAATCCTAAGATTAAAAATTGCTTCAGAAATTATATTGCTATTTGTCAATTATTTTGTATTGATAAAAAATACCAAGAGTTTATTATTAACAATGTCAAATGACGTAAAAATTGTAATGTTTTTCCTTTCATTGAATATTAAGTGAAAGTATTTTATTTATAAAAAAATTTGTAAACATTAAAAAATTGTTTATCACTTTTCTTTATTTAAATTTATTCTAACCTACAAAGAATTTGTGAAAGTTTAGCAATCATGCTGATAACATAGAAATTCGAAATACTTCTTATAATTATTTTACGAGAAATTTTAATTTTCACACACACACACACACACACGTAAATAATTAAGAATAATAATTAATCAGATGTGAATTTATCATGTTAAACCGTCAATCCAAATAAATAATCTTTACGAAAATTGATGAATTAAAATTTAAGACTTTTTTGGTCAATTAAAATTTGTGACTTCATCTCGACTGAGGAAAAAGGTTGATACAATAAAATGATAAATTTAACTTTCGAAGAGATCATTCTTCAGTTAAAGTAGTACAATTTATTTTAAATTTAAGCACTTATTTTAAGTAGAATAATGTTTTGACCGTTCTAGAAACTTATTAATATTGGATTACTTTTATAGGTTCACCTGGTTCAAGTCCCGCCATTCAAAGGAGTAAGGCCGTCGACTTCGGTGAACTAGAGTCAGTTATTCCAAGCGAATTGGGTCCACAGCCTAAGGTAGGAAACATCTAAGTATTATTTAAATTTCAGTTGGTTTGTTCGAAAATCTATGTAAGAAAACTAAAAATCGAAAAATCTTCATTTTCTAAAAGTGGTGATTACTTTTCCAGATTTTTACTTGAGATTTTATTTTTTAAATCGTCTTCTAAATTTACATTAAAAAATATAGCAACATAAATACTGTGAATGCAGTGCGAATTACAACTGCTTTTACACGCCAAAACTACTTTTAGTGAAAGCAAAGAGCAGCATTCTTAACTATACTGTATTCTAAACAGTGAATTGGATAGAAACGCCCTCTTTTGGACAAATCTTCCATTAAGAACGAATTGGAAACTTCGATTTATATTTGATTTTTGTTTTAATAAGTAGGATATCTTTTAGTAAATCAAGTTTCCAAATTTTAGGGATTTATATAGTATCTTCTTTGATGCGCCATTTTGTGTTGACATAATTAGATATTGTAAAATAACTTTTGTTTCGTTTTTATTTCTGATCAGCTGTTTATGCATTCCTTTTTTATTGCTTAACTTCTTGAAATAAATTTATATTTTTTGTGACACATTTTAAATGCTTTTGAATGTTGGCAAATAAGCGTAATTTCACAGATTCTTGTCCGCTTGCATATACTATATACATATATACTACATACTATAAACTGGATGGTTGTAATTAAACAGTACTCAGAGCGATATAGAGAAGGATCTACTCGACAGATCACCACAAAAATTGATGGTTAACTTGATAAGCACATGGGGAAGATAATTTGGGAATAAATAAAAAAAATAAAAATATTTTGAATGTTTGCGTTGGTGTGCAAAAAAAGTGTAAGAACATATTAATTTAACCAAAGTAAAGAAATTTAACGTGCAGAAAAGTTATTCACAATGATTTATAATGAATAAACAGAAATGCCTTTCTCGTTTATTATTAGAAGGAATCGGGAACGACCGTTTCGTCCTGCTTGGGACACATCAACCCGATCCGCCCTCCCCGCTAACAAACCCAGAAAGGCGATAACATAAGTGGAGGTCACACCTGCACCCGACAGTGACACCCCCCCCCCCCCCGAGATCAAAAATTTCTCTTGACATAACAGCCAATCACACGTGATGTCTACCTAAAATCGCTAGAAGTAACCGTGGGTATCTGCAAGAAGGACCAAGCTTTGTTAGTGAAACCGCTGCATTACGCCAATATTGTTGTTTGAAGGAAATAAGGAGCTTTGTGTCTAAATGGACTGAAGAATATGGTAAAGAAATTCGAAGAATAGACAAGTTGGGTCTATCTCGGGCCACAGGTCGGCGGCCTCTTGTAGAAAGCAATTTGGAAGACGTCACACTTAGCTTTGCAGAAATCCAGTCGTGTTCGGAACTATCTGTAATTAGTATTCCAGCAACTATAAGTTCCGTGGTCAGATGTCCGTAAAATGCTACAGTCAATCTGAAGTGGTATCCTTATAACATTCAGAGAGTGTAGGAGCTGCAACCACATACTCCTGAACAGCTCAACGGATTCGCTTTGCAATTTCTGTCGAGAATGGTGCCAACGACTTGTGGCCTTCGAGATTCTTACAGACCGATGAGGCACATTTTTGCCTACAAGGAGCAGCGAAGACTCACAACTGCCGATTATAAGGTCGAATCGTCCTACTATGCTTTCTGAACCCATACACTCCGACTTTGTAACTATATGGTGCCACAGACTTTGTAATCGGATCATTTTTCTTGAGGAAATCACGCCTGAAGGCCCCGTGAGTCGTTTGGTGAAAGGACTATCTGTTATACAGATCTTCTCCGCCGCAAGATATTCCGGCTTTTTAAGAACGCAATTGCTTAGACATTCATAACCATCATGCAGGATGGGGCGCCACCCCATATTTCACATACGGCTATGCAACTGTTTCGTATCACATTTAATGAAGATAGAATAATTTCTCGAACATTTTTCAATGCTTGGCCACCACGATCCCCGACCTCGATCCAGTTGATTTTTTTGATTATGGTTTTATTTGAAAAATCAAGTTTACCAAGGCAATGCTGAATCATTTGCTGAACTGAAGGCAAGAATAACACAACATGTTGCATCCATTTCCCGAGATATGCTTCAAGCAACTCTGGACAATTACATTATCACAATCATATCCAGCAGATTTTGCATATGAGTGGTTCAGATATTGAACATCTTGATTTCGATTAAAGGTTATGTTTGTTAATTTGGCATTTTCTTTCTATCTATCTTTCTTCTTCTTTTTTTTTTTTTTGCACCAACGCCATCTAGTGGCACTCAAAATAACTATTTTTTAATTTTTTTTATTTGCAAATTGTCTTCCTCATTTTCTAATTAAGGTACCCATTAACTTTCGTTGTGATCCATCGAGTAGATCCTTCTCTACATCGCTCTGAGCATTTTATCAGTTTAATTATAACCACCCGGGATTCCGTCAAAGCGCACTTTACCAATTCTAAGTTGCTAAAAAGGTGCACTTTACCTGTCCAAACACTTTCCGTAAACCGTAAATTATTTCTCTTCTAATTAACCAGGCAAAATTGTTGAAAATATTCATAAACAACGAAAATGGAGAATCTGTTATTAGGAGAGAATTCTTAAGTATTATTGTTTACGACAGTAAAATGCAGATATAAGTCTCCCACTCCATTAAATAATAAAGTAATTGAACATTTTGTAACTAAGATTTAACGTGTGTAAAAGTAATATTTGATTAAAAAGCTTTTAAAGTTACTTTTAATTTGTGTGTTGGCCTAAATTTTAATCAAATAATTGAACCATTATTACAGTAATATCACTAACATTACATGGAACAGTCATTATGTAAATCTTAGAGATAAAAGAAAAATATTTATTTTTTTTTATCATGGAAATTACATATTTGGGTCCTTGATTATTGTTTTATACATGCTATTGTGACGAAATTTTTTATATTAGTTTAAGTAGTCGTTTCAGGGATTTTAAGCGACTATTTAAAGTCCCTGTATAACACACGTTAGATTGGAATTTCTTTATATAATTTCATAATTTCTCAATATCCAAATTCGGATTTTAATTAGTGGAACTTTAAATTAAAGATGAATTATTCAGTCTCTTAAGCGTTATTAAATTTATAATAATATTTTTATTATATCGGAAATTTATAATAATATTTTTTTTAAATTGATGTATCAATAGATAACGATTAAGTTCAATCTTTGAGTGTTCTCGACAGCAATCGATTATTCGTGATATTAATTTGGGCCTTATAAGTGAATTCGTTAAATAGAAGATAAAACAGCAGTTTATTTTTACGAATTTGCTTTTAATTGAACTTACGAATTACTTGGCTTTAAATTCGAATCAATAAATAAGGAAAATCAGATGCTTCTTTTATCATGTCAGAAAAATGGAGTCCTTCTCCTATCACAGTTCACAATGAAAAAAGAAAGTATATATATATTTTTTTTAACTTAACGAGAAGAACGGACCAAATATGGTGACTGGAGGAACACCTGAAACAAGAAGAAGCAGTTTTGTCTGATTAGTGCTTAATACTTGTCTGCATTTATTCATAACTATTAATTATGTCCTTAAATAAAAACAAGACTTGCAATCAGATATTCGACTTCGGTATCTTTCTGATATTTTGTTATTAATAACGTCAAGAAAAAAAAACAGAAACAAAACTGAATAAATTAAGAAGAACAAGACAAACACTCATTAATTAGGAGGGGAGATTTTCAATGAGGAATTCTTTTAGCTAACAGTAAACGCAGTAATTCATTATTGTAGATATATTTTTTTTTCCTATGTTTTGAACCGAAAACCGGATTTGAATGGGAAACGTAAAAGTAGTTTATGTTTATTATAAATTAATATTTACGGCAATAATATAAATAGAAATAAATAATAAAATAAAGAAATATATTAAACGAAAATCAACCAGATAAATGAAATAGATGATGTTTGCTTCTTATTATCAATTAAACACTCACATTTATTAATGACTACCATTTCCTGGTGAAACGACGACACATCTAATATTAACTGACAGCAATAAATATTAATATTTATTGTCTTAGAAAATATTGGTCTGCCACACACACAAACACACTGTCCACACCTGAAAATTTACCTCCAACAAAACTTTTTTTTTTTTTTTTACATTTGTTTTTCACTATTTTTAGCTACCCATTTGAGAGCTACTGTGATAGCGATCAAAATCGGTTGCTATTGCGTTTGTCCTGTCCGTCTGTCCGTGTCCGTCCACCCCTAACAACTCCCGAACGAAAGGTCGGATCGACAAACGTATTTCACCATCGCGTTCAGAGGCCCAAACAACAGAAGGAATAGGGTATTTTCAGGGGCCAACGCCCCCTCATGTTCAAGATATGTGGCATTGTTTTCATTGGATTTCCGCTATTAGCTTAAATGTCAGAAATGCAACCATCTCATTTCAGTTGTTTGCTACAGCGTGATCGTTAAGTTCTCATATGCTGAATATTGTCGGTTCGAATCCGTGTGTCTACTGTTTGTTTTGTTTTCTTCTCTTAATCTTTTTTTTTTTTTTTTCTCAATGTCTGCGTGGATTTTTTTTCTTTTTGTGTTTCTTGTTTTCTTAATCTTCTTTTTATTTTTTCCTAACTTTTTTTTTTTATTATTATTTTTCCTAAATGTACTTCTTTTTTTTTTTTCTTGTTATTATTTTAAAGTTTTGTTATTTATGGGTCGCCTTTAAATTTATTGTGATAAAACATAAATTATATTCACTTTATATTTTTTTATTATTATATTTAATAAACCTTAAATTATATTTACTTTTAATCTTCTTCTTATCCCTAGCTAATAGATTTAATAAGATATTTAATAAGGTAATCCATCGGAAGAAGACGAACAGAGCGAGTGTTTTGCTCGTTCTGTTTGTTGGAAGTAAATTTTCAGGTATGGACGTGTCCATAAATGGGAGGCAATTGTTCGATTGCGAATCGGGGAATCTCGGCTTCAGAGCACGATGAGGTCAGAGTACGATGAGCTCAGTATGTATTTGTCTCTAACGTTAATCATCTAAAATTCACTATGATTTTTTTATTTTTTTTATTTTGGTTGCTTGTGTTAGAAATCGAATAAAAGGAAATCCTGATCGTGCATGATCATGAGTCAATTCATGCGCGAGAATTGATGGGTCATTTATTAATCTTATCAATTTCAATTGAGTTAATTCTTGTTTTCTCAATAGATAAAATTTTAGTAAAATTGTGATTCCTATATCTGATTCCTTTTTTTTTAAAAACCGTGAAGCGCGACGGAAATATTTACCTAAGTTGTATAATTGGAGAACATAAACGAACTGTCTTTCAGAAAAAAAAAAAAAAGGTGAAGTTCCTTCTCGCCCACTACTAGCTAATATCTTCATTGGCTTCAATTAAAAAAAGAAAAGAAAAAGAAAGCAGCTTGTTTCCTTTGACGCCCTTTGCCTGAATAAAAGGGCCATTTATTGTAACCACTTGACACCGCTCGGATAAGTTGGGCAGATAAGGAAACGGCCATCGATCAAGATTGGCGTTTTCAGCACCTCCTCAAGGTAGAGAGAAGACAACCTGTACGGCTCATCTATTACACAGACAGAGATCGCCTCAGGGAACCATAAATCACTGCCCGAATTCGAATGATAATTGTTTATTCCCAAGCAGTCGCAAGTATTTATCACCACTCACTGAAAATATGCTAATGTTATTTAATCAATTTATTGTTTAAAGCTGCCTTACGCCTCCAAAGCCTCTAATTGTATTCCATCGTCATAATTCGTTTTTTTTTTTTGTTTAACTCGAAACCCTCTTATTCTCTTTAGTGTTGTTTCTCTCTAAAATGTTATCAGCTTTTCATTATTTAATATTTTCAGAGACTTTTTCCCAAATGGATAATAAGTATCTCTATTAATATCAATCATCGATTTTTTTTTTCAGTCAACGGCAAAATTTAACGAGATCAGAACAATAACATGAAAATATATAACATTAACTCACTAATGGTTCACTAAGCTGTTTTGGGAATTTGATTGGCCTTTTTATTTTTTATTTATTATTTGATGTTTTTTTTTTTAATATGAAGGGCCGTTATTGTGTTTGTGTTTTCCTTATATGTCTTATGAGTTCACTGAACTGACCGATACTGGGCGGGTCCAACTGATGGTGGTATTGAAACCTTAAACAGGCTTTCTTGGATTCCCGATGTCACAATTTCCAAAATAGCTCAGTGAACCTTTAGTTCTGTGCGTTTGTTTTATATTTTCATGATTTTTCAGTCTGTGTTCGATAGCTTGTGCACTCAGAAAAACAATGGAAAAAAAACCCAGAGTGAGATCGGTAGTTTCTACTCTGATGTAGTAAGAAAATTGAGACACCTATTTAGTCTTGCGTAGATCCTTCTTTCAATCGGATTCTCAGCAACACGACGGAGGCATGGAGTCTACGAACTCTCTGAAGAACTCGGCAGATAGTGTATACCATTCCTTCTCAAAAGACGTCCACAATTTCCTAATATTCGCATGTTTTGGAACCTTGACACTGACGGTACGTTAAACAGCATCCCATATATGTTCTATTGGGATAATAATTCCGGTGACGACTCATGATGCAAGAATCGGAGGAAAACTTCTCGATCCATAATTTGGTGACTGAGGACCTGTACGATGCTCATTGTCCTGTCGAAAGAGTCGGCTCCAGCCTTGAGTGAATGCAAAGCATGAACGGATGCAGATGGTTAGGTAGCGTCTGCCTAATAGTGATGTCTGTAGATGTATCAGTAATGCGTGCCAGCTGGAAAAACACTACACTATAATATTGCTATCCTCTCCTCTATCATCTCTATAAGGGGGTCCTTGCCTCGTGGGTTTTCTCCAAATGCGTAAACGACCATCTTTAAGAAACATTTGGAACCTCGACTCGTTTAACGCTGCACGTTTCCAGTCGTCTTCTGTCCAGTGGCGGTGTTCATGAGCCCAGGCGAGACGCAGAGCCCAGTGCTATCAAGTCAGCAATGCGACCTAAGTGGCCATTGGCTTCTTACCTCAAAAATAATAATTTGTTGCCCTTAATTGCAGAGCTTCAACATTGCACCTTATAATATGAGTCAGATACTTCTTTCATAAAATACCTTCTTTTTTTTTTTTTCAAATTTTGAACTGCTTTTTAGAGTACCAAGAAGCGCAAGACCCACTTCATAACTGGGGGAAAAAAAAGGGACATGATTATTAAGCCAACCAATAAAAAAAAAAAAAATCCAAAAGTGTTTTATCAATCAGGACCTGCAGATTATTTCATAAGGTTCGCAAACCTTGTCCTAAAGACTAACTAATAAATAATACATTGAAATCTAGTTCAGTTTTAAACGATTTTTTTTTTCCCTAAAACCCATTTCTTAATCTTCCCTCATTGTTCATTTATCCTTATGTATAGTGCCTTATCCGGGCAGTTTCTAAAAGAAACAGATTTCAAACAAATATAAATTGACTTTTATATATAGTAGATTTTAGAGGTTGTTCGTTAGGTAATCTGATTAAAATCATAAAGCCTAGTTTTTTTGTTCTCTTTTATACATAAGGAGTCCCGGAGGAAAGGTCAGTATTCTTGGAGGTCGTAGTATCGGTCTTTCTAAGAAAAGAAAAAAGATCATAAATATGTATCCTACTCCGAACGGTTTCCGAAATAGAGCTATTGAATGTTTTGAATATTTTTAATTTGGTGTGGAATATTGCCGTTCCCTTCTTCTGTAAAGCGCCGCTATCTGAAACAGAATCGCTATGAAACATGAATTGGCGGTTTTTGATTGTTGAACGTGATTTTGTGAAAGTGTGGTTAAAAATGCCGCACACATCTTCACGAATGTCGAACTTCAAGGATACTGAATATTTACATCTTCTGCAATGGTGGTAGTAGCACTGCTGCTGTTGAAAATACCATCGAACGTTTGCTATGCGCAGAATTCCGGAGCATAGTGATTTCCAAGGCTTTCAATGCATTACTTGTATGTGATGTGCTTCCCCTTTCTCATGTTTCAGCTGAATAAACAAGCCAATAAGATGTGAGAAACAGGAAAACATTCTTGAGCTAGTATAACATAGTCCTTTTTTGTACCACGAAACTTTCTACACGTCTCGTTTTGCATGAACACGAATATGTCGGATGTTGCAAGACAACGGCTTGTAAGTTTATCCATTTCATCCACAGCGTGTGCAAAATCCTCACCCAGGGATGGTGCATTGCTTTTCGAATTTTGTCGTTGATTACGTATTATTCATCAATTGCTTGCATTAAAACTATTCACTAATGAAGTATTTTGACCCGTAACGAAATCACTAATACATATACGGTAACTCTGATTAATGTTTTCACGAAAATTATCTCTGTGCAAACAAATTTTCAATTTCGTTCCTCTGTCAGTGTGTAATGCGGTGTAATCGATGACATGTTGGTTGGTCCCGTTATTTTAGAAGCTCGTTTGATAGGACTTAGGCTTTCTACAAAATTGAATTAGCACAGAACAAGTAGAGGATATTCCTTAGACATCGTGGACTACTAAGTACTTTCAGCATGATGGAGCACCTTCTCATTATTTAATCTACTTATCAGTCAGTTGGAGCGCAGTAATACTTTCATTAATCGGTGGATCGATCGTGACAGTACTATTAACTGGCTACCAAGATCTCTAGACCTAACCCCATTAGACTTTTGGTTATGGAATTGGGTGAAGAGCAGAAAAGTGGAAAGAAGAAACAAATTGTTCGATCGCATAATGTATGCTATTTCCCGCAAAATGGAATATCAAGTAGCCATGTTCTCGCACAAATTGCAAAGATGTTGAATGTGGAGTTTTTAAAAACTTTTTATAAATTGTAACAAATTTGTCACTTGGACAATAAAAATAGAAAGAATATGTAATATTTTCGTATTTCATTTCTGGAGGAAGTCCAGAAATTCTCTGGCTGAAATAAAGAATAAAAAGATGAGATAGTTTACAGTGAATATATAATATACTTATCAATACTTTTGCAGTTGTATATTCAAAATATTTCATCTCGGAAACCACTTAGGATATATGCTCATATTAACTTAGAATGATTATTAAAAAGAAAGAAATTCAGTCTACACACATATCAACAACTATTACAAACTCTATTAAAGCATACACTATACGGCCACTTTATTAGGTATACCTACATAGTAGCGTGTTGGATATCCTTTAGCCCTCAAAACAACCTGAATTCGTCGAGGCATGGAATCCACAAAGTGGTGAAAACGTTGTTGAGGTATTGTGTACCATGCAGGCATTAGTGTGTCACGCAGTTCCTGAAGATTCGATGTAGGCCTGGCGCGAACAGCCCGTTCCAGCTCATCCCACAAATTTTCAATCGGGCTGAGATCCGGAGATTGACAGGACCACTGCAGCAAGGAAAAGTCATCGTCATATTCCTCAAATCATTTCATAGTGAAGCGGGCTTTGTGCACTGGCGCATTATCCTGCTGGAAGTAGCCATCTGCAGGAGGATAAACTGTTAACATGACTGTTGCACTTGGTCAGCGACAATGTTTAAGTACGCTCTAGCATCCTGACGTGCCTCCAGAGATATCAATGGACACAACGCGTGCTAGGAAAACATCCCCCACACCATTACACTGCCCCCACCGGCTTGAAGAGTTGTGAGACACAGCATTTGTGCCCCAGCAGGGTGTACCTAATAAAGTGGCCGCACAGTGTACATATAACTGAAGATGTTGAGTATCTTTTACGGATGTCATTGTCAGTTAAAGTTGCATTGTTGACAATGACATCGTAAAGGATAGTCAGCTGTATGAATGTTTAATTGTTTTTAATACAGTTTTTAAAAGTTGTTCATACGTGTGCAGTCTAAATTTCTTTCTTTTTAATATCTTAAATTCGCACACCTTAAAGTTTTTAACTTAGAATGATTGATACAATGACCTCCTGGGACATCTGAAGGCAAATCAGTTCAAAATTAAAAATCTTGAAGAATAATTTATAATTATAAATTAATTCATTAATTATAATTAACGTTATACAATTTAAAAGGACTTATTTTGCATATTCTTTAAATTATTAAAAAAAATTGATTAAGGGTCTTTTAAAACAAAATCTTTTTATTTGATATATATACAATCTTTAATCATTTTTTTTAATTAACTGGTTCACATATTAATAGTCCTCACTTAGAAAAATTCTTTTTTTTTAATGGGGGAAATTATAAGTATTAATAAAAAAAAGAAAAAGTTAGCAGCTGAGAAGAAAAATACAGGTTTGAATGTGAAGCTCTCTTTCTTGTAGATTCTTAATGAGACATTCTTTTCTTCCTCTGATTGAAAAATTAGGGATGACTGTGAATAGGACAGCTTGTACGAGAACAATAGTCCGTTTCGTAATTTCACAGAATGTAAACATCATCCCCCCGAATCCCTTCCTGTAATTGGTGAATGACGACATGTTCTTAACGAGGGCCATTATGTAAGGGTCCAAAAGGGAGGAGAAAGGTCATCGGCTCGTTCTTATAAAATGAGCTGTCCTTTTTTTTTTCCGTCCAGCAGTCACTAGGAAAAAAAAAAAGCAAGCTGGAATCCCCTGATTAGCGGTGGTGGTCGGTTGTGCTCGAAAGAGGTCGCGTTCTCTCCTCCCTCCCCCGCTCAGTTCTTCCCAAAGCTGAAGGATGCCAGCGCGTACTGTGGGTTGTCGCCCCAGTGAAGTACACTCTATAATGATGCGAAAATTATAATTATTTCTTCAACAGTCGCTCAAAAATGTAATAGCAGCAGGTAGTTTGTCAGATCCAATCGGGCACAAGACGAAGCGAGTGTCTTGAGGCTGGCATCTTAATTAGCCAATCCTTTATTAAAGATTTTAGGTGAATTCAGTTAAAATACAAGCGAATGGACGGTTTGAGATTTGGAACAGCCAATGCACCTGGGAACAAAAAATATATTTTTCTGTATTAACTTTAACTGGTTATCTGCCTCTCAGAAAAATTATATATATAAGAGCCTTATAAATCACATAGTATTAAATGAAAGCATGACTTTCGTAGTGAACATTTTCCGTCTATGTCTTCTAAGGTTATTAATGTAAATGGCATCACCAATCAGTGGGTTTTTCCTTCATTACTTTAGTTTGTAGCGATCAAAAATAATTTTTTTGAGCAGTCTTACTTTTCGGAAATTCAGGTTTGGTTTTTGTTTTAAAACAAAGAGAACCCAGAATTACAAGTCCGACGAAGATTGTGGGATATGGGTTCGAATCCCGAGTAGGTATTGTTTCGATTTCTTAAGTCCAAGGAAATCCAAGAGAATTTTTTTAGAAAAATTGTTAGAGTGTAATACCGAGTGTTTTCTTTATACCGTAATACACGACCATGTAATGACTGTCGATCATTCTTGTGATTTAGGATATTTCTTAAAAAAAAAGTCATCAATTCGATTTTAAAAGGTTGTCTTCTGTTTTTGTCACTCAGAAAAGATGAAAGGCAAAATTCCTAATTTTCCGGATAAATATCCGGAAAATTAGGAATTTTGCCTTTCATCTTTTCTGCTACTACTTCCTTTCTATTCGTCTGGAAGCTTCTGAAATTAAAAATCATTGGTTCTCGTTGTGACTGACGTTGTGATTTGCCTGGGAGATATTTTCCTTATTTCTTCTTTATAATTACAATAAACTAAATTGTTTTTATCTAATTCTTTTTTTTTTTTTTTAGAAGGAATAAAAAAAAACCAAAAAAACTAACACTCATTTGAATATATATAAAATATACAGTAGACTTGTTAAAAGATATCCATTAAAAAAAAAAGTACAGAAGTTATCACTTTTATTAATTTTCTCTGTTTTAATTATTTCTGAAGAAACCAATTTTTTGCAGCTTTGGATTTGCTGATTTCAATATATTGGTAGCTAAACATATATTTCTTAAGCATTTTTTTTAAAGTATTTTATTATGTATTTATATTTAGTGCCCTCTTCTCTAGTGAGCATTTGCACTCTTTCTATTTCTTTTCATTGACAACACTTTTTTTTGTTTTTATTGATCAAATTTGGTTGGGATAAAAGATACCTTTTTAGAATCAACCTCTCATGGATTGAACATCCTCTGAGAATTCAGATATCAGAAATGAAACAACAGAACGAAAATACTTCATTCTCAATATATTTATCTTCAGAAAAAAATCACGAGTTACAAAAGCTTTAATACTGTTTTAAACTGAATTTATATTAGAATAATTATTTCAGGTTTTAGTTGCTAACTAGGTTTTGCCTAAATTGGTCGAAGATTGTAATTTCTCCCTTTGGTCTGCTTGTTGAGACCATTGGAAAAAAGGTTATTTTTCTGAAGCAGTGTCTTCCTTTTGTTTAGTTGTAAGCAAATATTAGCCAAATTTTAATTAAGAATAAATTAAATCGATAAATGTACTTATTAATTAAGTAAATGGAGTAAAAAATTTTTTCAGAATTTTACATCCAAACTTTAAAAAAAAATATCTAATAATAATTCATAGATTTTATTGAACAAACAAGTTGCCTTTTTCAGTTATTGTTTTTTTATAATAATAAAAATAAAAAAAAACAAAAAAAACAAGCAAAGTAACTGACATACCTCTGACTCCAGGTTCTGTGTGAAATTGTCAAACCTCAGACGTTTAGAATCTCAAGTGTGAGAGAAAGACATTGAAGCTCTGAGATTTAAATATCTTGATACAAATTGTCAAAAGAAAATGTTTTCCGCCTTAAAATAGAAGTGCTTGAATCATAATAAATAACAGTATGACTAATTGCTTAATATATTCAGTTTCGTTCTGAGCATTTTGTTGTGTGGAATTATTATGCTTGACATTACCTATATACCCAATTGTGAAGTTAACATGAATTAAGGTCTCTTTAATTAATGTACGTTGGTCCTTTCGTTTAACACGGGTCAACTTTAAAAAAAAGAAAACTACGTCACGCGAAATAAGGGTGGAGCTCATCAACGATATTCATTCAACCAGAAACATTCCATTTTTTTTAATAGAATTAACAAGAGATGTCTGTTAATGAACAGAAGAGGAAAAAAATGGCTTAATTTATGTTGTCATGTTGCTTAAGGAATGTAGCTTTTTTTTGTAATTAAGATGTTTCGTAATCATAATGAGATGCACAACTAAAAATACATACCTTCCAACTAAAAGTTAAATGGTATTCCAGAATTAGATGTTTGTTAAAGCTGTTACCTTTTCCGTTTGTTTCCCAAAGTGAATTTTGGTTTTTACTGTTTCGTCTGTTTGTTGTTTTTTTTATTTAGATAGATAGATGTAAAAACATGTTATAGTCTTTTATTTGTTTATTTTTTTTTTAATATTTTTATTATTTAAATCTGCATTGAGGCACGGGAGGGCCTATAGATATCTAGTGAATGAAAAGTGCTGGCAGCTTTAGTAATCGTTCATTCACAACCATTCATTAATTTCTCATAATCTGCTGCTATCAATGTGACAAAGAATAGATGAATCAGTTAGGCTCCTTCAATAGCAGTCTTTCCTTCCATTCAGTCACCCCATCTAGTGGGAAATATCCGAAGGCAACGTAGATATAGTCTTCATCGACTAGCGATTCTTATTCTACTGTATTTGTATCTAAACGTGAATTTGTGGGCGAAAATTAAAAATTCAAAGAACAACCGCAGAACCGAATCGGTTGAATGGTAATTTTTCTTTTTATTTGCTGTTCGAAGACAACGTAGATATAGTCTTCATCGACTAGCGATTCTTATTCTACTGTATTTGTATCTAAACGTGAATTTGTGGGCGAAAATTAAAAATTCAAAGAACAACCGCAGAACCGAATCGGTTGAATGGTAATTTTTCTTTTTATTTCCTGAACAGCATAATAATTGGAAGCCGTTGTTGTCTCCCAAGAATGCAAATATACATTTCTTATTAAAGTCCCTGTAATGAACAGTTAATGATATTCGATAAAACTATTTCCCAGTTTTCTTCTGAAATATTTGCAGTGTCAATAGCTACTTTCAAAAACTGCTGAAGACCAAATATCGAATCTCGATGTTAAAAACTCAAAGAAATTTGAAAGCTTTACAATTTTCAAAAAAAAAGGGTTGTAATTCTTCATAATAAGGCATAAATGTCTGTATGGACAGGGCCTAGAGGCCTTCGCCCGCCCTCCCTAATATGACCCTTTTCGAAATAAAATACTATACATACCCTTGTATTAAGACATAAAACGGATGTGTAATTAACTATGCTCGTGTCCCAGAATTGAAATATTTATTACATTTTTTCATAAAAACATGAAACTGTAAAACAACATGTACCTAATTAATGAGTTAAAGGTCGTAAATTAATGGTTTAAAAAGAATATTAATAGTGTATATTTTGTGAATTTAAGATTCTGAGAGCAAGGTACTCCAAAATGATATGACACTAATAATTAGAAAGTTTTACATCCTCTGAGGGCCTCTCTACTCGAAAGACGAATCTTGCTTGATTAGAAAGAAAATTATAACTTGGATAACAAATGCCATCACATTTTACCTCAGGATATCAGCCCTTTTCGGAAAGAGCTGATATCCGCGTGTACGTCCTACGCATGCTCTGTCGAATTCCGGTCCGGAGATATCTAATTATCTAATCCAATCATCGGATATTCATGGATAACTAAGTCGTATACGGAACAACATACTGACAAATCAAAGGAAAAAGCTAATTGGTCTGATGGTTTTCGTCCTTCTATCTTGTGTCTATGTACTTTGTTTAAACATGGGCAGCCACAAACCATTTTTCCTCAAAAACATAAGGATAATGGTTAGTTCATTGTTATTTCAGATGAATCGACTGTAAAATGAATCTCGACTGCTCTACGAAAAGAAACCCTTGTTTTCAGCTGCAGGGGTACTGTTTAACCCCTTCTCTTTTGATAGCTAAGCTGAACATACCCACTGTATGTCGTAGTATGTAAAAGTCATATGAAATATGAAAAGAAATATGTATGTACAGCTTTCGATGTACTTTAAAGTTTTGTGAACAAAACGAAAGTGCTTGGGTTGTAATCCTTGACGGCATCGTATTGCTAAAAAGTTTTATCCTTAGCGGTATTAGCTTGCCTTCAGATTGAACCGCTTTCAGTCTTGTATTGAATCAGGCAAAGGTATGATGAATGAAGTTTCTTTCTTGCTGTATATTTTAATTAGCAGTATCCCGCGAAAAAGTAATGACAGAAATCCATAAAAATGTTTTTTTTTTTTGTTTTTTAATTTCTTTATCCCTAAATTTATTGGTATATTAAAATAAAAATAAACAGACAAAAAAAAACAACAACTAAGATTAAAATAGAAAAATAAAAAAATAAACTAAAAACATAAAATGCATGATTTATGAATAAGTGTTTGATGCATGAAAAAGAAATTATATGCATAAATTTTGTCTGGGAAGAAAAGCTGATGAAAACATTTTTCATAATTGCTCGAACTACAACTGTTTTTAAGGGTTATGGTTTTACTAAATACATAAACGAATTAACTCCAAAAAGCTTTTATTAGAAACTAAAACGCAAAATTACAGCCACTCAGAAATAGAAAGCCACTCAGACGCTAATGTCTTCTATTTTTTGATGACGCGAAGTTACTGAATAAATGCGGCACTAAAGCCTGAACCGCCTACATTTACAATCGAAACGTTTTTATGATGGATGGAAAATACACTGAATATTATTTAATTATTATTTTCTTAATAAGTTACTTTCATTTCATTTCAATTGGCAGTGTTGAGATTCCTTGAGGTGGTCTGCATTAGTAGTCATCCTTTTCTGCCCTAATCGTTAGCCGCCATCTTGTCAATTTGGCGTTGCCTACAATTACATGACTGCAGTTGGCAAGTGCTACAATTAGTTTTCCTCCCACCCACGGAGCAATTAGAACGACTCCATAAATCTTCGTTTCCAAATATGAAGTCGCACTTTTAAACGCCCCAAGATTTATTCAGAGCCAGTAGTTGGGAACTAATATGCCATCGACCCTAACAGCACTCGGCAAAAAACAATCAAGACCGATTTGACAGCTTCCAGAACTTACGATTCCTTCTAGTCAATGTTCCGTTTTTTTGTATTTATTATTGGTAGAGTTTATAAATCATTGTTTTCTTTGAATTAGTAGACAATGTAATCAGTTGTGGAAAAGTAATCAAATGCTGCTTAACAAGATATTTTTATTATCACATCAAAGATTTAAAACCTGATCCAAATGTTTGATTTTAATCTAGATTTAATTATTAGAGTAAAAGAATGTGTCTGATGTTATAATGGGTTGTTTTTGTTTCTTTGGCTGACAGATACATTTTCTCTCTCTCTCTCTCTCTCTCTTTTTCTAAGATATGTTCTAAGATAATCAACAGAAGACAAAAATATACAATCAATTTGTACGTGTCTTGTTCATGGCTTGAAATTGATTCTCAGATAAATAGCTGATAGTTTGAAAAAGGGAGGTAGGGATGTAAGTAGGATTAGAAATATAGTATCAATGATTGAGCTCTCCTCTTTCGGAAATTAATGTTATTACAGTATGAACTTCCGGTCCATCAAAGATGGGTAAAATACCTAAATATTGCATAATTGATTGTTCACGTCAACCTTCTGAACTTCTGCGAAAGGCAGATACTCTGTTCACAGTGAGCACATTTATTTGCCTTTCGCACGCCCTGTTCTCTGAACTTCACATCGATTGTATCTGATTGAAGCTGATCAATAACAATTTCCTGCTTATTTTCTAATCAATACCTGCTTATTGTGTCTGGCTCATCCTTATCTAAGGTTGCAGGCTACTTATAAGCCTCTTGCATTGACTTATAAGTGATTTCCTATAGGTCACCATGTTAACTTTGACCCCTCATAGCTCCTATATCTCTGGCTGTTTGCCGCTAAAATTTTGCTGGTTGACTTAGATATGGAAGATCTTTCGAATGCATATGGTCTGAACCGGCAACTCCCGGTAACCGTATCGTGACCTTGTCAGAGAGAGCGGGTTGCCGACCTACGTAAGTTATACTGTTAATAAGAAAGAATAAAAAAAAAATGCATTACATGAATTAATCAAGGAAAACTTTTTCTCTAGAACATTTAGGACCTTTACACAGTTGTTTTGGTTATATTCACTGATAATAAATACAAATTAATTATTTATTTAGATTTAAATTTTAAATAAAAAAAAAAACCCTTGGAAGAATGGTTATTCGATTTGCTAATATTTTTAAATGCTAAATTGCTAAGTATCTTTGTACGATCCTCGGGCATTTTGTAACTTACCCATATTTTGCTTCTTGTTCCGAAAAATATTCGTGTTCTGTTTCATGTTTCACCTAAAAAAAAATGCTTTGAAATTTAATAAAAACTCGAAACAATACAAGAATAGAAAGAAAAATAAGAGTAAAAAACGCACAAGACTAAGAGTTCACTGATCTGTTTTTGGAAATTGCGATACTGGAAACCTAAGATGGACCATTTCTGGTTTCCTGACCTTCGTCAGTTGGGTCCGTCCAGTATCTTAACATTTCAGTGAAACAATACAATTAAGAAAAGGTATGTACTGGAAAGAGAAAGGAAAGAGAAATATTAAAGATTATTTTGCAGGTAAATCGTTCTTCTTTTGCGACCCACAAGTGTCTGCAAGAGATCTTTTTAGACTAAGATTAGTTTGAGAACACGGATGTAAAATGATCATCGGAAGCGCAGTGGTACCTTCCAGGATGTCACTTGGTAAACAGTTTGGTCTCCTCCATTGTTGCTTACTGATATAATACGTATCTCTCAGAAGACTGTTTTATTTTTTGGCATCATTCACTTTCGAAATTCATCGACTGAAGAAAAAAAAAAATCGAGTAAAAGTGAACAAAGTTAACTTAGTCTGCAATTACTTACATCAGATAACGAAAGCCCACTGGGGTCTTTAACGGAAAAGCAAAGAAAGTAGAACTGAACAAAATAAAAAAGAAACAGACAACGCTCCACTACAGTTGACTTTTATCTGTTCTTTATTTGACTTGGGCTGTGTTCCGGCTTTCTCTAGGGGATAAGAATCGAAGGGTTTAGCAAACAGACCTGTCTTTCAGGCAGTGAATGGAGCATGCTCTTCCATTTCTGCTTCTTTGGAAACCAGGCAGCGTGAAAAGGAAATCAGTTGAAGCAATGGTTTTTCTTCCACTAACCGTCAATCCTTCACTCAACTACTGTCAATCCTTTGTCAGTTCAATTTCCCCATTTATGCTTTTTCTCATTGGAAAAAGAAGCGGCCAAAAAACCATACTCACAATCATTTCCTATCTCTGAACATGTTCCAATGATTTTGATTCAAGCTAGTTTCACAGCCAAAAAAAAAAGAGCTTCACAGAAAATCAGTCAAAAGTTTTCAGGGATTGTTACAAAAATACGATAATACCTCGTATAACGCAGTTAATTGGCTCTGAGAAACTCTTGCGCTGATCAAAACTTTATTAAAATGCATTGTAATGTAATGCGTTACCGACGATGAATTGTTGGCCCCCATAAACGACAAAAAATGAAAAATATCTTTTACGTATCTGTGATCCATCGAAGAATTTCTTTGTTTAAAAGCCGCTTTTATCAAATGTGATGAAGTGGCTTTTCCATGTTCTTTTACGTCCTTTTTATTTTTTAATATCAGTTCGCACCGACATTTGTACCTTTATCACGTGCTATTTTTGCAAATGATACACCAATTTCGTGAAACTTTATAATATCAAGTTTTTGTTGTAATCTTAATCACCTACGTTTGTTTGGTCCAATCTCTTGTTGCCACTTCCACTCATAATTAATTACCGAACATAATAACTTGTAAATCTAAGCTACGAGACAGAGTAAACACAACTGCGAGCTGTCATGCAAATCCAACTCTGTTGTTACAACACTGGAGCCGATAGGATTTTTTTTTCAAACAGGAATGGTTTGCAACCTAGCTACCGGTTACAACTGCTTTTGGCTTTCGAATGTTTGAAAATTACAAATCGCGTTATAGCAAAACACGCGCTAATTAAAACAGCGTTATATAGGTTATCTTAACATAACTCATATTTCAATAGATTATTCTTCGATGTACATTTAATCTGCACTAATATATTTATTATAGTCATCATAAAACGTGAAAAGCATTATTATTATTATTAATCTTCAGGAAGTCGGTTGTAGTTTTTTAAATGTCTTCAATTTTTTTCATCGAATCTCGAAGAAATTAGATCGCAGCTGAACGCGTTCCATTCTTTTCATTGTAGAGGAAATGAAAATTATTCGTAAGATGATAAAGCAGGCGAGTAAAACGATAAGTGATTAATAATCTAGAGTCTTTCGATATTAAAAGCAAATGAAACACTTTTTTGATGATACCGAAGAAATTCAAAACTACGACTGAGTTCCTCGAGATCATCTCTCTCGAACGTCTTTCGTAGCAGCGCTTTCAAACGTTTATGATGATTAAAAATAATGTATTTTTTTTTTAAGTGCTTCGAAACCTTTTGAGTCCTTCCCATTGAAAAGATATATTAATAACTATCATACTACCCTTGGAAAAGACCCGTTCTTCGCTCGGGTTACAAAAAGAAGAGTTATGATGTGGATGACGAAGAAATTGTGAGGTCACTTTGAAACTTTTCCAGTCGGTAAAAAAGTCCATTGATGGTTAAAATGAATGTTATATTCCTATTTTGTAGCTCGATAAGCCCTTGATATATGAAATTAATATCGAGATCGGAGGATTTAAGACTCCCTTTCTATCCTTCTCCACACCCCTATCAATGTACATTACTTTTTTTTTTAGTAAATGAATCTTAAGTTAATGTTGTGCTTCGATGAACCCATTCTTGACCGCATTATAAAAAAAAAAAGATTTCGAAGTGCATTAAATTAGGTTCATGCTGTAACTATTTTTCGTTAGTTATCTAACGTTTTGTGCCTACCCTATTTATTAAAAGCGATGAAAAAACTTGAATAAAAAAAAAAAATAGAAGAATTAGAATATGTTGAATGTGTAGGACTTAAGCATTTCTTTTTTGTTGAGAAGTTTATATTTAATATCATCTCGTTTTGTTTGTGATTCTTTAAACTTTTGGATACCTAATTACTGTCTAACAGATGGATGTTGACGATCATGTTTGCGCGAGAATTACGAAAAATACGAGATCTCGCCATTAGCCTCTTCAGCAGGTCTCAAGGAATTTAGTATTTTTAATGTCTGTCACTAGGACAATGCTACATAATGAATTTATTGTTTGTTTATTGACTGTTTTCAATTTATTAAAACTATATTAAAATGTAGTAAAAGTCTCTTGCATTTCCCCGTATTATAATTCATTTAAATATATCAATATTTTGTGAGAAGACATGGATAGAGACTATTCTCGCGTAAATTACGTGAAATCACTAAAATACGGGATCGTCAGCATCCATCTGTTAGACATTAGTTACTGAATTATGGTGAATTCCGAGCATGATTACAATGCTCATAGTTCAATTGTGGTTAAAATCGTGTCAATCGAGGACATCAGGAAGAGTATTTTTCAAATTTGGATATGAATCACAATTTTGACAGCCTTGGAATTTACTTGAATTTAAGATTAAATCTTACTAATTAGAAAGAAAAAAGAAAAAAAAGCTGATTCTTGGACAGCTACTGCGGAAAAATATTTAAGCACTTTTAGATATCTTTGTTTTAACTTTTTAATGAGGCACAACAAACAATTTCATCTTAAAAAAAAAAAAACAACACTCTAATTTTAACGAATATTTTAAAATAATATATCGTACGTACGGACAAATTTAAAAAGCTTGACACATTTGCTTAAAAAAAGTTTAAAACTTAGAAATCTTTAAAAAAAAAAGTTTTCAAGCAAGTGTGTTAGCTTTTTAAATTCGTCCGTAATTGTCTTCACACACGTTAAATTTTATCCGCAACATATCGTAAGTCTTAGGATGAGCTTTTCCGTGATGGTCGTAACTTATTGAAAACTGTCAAAAGATACAGATTGAAGCAAATGTCAGTGATAAAAGGCGTCTTCTTCCTCTGATGGACAGTCCATTGTGGCTGCTGCTACTGGTTTGGCAGAATTTCAAACATCGCTTAGTTTGGCCCTTAAGATTGTAACGGAAAATCATAAACAAGGTTGGAATCTTGTCTTCTTAGTTCCACTCCCTCTCTCTCTCTTTTTTTTTTATTCCTTCCTTTTTTTTCTACCACCCTCTCATCGAAGGCCAATTCCTGGCAGTAACAGTGTTTCACGATGAAAAGCCAAAAAAATTTTTGTGTTAGCTGCTAACATCAAGTATTTTCGTTTTAACTTAGGAGCTATTAATAGTTCATTTGAAATAGTCAAAATGTTAAAAACTTATAAACAAACTGAATTTTATAAAAGATCAAGTAACATGTTATCAGCGGCATAATAGGATTTATAATCTTTCAGGAAAACTGAACCAGTCGCTTTTCTTCAACTTTTATTATGG